>CM034156.1:657657968-658269318 GCA_019776745.2 Taxus chinensis
TTTCTAAAGTAAATAATGTATATCTGTTAATTCTGTAAATGCTTTTATTCTTTAATTTGAAATATGTGTATACTTGTCCCTATAGGTGTTATAGACTATATTTATTATTCCTTGCAAGCTTTTTCACACATTTTCACCATGTGTTATTTTCCAAGAAAAGTTTGTTTACTTCTACATCATGTGTTTATTTCCCCGGACGTTATTCCTACAATGAGTGTTTATTTCAGAAAGTTCTGTAGCATAAATATAATAAGGCTTTGGCTATGGAATCCTAAGACATCTGCAAACCAAAACCCATAAAATAAAATAATAAATACCTACAGTCAATTACTAAATCACTAAGAATTCTTCTTATTGCATATAGCTTCAGACACACCCCTAGTTTGAATATGACATCAACTAAAGTTGATTAAAATGAAGGGAATAATGACACCCATCATTTTTGGCACTGTGTGTCAAGGAACTACTAGTTAGGAATTGTCTGATTAGGTAATCAACAGAGAAAAAATCATGCATTTAGTAATGAAAAATCTTCCCTACGCTATCATAAAATTTATGAGTAGACCAAGAGACTCCAAGGGTATATTTCTCCCAAAAATATCTGAAAAAGAATCATCAGCATCATCTCATTCAAATAAGGAAGTTGACCAAGAATTAGAAGCACCATTTTCCCCTATTAGACAACAAGCAGAATTGCCACCTTTGGAATTCTTAGATCAGTCACCAAAAGAAGTGGAACCTTAGAAAGAGGATTATATCCAAAGACCTGTTTAGAGAAAGTTTTGATTCACAATTGAGTAGTCAACCTCCTACTCCTGACTTTTCACCTTCTCCAAAGCAGATCACATACCACATTGATTGGGGGAAAGGACTGGAAGATACTACAGAGATGGCACAAGAGGATGAAAGAGAACTTGATAGGACCTTTACTTATTCAATTCAGTTGGATGATGATGATACACCCATGAAGAATATTTTCACTTGCACATTTACCCACATTTAGAGGAATGTCATCTGAAGATCCTGACCAATTTCTGTTTGAATTTAAAGTATTGTGTTAGACTTATGATTACAAAATAGATAATCATAAGCTCAATTTGTTTTCCATCTACCCTGAAGGATGTAGCAATGAGGTGGTTTATGGATTAACATCTAATTCTATTACCACTTGGGCACAAATGGAAACTGCCTTCCTAGAAAAGTATCAAGACTACTGTAGAGGGAGGAACAGGAAGGAAGAATTTTTTGAAATCAAGTAGGAGGAGGTATGAGAATATGGAAGATTATTTAGACATATTCCTCTTTGTAAGTAAAAGATGTGGATTTGTACTACAAGAAGAGTTTAAAGAAAAACCATTTTTTTTAAAGGTCTGGATAATGAATCTAGGGAAGCCTTTGATTAATAGGAGGTGGAAACATTGATCAATTAAGAATGAATGATATTAAAGATATTGTAGAAGCTATTCAAGAACAAGGGTGGACCTAAGAAAAGAAACTAGTTAAAAGTATGAATCCATATATGAAAAAACTGATGGATGAACTGGAAAACTTTTAAAACAGGGATTCTAGTTCAATTAACCTCCACCATGGATGGATTACAAGCTAAAGAAAATGCTAAAAACTAAACCATTAGCTATGTATTGTCCTAGATGCAGGAAAAAGCATGCAATAAGAGATTGTCCTATGGATATAAATAGAAATGTGTCTTATCTGTGAATCTAGGGACCATGATATTAGTGTTTATTCTCTTCTTCCATTTATTAAAAATCATCTTAAACAACTAGCACTCCATCCACATTAGAAGAAGTAAAATTTTTCCAGAGACAACCTAGCCAGGGGAAAGTTCATGCCAAGGTCAACTCCTAATCCCTAGATGATGTCATGGGTTGCTTAATTAGTACCACAAAGTGAGGACAACCACCTTGGGTACCTCAACCACATGGAATCCTCAGGATTGGTCAGGACAATCTTGGTATGCCCAAGGACACCAAAAATCATGGTCTGGTCAAGGTAACCTGAATTCTTGGTCACAACATAGGTGGATCCCTAATAATTACGCTCAAAGAAGGACATATCCCAATCAGAATCAACAAGCCATAATGGGTTCCCTAGCACAAAATTCACAAACCGAAATGTTGTTCAAACACAAATACCAACACAATTAGTTGCTAATCCCAAAAATAAACAAATAACTCTTGTCTATGGGGCAGAACAAGAAAAACCATTTTGATCTAAATGAAATGGATTATAAGGATATTCAAACTATATCTAGAAAAATAATTAGTAGTCCAGCTGTTATAATTACTGAAATGATAGAAGAAACTAAAACCCCTAGTGTAGTTGTTCCCAATAAAGATGAAAAAGAAAAGATAAGGAGCCAAATAGCAACTCTACTGAAACTCCATTTCCAAAGATATTTAAAGAAGTTATAGGACCAAGGAATATGATTTGATGTAGGATTTGAGGAAAATTAATATTGAAATAACATTGTTGCAAGCAATCAAGGACATTTTGGAGTTAAACAGTGAATCAAAATGCTATGTTTAAAAAGACATGGAAGGAAGAAGCAATACCCCAGGACTATTAAGGTAGATGGGAAACTCACTGAAAACTCTTACTTCCCAATATGGAGATCTTGGTTAGCCCTCTTATTTCTATCTCTATAGGGAATAAATATATACATAATTATTTGGTTGATTTGGGAGAAGCTATAAATGTGATGACAGTGGTGTTTCGCTCGGAATATTTCGATTCCCTTTAGAACAGATAAGGTTAGGGCTAGGAGGAATACCTGTTAAATGTCGAGATGGTGTGCGCGTACCGTAGAGAAAGATCAGGTTGACTGCGGAGAACCCCTTTTTGTCTTGGAAGGATTACCTGCAAATAAGAACACAAGACCACACGATTTTGATTAGATAATAAATGAGGGAACTGCCTTGGGTCCAGGAAATATGAAACTTCCTTTCGAAGGTGGTCAGTTCCCCTGCTGATATGAGTTAACACAAAAGACAACAATATATCAATTAGATTACTTAGTTGAAATGGGTAGGAGAAGGTCAGTTTCTGGTTATGGTCAAAGTAACCGATACCGGTTTCAGGTAACCGACGTTAGTTATGCCCAGGAACTGTAGGTTGATTGTTTTGGTGGGGTGTTTTGTGTTTCTTGGTGTTTATGGTGCTTGTGAGGCTGTTTTATGGGTGGTATTAGGAAATAGGATGATGAGGGATAAAATAATGGCAGTAGTTATAGGCAATGGGCTCTTGGGTAGTGGGTTCAGAACTGGATTTAAGAGGACTGTGATTCAAAGAGCACAAGAAATGTTATAACAAAGGACAAGCAAGATGTGACTTACTGGTTTTGACGAAGATGCAAGTTGATCTCCTTTACTGCAAGCCCTTTTGGTTTCTTCCCTCGTCTTTGCTTGGTCAAGTGAAGGTCTGGACTCTGTTTTTCGCTCCCAATGATCTCTGCTCGCTCAAAAATCATTCGACCTTTGATTTTGGTTCGGGGAGCCCATTTACAGGGAACCGGTGGCAGTTACGTAACCGACGGTGGTCGAGTAGGAACCGGCATCGGTAAGGAAAAAGTAGGCTATTTTTAGTAAAATAGCCTACCTTCCCTGATTTTCTCCCGAGAGATCAGTTGCGGGCTTGGTCAAGTGGCTAGAAGGTCAGTTTTTGGTGCGAGTAAGGAGGCATTAGTTATGGATGTGAGTCTAGACCAAGTCATAGGTCTTAATTAGGTTAGTTTAGGGTTAGGGCTAGGTCATGATGAGGTGGCAAAATGAGGGGGTGGCGGGTAAGGTGATGTGGATTTATCAATTACAAGGTAATTAATAAATAATTGTGTAAGGTTTAGGTAATGAGGTTAGATTGCGAGATGAGATGCGGGTCACAAGGGGTCGTAAGACACAATTTGGTGTCTACATTAGCCCCTTATTGTCGTGTAGCTTGTTTTGTAAAGCTGCACGGACAATAATATGAAGTGGTTTCTCCTGTTAAGGATATAAGTAATCCCCCTCAAATCTATCACCGATTGAGAGAATTTGAAATCAGTGATAGGGTTGATAAAGTGTAAATGGTGTATAGATGATGGTGAAAGGGTGGGGTAGGTCCAAGGAAGCAGACGCACGTTGAAATGCAATAGTGCGACTAGGGTACATGATTTGACGAGCAAACCAGCAATGCATAGGCAAAGGTCGATAGTTTATCCAAACAAGGGTGATATAATCCTGGTATCCAAGGCATAGGAAGTAGCCCCAGGGTATATAATAGGTAAGGTACAGGAACATTTAGGCGTGTTCGGAAGTACCAAAAGGTTGGTTTGGTTGAGATAAACGTCACGGTCTAGGTCTGGGCAAAGCTGGTCGACAGATCAAGTCAAGGACCCTAATCATGCGAAAACACAAACAAGTGAGCTCGATTCAACAAAAGGCGACATGATGGGTGGATAAAAGTGTATGTTGTTGATGTTGGGCGAGGTATTGAAGTGGTGCGGCCTTGGGTCGGTTCAAGCTGTTGGGTTTGCGGCCTTGGGTCGGGCCAGGAGGGTAAAGGGAGGCCTTGGGTTGGGCCAAATAGTGAGGACGAGGCCTTGGGGCGGGCCGAATAGGTAGGTTGAGGCTTTGGGTCGGGCCAAATGGTATGTTGAGGCCTTGGGTCGGGCCAAATAGGTAGGTTGAGGCCTTGGGTCGGACCGAATGGGTAGGTTGAGGCCTTGGGTCGGGCCGAATGGGTAGGTTGAGGCCTTGGGTCGGGCCGAATAGGTAGGATGAGGCCTTGGGTTGGGCCGAATAGGTAGGTTGAGGCCTTAGGTCGGGCCGAATAGGTAGGTTGAGGCCTTGGGTCGGGCCGAATAGGTAGGTTGAGGCCTTGGGTCGGGCTGAATGGGTAGGTTGAGGCCTTGGGTCGGGCCGAATGGGTAGGTTGAGGCCTTGGGTCGGGCCGAATAGGTAGGTTGAGGCCTTAGGTCGGGCCGAATAGGTAGGTTGAGGCCTTGGGTCGGGCCAAATGGGTAAAGGTGAGGCCGTGGGTCGGGTCGATTGGTGGGTTGAGCAAATGATGTTCGGCAAAGGTGGATATAGGCGATGTTGGTGAAAAAAAGGGGCAAATGGTAAAGAAGGGAAAAATGGGGGGAAAGTTGGGAAGAGAACCGATGTCGATTCTACGTGACCGATATCGATTAAGGGACCGATATCGGTTAAGGGCGAAAAATCTATAAAAAGAAAAATACGGCTTGTCATTGTCACTTTTATAATTTGCAAACCAAAGCGACTTGTCTGACGTGGAGAGTTGATTTGGAGGGCTATTGAGTGAGGTGGAGCTACTTGATTGGCAGAGAGAGTTGATAGTGGGCCCAATTGAGGAGGAGGTAGCAGGTGATTGGCCAGGGACCCAGTAGATCAGGATTGGAGCCATGGCACAGGCAGGGGGAGCTGGAGGGGCTGGACCAGCTGGACCGCCACCACCCATCCCACCATGACGATGTGTCGTCGTACGGGTAGGTTCTAAACTCTTGATTTTATGCATTGTATGGTTGTTAGGCGAAATGGGGGGTTTGGGAAGGAATTTGTATGTTTTAGTAAATAAGGAGAAAATGGCGATAATTTGAAAAGGGGAGGGGGTAGCTAGGTAGAATAGGCTAAGGCGACTAGGTGGGTAGAATTTGAGGGTATTTGGGTGGGTGCATGGGTAGAAAAAGGGGCAAGGAAAGTGAATGTGATCTGGGATTCAGAAGGTGGAAAGACAAAGCTGAAAAGGTTGGTGATCATGGCAGAACGAGGAGAAGCATCCAGCAGGCAGGGACAAGAGGGAAGACAAGGGCCACCTCAGGCTGCTGCAACCCAAACGGTATCCTTTTGTTTGTGATTTGACTACTGCATGTTCTGGGAATAAGCTGGGGGAAAGTAAGTAAATAGATATGAGGAAGAAAACACGATAGCCAGGGTTATAGATGAGGTGGGTGTTATGGGGTAGGTAATTGGGGGTTTCGGGTATGTCTGTGTATACAGAAAAGGAAAAAACGATCAATTTATCGTCGTAGGTGGTTGTTTTTAGGCTAGACGTATATTATATACGGTGACCGATATCGGTTATGAGTAACCGGTATCGGTTACCGAACCGGTATCGGTTTTTGTAAAAATGTCCAGAATGTGAGAAAAAACCCGGGGTGATTTGATGTATTGAATGGGTATTTGTTTTTGTAACGTATACAGGCAGAGGCAGGGATAAGGATGAATGATAGTGTTCCGGCGCTGCTGTCACGGATCCGAGCAGATGTAACACCAGCTGAATGGACATTGATAAATCGTTTGGGGTTAAGTGGAATCCGCTATTATTCACGAATTGCACGAAACCATGCTATGTTGCAGACATTGATTGAAAGATGGAATCCTGAGAAAAATACCTTCTATCTACCAACAGGTGAAATGACAGTGACATTGGAAGATGTGTTCCGTATTTTGAGACTCCCAATTACAGGAAAAATAGTATATCAGGCAATGCCTAGCGCGGGGCGGGCAGCGATCACAGAAGTATTTGGTCCATATGCATGAGACTTAACATAGCGAGGTTTGTCATTCACATATGGTATAATGTATGCAGCACACCCTGAGGAGACAAGGTTAGCAGTGATATTAATGATAGCGGTAGGGTATTATGCGTTACCGAGGGCGGAAGGGGGAAGATTTCCAAAAGCATTGATGTGTGTTATTTGGGAGATGATAGAAAGGAACGTGACTTTTGCATGGACACCTGCATATTTGGCGGAGCTATACAGGGGTTTATGGGCTTGTAGGTGAAATCACAGGACGACACTGGATGGTTCATACTTATTACACTGTTGGGCCTATGAGCACATTGTTTGTGTGCGACCAATAGGCCGACCCATCCAATCAGGAGAGACCGGAGTGCAGAGGTTGGGATTCAGACGATGGGTCCAGAAAGAACAAGAGGCAAGATCCCAGGCCATGATAGGTGGTATTGAGCATTACCGGAAAATATTGGAGGGGGTGACGATTGCGGACATCTGCTGGAGGCCTTATGGTAACTATATGGTAACAGAGAGCATAGCTGAGGAGTTAAGGGGTGTAGAGCGAATGATGTGGATCGTGGGGCACAGGCCAGGTGAATATGAGAGGATTCCTATAGATCGCATGCGACGACAATTTGGATTTGTTCAGGATATACCACAGGCTTATAGACCATATATGAGGATCGACGCAGAGGCAGTACTCTCACCTCCCCAGCCAACACCTCCAGAAGGTCCTGAAGAGGTAGCAGCCGATCGCAGGGTAATGGACGCAGGAACGACAGAGGCCTATAGATTATGGTGGGTTACAGAGCTGCGAGGTGTACGTGATCGTCCTGACATAGCTGTGATTACAGCGGAGAGAGATCGTCTACAACGTTTAGTGCAGCAGCTCCAAACGCAGGTGAGGGAGACAAAAAGATTGTTAGTGGTTGTGGAGTCACGGGCGGAGAGGCTAGAGGCTGGAGCCCTCCATGCGAGAGGGCGTATTCACATGTTACAGGAGAGGTTGGTAGATCAGTGGGCGGTACCAATAGCCATGGTACCTTTGAGGACAGAGAGGCCTGGCGAGAGGGGTCGACGATCACGATCATCACCTAGTTCGGGATGAGGCGTGATGATCTAAGTAAAATGTTAGCAAGTTATTAGAATAAATAAGGATGCCGACCTGTGTGTCGATGATAGAGAAGATGTATTTGTTCAACATCTAAATAAAACTGGATATGTATGTTGATTTGAGTTATGATAATAATAAAAATGTTTGTGTTTTGATGTTCGGTGTTTTGAAAAAGGATAAAGAGGAAGGTGATAAAATAGAAGTACACCAAGATATTTGTATGTACCACACATGATAGATTATGGTAGGGGATGGTCGAGCTAACCTTGGGAGACCCCATGTCTCCGAAGTGCTGCCTACATAGCCCATTGCACAAAGCAAGGAGGGGCCTCAGACCGATGTAGTTCTCCCTTAGGACCAGGGAGAGGTGAATTTAGGTAATTTAGGTATAGTTAGGCAATTAGTTGGTTGGTAAAGGTATTGATAGTAATATTGGTGAGGTAAGGTTGATGGTGTTGGTAACGAATTGAAGACATTGGAGAAGGCATAAGCGAAAGCTTAGCCTACCCAAGTGGTAGGGTATTATGTCCTGATTAAGATCACCACGCACTCCTAGATGCGAGGCAAAGAAGAAAGATTGTTCCATAGTTGAAAAGAGCAAAACAATCCACACAACGTAGAACTAGCCTGAATCCCTAGATACCGTTCATAGACAAAAATTCAATCGATGAAAAGAGTTATATGATCACAACCTATCAGGTATACAACACGTCCCTTGAATTGAAACAAATGGTGAGGTGAGATGGATGATATGGCTGAGGTATGGAGAACCTGTATTACAAAGTGAGTGTTCTGACGAGAGAGAACCTACCCTAAAATAGAAAAATCCATGACTCCAAAGTTCTTTTTGAATGAGACTTTTATTTTGTTACCGAAGATAGACTGATCGATGCGGGAAGTCTATAAGGGATATTGATTGTGTTATTTCTTAAGGTCTTCACGAAGCTGGTCAATGCGAGAAGATTTTTGATAAGGGCTAACTGCATATAGCTGTCCTTCAAGGGAGAAGTCTATTTATAGAAGCAAATGTGATTTTTGAATGCATAGCTGTCCTTCGGGGGAGCAGTCTATTTATAAGAGCAGCAAAAAGTTTGGCATATAGCTATCCTTCGAGGGAGCAGTCTATATTTAATTTAGATGACTAGATGTTCTTTGGGCATGAAGCACCTAGTTTGGTAGGAAGTTTTGACTCAAGAAAAATCCCATAAGAACACGGCTTATTTTAATACTTTGAAGTCATGGACTAGACTAAAAAAAGAATGGGGAAGGCATCGTTAAGGGGAGGTGAGAGGTGAGCTTAATTTTATTTCGAGATGTAAGAGACAAGTGTATGTGGTGGTATGTGAGCTCAAGGGGACGAGAAGTAGGCGGATAAGAAATGATATAACACTAATTTTCAACAATAGAATGGTCGAAGATGCAAGGCATTAAGGGGTTCAGGATCAGGTTTACCATTAAGCGAAGCTAAAACGATAAGTGCCTGATCCATAAGTGTGAGTGATTATATAAGGCCCAATCCAATTGGGAGCAAATTTTTCCGCGTTTGCTCTTTTCTAGTTTGGTGACATGTTGATTCTCTTTGAGGACAAGATCACCAACCTTAAAAGTACGCTCATGAAGTCACTTATCATAAGCACGTTTGATGCATTTTTGATAGAGTTGAAGGTGATCGAGAGCTGTAAGACGACGTTCGTCAAGAAGCTCTAACTGGGCTAACCGTTCTTGGTGGAAATCATCATTGGTGAGAATATCCTTGAAGGGATATGTCTGAGGGAGGGTATTTGTATTTCGAGAGGCAAAGACAGCCTCGGAACCATACACCAAAGAAAAAGGTGTGGCATTAGTAGAGGTACGAATGCTAGTACGATAAGCCCAGAGGGCAAAGGGGATGTGATCGTGCCAATTAAAATCCGGACTCATTGACAACTTTCATAAGGATTTTGGTTAGTGTTTTATTAGAGGATTCGGCCTGTCCATTTGCTTGTGGATAATATGGTGATGAGAAGCTAAGTTTGATGCCGAAGTTATCGCAAAGGTTTTGCAACAACTTGTTTTTGAAATACTTTCCATTATCTGTAATCAAGCGATGAGGAATACCGAAACGACAGATAATGTGGTGGTTGATAAACTCTACAATTTTTTATTTTTTAGTTGAAATGAGTGGAATAGCCTCTACCCATTTTGTGTAATATTCGGTTGCTGTGAAAATCCATCAGTGACGTTGCGAAGAGGATGGATGAATCTCGCCAATAAGGTCTAAACCCCATTGTGAGAAAGGCCAGAGATCTCGGGCGACCTGTAGCGGATGGCTAGGAGTATGTTGAAGGTTGGCATGTTGTTGACACATGACACAACGCTTAACATAGTCGTAGCAGTCGTTATTGAGAGTAGGGCCAATAATAACCAAGGTGAAGGATTCATTTGGCCACGGCAAGGCCGCTAAAATGTCCACCGCAAATTCCGTCATGAACTTGTTGGATGGTATGGGTGACCTCCGCGCCAGTGAGACATCGAAGGAGGATACCATCAAAGCCACGTTTATAAAGGAGTCCCCCCATAACTACATAATGAGAAACGTGTTTAAGAAAGGCACGTTTGCCAGTACTGGTAAGGTCAGAAGGGAGAATAGAGGTTGTAAGGTAGTCGTGGAATTGGTGATACCAGGTATCCTGTGAGTCAGCGGACACAGTATTTATCGTACAAACAACCGGGGCTGAGTAAGATGGGGCGAAGAGTTGTTGGACCACGACGAAAAATTTAGAGTCGGTGGATGAAAACCGGAATTTGCGAGGCTAAGCAAGCCATAGTATCCACAAATTTGTTAGTGGAACGAGGGATAGTTTGGATAGAATGGTGAGTAAACAAGGCTAGAAGTGAATCCACATAGTGTTTGTACTTTTGGAGTTCCTCATTTTTAACATTGGTAGATGCCCATGACTTGATTCACGACCAATTGAGAGTCGCCAAAAATATTAATGGACTTGATACTTAAATGCAGCGCCGCTTGGAGACCTAGAACAAGGGCCTCGTATTCCGCTATATTATTAGTGCAAGGGAAATCGAGGCGGAATGAAAGAGGCATAGGATTGGCGTCGAGAGGAATGAGAACAAAAGCCGGCTCCTCCACCACGTTGGCATTTGGATCCATCGAAGAAGAGAGTCATTGAATATGACTCCTCCTGGAGTGAAAGAGTGGCGATGAGTTCGTCGGGGAATGTGAAATTGGTAAATTTTTCCCCAGGTAAGGGAGCCTCCGCAAGTTGGTCTGCGATGGCTTGGCCTTTGACTGATTTCTAGTGGACAAACTCAAGGTCGAGGTCAGCGAGGAGCATGAGCCATCGGGCGATGCGGTTGGTTCAGATGGGGTTTGGCATACATGTAATGGATGGGGTCTGTGTTGGTAATGACGAAAGTTTTGTGATTCAGAAGGTAGTGTCGAAGTTTGGTGGCCATGAATGAGAGGGCTAAGCATAACTTTTCTACATGTGTATACCTAATCTCATAGTCCACCAAATTACGAATTATATAATAAACGGCTTGTTCTCGATTCTCAGAGTCATGATGTGCAAGCATGGCTCCTACAACATGGTCAGTGGTGGAAAGGTAAAGGTAGAAAGGGCGATCGTCTTGAGGCGGGATAAGCACAGGTGGCTATGTAAGAGATACGTTTTTAAAGCGTTAAAGGCTTGGTGGCATTCTTCGCTCCATTGGAATGTAATATCCTTTTTAAGGAGGTGATGGAAAGGTTGACATCGATCAGAAAGTTGGGAGATGAAACGTCGGATAGATTGGAGCTTACCTTGTAAACTACGCAATTGTTTGAGGTTGGTAGGTGGGGGCATTTACAGGATAGCTTTGACTTTAGATGGGTCGACCTCAATGCCACGCAAAGAGATGATAAAGCCAAGGAGTTTTCCTGAAAGGACCCCAAAGACAAATTTCTTTGGTTGAAGGAAGACAAAATATTGTAATAGGCGGTCAAAAATAATGGTTAGGACATCGAGATGTTCACTGCGATGTTTAGACTTGCCAAGAAGATCGTCAACGTAATCTTCAAGTATAGTGTGCATAATGTCATGAAAAATGTAAGTCATAGCCTGCTGATAGGTTGCACCAGCATTCTTAAGACCAAATGGCATTACACGGTAACAGAAGGTTCCCCAAGGAGTTATGAAGGTAGTTTTGTGTTGATCGGTAGGGGCCACCAAAATTTGGTTGTATCCCGAAAAGCCACCCATGAGAGAGAAAATCTCATGGCCTGCAGTGAGATCAACAAGTTGGTCAATGCTAGGTAGGGGGAAGTCATCCTTAGGGCAAGCGAGGTTAAGATCCCGGAAATCTGTGCATATCCGAAGTCCCCCCGTCGCTTTTGTGACAGGTACGATGTTAGAAATCCATTGAGGATAATCAATAGGCAGGATGAAGGACACAGAAAGGAGTCGCTGAAGTTCTTCTTTGACCAAGAGGGCAATGCGCGGATGCATTTTTCTCAACTTCTGTTTAATTGGCTTGGAATCAGGTTTTAGGGTGATGTTATGGACAGCAATGTCAGGAGCAATTCCTGGCATGTCAGCGTAGGACCAAGCGAAAGCTTGGTTACGAGAACGGAGAAAGGCAGTAAAGGTGACTTGTTCTGATGCGTTAAGGGATTGTCCGATCTTTACAATATGAGGATCCTCCTCCGTGTGGATGTTGATTTCTTGTATTAGACTCGTTTAGCATGGTTTGGATTTTAGATGGCAGGGCGCGTGGAATATAAGAGTCATCCGCGCCACGGTAAGTGAGGATGGAGTCATCATCCTGGCACTCAATAACGTTAACCGAAGGTGAGTCCTCTTCGATCATGTCTAGATACAAAAGGGGAATAGAAGAGGGGTCCTCATTATCGCGTTGATAAGTGAGAGGACCAAGGAAGATAGCATTTATGAAAAAAAAAAGTTAGGAGGGATAGATTCGTGATCTATCGACTCAGTAGGCGACGATGGCAAAGGGGGTGATGATGGTTTGGTAGGGGTAACGTCATCTTCTTTCGGAAGGCAACTGTCACGAGGTTCCTTTGGTGTAAGTGTTCCTGGAAATCCAAGACCACTACGGTCATTATGTTTGCGTGTGGTGATGGGGATGAGCGTATGTCGGCCTTGTTCATAATGACCAAAACCAAAGCCTTTCCAAGCACAGCGAGTCAAGAAGGTGAGGGTGAAGCGACGATTTGTCAGGCATTGGAAATCAGATTGGAAAGGAACCACACCAAGAGGAGATTCAGGGGCTATAGAAGATGCGTCGACACCCCCATACGTTAGGTTAGTGCGGCAATGAGGGGGTCCGTAGGAAATTACTTCCCCCACACGACGGTCATAGGTAGGATGTTCATGCAATTGTCTGTACTCTTGTGGAGTATGGAAAGAACTAACATTATACAGGCGATACTCCCCCAGCGTGAGGCGTTGAAAAACATCTACCAGAGGGTCTGAGGTTGGGATGTTAGCCGCAGGGAAGGAAGTAGTATTTGCAATAGTGATTTCATCAGTTGAAGGCGTAGGTGCGGTTGAGGTACATGTTTGAGGTACATTTGAAGGGGATGGTTGGCTTGACTGAACGGGTGCATCCTGATTGGTACAAGCACATCGTTTGGGCGGTATAGCATGTTGCAGGTTTTGAATGGGGGAGGATCAGCTTTTACGGTGTAGGATTTTCCCTCATACTCAAATTTTATACATCTATGTAATGTTGAAGGAACGCATCCCATGGCCCGGATCCAAGGACGACCCAGCAATATGTTATATTGGAACTCTCCCTCAAGGACATAGAAGAGCTCAGGTAAAGTACGTGGTCCTACCCCGAATGTTGAGGATCACGGTGCCCAAGGTAGAGGTAATGGTGTCGTTAAATGACCGTAACATGATGGGGTTGGCACACATGTAGCTAGAAGGGATATTCATTTGTTGGAAGGATTTTGAAGAGATGATGTTTAGGATAGCGCCCCCATCAATCATAACACGACGCACTCGAATGTCTCGTACGTAAGCGGAGATGAAAAGGGCAGGGTCAGGGTCTTCTGTACCAAAGTCAACAATTTCATCTTCAGAGAAACTGACGGCAGCAGCGTGTGGTGCAGAGACAGACAGTGGTTGGGGTAATGGGTTTTTTGGTGAGAGAGGCTACGTGATTGGGTGTTAGAATGGAGGCCACGGGCAGGGTTTCATTAGGTAAGACCTCGATCCCTTGAAGAATTGCAATGAGAGCTTGTCGATGAGTTTTGGAAGTCTGAATGATATCATATAGTGTCATTTTTACGGGTGATTGGTGAAGTTGTTTGATCATGGCTCGATGGGCAACTCCATTAGAGACGGGGTAAGCGGGTCCACGAATAACCACTTTGGGTGGTGGTGCAATCGGGATGCTAGACAGAGAAAGAGAAGATGCAAGTGTGCTTTCTTTCACTTTCTCGTTGTTTTTCTACGCTCGGGTAGCAACACTAATCATGTTAATCTCATAGACCTGAGATGAGGAAGATGGTTGGGGCAAATCAAGGTTCCCCCAAAGGTGGGGTTGAAATAATGATAGATCTTGGTGAGGCGGGGACAGATGATATAGGAGAGGGAATTGAAGTTGAAGGTCTTTCTCTTCGTAAGTTGTTCTTGTTTAGCTTTTCTATCTGGGAGAGGCGACGGGTGAAGAATGGTTTTTAAAGCTTTGCATCCCTCCACATCATGTCCTAGTGTGCGGTGATAAGCACAGATTTTAGACTCATCGTAACCTACAGGCTGAGGTTTAGATGGGTCATAAGGTCTAAGTGGGGGTAGGGGAATGGTCGCATTCTCTACAACATGGCAAGGATTTTGGCATAAGATCCTTTGAGCGGGTCAAAATCAGAAGAGGATGAAGGTATTGGTTGTGCGAGTTTTGGTAATGTTTGGACGTGGTTGGTTCGTACGGGTGGTGGTTTAGCCAAGGAGTGTTGATACATGGTTTTCACTAAACGTGGTTTCTTTGGCGTAGGAGCTACATTCGGCTGGTTAGATGATGAGGCTACAGATGACGCGGTAGCGAGAAACAACCATGGAGAAAGGGGAGTGACCGAAAATAAATCCTTTGATGACGAGGTTTGTTTAGGGTTGATGGGTGTGGACAAGATACGTGGGATGACAATGTTGACATCCCCTTAGATCTCTGTATAGGTGCAGAGGGCGTAGGTTGTTTTGAAGAAAACGCAGGAGGTATGATATATTGGTGCAAAGTGGAAGGATGAGAGGTCCCAATATGGAAGGTAAGTGTGACGATGATGGTTTTGATTGTGATAGAGGCAAGGGTTGAGTTTTGTCTCCTAAGTGGCGGGGTGGCTTTATTTTTGGACAAATCTAGTCGCTCAGGCGGGTGTGTTAGACTGGGTATTGGTGGGGTCCCAAGTGTAGGGGAAGATTTGATTAGGTTGATAAGGTGGATGGGCTACTTGGTATAGATGCAGGGGGTAAGAATGAGGACATAGGCATTTTGAGTTTTTGTAAATACTTCGGGTAGATGGTAGATGTGTCGGTATCGGTCATCTGCATTTGAGTGGAACAAGGGATACTCAAACGTTCCCATAGGATTCGTCTATCTTCTGGAGAAAGACAGTCTTCAGGTTTGATTTGTGAATTGTTGTACGGAAGAAAGGCGGGTTGTGATTCCAATCCACTGTGGGTGCGATACAGGAGGTAGGTGAGGCACTGTATCTATAGATGTTAAGAGGTCAATCGGTCGTTGAAAAAATTTAGGCGACGACGAACTAATAGGTAAGAGGGCATGTTCGAGGGGATTCGTCATGGTTGGTGATGTCTGGGCAAGAGATTTCTCGTCTAAGGATGGAAAAAGGAGTGGCATACCTTTCTCTTGTGCAGCAAGAGTGGTAGGAGGAGACGTTTGGGAAATGGATAGGTTAGATAACATCCACTCGCAGTCTTGCAGGGATGTGGTGTAAGAAGACTCATTGGTGAGAAGAGAAGTCCCGGGCGGTTGATTCCTGTATGGGTAAAGGAATGATTTCGCCTTGTGTTGATGGTGGTGAAGGAGGTTCGGGCTCCTGTGTCAATGAAGAGGCTCGATTCAAAATTTTCTCGATAGAGGCTTTTGGTTGGGTAGTCAAAGATTGCATGGATCTCATGAACACTTTCCTCGGCCAAGATATCCTGATTTGTGTTATTGTTGGAAGAGTGATTTGGGAATGGTTTGTTAAAGATTTTCAAATTTCGGTTGGCAGGTGCATTAGGATTATCGAGGGTTATTTCCCCTGCGTCAACCATTTCCTGCACTATGTTTTTCAACATCTTGCAGTTTTCATGACTGTGTCCTTTGACACGGTGAAAGTTACAGAAGTCGTTTTCTTTTGTACCAGGAAGGTATAGCGCGAGTGGAGTCAAATCCGGAATGTGGTTTAATAGTAGGCAAGGTGATAGCTCCAGCCTTGAGCAATTTTTCCAAGATGACGCCGTAAGTTTCTCCCAAGGGAGTGTAATTAATGGGCTCTGCTTTATACTTATAGGTGGTTTTTGGTGGAGTGTTAGATGGGGCTTGAGATTTGACCATCACCGCGTGGACAGCTCCTTTTGGATTTAGAAGAAGCGGACGTGTGAGGAACGGTGGTATTTGGTTTATTGGTAGAATCAGGAGTTCGGAAATTGGGGTTTTTGTTGCGCAACCGCAATTTCTCTTCCTCTAAGGCTCGAATTTCTAGTTTCCGAGCCATGGTAAAGGCCTCGTCGAACGTGCGGAAGGTTTGAATTTGAAGAGTAGGAGAAATTTGCTTAGCACATGCCCGCGTAAAAAGTTCGATAAGTTCAGTCTTGAGGCAAGGCATATGTAAGTTGGTTAATAAGGCCGCGCCATCGTCCGACGAAATCTGCGATAGATTCGTCTTCGAATTGTCGGATGGCGTAGAGGTCGGTGATAGATACTTTCTTGGCAATGTTAATGGAGAAATGATCCAAGAAGGATTGGGCTAGTTGGTTGAAAGAGAAGATTGAGTGCTGGGTTAAATCACTATACCACTCCAAGGCAGGTCCTAATAAGGACATGGGAAATGTGCGGAGTAACAAGGCATCATCATGGGCAATCAAATAGCAGGCATGTCTAAATGATCGCAAATGTTGTTGAGAATCCTCTTTACTATTAAAACGCGTAAATTTCGGTAACTCCCATTGAGGAGGATATGAGTGAAGGGGAATGGAAGGGTGAATAGGCTCCCGAAAAAACTTGCTCGTATGTCAAGGCGCTACGACTTCCCTGACACAGAAGCCTCCAGATTTTGCATTTTGTCCATCATTTGTTTTGATGAAATCTGTGGTTGGATGAGGTGATGGTGTGACAGAATAGGGGTGTCCCATATAAGGTGTCGAGGTTACCGGATACGTGTATGGGAATGAAAAGGTAGGCGGAGCTTGAGAGGGAAAGCTCGTGTGAATAGGTGGTAGAGAGCAAGTCATGAACGGAGTAGTTTGAAAGAGAGATGAGGTTAGGGGCAGTTGGTGGTAATGATACATGGGGTCCAAAATTAGCCAAGGAAAAGCCAATCTGAGTCGTATGAACCTCTGATAGCTGTCGGATTGGGAGAAGGGGCTAAAGATGCCGGAAGCAAGGCGGTGTTAGCAGGCAGAGTGGGAGCTAAATGAGCAGCTATACTAATAGGCATGCCAACAAGAAGCTGACCATCAGGGGTACGGTCAGGGGCATGAGACAAATAATATTGTACAGCTCCTAGGATTAGCATCCAAGAATTTGGCAAAGTCCTTGTCTCCTATAGGAATTTGGGGGATCTCGCTGGTGTCCGTAGGGTTCCCTATAGAATGTGAAGGGGGTGATTCAGGCAAAGATACAGAGCAAGCATGTGAAACCATGGCGGCGGCTTGCTTCCGAGTGATAACAACGATGGACAAGAGCAAACAGTAAGGTTTCAATCTATCAAGGACAGAAATAACCTCAGAAAGGTGAAATTAGCAGGTTGCTGGTTTGTCAGGGGTTGCTGAAGACAGTAACCGATATTGGTTTAATAACCGGTTTCGGTCTAAACAAAAAGAAGACGTCGGTCAGTTAACCGATGTCGGTGTATAAGTCTAGGATAACCAGATTTGAAAGGTTGTTAATTTGATTTTAAACAACGTTTGGTATATAAGTCAAATGATTAGTCACAGAAGACAAATTGTGACAGAGAAAACAGAATTGAAGACAGGCAAAATGCACATGCAAATCCAAAGACTAACCCTAGGGTTAATTTTAGTTATCGTGGGCTTATGCCTTTAGACGTATAATGATGCCAGAATCCTAAACAACAAGACCTAGGGGGAAGTGTCAATTTTGTTTTGGCTTATAAGGTTACCTCAATTGGGCGGAGGAATACTGCGGAAAAAA
Source organism: Taxus chinensis (assembly GCA_019776745.2). NCBI lineage: Eukaryota > Viridiplantae > Streptophyta > Pinopsida > Cupressales > Taxaceae > Taxus > Taxus chinensis. Next base: position 657,675,995 of record CM034156.1, read on the forward strand.
AGGGGGGATGTTTGAGTTGTTGTGTTAATTGTGAGGTGATTTGGTATGTGTTGTGCAGTGAAACTAAAGTTAATTTCCTGTCAATACCATGGATATCACCCCCACGTGTACGACCTGTTACTTAATCTATGTTCACTAGAATCGAAAGCAACAAGCAAGGATGCAATGCACGTGTTTTAAACCCAAATCGAAAATGATATTCGATGAAGCAAAAGGGATGATTTTCACTAATACAAAACGTAAAAGCAAAGCAAGTTCTTTTACCAAAATAAAACAAAGTACGTTGTGAATACCTTAAGAAGAAGAAAAACAGCAAGTATGCTCCCTATATGAAAGCAAGCAAGAAAGAAAGAAACCCAAAATGAGTCCCACCGGGCGTGCCAAAATGTTTCGCTCGGAATATTTCAATTCCCTTTAGAAACAGATAAGGTTAGGGGCTAGGAGGAATACCTGTTAAATGTCGAGATGGTGTGCGCGTACCGTAGAGAAAGATCAGGTGGACTGCGGAGAACCCCTTTTTGTCTTGGAAGGATTACCTGCAAATGAGAACACAAGACCACACGATTTTGATTAGATAATAAATGAGGGAACTGCCTTGGGCCCAGGAAATATGAAACTTCCTTTCGAAGGTGGTCAGTTCCCCTGCTGATATGAGTTAACACAAAAGACAGCAATATATCAATTAGATTACTTAGTTGAAATGGGTAGGAGAAGGTCGGTTTTCTGGTTATGGTCAAAGTAACCGATACCGGTTTCAGGTAACCGACGTCGGCTATGCCCAGGAACTGTAGGTTGATTGTTTTGGTGGGGTGTTTGTGTTTCTTGGTGTTTGTGGTGCTTGTGAGGCTGTTTTATGGGTGGTATTAGGAAATAGGATGATGAGGGATAAAATAATGGCAGTTATAGGCAATGGGCTCTTGGGTAGTGGGTTCAGAACTGGATTTAAGAGGACTGTGATTCAAAAGAGCACAAGAAATGTTATAACAAAGGACAAGCAAGATGTGACTTACTGGTTTTGACGAAGATGCAAGTTGATCTCCTTTACTGCAAGCCCTTCTGGTTTCTTCCCTCGTCTTTGCTTGGTCAAGTGAAGGTCTGGACTCTGTTTTTCGCTCCCAATGATCTCTGCTCACCTCAAAAATCATTCGACCTTTGATTTTGGTTCGGGGAGCCCATTTACAGGGAACCGGTGGCGGTTACGTAACCGACGGCGGTCGAGTAGGAACCGGCATCGGTAAGGAAAAAGTAGGCTATTTTTAGTAAAATAGCCTACCTTCCCTGCTTTTCTCCCGAGAGATCAGTTGCGGGCTTGGTCAAGTGGCTAGAAGGTCGGTTTTTGGTGCGAGTAAGGAGGCATTAGTTATGGATGTGAGTCTAGACCAAGTCATAGGTCTTAATTAGGTTAGTTTAGGGTTAGGGCTAGGTCATGATGAGGTGGCAAAATGAGGTGGCGGGGTAAGGTGATGTGGATTTATCAATTACAAGGTAATTAATAAATAATTGTGTAAGGTTTAGGTAATGAGGTTAGATTGTGAGATGAGATGCGGGTCACAAGGGGTCGTAAGACACAAATTTGGTGGTCTACAAGTGGACACTTTGAAAACATTACCATTAACCGGTATACAACCTAGTAACACCATATTGTAGATGGCAGACCAGTTTGTAGCAAAACCAAAAGGAGTTATTGAAGATGTGGCACTTATGGTGGAGTCATGGGAATATTCAATAGACTTCCTTTTATTGCATCCAAAAGGTAAAACACTTGGTTATCCCATTATTTTGGGTAGACCATGGTTAGCTATAGTTGCTTTCTTAATTGATTTCAGATCAAGTGATATGTCTATCTCAAATGGTAATAATTTTGAGAAAAATTCCTTATATCCCTCTGAATGACATTTTATCGATAATCAAGAACAAATATGGGTTGATGATCCTAACACTAATACACAAAATATGTCTTCTTTGGCTATGATGCAAGATCACGTACGGGAGATGGAAGATATGATTAATCAACTGTTGAACGAACACCAATTTTCCTTGGAACAATCTGGGATAGTTCTGAACCTTTGGATTTAGTTCTGGAACCATCACATTTAGTTTCGGAACCTTCAGAATTATCTTCGGAACCACAGCAACAGAAATCCCATGTTAAATGCAAATAATTTCGCTCCAGAGGAACGAGATTTATTTTTGGGAGGAGCATAAATAGCTATGGAATTAGTAGCTTCAGTTTTAAATATATCAAGAAACGGTGAGGAATTTCTAGAAAACAACAGTGACGAGGAGTTTGACCGAAAACAAGATACGTATCATAACTCTTCCTACTATCCTTTGTCCAATATTCTTTCTCAAGGGAATTTTGGAGATATTGCTACATATCATATGTTATTACCACATCCATGTCCACTAAACACCTTAATGGAACCCTTTTAACAAATCAATTCATCACACATTGGAACCAAACATGTTGAGATTCAACCGGGGTAAAATTTTGAACATTAATAGCTGGCTGAAGAATGATGAAGAATCTAAATTGTTTTGATGTTCTGAAATATCATACTAGAGCTTTTGTTTGGGACTATAAAGACATGAAAGGAATCCATCCAAGTATTTTTACTCATCACATCTATACTGAAAACATTAAACCAGTTAGGCAACCTTAGAGAAGGATTAATCCAGCCTTAAGGGACACAGTCAATCAAGAAATTGAAAAACTATTACAAGTAGGTTTTATCTACCCTATCTCAGATAGTCAATGCGTGTCTCCTCTTGTAATTGTGCCTAAAAAGAATATAAAATGGAGAATTTGTGTTGATTATAGGGAGCTGAACAAAGCCACACCAAGAGATTATTTATCCTTACCATTCATAGATCAAGTTTTGGACAACCTTGTAGGTAAACAATACTTTTCCTTCCTGAATGGATTTAATGGATATAATCAAATCATATTTGGTTGCTGAGGATCAGGAAAAAACTACCTTTACTTTTCCATGGGGTACCTTCGCCTATAGGGTATTTCCATTTGGACTATGTAATGCTCCAAAAACCTTCCAATAAGTTGTATTAGTAATATTTACAGACCTAACGAATGATTGTGTAGAGGTATATAGGGATGAATTTACTATGCATGGAGACACATTTGATGATGCTTTGAAGAATTTGGATAGAGGACTAACAAGATGTGAGCAACACCATTTGTATCTTAGTCATTAGAAATGTTTAATGATGGTTGATTAGGGGATTGTATTAGGACACCGCATTTCAAAAAGAGGAATTCAGGTTGACCAAGACAAAATCAAGATTATTTCAGACTTACGCATTCCTCAAACTCCCACAGATATCAAGTCATTTTTAGGGCATGCTGGATACTATAGGTGTTTTATCAAATATTTTAGATAAAATTTTTTGCCCCCATGTTTAGTTTACTTACCAAGGATTGTGAATTTTGTTGGGATGAAAAGTGTCAACATGCTTTTGAGGAAATTAAAGAAAAATTAATCACTGCCCCAATATTGAGAGGACCTAATTGGGAGAAACCTTTTCACATCCAAACAGATGCCTCAAATAACTCAATTGGTGCATTTTTGGGACAGAAAGATGAAGAAGGGAAAATGTATGCTATTTACTACCTTAGTAAAAATCTTACTCCCATTGAAAGAAATTACACTACCACTGAAAAAAGAATTTCTTGTTGTGATCTATGCAATTAATAAGTTCAGACATTATATTACAGGGTACAAAATATTTGTACATACAGATCACTCAACAATTAGATACTTAATGAAAAAACCAGTGGTTAGAGGTAGGATAATTATATGGTTATTAATTTTACAAGAATTTGATATTACCAGTAGATAATCTAGGAAAATCTAATGTGGTAGTTGATTTATTGTCAAGATTGACCACTACAGGGGAGAAAGATCCAATTAACGAAAACTTTCTAGATGAACAATTATTTTCTATTTCAGTTGATACACCATGGTTTACTGATATGGAAAATTATCTTGTAACAGGGAAGTTTCCTCCTTATTTCACTAAGAAACAAATGAAGAAGTTGATCAAAACCAGTGCATAATTTAAATGGTTAAATGGAATGTTATTTAAATGTGGTCCTAATTTGCTTTTACGTAGGTGTGTGAGAGAAGATGAAATATTTGACATACTCAGGGCATGTCATGATGAACCAAGTGGAGGAAACTTTTCAGTAAAAAGAATAACTCACAAGATACTTGGCACTGGACTATTATTGTCCATCTCTGTATAAAGATGTGAAGAGATATATCAAGCGATGTGATCCATGTCAAAGGATAGGACAACCAACCTTTACCAGTGAAATGCCTCTGCAACCTCAAGTAGTGATTGAACCATTTGAAAGGTGGGGGCTGGATTTTTTTGGTCCCTTTAGTCCTCCTTCACAAGGAAAGGAGTACATTCTTTTGTGTACTTGATTATGTGAAAAAGTGGGAAGAGGTGCAAGCTTTAACAAATGCCATTGTAGAAGTAGTTGCTGATTTCCTTTGGCACAAAATTATGATGAAATTTGGTGCACCAAGGCAGTATAGTTTCAGATCAGGGGCCACAGTTCATGTCTAATATGATCCATGCCTTCACAATGTACTATCATGATTAATCATAGGAAGTCATCTCCCTATTACCCACAGTCAAATGGAAAAGCAGAAGTAACAAACAAGAGAATTGGAAAACATCCTTACCAAAACAGTTGAAGCAAGCAGAAGAGATTGGGTAAAGAGACTACCAGAGGTGGTCTAGGCTTATAATACAACTTGGAAGACTACAACAGGGTTTTCACCATATGAGTTAGTTTATGGGAAAAATCCCTTGTTACCTATTGAATTTGAACTACAAACATTGAGGACAACAACTAAAGTGGGTATTGAGTTGGATGCAACACAAAAGGAAATAATTCTTCAACTCAATGAATTGGATGAGTTGAGAATGGAAGCATTTCAACAGAAAGAGATAATCCAAGATCAAAGGAAGCAGTGGCATGACACACATATCAAGAAAAGGACAATTCAAGGTAGGAGATTGGGCATTAATGTTTGATTCCAAGTACCAGCAATTCAAGGGCAAGTTGAGAACCAGATGGTTAGGACCCTATCAGATTGAGAAGATATTTGACAATGGATCTATTCAGCTACTTCCCATTGATGGCAGACAGAAGGACACTTTTGGTCAATGGAAATAGGCTAAAAACTTTATAGGAAGCCTCCTACTAAGGATGAATTCTTGAAGCAGATTGAAACAAAAAAAGAATTTGATCATATGGAAGAACCCAGTTCTTCCAAAATGATCAAATAATCAGATGCATGGATCCAAAATAAAGGGAAGAGAATGAAAACTAGAAAATGGTGTTCTCTTCCCAAAAAAAAAAAAAAAAAATAAAAAAGTGAAGGAATGAAAACCAGTAAATGGCGTTCTCTTCCCCAAAAAAAATCTCCCAAAGATCAATTGAAAACTAGCAATGGCGGTTGGTCTCTTCAATAAATGGCTAATGCAAAATAAAAAGAATTTGTTTGAATTCCATCTGTCTTTTTAACCATTTTTCCTTTTTCACTTTTAGGAATGATGAGTCATCAAGGTAGAGGGATTACATCAGCAAAGGATGGTAATTATGTCTTGAACTTATTAAAGGTTAAATTAAAAGTTCACATGTGTGATTAGACTTGATTTAAAAAGTCGGTATGATGAGTCATTTATTGCACATTATGATTAAAAGTAAGTAATCATGAGGGTGATGTTGATAGAATAAGAAAGTGGCAGCGTATTTGTAATTAGCTATCATTTTGGGTGGAATAAATGAAGTTGAGAAGCAGTTGTAGAAGAATTTCAAAGAAGAAGAAGAAGAATTGTATTTGAATTCCGTAGCTAAACCCATCAATTCCGTAGATAAACACATCAGTTCTGCAGCTAAACACAATAGTTCCGTAGCTAAATCCAGTAGTTTTGCAGCTAATTCTGAATTTGAAGAAATAATAATTTGAATCGTCCTCTTTTCCATGGGGATTAAAAATAAGTTAGAGCCAGAGGATGATACCCAACTTCTTGCAGATGAAGAAGTGGCAGCCATTTTTGGACGAGCAGGGTGGTTGAAGTTATTAAAAAATTTCTCGAGGTACAATGAATAATTGGTAAGGGAATTTATTTGTAAATTTAGAAGAATCCAGAACTAAATTTAAAATCATTGTAATTCCTTTTACTATCAATACAATGAGTAATGTGTCTGGAATACCAATTGTGCATGTCCCAAATCTTGTCAAGGGAACCCTTAAAGATCTGGTGGAAACCTTGATACAAGAGGGGGAATCTGAGCCCCAATATATCTATAACACCAAGAAAATCATCAAGGGGGTCAGAAGGGACAGCTTTCCCAAACCCTTTGATAGGGTAGCATTTTGGTAGTTAAGTATTTAACTTGTGATGGTCAATTTGGGACTATGGGAAGAGAAGTCCTTAAGATGTTAATATATCTTAGGTATGGGAATTCAAAACTAGAATATATAGTAAATCTTCCAGGATTCCTTTTTGAATCCATCTAGACAATGGCTCAGAGGTATTCCTGTGGAGTTGGAACAATCAAACATCATGGGTTAATCCATTTGGTATGCCAACACCATTTTATTTCAAAGAAAAATGGAGAAGAAATATGGGAAAAGTTTCTTAACAAGTTTAAGTAAAACCCTGATATTATCAGGAGGGGAATACCAACCCCTTTTTCTCCTACAATTAATTTGGATATTGATACCCCTGCAGAGGAAAAGAAGGAAATAGGTGGGGGTAATGTACCAAAAATAAGGAGATCTGGAAGAAGGATTAAAGCTGCAAGAACCTACTGTGCATGTCAAAAAAAATCCTTCCTCTACAACAGTACCAGGAGAACTAATATCTATCTTTGATAGTGATAGTTCACCTAAGCTAGAACATGAAGTGAAAGTCAGAAGAAGCTCTAGGAGGAAACCCATTTCCAGACATTTTGAAGCTCCTCAAAGAAGAAGAGTTCATAAGAGGTCTAGGGAAATTCCAGAGGAGATGGAAGAACAGGATGGGTTGGAAAAAGAAGCTGCTGATATTTTGGGCAGCATGGCCATGAATCCTCCTAGACCAAGCCAAACTGATGGAGAAAGAAGATGAAAGATTGAAGAATTTCTTTTCAAGAGTTGGGTGAATCAGTAACATTGTCACATGAAGAAGAGGAATTGGCATCTTGGAAACGGAAAGGGAAATCCCCTTTGGTGGAAGAGGAATGCTCATTCCCCAAGGAGCTTTCAGAAAAAGAGGAGAAACAACAAGTAAGAAATGATCTTTTTTTTCCAGAGTAGAACTCATCATCAGAGAGAAGGATGAGGAATTAAACTTCCTCAAACTCAAATTAGAACAGAGGGAAATGCTCATTGAGCAAACTAACAAATCAGCTCACAAATAGGACTGAAGAATTGGCAATGGTCAAACAATAGATGATGGAAAAAGAAGAAGAATGTCAATTTTCTAGAAGACAAAGTGCTATGTCAACAATATCTGCACAGACTGAACTGACTTACTGGCCACTCAAGCAGTTGTGGGATGATACTTGTAGGGAACTTAATGAATTTAAAACATCAAATGAGGACCTGAGAAGCAAGATGGAAGAAGAGAAGAAAGAAAGGAAGGAATGGGAAGACAAATTCTACAAAGAGGAAGAAGACAAATTTAAATGTCTTGTAAAAATACAAATGGTTTGCATAATGAGTGAAAAGTTACTCACATGCAGGAGACCTTCTCCTGCATACAGTGTATTTTTGGAAGAACAATTTATTCGTTGGCAGTTGTCAAGAATTACATGTGGCCTTCCACATGAAATAAAAGATGAATCTGAGTTCATGAGAGCCTATTCCTCAGCTAGTGCAGAGCAGAAAAAATCTTCTCTACGAATTTTATCTCTACAATCTTATGCTGGAAAAGAACATAGGCTTCATGTATCAATTTGTATGTAGGGGAAAGCCAGCTGAATGCATTTGTTTTATGTTCTTCAAAATCAGATTGCATGGAAAGAGAGGGATTTTGAGAATCTATTAAAAGCTAGTTCATCTGGTCTCTGACATGAGGGCTCACTATGGTAAACCATCTTCCTTTGCTATACATTTTATATCCCATGCCTTTGATAGTCTAGTTTAAGGCACATTATTTGGCCAGTTTACAGAAAAGTATTGATGCCTTCACCTCTTTATGAGGAGGAAATTTTTTGAAGAGATTTATGATGGATGTTTGAAAAGATGGGATTTTCTCACTAGTTGCATTGAGTAAAAGAGAAGTGATATCTCCCACAAACTTAATATGGAGCCTAGAAAGAGCTAAAGCCTTGTGTACACTAATCCCTCGGGTCAATGAAAAATGTAGGGGCATATGGATGGGAATGAGAACAAGGCCTCCTCTCCTCCTCACCCCCATGTCTCCATGGAAAAAATAGAGAGCCTCAAGATCCCACTCAATTTGAGGAATGGTAGAGGAAAGTAAAAGCAAGATCAGGGTATAGTACTTCTGAACTAAAACATTGGGATATACAGTTTTCAGCCATTTGACCTGAGCAGTCAATTGGAATGTATAATCCACAACCCAAGATTTGAAGAGTAAAGTTTGTAAGGGGACTTACAAATAAGTAAGTACAGGGGAGATGATAAGGCCAAAAATATGTCTCGTTAATGCGCAATAAATGATCTTATTTTACTCTCCTTTTTATCAAGCTTGACTGCATTTTGTGACTTTTGTTTGATCTAATATAAGTTAGGATGTAATTGTCCATATTTTGTTGAATTTAGCTCTAACGTTCTAAAAAATTTGTAATTCCTAACAAAGTGTGTGGAAATTTAGTTTTTGTAATAAAATAGGTCACAATCAGTCAAGAGAATGAAGTATGAAGAAATCAACATGTTTTTGGGAGCATTGGCTTCAATACGGCTTAGTTTCGGAACTTCCAGAATTAGTTCTGGAACTCCATCACACAATTTATGAGCTCTATTACTTATTTTCGGAACTTTTTGACTTAGTTTCGGAACTCTAGCACTTAGTTCCGGAACTCCTGTGTTTAGCTCTAGAAATTTCATGGTTAGATCTAGAACATTCCCCTTTCATTCCAGAACTTCTCCAAAGTTCTGGAACCAATGGGTATCTATTAATTTTGATGACATCCAATGATAAAGCAATCAATGAGACTTTCAATCAAGAGCAGATCAAGATATTTCTGATTCTTCATACTTGAAGATCCAGGGATAACTTATCCGATGGTTGTATGTCCAGCAAGGTTCCAAATTTAACATCTATTTTGGGCACTATTCGGTTCCATTTGAATTGGTAGAACAACTATGGATGTAAATGCATATTTTAATTATATATATATATATATATATATATATATATATATATATATAAAGACATGTAGATATATTTAGAAAAAAGAAGATATACACACTGATATATATAGTTAGAGATATAGAAAGATACAATATGTTTTTGTAAGACATAACATTTCAACAATAAAATAGCCACTTCGTTTTGAAAAGAATATTACTTTGTCAAATCCTGATTCAAGGTGGAGCAAGGGCCCACTCCTCCAAGAACCAGGATTCTCATTTTGTTGGTATTTATATTTATAAAGCAAATAATGTAGATCTATTAATTCTGTAAATGTTTTTGATTCTTTAAGTTGAAATCTGCTGTATACTTGTCCCTGTAGGTGTTATAGACTAGATTTTTATTTCCTTGCAAGATTTTCATAGCATTTTCAATTGTGTGTTTATTTCCAAGTCAAAGTGTGTTTACTTCTGCATCGTGTGTTTATTTCTAGCTATTTATTCCTGCAATGAGTTTTTATTTCAGCAAGTTCTTATAGCATAAATATAATAATTCTTTATCCATGGAATCATAAGGAAACTGTAAAAAACCCCAGAAAATAAAATAATAAATACCTACAGCCAATTACTAAATCATGAAGATTCTTCTTGTTGCATATAACTTCAAACACACCCGTAGTTTGAATATGGCATCAACTAAAAGTTGATTAAATGAACAGAATAACAACACCCATCAATATGTATGGACACCTATTTGTGATATATGTGATATCAATATTTGAGATGTTTTACTATTGTGATGTAATATATATCATATAGTTATATGGTTATTTTCTCTAGCATGTCTATTATATTATATGTGATGAATGTAAATTTGTATGATCATATTAGTAATGGTAGATAGAATAGACATGGTAAATAATGATGTAAATAACTAATGCAATTTTGATTGATGAGATGAATAAAATATATAGCGCTTAGATGATGCAATGGTGATAATAGAATAAATGTTGAAATAGATTAGTGTATCGTAATGAATATGTGAAAAATATAATGTAGTTTTAAGAGGATAAGGTGATGAAAATAGGACAGGGGAAATTAACAATGCCCCCGACGTGTGAATGAATATGCTCATGTAATACAAACCCCTCATTATTCAAGTATGAGCCACATAATCAAGAGTGTGTCATCAGGAAATGATTGAGGTGCGTTAGATGAATGACGGAGTGCATGATGAAAGGTTCTTAGAACTAATCCCTCAACAGTCATGTAATAACCATAGGAACACAAGTGTGTCATTAGGGGGTAAGGTGATCAAAATCACCTACCAAAGACTAAGATGGCGGGTAGATTTGGGGACATGTGACATGGATGGAGCATGAGTGTATAAATCAAATGAAACGTCATGTGTAGTGAATACATGATATGTAGAAACTAGCAGAAAACTATGAGGTGGAGTAGCATGAAGTGGTGGACAATGTGGATGGAGTGAAAGCAATGAGTTTGGTGGTGGATATGATGGATGAGGTGGAGACCGAACATGTGGTGGTAGAGCATGATGGCCAAACTAGTCACCTAATGGAGAAGATTGAAGTGGGTTACACCTACGTTGACGAGGGGAAGGAGACAAAGAGTGTTCACGAGAAGCAAAGGACATAATGTCGAAGTTCAAAAGTTGTATATTGTCATGTAGGGTGAGGCAATAATTTTCCCTATGGCCAAAAATGTGATGATAATTATAATAGTGTTGGTCACACTAATGGTGTATTCAGTGTGGAGGATTGTGCTAGTTGGAGGGTAACCGAATCAGCCACTCATTGAGTAGTATGCAAAGCATATCATGTGGTCAAGCTTGAGCAGATAATTATAAAGGCTCTCAATTAGGAGGCGGAGTGGTATAAGTAGGATCTTTTGGTGGATATGGATAAGGATGTAATGGAGGAGAATAAAAGGGTTGAGATGGTTTAGAAGGCACCTTAGGCAATGGTGGAGGTGGTTTTGGATGCTCAATGGATGGTGAGGGGAGAGGAGTAATACATGGAACTAGTGGACAAATGTGTGGGGGTGTAACAAAATTTGAGGATGAAATATCTTGTTCTAAATTGATAACATTATAACATAAGAGATTCAAGGACTCACAAGTATCATATTGTAACCTTTTTTTAAGTGAAGGAATAAGACCACGACAAAAGATATATTGCTTTTCTGAGTCACTAGGCTAGAAAATAAGTTGGTGCATACAAGCATTGAACCATACAATATAATCCTTGATAGGTTCAAAGGATTCTTGATGTAATGTGGGAATGTGATTATATGTAACACTAGGGCCATTGTTAAGAATAAAGCGACGGAGGAAAGTATCCTTCATGTCATAAAAAGTACTAATGGACCCAAAGGGTAAGTGGGTGTACCACTGGAGTGCCTCATCAGTGAGACTATATCGAAAGGACTTGAGTAGTAATTGGTCATTAGAATAGGTGGCCATAACTGTGCGGTAATGTAATAAATGAGCATGATGATCACTAGTACCATCAAAGAATGTGAAAGTAGGCATAAAATAGTCTGTAGGGAATGCGGAATTATGAATATTTTTGGGAATAGGATTTCCATGTAAATCATTGTTGTTGATAGAGTCATAATAGGCCCTAATTTCTAGAGTAAGAGTATGAACTTGGGATTGTAGTTGACCTACTGCATGCATGAGTGAGAGGATGTCCTATGAGAAAATAGTATGAGATGGCAATAATGTGTTGAGCGGTTGAATTTTTCCATGATGAGTGATCATAGGGATATCAAGAGGCGATATAGTAGAGGTAGATGTTAGAGGTGGAGTGGTAGAGGAGGATGTAGGGGTGAGAATATGAATAGTATCAACACAAGTCTTAGTAGGTGGAATGAGACCTGAAGAAGCCTCAACAAGTGAAGATGCAATAGAAGAAGTAGGGGATGTGGGAATAGAAGAATAAGAAGTAATAGCAGGGGCAGATTCATGTCCAATAGTAGATACAACCTCAGGAGAGGATAACAAGGGAGTATTAATAGAAGATGGGGTTCCCATGGGTTCGCAAAAAATGGGGTTCCCGAAAAAATGGTATGGTTATCACAAGAATCAATGGGGTCATCAATGTAATATAAAGGAGAATGTATGCTTGAAGGAGATATGTGAAGAGGGCTATCGGAAGTGGTAGAAGATAGAGGAGTAACTACAAGGGTGCTTGGAGGAGAGGTAGGAGGTACAACAGATTAAGATTCAATGCCTAATAAATAATCAATGATAGAAGGATCTAGAACATCAGGTGGTATATCAAAAGAAGAATAAGAAGGATCACATATAACCAGATGGCATGGCGTACAATGAGTGAAAGCAACATGATCTTCAACAAGGCATATACTTATAGGGGAATCAGCAGGATTAGTTGGCACACATTGTTGACCTTCGAGGAGGGATTGTTAAGGATCATCAGGTAAGATCATAGGAACACTATATAAATCCCTAAGCTCAGCTATAGCAGCCTCATCATAAATAGGATTGACACTAAAATGAGACATGATGAAGGAAAATAAAAAACTATGCTAACCACTAGGGTATAAAAGAGGATCCAGAAGAAAAATGTTTGAAATGTAGGGTTTGCCAAAATGATTAACTAAAAATAAAGTTTTTCTAACTATTTTATGAGTTAATCTAAATAGAAACTAAATTCTCTATTGAAATGTTGGATCTGAATATTTTATTTTAATATTGAAATGTATTGAAATAATGGAAACAAGAGGGATATGTTACTAACCTTTTAATGACTTACCTTACTTTGTGTTAGACTGTAACAGACTAGTATGCAAACTAGGAAATTTGTAATTGAGTGGCTTCAGGAAGGGCATAAAATGAATATTTTTCTATACTAGGATGCCTGGGAGGATACAAGGGCACCCTGGGTCACCTTATTTTTATATCTAGGTGCTATAGACTATAGAAAATCTCAAAAATTGAGTTCGGTAGTGTCGCAACGTCTCTATAATACCTTCGTTCCTTTCGCACAAAATGTCACAATAATTTCAACCTATGTCGTTGTAATTATTATGTGAATATTTAACTACAAAACCCTATCCAAAGCATCAATCCCTAAAAAAATAAAAAATTCATATGAATAGGTCATACTAACCTCAGTTGCCAAACTAGTGGTCTTACGACTGAGCGTTGCACTACATTTCAGACCCGATGTAGTTCTATGTGAGTGCATGTGCTATTTTTTGCCTACGATTCCCTAGCATTGATGACGCGGTGGTAGGGAAAATAACTAGATGTAAAAATACAAATGGTGAATAGAATGGAAAGAATACAACCCTTTTCCCCTATACTTTTGTGATGCAGATGTAGAAGAAGCCCAAATGCAGTCCCTTGCCTTAGTAGATAGATTCCCTTGATAGTAAAATTTCCACCCATAATGTAGTGAGTATGTTATGTTTATATAGGGATATCTTGTTTAAATTTTAACACTAGTGACCCAAAACTACAAACTATGATCTGGGGAATGCGCAAGGTAATCGTTAGGACCGACCTCAAACAAAGAAATGAAGACCAAAAATTACGACGACACGGGCGCCTAAAATCATGGACTGGGGTGCCCCTAGGGAAACCCTAGGTGCCCCAACATAGTCCTAAAGATGATAACTGAGAAAATTATGACATTTGAGACACCCTGAAAGATGGCCAAAACTGCAGAGACAAATGACAACTAAACTAGAAAAAACACAATGACACCTGACTACCTGACAACAAGACCTAGGGATGGGTCACTAGTGGATATTTTTATTACGCAAGATCCATATATAAAATAACATACCCAGAGGTATAAATGTAATAGTAAGTGCATGATTTTGTGACTACATACTGATAACCCATCTGATATCATACATCTTCAATCTCGGTAAAATCAGGACAACGCCATTAGTAGCTTGCGATACTTTGGCCAAATTTTTAAGACATGCATGTCATGCTTTAATTCCTATATGACATACACGTCGAAAGGAACTTATCTTTCACCACACTCGAAATTGTTATCTAGAATTGGACTTACTTGATTTGCATCAATCACTTCCAAGGTCCATGTTAGATACGAATTAGGGATAGTTTGCATAGACTAGTGTTGATAAGTTAGCTTAGGGTGACTAAGGAAAATTAAGCATATCCAAATTGATGTGCATCACTTTAGATCCACTTCCTTCCCCGTAGTCATCATAAGATGACATTGACACTAGGCCATACCGCTATCACAAATTAGTGTATAACAATGACCTAGATCCACATATTTATGACAACTACATTTAGGGGAGCTAGGCAGATTACTGTGCCATAGTAGCTACTCCATAGTAACCAATTAATTAATCATGTCATTAAATGGGTATTATACTACGACGATTATGCTGCGACAGCCTGTCGAGTTCCACTAAATGGAACATCGTATCATAACAAGTTCATTAGCTCAATTAACTCGTAGTTTGTTAATCTCACCCTAATTTATTCTATTCGATAGGTGTTGTACCTAAGAATTAATTATGGATCAAAACGACTTTCCTTTAAGTAAGGATAGTAAATGTTTAATCAATTAAGTACATGTTGTATATTTAGATATGTGTTATGCTTAGTCATGAAAGCATGTCATTTTCATTAATTAGGTATAATTAGATAAGTGTCATGTACTTATTTTAGTTACATTTAATATAAGACAAAAATCATACATTATCATGTATACACACATGTGCCATTAGGATCAGTTGTTTCTAAACATAACTATTATACTTAGGCATGTTTTCGTACCTTAAGAAGTAAACATATCTAGCCTAAGCATTCATCACATATCTTTTTCCAAGTATAAGATTAATAATCTTATATCACTAATCATTTGAATTTTATTTTAGAATGTATTTATATCCAATTAAAACATCACTTTGTATATAACAACATTGTAATCCTTACATTTATTCATTACATTTTTTATTAATTTAAACAAATAGCTAGGTAAGGAATCAACCACATTATGTCACTTTAATATCATCTAAGTATAACTTGGGATGTCATAACCATTTTCGACATAGTGTTCCTATAATAATAAACTATACTTCACCAATTTGGTTAAATAATATTCAATCATATAATTTCATTATTTATACTTCTCATCACATATATTTACATAACCATTGCAATTTCATTTTTTATTTCTTGCATGGTATAATGACTAAGTTCCTAAAATTTTCAATCATTTACATGAGGAAACACACATAAGACAATGTATCCAAAAATGAACTATCTTTTATTCAATTCCAGAATCCAATATCACAGGCATGCTTCAAACAATTTGAATCAACAACTTCTTTTTAGAATATTTACAAGAAATGGCCATTATCCTTTCTTATTTTCGGAACAAAAGTACATCAAGTAATGAATAATATAATCATTTATTAAAATCACCTTTCTTCAATC
This sequence comes from Taxus chinensis, assembly GCA_019776745.2. Classification (NCBI taxonomy): domain Eukaryota; kingdom Viridiplantae; phylum Streptophyta; class Pinopsida; order Cupressales; family Taxaceae; genus Taxus; species Taxus chinensis. The sequence goes on from CM034156.1 coordinate 657,691,814, forward strand.
AATATAATAAATTCAAAATTCTAAACTTCTTACTTCTTTCTCTTTTCACGAAGTCCATCTGCAAGATTGTTAGCATCTGTTAAATCATATGAACTGACATGATAAGAACTAAATCTTCATAAAAACATGTTCTATCTAATAAGTTCATAAAAATAATGTTGTTTTTAACTAAAATTATTATAATTTTCAGAGAAACACACAACTCTTTTAAAAATTCAACAAAGGCATCTTAAAACATCAACTTAAAGAAGATAAGTTAAACTAGGTACCTCATTCAAGTAACTCTAAGAAAGTATTAACTTAATACACACTTAAGTAAAAAAAATGATTATAAATGATCACAATCAATCAAATTAATACCAATACTAACATAATATTACAGTCATACAATCCCATACTTATCTAACTGTAATTTTATAACCAATCAATCAAATTTCACATAACTTAACTTAACTCACCCAGTTTATAAGTTATACACAATAATAACTTAAATTAAATTAAGATAAGTTGTACCTCTTAAATAATTATAATAGTCCAAGTATAATATTCATGCTAGCACAACATAATGAGTTAACTTCTGATGTTTTAAAATATAATTTTATACTTTTTTAGTTCCAAACAAAATAAACAAGTATTATCTAAGCAAACAGTATTTGATATAGTAATCAAATATACTCAACTATATCATCAACCTAAGAACATACCATGATCAAACAATCATCTCATAATGTAATTTATGAAGCCGTCATTATAATTTAAATGATAGTGATATATTTAACCAAGTGACTACTCAAACAATAATTCTTAATGGGGTTAACCGAAGCTTATGAGGCATCACCCAATGTGTTACCCCCATTCATAGACTTCCTACAATAAAGTAAAATAATTCACAATCTTTTAAACACTAAGAAAGGTACAAATAATCATTCCTTGATGATCAATCATCAATCTCATGTCAACGCTCTAATCAAGCTCCATATTAAACTTATAAAATATAAACAGATACCCAAAAACATTTCAAGATTAAGAACATTATCTTAATCAAAATTACACAACTGAAAGTGGAAATAGATGATTTTTCATACCAAGGGAATAGCACTTCATGTTTAATCATGTTCATCTCCCATCATTCTACAAATCTATAAAAACATAAAGGAGTACAAACCTAGTTCAGATTCATGAAGGGTGGATGCCTGAGAATGAAAGACTCAAGAACCCAATAAGGGGTTGATTAGAAAAAGTGGTTCCATTCATACCTAAGCCATATTAACCAGATATATACATTCAATACCATGAAAGTCGACTTGATAACACAGTTGAATAGTAGGTAGGTTAATCATAGAGGTAACCACAAACACCCATCACCCTATCTATTCAAGATGGTGAATAAGCAAAATAGATAACCTAACCCGAATCGTATTCATAGCAACCAACAAGCTTCCAGTTCAAACATTTCTCACGCAACTCATAAAATAATCTCAAAAAAGGATAATGTACCCACAGTCCAAATATACAATTCATCTAAGTGGGAAGCTGGCAAAGACTACTAAGATATTTGTTTATAAACACAACCTAAGAGTTTCCATTAACTTAAACTATCACTTCGCAGTCAAACCAAACATATCCTGAAGCAATAATAAAGGAATAAAAAATGATATCCAGGAGTAAGAATTCATGATAGACATAGATAATCAAGTTTTGAAATGAAAAATGCAAAAGTCCATAACCATTAAACCACTTTCCAATAAAAGCAGAGTTCCTTTCATGAAGCCATAAAATAGAACATATCATTCTAAAGAGTTAGAGCCTATCATGCCTGGAAGAGCTTCTTGAAATATTCTTTCCAATATTCACGACGTTTTTCTCAAAGCTTGCATGTACATAAATCCATAGAATGATCTGAAATGGACTTCCACATAAACCCTTCATTCCCCACTCTTTCATTTTAATAGCCATAACCATCAATATTTTCCACTATTTCCTCCACTATGCAACTGAGGATTCAATACAAATCCAAAAATAGATAAATTCATTTCAAAAACCAAAAAATTGACAATGCAGAGCCCAAGATCTCGAGTGACCAAACAACAAATGAAAACCAAATCCCTTATTTTCATTAAAAATCATCGTTGTTTTTTCCCAAGACAGTTTTGGTCCATTCAATGCCATTAATGCCATTGACAAAGACTGTCTAGTTACTTCTTCCATTCCTTCGCTAACTGACCACCTTACCATTTAAATTTAGTGATCAAACAGACAATTAACAACTTCAACTAAACCTCTTATCTATAGTTTTATCAAGGGTCATGCCAAGTTCGACCTGGTCTTGTGCCAAAGAGTGGTGGTGACCCATTATACAAAACCAATTCAAATACTAAGTACGAGTATGGGGTGGTACCTAACTCATTTGACCATGCCACTAACCCCTTTATCAAATGCTAACCCTATTTAGGTCTTATGGTTTCATAGATAGTTTAAGATTTATTTATATAAACATTCATACAGCCACCTTTGGTTAGGTTATCATCATTTAATCAAATATCCATAGATTAATATTAGGCCCTTTGAAACCTTAAACATTATCATAGCATAGGTTAGTTTAGGATAGGATTATTTTCAAGAATATATCCATGACCTTAAGTATATAAGCATCTGTTTAAGGCCCTTAAGCATTATATGCAAAACGAACTGAGGAATATTTAAACAAAAGTAAACCTTACAACTTATATTCATAATAGTATATCGATTTAGGAGAGTACGTTGGATCGCTAAAATTAATTCAAGGTGTTATCCTGAATCTTATTATCGATACAAAAGTCTCAAAATTAGTAGTCATATAGAAACATTGAAGAGCTTACCCCCCTTTACCTTATTACTCAACTGCTCCAAAACCTAGTTTGTACTATCAAGAGTTGAAACCACTATACTCAATTCAACAACATAGAAAGGTAATTATAGTATGATCTTATCAAACATAAGCACAATTCTATAATTCAAGAATGATAATTTTACCAGATTGATAAGTAAATGATGTCATTTCAGCATACATGTAATAATATTCCAGTAGTGAACATCAACTATGAATACAATCACATGCTAATTTTTTCCAACCAATCACAAATATCCATGTACATATATCAAAAAATAAAAGGTATAACATCAACAGTCACGTAAGAATTATAAGAACACAAGCACATCATTGGGGGTAAGGTGATAATGATCACATACCAAAGGCCAAGGCGGTATGTAGCAGTGGAAGCATGTAGAATGGAAGTGGTGGGAGCGTATGAACTGAACTGCATGTCAAGTATGGGAGCAATGGAATGTGAAACATATGGTGGCAACATATGTGGAATAGTAGTGTGATGTGGCTTAGGAAATAATGGATCGGTGTATGCATGTGATGGAATATGTGTATGAGAGATAAATGCAGGTGATGAGTGAGAAGTAGCCAAAGTCCTAGAAATCATCCTATGTGGAGAAATAACCACTCATGTGAGTGAGGGAAAAAAGATATGACACCCTAATCTTCTAGTTGTACTAATCTTTCTTGAAGTGTTAGGTAGTCATTATCACGGTGGTCAGTGATACGGTAGTAGTTGCAATCATTTTGGTCACATTGAAATTGTAATCAATGCAGAGGATGATGTTGATTAAATGGTAGGTGAATATTGCATCGATCAAGCAAGGAACATAATATGTCATGAGGTTTGGCATGGTTGGAAAAGTGTAATGGTGCTTACGTGATGGATGGAGAATGCGAAGAAGTAGCTTTTTGCAAAGGAGGAGTGAAAGGATCCTATCGTAAAGGAAGAGTTCTAGGAGCCTATTTTGGATGATGAATAGTATTGTGTTTTGTGATGTATGAGTAGGAGGTTGCTTAGGTTGTGTATTAGGTGATACACAATAATCAATAGGGATGGATTTAGGAGCACTAGATGAGACAACAACAGTAGTATTAGGAACATGTGGTTGGTGGATGTCATTTAGGGATAGAAGGTCTTGTTCCAAATCAATGAACCTATAACATAGTAGGATGAATGATTCACAAGCATCATATTGTAAACACTCATAGAGGTGTGGAAGTAGGCTACGACAGAAGAGGAACTGAGTTTCTAAATCTATAGGTTTAAAGATTAATTGATGCATACAAGTGTTAAAACACAAGATGTAATCTTTAACAGGTTCAAGAGGATCTTGATGTACAGTATGTAAATTTTCATATGTGGCTTGAGGACTGATATTGGTAATGAAGTGGCATAGGAAGGAATCTTCCATGTCATAATATGTGTTAATGGAGCCAAATGGGAGATGTGTATACCACTGTAATGCCTCATCTATAAGACTATGCCAAAAGGCTTTAAGTAATATTCTATCATTAGTATATGGTTGCATGGTTTGACGATAGTGATGTAAATGAAATTGAGGATGACTAGTACCATCAAATCAGGTGAAAGTGGGCTTCATGAAGTCTTTTGTGAATTGTGAGTTATGGATTTTTGTAGGTATAGGGTTTCCATGCAAGGAGTTGATATCTACATATGTATAGTAAGCTCAACTTTCTAAAGTAATTGTATGGACTTGTGATTGTAATTTCCCTACTACATGCATGAGGGATAATATATCTTGTGAAGGGATGACAGGTGATGGTAATGGAGTATTGAGTAGTTGTAACTTACCATGGTGAATGATCATGGAGATTTCAAGAGGAGACGTGGGAGGATCCGAGGCTAAAGGCATGCTGGTAGGAAGTGTAGAAGGCGTAGAATAAGATGTAGGGCATGGTACGTCTGAAGAAACATATGGCCTGATGTCAGAAACCTCATTAATGGATGGACCGGAAGTAATATTAATAGAAGAAGGAGGTGTGATGTTAATAGATGGAGAAGATGATATAATAATTTCCAGAGAATATGATATAGTAGTGGGCAGAGAAGATGATATTGTAATAGGAGGAGGGGATGATGTGGTAATAGTAGGAAGAGTGGATATGGTAATAGATGGAGATGTGGTGACTACTATAGAAGAAGTAGGAGAGGGAGTGGAATCATTTATAGGAGTGGAGACCACCTCGAAAGAAGAAGAGGGAGTGGGAGAGTCACACTCGACGGTATCAAAATTTGTATAATCATGAGTAGTTGTGGGCTCCCTTCATCAGCTAATGATTCAGAACTAAAGATGTAGTCAAAACGATCATCTAAAAAATATGTGAGGTCACAACTACGTGAATAATTTTGGATCAGTCAGACCCTAGCACTTAGTAAAGAAAATACAAAAGGTTGCACGTGGGAGAAAAGAGTGCATTCAAAGGCATGGAAGTATCAGAAAGGATCATGCACGAGGAACAGAAACAGGTTTGGGACTTAGCCATTTTCACGACAAGGATCTATTTTTGGAGATAGCATGCAGAAGCACTCAAACTGATTGGAGACTTACGCGTCACACATTGGCTATTTTTGGAGGATTAGCTATGAAGCGCTTTGCATGGACACAGGCTGGAAATAGATCTACTACTGTCAGTTAACTACCAGTAGTCTATTATTAGCACACTTACATGTGTGGCTATTTTTGTAATGGCGTGTGGCTAGTAATAGCATGTGACCTATTTTGGGATTAGATAAGTGGTGAAGGGAAATTCCCCACCCTTATAAGTATGTAGTAAACTGTGTAGTAGATATATATGCATACATGGAGATATAGTGAGATTATGTTGCTAAATCTGTTATGTGCATGAGCGTATACTACTGTTATTGTAATGAAGCTTCTGTGTACTTATTGCATTTAATATAATGGAGGATATTGGCTGAATCTAAGTGTTAGTTCTGTGTGTATCTGAATCTAGTATGTTCTTGATTTCATCATGGTTAATACTTAATTTTATTCTCCCTTAGATATAGATCTGGCATGCTCTGTAGAATGATGTGTTAGTAATGGAACTGCATGTGTTAAGTCTTCATCATGCTAACATCCTGCAACAACAACCCTAAAGAGGGACCTGGTACCTTTGTGTGCTTTGGGTGAGCTCTCAGTCTAGGCTGAGTGATGTGCCAGTGCGTCTAGGGTCTTATTGGGCTTGTATTACTGAATTCTAGGCTGCATCATTGGTTCCGTTGTCGGGACCTCTTTTTCAGTTGTTTTTAGGATGGTTCACGATGAAGACATACCGGTTGACCTTAGCAAGTGTTGAAGAATGGATACATGATCTGGAAGAAGAATACACACGGTGATTCAACACTGGATCTGAGTTTAACACACACATGTGGGTGGAACAGAATCTGTATGACAGTTTATATGAGATATTTTTCGCTATCTTTCTAGTAGAATTATACGAGTGGCTGATTGCTTATGCATCTAAGTGGAATTGGAGGTATCGTGCACTTGTCTGGATGCAGGAAGAATTCCAGGCCCTTTATGATGCTGATCTGATTTGGACTCGAGCTGTGGATACATGGTTCCATGGTGTTTTGAATAGTTATATCTTGGAGTACTCAATTTCCACTTATTCGTGTCCAGAGGTAGCTGAATTCCAGTTCTTACGATATCCAAGGGGAGCTTACCTACAAGGCATTCCACTGGTGATCAAGATCCTGATGGTAACTTTGAATCTGGAGAGTAAACCGATGGCTAACTAAACCTCACCATGCATGGGGGCAGGAGCAGGTTTGGTGAAAGATGGAAGACCTAGCGGCAGAAAGGAAGAGAGAGGAAAGGTGGCTTAAGTATAATGAGGCACGTGAGAGGGAGATAGAGAAGCAGTGTAACATTGTAGAAAGTATGGCATTGAGGAGAGAGATGGCTCATGAAGGATTTGAAGCTCACATAGAAGATGTGGAGCTAGAGCATTAGGAACTCCCCCATCTTGGAAAGCATGACAGGGATCCTTCCTCAGCCTCATGCAGAAGCGCCAGTAGAGACTACCTGGGCCATGGGCGTGCATCTGAATCCACCTGGTAACCTTCCCTTGCATTTGGTTTTCCAGCATCTAGTACAACAAGCAGTCAACAAGCTAGTTCAAGTAGTGGGAGAGTAGGAGCGAGTCTTATAAGAGGCACAACGATGGCAGCACAAATGGATTCATTGTTATATGGGAGTACCTTTTTGGGTGTATCATCAGCACAGAATACAAGTGCACCAATTTTTGGATTAACTTCTGGGAGTAGTAACGCTTCACAGACTGTTGGGGTACAGTTCAGTTCTACTATTGGGGCACAGGGAAGTACATCTTCTGGTCTGACCCCAGCTATAGGTTAGGATTAGGAGGCATAGGTAGCTCTGGTTCAGGTGGATCTGGAGGTTCTGGAGGCAGGGGAAACATAGGAGGTTTTGGATCAGGTGGGCAAGGTCCACACCAACCCCATAATATTTACATGGAAATGTCTCTTCATCTTCCAGAGTATAGGGGCATAGAAGATGCTACTGAACATGTGCATATGTGTGAAATATTATGGCATGCAAAAGGAATCACATACTTCTGAGTGTAGGGCAAGCCAATTTGCTACTACGTTACAAGGGCACACACACAGCTGGTACATAGAAAGTTTGACCCTGATCAGACTTGCGTAGATTATACAGCTTTAAAGGATGCATTCCTTAAAGAGTTTCATATCCCTGAGTTTGAGTAGAAGAGTATAAGTGCACTCAAGGATATTAAGCAAGGCACTACTGAAAGTGTTAGAGAGTATGATGCATGGTTTAAAATGTTGTTATCAAAAAGCTTTCTTATGACATACACGCAAGCCAACATGCACAATGGTTCGTTGGGGGCTTGATTACCCCTTTTAGGAGGGCATTATCACATAAGACATACACTGATCCACATGAAGCACTTGAAGCAAGCCTTGCGTGCTGAGGTAGTTGGAAGCATAGATACTGGGGTGAGCCCATTTTTAGAAGCACAAATAGCAGCTATGGAAAAATAGTTGGAGAAACTATCAGCAAATTCAGCACATGAGACACGCACACAGGGATTTGGTGCACAGATTGTGAAGTAGAAGGTCACACAAAGGATAGTTTTCCTCATAGAACAGTACACTCATTGCTGATGGATTGTGAAATATGCCATTTAAACCATGATGCTAGTCACTTCCCATTATTACAATGCACGTGATAAGGAAGAACGTTTCAAGCTACTGTAAAATTTGCAGGTCCATGACTCATGACATAGAAGACTGTCAGCTGATTGGATAGATCCATGATGCTATAGATATTGGTGTATGATAGACAGGAGTTTCAGATAACTCTAAGGGAAAGAATGAGCATCAGGACCAGGATCACAATCAGGCATGCTATGATCAGAATGAAGGGTGTTTTGAAGGTGGTCATGGCAGAGGTCAAGGATACTGTGGTGGATTCGGAGGATGAGGCCGTGGTGGTGGAAGAAGTGAGTTCCCTCATGGAACATGTTATACATGTGGATCTCCTAACCACTATAGGTGTGAATGTCCTCAGAATATTACATGTTCTTTCTATGGAAAGAACCATAGCTATGAGGAGTGCCCAGACTTATATGAGCATCTGAGTAAGCAACATAAACAAGAAAACAAAGGCACAGGGATGGTTAGGATACAACGCGCTATTGAAAATCAATGGATGCCTAAGTTGGAGGTAGAATCTGAGGCACTACAAGTGAAGATCATGACCCCGTGCTGAGGCGGCATGTGCTAGGGAAGCATTGCAGTAGAAACCTACCATCACTAAAGAAGAAGTTCTTCATGCACGGTACCCAGATCCTGCCTATCAGAAGGAGGTTTATCAGGAAACCATGGAAGTTCTAAGGAATCTTCAGGGTGAGATACAATACTTAAAAGAGAAATTGTGGAAGATGGAGAAAAAGAAAGCATCAGAGATGGTCCAAACTGATATAGATGACTTGAGGGAAGTGTGTAAAATGTTGTGCCAGGAAAACATCATTCCACTGTTAGGGAGTTGGTTAAAAGGAAACACTCCATGCGCAAGTACTGAGACTGGATGGTAGATCCTGCATGTGAATCTTCCCCCTCATAGCCTAGATTATGACAAGGAAATCACTCTGAATGTTGTTGTGGATGGGTGGCTATTGAGTAATATACTGATTGATACAGGCACAGAAGTCAATGTTCTTACCTTGGATGCATGGGTACAAATGGGAAGACCCCCATTACAGCCATCCTCTAATGTATTATTCATGGCTAATCAGACTAAGGCCACTCCCATCAGAGTTTTGAAGGATGCATCCATTACCATACAAGGAGCCAAGTTCACTGGAGACTTTGAAGTTTTAGCACTGGCAGAGTCAGATAGCTTCCCAGCTCTATTGGGGCATCCTTGGTGCTATGCAAATAATGTTGATCTTTGGTTCAACAAGGGCTATATCAGTTTTGAAAACAAAGAGGAAAGAGTTATTATCCCTTTAACAGATGGAAAATCTGTGCCCTATGTTGAGCCCTTAAGTGAAGAAGATCTGAATAGGATTTATGTACACGCCATCTGAGATCCAGAGATAATTGAGCCAACCAAAGAAGGACTAATTCAGTGGGAGGATGCACAGTCTATTAGTGATACTACAAGTGTTGCTTGTGATAATTGGGCTCACAACACTTATGAGTTGGTAGGGCATGAAGTAAAGAGCATATTTCCTCGAGGCACAAAACCATGTTATGTCAGGAGGATAGGTAACAACTCGGTACCTTGTTACACAGGAGAAGGGGATCCCATGGTATTCCTGTGTGCCATGGAAGAATAGTGGATAGACCCACTAGAAAGAAGAAATATGCTAGCATATACACTATGTGGGACAACAACACGCTGGTGGGTGGCCCACAGGGATAATCTTGTTGGATGGAATGAAATTAGGATTGCTCTTACTACTAGGTTCTTCAGGAGCAATGCACCTACTCAAATAAGTACTTATCATGGTAATCAACCTGTTCAGCACCATGTTCAGAAGTGTGAGAGACTCTAGATAGAAGGGCAGGAAGCTTTACCACCTTCGCTATGGGTGCACAAGTTTTATTCCACTTTACAAGGCTGCGCGTGTGCTTGGTATGTATATGCAGAACTCCATAGAGAAACTGGAAATTGGCAGAATTTAATTACAGGAATGGCCCAGACATTTGACTTCTTCTCTACAAATCCTCTGGTGGAAGAAGCATTGAAAGTTATCAAGCGCTTAACTATGGGGGATAGTGCCAAGGCTGAAGAACTCCTTCAGGAGTTATTAGATAAAGAAGACTCAGGAGCACATCTTGATGAAGAACCAGAGGCCGATGCAACATTACTTCAATGCTTTCCTTGAGAAAGAGAAAGGAAAAATGGTCTACTTAGTGGATGATGAAGAAGTAGATAATCTGGATGTAAACCATTCAACAGGGAGGTGTGAGGTATTGGATAGTGTGGATAAGACCACGTGCCTATCATGAACCTATGAAGACAAAGCGGGTGAATATTGGAACAGATACTGAGCCTAAGGAAGCCATAATTGGAGACTATTGGTCAGACTCTGAAGTGGAAAAAATCATAGAGTTACTAAGGGATTACCAGGACTTATTTCCTAGGGGGTACCATGAACTTAAAGGCGTGCATGAATCGTTAGGGGAGATGAAGATAAAACTTAAAGAGGGTGTGTGCCCAGTTAGAAAGAGACCTTACAGGATGAACCCCAATTTGTGTGAAAAGGTCAAAGAAGAGATTGATAAAATGTTGAAGTCTGGGATTATCAAGCCCCTTGATGAGTCAGAATGGGTTAGTCCAATGGTGATCAGTATCAAGAAGGATGGATGGATTAGGATATGCGTGGACTACAGGGAGCTGAATGTTGCATGTGTAACTGATCCATTTCCTACGCCATTCACTGAGGAAATACTAGAAGGAGTTGCAGGGTGTGAAATCTATTCGTTTACAGATGGGTTCTCTGGGTATCATCAGGTTTGGATTGCCCAGGAGGATCAGGAAAAGACTATGTTTACTACTGAATGGGGTAGCTTCGCCTATACTGTAATGCCTTTTGGTCTGAAAAATGTGCCTGTTGTATTTTCATGCATAGTTGTCCAAGTGTTCAAGGAATTTATTCACAACTTCTTACAGGTATATTTAGATGATTGGATGGTGTATGGATTAGTTAAGGATCACTGTGACAATTTGTGCTTAATGTTTGAATGGTGTAGATAGTTGAGTATCTCTTTGAACATCAAGAAGTGCATATTTGCTACACCATTTGGGATACTTTTAGGACACATAATCTGCAAGGAGGGTTTGTTGGTTGATCCAGCAAAGGTTGCAGTCATTATAGGCCTAAGGGAGCCTACCAGTCAAAGTGAGGTGCATGGATTTTTGGGTCATACAGGATATTACAGAAATTTTATCAAAGGATATGCCAAAGTTTCTGCACCATTAGAAGAGTTACTGAAAGGGAAAGGTATGTTCTACTGGGGAGAACAACAAGCAACGCGCATTCGAGACATTGAAGGAGAAACTTACTACCGCGCCTATTCTACATTTTCCTTCATGGGACCAACCATTTCATGTACATGTTGATGCCTCTGGCATGGCCATTGGTGCGGTGTTGGCTCAACCTGGAGAAGGTATTGTAGATCATCCTATCTATTTTGCTAGTAGAAAGCTGACTCCTGCAGAACAAAATTACACAACTACAGAGTGTGAAGCTTTGTCAATGATATATGTGCTACATAAATTCTGCCAGTACCTACTAGCTACACCATTCATCTTTTATACAGATCACATGGCATTGAAGTATTTGGTAAATAAACCTTGTTTTACAAGGGTGCATATGTCGATGGGTGCTCTTATTTCAAGAATTTGATTTCACAGTTGTGGTAAAACTAGGAAAAAGTAATTCTGGACCAGACCATCTATCAAGAATACAGTCAGGAGAAGAAGCATAGGAAATTGAGGATACCATGCCAGATGCACAGTTATACAGGTTACAATGAGTGCCATCAGAACTAGAGGACATTGTTGTCTTTCTACGAACAGGGATGACACCAGAAGGAATGAAATCCTTGGAGAAGAAACAACTTGCTATATGCGCCACACCTTATATGTTAATCAGTGGTGACTTGTACAAATTGGGCCGAGATGAGGTATTGCGCCGTTGTGTATTGGAACATGAGCACACAGATATTATGGAAGAGGCTCATGGTGGTATTGCAGGTGGCCACTATGCCAGGTGATGCCACTGTGTGCAAGATTCTACTCATTGGATTATGGTGGGAGACCCTATATAAAGATTGTAAGGAATTTTGTAAGGCATGTGATCATTGTCAATGTCTTGGAAAACCAGGTCAATGAGATGAAATGCCTCTGAGACCTATTACTAGTGCAGAGCCATTTGAGAAATGGGCTATAGATTTTGTGGGTCCTATTTCACCAGCTGCGCACAGAACTGGATCACGCTACATCATAACTTGCACAGACTATCTGACAAGGTGGGTAGAAGCAACACCCACAAAGGACTGTACAATGGCTACAACAGCCTGATTTCTATGGGAAAATATTATTACAAGGTATGGATGTCCTTTAAGTTTGACCAGTGATAGGGGCACACATTTTCTTAATGAGACAATCAGAATTTTATTGGATGAGTTCATGATTGCACACCATAAGACTACACCCTATCATCCTCAGGAAAATGGAACTACTGAGGCTTTCAACAAAATTTTGAGCCAGACATTGACAAAAATATGTGATGTTGGAAGAAAGGATTGGGATGATAAAGTATCTGCAGTACTTTGGGCATATCGAACAACATATAAAAGGTTGAACAAAGCCACACCATTTCAGTTAGTGTTTGGTGCAGAAGCAGTTCTTCCTATGGAATTTATGTTACCTTCTTTGCGTATTTGCACACTGGAGGTCTAGCTGATGAGAAAGCTTTAGAAGAATGGATTGAAAAGATAATTAAGCTGGATGAGTGACGAGCCATAGCACGTTGGAGTCAGAAGCAAGAAAAGGCCAGGTAGAAAGCATGGCATGACAGAAATATAAGGGACAAGAAGTTTGAGATTGGACAAATGGTGCTTCTCTATGACTCTAAGTTCTTGTGCCATCCAGGAAAACTTAAGGTACATTGGTTGGGGCCGTATGTTATCACTTACATCCTTGAAACAAGGTGCTTTCTAGTTAGAAGCACTTGATGGAACACAGCTACCTGGTTACTTCAACGGGAGTAGGCTGAAGCCCTACTATAAATAAGTCTTCTTGGTGTTTGTAATAAGGTAGTATTTCCATTTAGATTAGGTTTTCAATTCTGCATTCCCTTAATGTGTTTCCTTCTTTGTTGCTATGCTTTGTCAATTTAGTTGGTGTGTTGTGGAATAAGTGTGTTTACGCGCCAGAAGCTAATTACTATTTGAAGAATTTTTATGCGCAGAGGACTGCACATACTTTTAGTGTGGGGTGGATTGTTGGTATCCAGGTACAAGACTATTGGAATTAAATGATGAAAGGAATAAACTGCTATGGGTGTTATTCAAGTCAAAGGATTGCTTCTAAAAAGTGACCAAAGATGGAGATGGATGAAGGGATAGTATAACGTGAGGTAAGCGGAGGCCATAACAACTACCAGTGGAAGGTGCAGTGACAAGGTACTCAGGTGCAAGGAAGCACGCTGAAGAGAAGTCTGTGACCAAAGGGTAGGAAGGTGTGCTAGAAGGTTATAGCTGGGGTGTGAAGATGTACCACATGGAAAGAAAAAATTGGTCAATAAATGAGAGGACATTGGGTAGGTGAAGGAGCAATAAATGCATCAAAAATTTGAAAATCTATATAAGGATGGGATGCGAGTTCATTCTTACCATTGCGATTAAGAGAATTTGACAAGAGCCAAGTGTGAAGAGCCAAGAAATCATGTTGAGGTGTGAAGAGTGTGAAACCAGACGTGGAAAGGAGGTTTGTGTGAAGGAGAAGCTTGCGTTCCCACAGGAGGAGGGTTTGAGCAAAGCAGACGCATTACAACCAAGCTAGGGCATGTGATTTCCACTAGGGCACACGGAGATTTGAGCTAGGGTTTGAGTTGCACATTGTAGAAGTCAAAAGATGAGTATTTTCAGAGGATTACAGGGTAGAAATGGCACCAAAGAAGGTAGTTGCAGTAGGAGTTAAGGGAAAGAAGAAGGTGGTCATGGAGGAAGAAGAAATGACCCCTGAGAGCAATTTTTCAGAGATGCAATATCCAGAGGGGGTTATAGTAGGCCAGGAGTGGGATTCCCACATTCAGAGAAGCAAGATAAGTGAGTACAACCATCATACCATAGAAAACAAGAAGGTTGGATGCACTGTTGAACACGAAGACAAATAAGCACACGACGGAGGACATGTCAGTCTATGACGATGTTGGGGAGAAGTTATTGAAGAATATTGGAGTATATCAGTTATACGAGCTCCCCTACTTTGGAAAATATGAGCCCTTGTACCAATGGCTCATGAGCAGAGTACACGAAGACTTCTTCTACTTTGTAGGATGCAGAGTAAGGATTTCAGCCACGTTGATCTCCACAGTGACAGGGTTGAAGGCTACAGGTGAAGACCTCAAGGAGGACTTAACAGACAAGGCTGTAATTCTGGAGACTAGGAGGGAACTGGGGTACACAAAGGGTCCATGTGGCATGGACATAGACAAGCTGAAAAAGTACCCAGTTGTGTAGGCAGCTGTGCACCTTGTGACAAAATTAAATGACCAAGAGAGGTGGTCACAAGTGAACACCATGTGGCTGCACGTTGCTAAAAGGATGTCTGAAGGAGTGATCTATAACATTTCAGGTTACATTGCAGAAACTATCATCGAAGAAGTGTGTTCAGGAGGAAAGATCAGTTTTGGGGTTGTTCTGTTGTCTCTGGTATTCATGGAGATCGGGGTGCCAGATGGACCAAAAGAGAAGGTCTGGGAGTATCCTATGGAGAACAAGTCACCTGCAGAATGATTCAGAAAGTACTTGTGTGAAGGATCAATGACTGAACAAGTCAAGCAGAGGGCTGAGAAGTGGTATGATAGGCTCCATGTGGCATTCGAAGAAGAGTGGCACATACCAAAGGATTTACCATCAGTGGTGGGTAAGGAAGTTCAGTTTTCCATATACCAACATTTTTGCATCACACGATTTGTGATGAAGGATGGGGCTTGGAGCCCATGGTGCAAACTATTGTATGCCTTCACAGCAAGGTATTTTCAGGCATCGGTTCATAGGTTCTCAGACACGTGCCTGACTAACATTCAATGCAGACAAGGTAGACTGTGACTACCACACACTGAGGAAGAAGTATGTATATCCAGGATGTAATGCATATATTGAAAGGCTCATCTCAGATGTGTTGAGCATAAAGCCAGTAAGTTTGGTTGTTGGAGACATTGGAGCAGCACTTGGTGTACCTCCAACTGAAGCCCAAGCTGGAAAACAACAAGTATGTGGAAGATGAGTTCACACTCCCAGGGCCACCGAAGGGTAAGCATACCATGGAGAACATTCTAGTGCCTAAGCCCACAGAGACAATTGAAGTAGAGGATGAGGAGGATGAGTGCGAGGATAGTGGTGGTTTGGAACATAGAGGTAGAAGACATCCTACGAATAAGGATGAAGCTGAAGTGTGCAACTACACCACCTCAGCCACAAGAGGGGGATGATGAGGACTTGGATGCAGTCCAAGGAGAGCACCGATTTAAGAGAGTGTTCAGGAGAACAAGGACCCAAGGTGCTACTCCACAAATAGTGCGCAGATCACCCCAACTCTCTCCACAGAAGGAGACAACTGAGAAAAGGAGAAGGAAACTAAAATTGAATGAGGAAGCAGGAAGAGTCAGAGGAAAGTGCCTAATTCTCCTACACCTCCAGAGAATGTAGAAGGACAAAAAGATGAAGAAATGAAGGAAGGAGAAGAGGAAGAAAAGGGAACAGATGAGACAGCTACCGAGACTGCTCAGGACATGGAAACACAAGTCCCAAATCTGGAAGCTCAAGTTCCTAAGCAGCCTAGGTCAAGAAGAACAAGTGGGGAGCACATTCCACCAGCCATGGGTTATGCTGAGGACACAGGTAAAATTTTCTGTGCCTGTTTCCAGAGCACACTGACACAAAAGGAGTTATATGGCTGGGAATTAATGGATGAAGATATGGCAACAATGCGCACAAGGAAGCAATTATCATGGTCGATGCACACACACATGGATGAACCAGATTTTGATGTGTGTGAGGAGTCATGTGTGTCGAGGAGGTTGAAAAAGACACCTCAGGCTAGACACATAATAGTAAAGCCTACTGTTATGTCAGATGAACAGGTGAGCAATGCATTGGTAAAAGTCTCAACAGAGGTGGCAAGGTGGAATATGGACAAAGCTGCCACAATTAGGGTGCTAAGGGAAGAGATCAAAACTAAGGATGAGGAGATAGTGCCTAACGTAGGAAAGAGACTTAGCGCAGAAGAAGAATGTTGTATTTATCAGCATCACAGAGGAAATTGGTGATAATGTCATGAAGGCTAGGCCACACTTAGAGCCAAAGGTACCAAAGATGTTTCCTTTGGCAATACACTATGTAAGTACATTGGTGGACTTAGTGCTTGAAGATGAACCTCTGTGCATGCCAGTGCCAAAGGATCTAGCACAAGATGCAGAGTGAGAAAAGGCTTCAGTGATGTGGAAGATTGCATCATATGAAGGACTACTGCAAGCGCTGCGGGAAGAACTAAAGAAGGCAGACCAAGCCTTGAACATCTGTATAGCTCCAGAGGCACTCATCAAAATAAAAACCCTGGAGGAGAACAATGAGGTCAGAAAGTGATGAAGGATGACACATTGGGCCATGCAGAAAGATTAGCAATGGTTAAACAAGAAGCACGAGGCCCTGAAGCAGCCCAAGAACCACACAAGGATCAGCTAGAGGAGCTTGGGAAACTCATTGCGTAGAAGATGGATTTTCTAGAGGGAAGGATGACTGCAATGTCCAGCATTGTGTTGGTCTTGCAGAATGAGAAAGGAGAGATTGTGAAGGATGAACTGGAGTCCATTGCTGTGGACATTCTAGAAAAAGTAGAGGAAGCACTCATTGAGTGGTAGACCTTGGAGGCTGAGATAAAGGAGGAATATCCTGAATTAATTTTTCAGGTTGCAGAAGAAGAAACTGCAGGTTAAAAACATTCTTTCATTCATCCAAATTATTTCTATTCTTCTATTCTTTGATTCATTTTGGAGACAACCATTTCGGGGTGGCAATACAACTAGTGTGGGGTAATGTTGATCAGTCAGACCCTAGCACTTAGTAAAGAAAATACAGAAGGTTCACGTGGGAGAGAAGAGCACATTCAAAGGCATGGACGTATTGGAAAGGATCACACGTGAGGAACAAAAACAGGTTTGGGACTTAGCCATTTTCACGACAAGGATCTATTTTTGGAGATAGCGTGCGGAGCACTCAAACTGATTGGAGACTTGCGTGTCACACATTGGCTATTTTTGGAGGATTAGCTACGAAGCACTTTGCATGGACATAGGCCGGAAATAGATCTACTACTGTCAGTTAACTACCAATAGTCTATTGTTAGCACACTTGCATGTGTGGCTATTTTTGTAATGGCACGTGGCTAGTAATAGCATGTGACCTATTTTGGGATTAGATAAGTGGTGAAGGGAAAGTCCCCACCCTTATAAGTATGTAGTAAACTATGTAGTATAGAGAGATATATATGCATACATGGAGATATAGTGAGATTATGCTGCTAAATCTGTTACGCGCATACTACTGTTATTGTAATGAAGCTTCTGTATACTTATTGCATTTAATATAATGGAGGATATTGGCTGAATCTAAGTGTTAGTTCTGTGTGTATCTGAATCTAGTATGTTCTTGATCTCATCATGGTTAATACTTAATTTTGTTCTCCCTTAGATATAGATCTGGCATGCTCTGTAGAATGATGTGTTAGTAATGGAACTACATGTGTTAAGTCTTCATCATGCTAACATCCTGCAACAACAACCCTAAAGAGGGACCTGGTACCTTTGTGCACTTCAGGTGAGCTCTCAGTCTAGGCTGAGTGATGTGCCAGTGCGTCTAGGGTCTTATTGGGCTTTGACTTAGAAAATTGAAACAGATGATTATATGGCTAGACTGAGGCGTCGATGGAAGGATTGCGGCACCCAAGGGCACTCTGGTGTGCAAGATGGGAACTGTAGTAGGCATAAGTTCTTGGGATCTAGTTCTGACTGTGTCGCAAGGTCTTCGTAGCTTATCTCTTCCTATCTGGTGAGTTTCACAATAATCCTGCAGGTGTCACCACAATGATCTAATGAAGAATCACCTACAAGAGACCCAAACAAGGAATCAAAACCCTAAATAAATAAATATGCATATGCATGGGTCAAACTGTCCTTAGCTGCCACAATGGTAGACTTATGACTAAGTGTTTAACTACATCTCAAACCCCATGTAGTTCTATGTGCTTTTTGTTTGTGTAATTTTTCCTAGGTGTCATAACATCAATGACGCGGGTAGTAGCGGGCAATAACTAGATAAAATGCAAATGGTTGATGAAATATAATAGACTTTCCCTTCCCTATGCAGTGTCATGTAAATGTAGAATCTCAAATGTAGTCCCTTACCTTAGTAGTAGATGCCCTTTAGATAAAATAATATGCCACCCTTATGAGGGTGTGTATGATGTGTTTATATAGGGATATCTTGCTCAAATTCCAACACTAATGACCCGTTAGACTGACTAGTACCTTGGGGAATTACAGGAAACACCGAAAGTGCCAACCTCAAATAAAAATGAGAAAAGTAAGAATGACAGAAACAAGGGTGCCTATAATAGAGACAGGGATGCTCATAGGTGCCCCAGTTCAACCCTGGCCACCCCAGTAAGGGATCAGAGACACCAACTATGCTAGTAACGACCTTTGAGACATCCTAAAATATGACTAGAGCTACAGAGACAAGTTACGACCATGTAGGACTGTTGTCTACTCAAAATTCCCCGCCCTGTTAAAAGTAATTTTTCAAAATTTTGAGTTTTAAGTATCTTTTCTGTCAAGCTGGTAGTCTGAGAAAAGTCTTGGAGTCCTAAAATCTAAGTTCTGGGTCGCTTTGTGAGTATTTCGGGCCTGTCGGACTTTTCTGTCCCGTCTGTCCCAAGTTCAAAAATGCGTCTTGTGCTCCGTTCGGCCGAAATCCCCGAAATTGTCCCATTCTCGGGCCCGTCGGAAGTTTTTGTTCCAGGTGTACCGAAACTTTTGTGCAAGGCATTGCCTCTTTCGGCCAAATTTCTCTTCCCGCGTACTTCACATTTTCGAGTCCCAAATGTCCCAAAGTCAAAAGTGCAAGCTTTCTCATTTTCGGCTGAAGCTCCCAAGTCACGTACCTAAGAGCTCTTTGTCCCAATTAAAAAATCGCAAACTGTTCCAATTTCGGCCGAAATGTCCGAACCGCGTCCTTCGCGCTTTTTCGTCCCATTTGTCCCATTGCCAAAATGCGCCCCACTTCATTTTCGTCCGAACCGTTCAAGCCACGTACTCCGGAACTTTCTGTCCCAAAATTCCCAAGTCCAATCGGGCCCGCTGTCCCAATTTCGGCCGAAATGCCCGAACCGCGTACCTCGCGCATTTTCGTCCCAATTGTCCCAAAAGCTTCTGTGCATTCTCTCTCCATTTCGCCCGAGCCGTGTGTTTCGCGCATTCACGTCTCGCATGTCCCAAGCGTACTTAGTGTCATCTATACTTAGCTTTTTTCCCGCTCACTCCTAATATGACACTTTTCAAATTGGTAATTAAATGCACATTGAATTCGCTCCGCTCCCCAAACGGCTATATAATGAGCATTTCCCCTTTGCATTTTCCTCGCATCTTCCTTGCTATCCTTTGCTCGAACCTTTGCCATTTGCAAACTCGCGCACATTCCTCTGCTTCTGTAATTTCATTCCAAGGCTAGTTTGCGCCCTTGCTGTCAGCATGAAGATCAAATTTCAAGGACAAGAACAGATTTCTCCACTCGAGTCTACTGTTAGCAACATTGGAGATAGTGATGCCCGACATCTCGATTTCGGCGATTTTTGGGCAAGGATGGAAGATGCAAATCCCTCACCGATGGCTCAGACAATTCATGACAGTGGTTTAGCGTTCGCTAGAGGATTCCCAATTTCAATACAGTCTGCTGATACAGTGCTCGCGTGCGGAGCTCACTTCGACCCTGCCTCAAGTGAATTGACAAACGTACATGGGGAGCTCATCGCCAAGCTAGACGCTGCCACCATTGGTGCCGCTCTGAGGATCCCGGAATTGGACAATGCGCTAGTTGTTTCCCAAGCTCAAGCGCAAGCCATGTTCGACCAAGACAGTGACAAGTACAGAGCGCGAGTGGCGAGGTCCTGGCTAAAGAACCCTAAGAAGGGAGCTTCCCGCCTCACCAAAAACCCTCATCTGAGCAGACTTCAACGAAGAACTATCAGATTTCATAATACTGTTGGCTCGGGTCATGGGTTTGCCTTCCACTAGCGAGTTCCATTTCTGGATGTGCCCGCTCATCAGTATGGTGTGCGAGGGTACACAAAATATCAACTAGGCTGAGATCATTAGCATGAATCTGGCGGAGCAGCTATCCAACGTACTGCAAACAAAGAAGTTTTTCATGACTTCATATCTGATGTATACTCTGGCAGCATCAAGGCAGTGGTTTGGATTCTCATATATAGATGCTCACAAAGACAATCCAGTGTACACCTATTGCCCGCAGTTTACCTTGGAGTCTAGCAACCGCAATTTCAGAAGAGTTAATGATGCTTTCACTATGTACGTGGTCCGATTGCTCGAGGGTGACACCGCCAGGAGGTTTTCGGATGAGGCCATGAACTTGATATCGCGGTATGGGGCCTACTTCATCCAATTCAGGAAGTTTTCATACATCAGGCTTGCTGGTTATGAGAGCACTCCTCTGCGACTTCCCATGTTCTGCAATGACAAGATGGCTCTGATCGAAATATGCAGGCAGCTAGACAAGTTGCACAGGACTTGCAGAGACAAGAAGATCTCTGGTTTGCACTTTCCCATCTCTCTGGGAAATTACACATGTAAAACAGCCCTGGATGCCCAGAATATAGAAATAACTTTGGTCCCTATCACCGTTCATTTCTTCAAGCCAAGAACCTGCTTTGACTTGAAGAAGTTCATTGAACAGAACATCAAGATAGTCTATCATCATATGGCAGATACAGAGGACTACTGGGCTGACTGTGCAGACGACTTTGAGGCCAGAAGAAGGCATTATGGCAGGTTCTCTTTACAATTGATTCAGGAACTCGGTCTGTACCAAGTCCCTGAAGGCCTCGAGGATGACAATGCTGAGCTATACTCGTATGAGTATGAAAATGTGATCAAGCACACCCCTCTGGAGGACCTGGATTGGAACAGAAAAGAGAGGGATGATTTGGCTGAAATCCTTGCTCCAGTCTTGGTAAGGACTAAGGTCTGGTTCAATAAGAAGGTCCGAGAATTCAGGAGACACTCGGGAGAATCCTCCTCCAAGGATACCTCGACACCAATAAGAGAAGCACCAGTTCTAAAGTCTGAAACACCAGTGAAAACCACTCCTGCCTCAGCAGCTCAGGGACCTGTGGAATCTACCCCTTCTCCATCCACTCAGGTATATAAGAAGAAGCTCAAGGAAGTAAAGAAGGAACCGGTGGAAAGAGATCTTCAGGAGAAACAGGCAGAATTGCCCATTGGACCAGAGAACATCATCATCCTCAGTGAAAGCGAAGAGAGTGAGAGGCCAATCCCCACAAATGTTCCTGAGGACCCAACAGATAAAGACAAGGAGGTCCAGAGCGCTGAATTTCCAAGTGCTATTGATTCTTCTGCTGTCATTGCCTCCAGTGCTCCTTCCACATCCCAGCTTGAGTCAACAGCTACTCAGACCTTGAGTGTCATGAGCTCCCTGTTTCTTGGTCCCCTTGCTTCTCCTGCAGATTCTTCTTCCTCTTTTGCATGGGTGCAACCCTTGGTTGACAAAAGAAAGAGGAGATCCTCTTCTCTGAGCTTAGGACCAAATTTTGATGCTGTTGCAGCCATGTTGGGCACCACGCCTCCTCGCGCCAAGAAAGCAAGAACCACCTCCAGAATAGTATCTGATACTCGAGGTCAGCAATTCCTGGAGATTTCCAAGCCTACAATGGACAAATCAGAACAGGACTTGCAAGTATCTGACTTGGAGCTACTGAGAATCCCATTGGGAGAGTCTACCCCTGAAGGCGAGATCCATAACCTACAAGAAACAGTTACGAGAGTTATTGGGAGAGTGGAAAAAGGGAAGCAAACTATCAAACAGCTAGAAGAGCAAGCCCAAGTTCTTACAGGTTTCATCAAGTCTCTTCTATCTAAGGACAAAGTTTTGGATCCCACCCCTTTGACTGCTCTACCTCCTCCTGTAATACTAAGCCAAGATGAAGTGCAAGGTATAAAAGATATGCACAAGTATTCTGTTTATGGCAGAGCTATCGAAGCCATGGTAGATGACATGCTTGTTGCTGGGTTAAAATTCATCGATGAAGCTTTCAAACTCTATGAAAAGGTGAGTAATATGCAACTAAAACTCTCCTCCACTATTAATACCATGGATAAAGAACTCAAAATCTGGAGTAGTTGCATAATAGACCTTCGCCTCATGGGACAAACAGATGAGAACATCTTAATGGCGAACAACATTTTTCGATGATGCCAAGGACAATCTATCAAAATCTTGGGTCTACAGCGTGGAATGGAAAATCAGAGTATTAGAAGAAGCTGTGGTGGAAATGAAGAACAGTTGGCAGAAGGGAGAAGCTTTCAAAGCACTGACTGTTGCTGCCTTCAAAGATATACATTGTCATCTACAGGATGAAAACTCTGGTGCCTGCCTGTCCCTTCAAGAAATCAAAGCTCAGTTCAGAGCTTTTGTCAAGGATGATTTGTTCAAGGAAAGCACCACCTCCAAAGAAAATATGAAAGACATTTGCTCTCTTCAACACGCCATTAAAGAAGCAAATAAGGATTATCATACTCACGTCGAGTTTGATAAAGAGATGGAGAAGTGCTTAGGATTTTGGACTCAGTCTGCAGCCAACACGTCGGTTCCACGTGGCAGGGACATAGCCGAGGCTTTGAAGAAGTTCAGACAGTGAATCCTGAAGACAGTGGGTCCCTCCCAGTAGTTGGCCACCTGTCTTCTTCTTCTTTCTTCCGTTTCTCTTCTTCCCATTCTTTTCGTATTCCTTGTAATCAGTTAAGGTATTGCGTTTGGCATTCCTTAACTATTCTTTAGTTAAAAGAAACGGTTATGAAGAGTAACCGCCTTGTAAGCTATATAATGGCCTTTCTACGCCATTCCTAAAGGAGGAAGAACTTGGCATATTCTTGAAAATGTAAATAGATCTGGAACATATCAATACAAAAGGGCTTTCTATTCATTTTCTATCTAAAATCTTTGTACCTCTGTGTTTTCCTTTAGTATGATGAAGATTATTTTGTATCTAATTTGTTAGTCTCTCTGATTGCTTTTACAAATACAGCGATCTTGCACAACCAAGAAAGAACTTTGTGTCTTTGATTAATGAATCTGAAGAAGGTCGTTTAAAGAACTTTGTGTCTTTGAATTTAATCATATTCAGCTAATGCAAATAATCCTGTTCTAAATCCCCTGCAACTTCGCATTCGTAAAGAATTATTCTGTTATCTATAATTCCAAACGCTTGCTATTCTGCTTATCTCCGTACCCTATTTCCTCAGTCCTTTTGTAATTGATGATCTTTGTGGAAAACATTTTCCTGATATCCAAGTTCAACCATAAAATAATGTTCTATGCTTTTGTAAATAAGTTCGTGTCTCAGAATAAGGGAACCTCTCCCATCAAAGAGGAGGGACTTTTTGTCCCCTGACTGTTGCTCTTCTAAAAAGACCTATTTGAAAACCAACAGTTTTTGGCGACTCTGCTGGGGATTCATTTTCCAGTTCCGTAATTTTTCGATCATCTATTGATCTGGCGACTCCACGTTTTACTCGAGGGAGAAGAACCCTTGGTATAGAAGATTCTCAGTTCCAGCTTTTGGAGCAGCAGGGTTTTCCTCTTCCTTCAACAACTAGAAGTAGAGGGACTCGTTCGACCAGCACTCCGCCTGTTCAGTTAGAAGTCCTACGGGTGGTGTTCCTACACAGCCAGCTAGCCCTAATTTGCGAGCTTTGACCCTTGCTGGTGTTACAGTTCCCCTTCAAGCCGTATTTCCAAGAATGGCGGCACATTTGCCATGGGGACAAAATGTCGGGCCCCTGGCCCTTACTCAGCCTTTGCACGAGTTACCCAGAGGTAACCGGAAGAACTTCCCAAAATTTAAGGGCGATGGTAAAGTACACCCTGATGAACATATTGCAGCCTTCATAGTTGCGTGTGGAGTTTTGGGAGTTGAACATGAAGACGTCTCTGTAAGAATGTTTGTCGAGACGCTGCAAGATAATGCTGCTGATTGGTTCTATCACCTTCTGGCTGGTGTCATTACCAACTGGAATACCATGAGAACTCGGTTCGAAAGCCGTTTCAAGCCGGCAGAAGATGTGCATGCCCTGCTTGCTCAAATCTCTCAGATAAAGAAAGATCCATCAGAACCCATGAGAGAATTCATAGCTCGGTTCAACAAACTGATCAACAAAATTCCTGTGAATACTCGGCCGGTTGATCAAATTCAAAAATGTTTCTTTCTGAATGCTCAAACGCCCAAAGTCAGTTATGCTCTGAGAAGAGCTAATCTCGGGACATTAATTCTGGATCAAGAATTGGTGGTTAGTATCGAGGATGACCTGATCATGTCAGGGAAGTTGAGGAAAGATCCCCCTAAGTCTAAATCTGCTGCTTCTTCTTCTGGACCTAATACTGATCCATTAGTCCAGAAACTTGCAAATGATCTGGTAGCTATAAAGAAACATTTAGCTCAGCATGCCCCATATGCAGACGTCCCAAGAAGAAATTTCCCGCCCAGAAACCGGTTGCCTGCTCCCCATACAAGGCTAGCACTTGAAGGACCTCCTCTTAAAGTTCCTGTGAATGCAACTTGCGAAGTTGAAGAACCAGAGGACGATAATGAAGCTTGCGAGGAATTTGTGGAGGAATTCGATGAAGAAGCAGAAGAACTTGAGGGATCTCGAGTTAATTTCTTTACCACCGACGGCATTGATGATGGAGATGACTATGACGAAGTGGTAGCAGATATGAACAGCGAGTCATTCGCTGTCATGACTCGAGAACAAACACATCAGAGGGAGAAAGTAACATAGCCCGTGAAGAAGCCTAAAGAGCAGCTGACAACTATCCCAGTGATTGCGAAAAGAGGATCTCCTTTTCCTACCTCATCTGCACCAAAGGTAAGTACCGCCAATCCTACCCCCAAAGTTACTTCTCCTTCTTTTTCTCCTAGGGTTGATAAGCCTAAGACTCCAAATGATGATGGACCATCTACCTCTGGATCCTTTGATATTGTTGATCATCTCAAAAAGACTAAGGTTCAAATCTCAGAAGCTGAATACTACCAAACCCATCCCAAAGCTTTTTCCAAGATGATTCAGTTTGTGAATTCAAATTCCAAGAACACCTCTAAAGGTCTTTTGCCCACGCCTCCCCCTGCACCACAACCTAGTCTAGTAGCTGCTGTCACTTCGCCTGGTGACAAAATTAAACCATTTTATGTAACACTCCTTATAGCTAGCCATAGGCTTAGTAACTGTGTCATAGACTCCGGAGCCTCAGATAATGTAATGCCTGCTAAAGTAGCTCATGCTCTAGGCTTAACCCTCACCCGTACCTATGGATCCTGCTATTCTATGGAGAGTAAAGAAGTGCCTTTGGTAGGAAGGATTAAAGATGCACAAGTAGCTTTCGCTGCCTTACCTGAAAAGAAAGTCTTGGCTACCATTCTAGTAGCAGACATTCCTCCTTCCTATGGAATGCTGCTAAGCCGGAACTTCTGTAAAGATGTGGGTGGAGAGATTCAAATGGATTGGTCACACGCTCTCATACCTGTCAATGGACAAATAAAGAAGCTACTACCTGAGAAGCTGTCCGAGTACATTGTGCAGAAGACAGATGATCCTAAGGCACAAATACTCTATGAGGACAGGGGCCATGGTAACTACATGATTTTGTCTCCTGATGAGATTCAAACATCCAAAGTGTCTCCTAAAGATCCCAATGGTGTTTGGATTTTAGAATTTGATGGAAGTTGTTCCTCAGCCGGTTCTGGGGCAGGTGTCTTGCTAGTATCACCTGAAGGATGCCTGCATCCTTTTTCATTCAAATTGCAATTCGAGAATACCAATAATACAGCAGAGTATGAAGCTCTTATTCTTGGATTGCAAGTGGCCAAAGAACAAGGTGTTAGAAATATTTTGGCTCGTGGTGATGCAGAGCTGATTGTGAAACAGGTCAAGAACCTTTTTCAAGTTAAAAATGGAAGGCTGAAACATTATCGGAACCAGGTCTAGGATTCCATTGAATTCCTTGATGCTTTCTCTATTGAAGCGGTGCCTAGGGAGAAGAACAGCAGGGCTGATTCGTTGGCTGTCTCTGGGTCACTATTGATTCCTCATCCTGACTTTTCTCAGGATAAGTTCACTATTGAGATGATCCACCGGCCTAGTGTACCTGATAACTCGCATAACTGGCAGGTGTTCAATGATGATCAACATTTTCTCTCCTTCCTGGAACTCAAAGGTAATTTCGAACAGCTGTATTTTGAGGGAAGTGACAATCTGCCTCGGGAAAGTGTTCCTTCTGACCAAGCAGTCTCCCCAGAAGGAGAGACGGATCAAGATGGATGCATTAAGCTTAAAGGAAACAAGATCCCCAAAGGTCTGGTAAGTTTGGAAGAGTTATTTAACAAACATGATAGATATGTGAAGTCTAGGGCTTCTACTGGACCTCGGCAATCAACTGAGTACGATAAGGTCAACATCGGGGGTTCTGATGACCCTAAGCTGGTAAATATTGGTAAATGTTGCACGACTAATGAGAAGAGAAAAGCAATTGATCTTCTAAGAGGTATAAGGATGTCCTTGCTTATTCTTATGAAGATCTGAAAGCTTTCAAGCCTAAAGACATGCAGCATTCTATTCCTCTCAAGCCAGGAATCAAGCCTTTCAAGCAGAAGCAGAGGCAGTACAACCCAAAGATAGCTGACACCATATTTCAGGAGATTCAGAAATTTCTGAAGGCTAAAATCATCTTTCCCATTCACCATTCGACTTGGATTGCAAACATTGTACCTGTTAGGAAGAAGAATGGTGAGATCCGCATCTGTGTTGATTTCAGGAACCTGAACTAGGCCTCTCTGAAAGATAACTACCCTCTGCCTATGATGGATCAGATTTTGCAAGCAGTAACAGGCTCTGAGATGCTATCCATGCTTGACGGATTCTCGGGATACAATCAGGTAGAGGTTGACACTACAGACCAACACAAAACAGCCTTCACCACTCCTTGGGGTACCTTTGCCTACAAGAGAATGCCTTTTGGGCTGATTAATGCCGGTGCCACCTTCCAGAGAGCTATGGATCTGGATTTTGGAAGCTTGAAAGGGAAATGTATTGTCATCTACCTTGATGATCTGACAGTGTTTTCAAAGACAAGGGCAGATCACTTCAACCACTTGGAAACAATTCTTCAAAGATGCCGAGAGCATGGGATTTCCTTAAATCCTAAAAAATCTGTCTTCTGTGTTACAGAAGGAAAGCTTTTAGGGCACATTGTCTCAAAGGACGGCATTAAGATTGATCCTGAACGAGTTCAGGCCATTCAACAGATCCCTCTCCCGACCAGTAAAAAGGGTGTGCATTCCTTCTTTGGTAAGATCAATTTTCTGAGGAGATTCATTCCCGATTTTGCAGAGTTAACTCTGAACATCTCTCATATGATGAAAGGGAAACAGACATTCGGTTGGTCTTCTGAAGGAAAAGAATCCTTTGAAGGTATCAAGAAAGCTATTGCTAAAAATCCAGTTTTGGCTGATTTCAGCAAGGATTTCATTATCTATTGCTACGCTACAGATAGTACTCTGGCTGCTGTCTTGACCCAAGAAGATTCTGATAAACATGAGCTACCAATTGCCTTCATGAGCTATATCCTGAAGAACCATGAGCTAAAGTACACCATGATGGAGAAGCATGCCTTTGCAGTAGTCAAAGCTGTCAAGCAGTTCCGTTTCTACATCCTCAATTCTCACTCTACGGTGCTGGTCCCTGATACAACTGTAAAGTCAATTCTTACGCAACAAGAATTTGGATCCAAAAGGGGAAACTGGGTGGCTAAGGTCCAGGAGTATGACCTTGATATCAAGCCGACCAAGCTAGTTCGTGGAAAGGGTCTTTGTGAGCTCATTGCTGAAGGAGCCCAACATGAGTTATTGGAGGAGAAAGCTGACCTTCCTACTATTCTGTTCCTAAGTTCAGTTGATGAATGGTATGCTGACATTGCTCATTTTCTCACCTATGGGGAATGCCCCTCTCATTTAACTGCTAAGGAAAAGAGGACTGTTAAATTGAGATCAGCACAATATGTACTGTGGGAAAATGCCTTGTTCAAGCGTGGTTTGGATGGGAGATTTCTGAAGTGTGTGGACAAGGAACAACAGAGAAAGTTGCTCTCAGCTTTTCATGATCAGGCATGTGGAGGGCACTATTCATCAACAGTCACAGCTCACAAGATACTTCGGGAGGATATTACTGGCCTTCCTTGTTCAGAGATGCAACCAAGTGGGTGGACAAATGCGAAGCCTGTCAGACCTTTGTGGGAAGACCTAAGTTGGCATCCTTACCTCTCTAGCCAGTTGTGATTGAAGAACCATTCAACAGTGGGGTCTAGACTTCATTGGTGCACTCAATCCTGTTTCTAGTGCTGGGCACACTCATGTGCTAATTGCTACCTGACTACTTCACTAAATGGGTGGAAGCTATTCCAGTCAAGAGCACCACTTCTGAGGTAGTATGCAACTTCATCAAGGAGAACATCCTGGTAAGGTACGGAGTACCTAACAAGATTGTAACAGACAATGCTTCAAACTTCTCCTCAACTGAGATAATGGATTTCTGCTATGGGTATGGTATCTCTCTGGCCCATTCTTCAGATTATTATCCCCAGGGAAATGGACAAGCAGAATCTACCAACAAGAATCTGGTGACGATCATAAGGAAGTTGGTCAATGAATCTCAGAGAAAATGGCATAAGAAGCTCTATGATGCTCTCTGGGCAGACAGGATTACACCAAAGAGAGCCATTGGAATGTCTCCTTTCCAAGTGGTATATGGAATAGAAGCTCAACTACCAGTGACTGTGGAATTGCCAGCCTTGCACCTGATGAAAGCTATTGAAGACACTAGTTTCAGTGACGCACTTGATAAAAGAATCATGTACCTGCACAAACTAAATGAGGATAGATTGGAGGTTGCTGATCAGGATATCTGCCCACCAGCAGAAGGTGAAAGTTTTGTTTGACAAGAAAGCTAGGAGCAGAGAGTTCCAAGTTGGAGATACTGTGTTGTTATGGGACAAAAGACATGAACCTCGTGGCAGCCATGGGAAGTTTGATTCCCTGTGGCTTGGACCTTTCAAGATAAGGCATTTTGCTGGTAAGGACTCTTTCTATCTTAATTACATTGATGGTTCTCCCCTCCCGCTCCCTTACAGTGGGCAGTACTTAAAGTTTTTCAAATCATAGGTGATTAGGGAGTCCCTTTGTATTTATGTATAGCAGTTTTTGTTTTTCTACTTTTTGTGTGTTTCCCTTCTGTTGTTGTGTGTGTTGCCCTTGTATTGGTTTGTCCTTGACTCCTTTTGCCCAATGGATAAGGCACTGGTTTGCTACACCAAGTTTGTCTAAGTTCTTGCCTTGTTTCATTCAGTGAATTTATGCCAAGTCATCCCTAGAAGGAGCCAGCTGTTGTCTACTCAAAATTCCCCCTCTCTAACAAGAGCAAATTTTGAAAATTTTGAGTCTAAGTGCTTTTCTCTGAGGTACCTAAGTCGTAAAATTGAAGAAATCCAAGTATTGGGCCTTTCTTGCATGTATTTCGGGCCTGTCGGACATTTTTGTCCTAACTGTCCAAAGTTCCAAAGTGCAAGTTGTGCCCCGATCGGCCGAAATCCCCGAAATTGTCCTATCTTCGGGCCCGTCAGAAGTTTTTGTTCCAAGTGTCCTGAAACTTTTGTGCAAGTCATTCCAATTTCAGCCGAACCGCCCGAACCGCGTACTTCGCACCTTTTCGTCCCAAAATATCCCAAAGTCAAAAGCACGAGCTTTCTCTTTTTCGGCCGAAGCTTCCTAGTCACGTACTTCAAAATTCTTTGTCCCAAACCGAAAAATGCACACTATCTCCCGAACCGGCCAAACCGCGTATTTCGGAACTTTTTGTCCCGATTGTCCCAAGTCCAAACGGGCCTGCTGTTCCAATTTCGGCCGAAATGCCCGAACCGCGTACCTCGCGCATTTTCATCCCAATTGTTCCAAAAGCTTTTGTGCATTCTCTCTCCATTTCGCCCGAGCCGCGTGTTTCACGCATTCGCGTCTCACATGTCCCAAGCGTGCCTAGTGTCATCCATACTTAGCTTTTTTCCCACTCACTCCAAGTATGACACTTTTCAAATTGGTGGTTGTGTAATTAAATGCGCATTGAATTCACTCCGCTCCCCAAACGGCTATATAATGAACATTTCCCCTTTGCATTTTCTCACATCTTCCTTGCTATCCTTTGCTCAAACCCTTGCCATGCTTACAAACTTGCGCACGTTCCTCTGCTTCTGTAATTCCATTCCAAGTCTAGTTTGCAACCTTGTTCCCCTGAAACTATCGACATGAAGATCAAATTTCAAGGACAAGAACAGATTTCTCCACTCGAGTCTGCTATAAGCAACATTGGAGATAGTGAGGCCCGACATCTCGATTTCGGCAATTTTTGGGCAAGGATGGAAGATGCAAATCCCTCACCGATGGCTCAGACAATTCATGACAGTGGTTTGGCGTACGCTAGAGGATTCCCAATCTCAGTACAGTGCGCTGATACAGTGCTTGCATGCGGAGCTCACTTCGACCCCGCCTCAAGTGAATTGACAAACGTACATGGGGAGCTCATCGCCAAGCTAGACGCTGCCGCCATTGGTGCCGCTCTGAGGATCCCGGAATTGGACAATGCCATAGTTGTTTCCCAAGCCCAAGCGCAAGCCATGTTCGATCAAGACAGTGACAAGTACAGAGCACGAGTGGCGAAGTCCTGGCTAAAGAACCCTAAGAAGGGAGCTTCCTGCCTCACCAAAACCCTCATCCGAGTAGACTTCAATGAAGAACTGTCAGATTTCATAATACTGCTGGCTCGGGTCATGGGTTTGCCTTCCACCAGCGAGTTCCATTTCTGGATGTGCCCGCTCATCAGTATGGTGTGCGAGGGTACACAAAATATCAACTGGGCTGAGATCATCAGCATGAATCTGACGGAGCAGCTATCCAACGTACTGCAAACAAAGAAGTTTTTCATGACTTCATATCTGATGTATACTCTAGCAGCATTAAGGCAATGGTTTGGATTCTCATATATAGATGCCCACAAAGGCAACCCAGTGTATGCCTATTGCCCGCAGTTGACCTTGGAGACCAGCAACCGCAATTTCAGAAGGGTTAATGATGCTTTCACTATGTACGTGGTCCGATTGCTCGAGGGTGACACCGCCAGGAGGTTTTCAGATGAAGCCATGAACTTGATATCACGGTATGGGGCCTACTTCATCCAATTCAGGAAGTTCTCATACATCAGGCTTGCTGGTTATGAGAGTACTCCTCTGCGGCTTCCCATGTTCTACAATGACAAGATGGCCTTGATCGAAATATGCAGGCAACTGGACAAGTTGCACAGAACTTGCAGAGACAAGAAGATTTCTGGCTTGCACTTTCCCATCTCTCTGGGAAATTATACATGTAAAACAACCCTGGATGCCCAGAATATAGAAAGAACTTTGGTCCCTATCACCGTTCATTTCTTCAAGCCAAGAACCTGCTTTGACTTGAAGAAGTTTATTGAACAGAATATCAAGATAGTCTATCATCATATGGCAGCTACAGAAGACTACTGGGCTGACTGTGCAGACGACTTTGAGGCCAGAAGAAGGCATTATGGCAGGTTCTCCTTACAATTGATTCAAGAACTCGGTCTGTACCAAGTTCCTGAAGGCCTCGAAGATGATAATTCTGAGCTATACTCATATGAGTATGAAAATGTGATCAAGCACACCCCTCTGGAGGACCTGGATTGGAACTGAAAAGAGAGGGATGATTTGGCTGAAATCCTTGCTCCAGTCTTAGTCAGGACTAAGGTTTGGTTCAATAAGAAGGTCCGAGAATTCAGGAGGCACTCGGGAGAATCCTCCTCCAAGGATGACTCGACACCAATAAGAGAAGCACCAGTTCCAAGGTCCGAAACACCAAAGAAAACCCCTCCTGCCTCAGCAGCTCAGGGACCTGTGGAATCTACTCCTTCTCCATCCACTCAGGTATATAAGAAGAAGCTCAAGGAAGTAAAGAAGGAACCGGTGGAAAGAGATCTTCAGGAGAAACAGGAAGAATTGCCTATCGGACCAGAGAACATCATCATCCTCAGTGAAAGTGAAGAGAGTTAGAGGCCAACTCCTACAAATGTTCCTGAGGACCCAACAGATAAAGACAAGGAGGTCCAGAGCACTGAACTTCCAGGTGCTATTGATTCTTCTACTGCCATTGTCTCCAGTGCTCCTTCCACATCCCAGCTTGAGTCAACAGCTGCACAGACCCTGAGTGTCATGAGCTCCCTGTCTCTTGGTCCCCTTGCTTCTCCTACAGATTCTTCTTCCTCTTTTGCATGGGTGCAACCCTTGGTTGAAAAAAGGAAGAGAAAACCATCCTCCCAAAACTTGGGACCAAATTTTGATGTTGTTGCAGCCATGTTGGGCACCACGCCTTCTCGTGCCAAGAAAGCAAGAACCACCTCCAGAATAGTATCTGATACTCGAGGTCAGCAATTCCTGGAGATTTCCAAGCCTACAATGGACAAATCAGAACAGGACTTGCAAGTATCTGACTTGGAGCTACTGAGAATCCCAATGGGAGAGTCTACCCCTGAAGGCGAGATCCATAACCTCCAGGAAACAGTCACAAGAGTTATTGGGAGAGTGGAAAAAGGACAGCAAACTATCGAACAGCTGGAAGAGCAAGCCCGAGTTCTTACAGGTTTCATCAAGTCTCTTCTATCTAAGGACAAAGTTTTGGATCCCACCCCTTTGACTGCTCTACCTCCTCCTGTAATACTAAGCCAAGATGAAGTGCAAAGTATAAAAGATATGCACAAGTATTCTGTTTATGGCAGAGCTATCGAAGCCATGGTGGATGACATGCTTGTTGCTGGGTTAAACTTCATCGATGAAGCTTTCAAGCTCTATGAAAAGGTGAGTAATATGCAACTGAAGCTCTCCTCCACTATCAATACCATGGATAAAGAACTCAAAATCTGGAGCAGTTGCATAGTAGACCTCCGCCTCATGGGACAAACAGATGAGAACATCTTAATGGAAAACAAGATTTTTGATGATGCCAAAGACAATTTATCAAAGTCTTGGGTCTACAGCGTGGAGTGGAAGATCAGAGTATTAGAGGAAGCTGTGGTAGAGATGAAGAACAGTTGGCAGAAGGGAGAAGCTTTCAAAGCAGTGACAGTTGCTGCCTTCAAGGATATACATTGTCATCTCCAGGATGAAAACTCTGGTGCTTTCCTGTCCCTGCAAGAAATCAAAGCTCAGTTCAGAGATTTTGTCAAAAATGATCTGTTCAAGGAAAGCACCATCTCCAAAGAAAAGATGAAGGACATTTGCTCTCTTCAATATGCCATTAAAGAAGCAAATAAAGATTATCATACTCACGTCGAGTTTGATAAAGAGATGGAGAAGTGTCTAGGATTTTGGACTCAGTCTGCAGCCAACACGTCAGTTCCACGTGGCAGAGACATAGCCGAGGCTTTGAAGAAGTTCAGGCAGCGAATTCTGAAGACAGTGGGTCCCTCCCTGTAGCTGGCCACCTGTCTCCTCCTTCTTTCTTTCTTTTCTCTTCTTCCCATTCTTTTCGTGTTCCTTGTAATTAGTTAGGATATTGCAGCTGGCGATACTTAACTATTCTTTATTTAAAAGAAACGGTTACAAGACGTAACTGAATTGTAATCTATATAATGGCCTTTCCACGCCATTTTGAAGAGGAGGAAGAACTTGGCATATTCTCGAAAATGTAAATAGATCTTGAACGTATCAATACAAAAGGGCTTTCTATTCATTCTCTATCTAAATCTCTGTACCTCTGTGTTTTCCTTTAGTATTGTGAAGATTATTTTGTACCTAATTTTTTAGTCTCTCTGATTGCTTTTGCAAATACAGTGATCTTACACAACCAAGAAAGAACTTTGTGTCTTTGATTAATGAATCTGAAGAAGGTCGTTTGAAGAACTTTGTGTCTTTGAATTTAATCATATTCAGCTAATGCAAATAATATTGTTCTAAATTCCCTGCAACTTTGCACTCGTAAAGAATTATTCTGTTATCTATAATTCCGAACGTTTGCTATTCTACTTATCTTCGTACCCTCTTTCCTCAGTCCTTTTGTAACTGATGATCTTTGTGGAAAACATTTTCGTGGTATCCAAGTTCAACCATAAAATAACGTTCTGTATATTTGTAAATAAGTTCGTGTCTGAATAAGGGAACCTCTCCCATTAAAGAGGAGGGACTTCTTGTCCCCTGACTGTTGCTATCCTAAAATTTCTATTTTGAAAGCCAACAAGGACTAATAATGACAATAATGGACTAAACTTGATGACCATGCAAACATATGATGACGACTGACTAATGACCAGACTAGTGGATGAGCCACTAGTGAATAATTTTATTATGCGATATCCATATATAAAAACATCATGCTTGATGGTATAAAAGTAGTAGTATGTAAATGATTTTATGTCTATAGGGGGTAGAGCCCATAATAGCCGTGCTGGAATACCAGAAGGGAGTTTATGCGATGAATTTCACCGATATAGAGGACCGTGCTACAAGGGTAGTTATGTGCCTTGTAATTTGTAAGTTAGGCACATCAGAAATGTGGAAGGAAATGAACAATCATTGGTTTCACATCGTGCATAAAATGGAAAATAAGACCTTTTACAATATTGTGTAGTACATTATAGAGAGAATTGTTGAGGAAATACACGTACAAACAGATAAAGGTGAGAAAATTACGTGGGGTGAAATCTTACTTCTTCTAGTGTTTTGTTATATTGGTGTACCTGATGGGCTGAAGGAAAAGATGTGGGTATATCCTTTAGAGCATAAGTTCGTGGCAGATAAATTCACCAAATTTACTTATCACGGTAGTATTTCGAGCACTTACAAGTTTTGATTGGACAAGTGGTATAGGATAATGTATGACACATTTGAGAGAGAGTGACACATCCCACGGGATTTTCCTAGTGTTTTGGATGGACAAGTTGAGTTTGCAGCTTATCAACATTTTTGTCTAGGCTGATTCTTCGCGAAGACTGAGGAGAAGAGCCCTAGTGTAAGTTACCCTTCACTTTTACCACACGTTATTTTAAGGACTTTGTGAATAGGTTATATAATGTGAAGAAGCTAAATTTTGATGCAAACAAAGTAGACGTGGATATTTTTATCATACGTAAGACTTATGTCTACCCCAATAAGGAGGTCTATGAAGAAACTATGGAATCATATAATATTTATATTACTCATGAGACTATGGGAGTTGGGAAGATAGAGCCCATGTGCGTATATGTATATCTAAGGCTGAGATTTAAAGATGAAAATTATGTTATTGGTGAAGATGTGTCACTCCCAGACCCTCCTAAGTGAAAGTATACTGTAGCAAAGGAAGTAGGACAACATAGTACTGTTGTCCACTCAAAATTCCCTGCTCTTATGAAAGTAAAAATTTTCAAAATTTTGAGTTTTAGTGTCTTCTCTGTTGTGCTGAAAATGTACCGAATTCGTGAAATTGAGAAAATCTGTGTTTTGGGTCATTTTGTATGTATTTCGGGCCTGTCGGACATTTTTGTCCCGCGTGTCCCAAGTTCAAAAATGCGTTTTGTTCCCCGATCGGCCGAAATCCCGAAGTTGTTCCATTTTCGGGCCCGTCGGAACTTTTTGTCCCAAGTGTCCCAAATGGAATTGTGTAAGTCATTCCATTTTCGGCCAAAACACCCGAACCGTGTACTTCACTCTTTCATGTCCCAAATGTCCCAAGTTCAAAAGTGCGCTATGTTCCCCGATCGGTCGAAATCCCTGAACCGCGTACTTCGCTCTTTCATGTCCCAAATGTCCCAAGTTCAAAAGTGCACTCTGTTCCCCAATCGGCCGAAATCCCCGAACCGCGTACTTCGCTCTTTCATGTTCCAAGTGTCCCAAAATTTCCATGCGAGCTGTTCCATTTTCACCTGAACTGGCTGAGTCGCGTCCTTCGGAACTTTTGTCCCAAATGTCCCAAAGTTAAAAAGTGCAGGTTGTTCCATTTTCGGCCGAAACACCCGAACCGAGTACTTCGCGCGTTTTCGTCCCAACTGTCCCAAAGTCAAAAGTGTGAGTTGTTCCAATTTCGGCTGAAACACCCGAACCGCGTACTCCGGAACTTTTCATCCCAAATGTCCCAAGTTCAAACGGGCCTTCTGTTCCAATTTCGGCCGAAACACCCGAATCGCGCACTTTGCGCATTCATGTCCCGCGTGTCCCAAAAGACATTTGTGCGTCTTCTCCCTGTTTCGCCCGAATCGGTCGAGCCGCGTGTTTCGCACATTCACGTCTCACATGTCCCAAGTGAACCAAGTGCCATTCATACTTAGTTTTTTTCCGCTCTACCCGAATATGTTGTTTTTCAAACTAAATATGAATTCAAGTTGCGGCTCTGATACTATCAATCTGTAGACCAAATTCCAAGAACAGCTAGCAGAAGGACGAAGTTTTCAAGACACAGGTCATCTCTGCTTTCAAAGACATACACTGTCATCTTCAGGATGAGACTTCTGAGACATGGATGAGACGTTAAGGAAATTCAAGTAGCGGATTTTGAAGTCGGTGGGTCCCTCCAAGTGACTGGCCACCTGTCTTCTTCTCCTCATTCTTTTCTCTTCTTCCATTTCTTTTGCCATTTTCTTTGCAACGAGTTGAGGTACTGCGATAGGTGGTTTTTAACTGTTCTTGGTTAAAGAAACGGTTACGAAGAGTAACTGATTTGCAAGCTATATAATGGCCTTCTTCACGCCATTCAAAAAGAAAGGAAGAACTTGGCCGATTTTCTGAAAAGTGTAAATATATCATAAAGAAATCAATACAGAAGGACTTTCCCATTCTTTCTCTATCTGATCTCTGTTATCCCTAAGCTTTCAATTATTTTCTTTGTGAAGATCATTTGTCTCAAGCTCGTTAGTCTTACCAATTGCATACTCTTTAATTTTGCAAGCACGGTGATCTTATACAACCAAGAAGGAACTTTGTATCTTTTATTAATGAATATGTGTTATGTTAAGAAACTTTGTGTTCTAGCAGATGTTATTTACAGAACTTTGTGTCTCTGAATTCCATCTTACTTATCCAATACAAATGATCTTGTTTCAAATTACTGTGAATTCGCATACATAACGAATTACTCTGATATCTATAATTCTGCATGTTGCCTTTCTGCTCTTTCCCATACTCTTTTTCCTCAGTCCTTTTGTAATTGATGATATTCATAGAAAACACTTTCGTAATATCCAAGTTTAACCAACAAATCATGTTTTGTACACTTGTAAATAAGTTCATTTCTGAATAAGGGAAACTCTCCCATTAAAGAGGAGGGACTTCTTGTCCCCTGACTGTTGTTCTTCGTAAAGTCCTATCTGACGACAAACAGTTTTTGGCGACTCCGCTGGGGAAAATCGCATTCCAGTTCTACATTTTTTTTTATCATCCTTTGATCTGGCGACTCCGCGTTTCACTCGAGGGAGAAGGGCCCTTGGTATTGAAGATTCTCAGTTTCAGATTTTGGAGCAGCAGGGTTTTCCTTTCGCTTCAACAAGAAATAGAAGGACTCGTTCGACAAGCACTCCACCTGTTCAAGATAGAAGTCCTACGGGTGGTATTCCTTCACAGCCAGCTAGCCCTAATCTGCGAGCTTTGATTCTTGCTGGTGTTACAGTTCCTCTTCAAGCCATATTTCCAAGAATGGCGGCACTATTACCATGGGGTCATCGTGTCGGGCCCCTGGCCCTTACTCAGCCTTTGCATGAGTTACCCAGAGGTAACCGGAAGAACTTCCCCAAATTCAAAGGCGATGGCAAAGTGCATCCTGATGAACACATCGCAGCCTTCATTGTTGCATGTGGAGTTCTGGGAGTCGAACATGAAGACGTCTCCGTAAGGCTGTTCGTTGAGATGTTACAAGATAATGATGCTGATTGGTTCTACCAACTTTCGGCTGGCGCTATCACTGACTGGGACACAATGAGAACTCAGTTCGAAAACCGTTTCAAGTTGGCAGAAGATGTGCATGCCTTGCTTGCCCAAATTTCTCAAATAAAGAAAGATTCATCAGAACCCATGAGAGAATTTGTGGCCCGGTTCAACAAATTGATCAATAAAATTCCGCAGCCTACCCGACCTGTTGATCAAATTCAAAAATGTTTCTTCCTAAATGCTCAATTGCCCAAAGTTAGTTATGCACTAAGGAGGGCTAATCTCGCAACATTGGTCGAGGATCAAACTCTCGCTGTTAGTATCGAGGATGACTTGATCATGTTAGGGAAGTTGAGAAGAGACCCTCCCAAATCTAAGGCTATTGCTTCTTCCTCTTCCACCCCTGGACCTAATACTGATCCATTAGTTCAGAAGCTTGCGAATGATCTTATTGCTATAAAGAAACAATTAGCTCAGCATGCCCCTTATGCAGATGTTCCAAGAAGGAATTTTCAGCCCAGAAATCGTTTACCTCCTTCTCAAACAAGACTAGCACTCGAAGGACCTCCTATTAAGGTTCCTGTGAATGTAACCTGTGAGGTTGAAGAGCCAGATGATGATGAGGATAATGAAGCTTGCGAGGAATTTGCGAGAGAATTTGATGATAAGGCAGAAGAACTTGAGGAATCTCGGGTTAATTTCTTTACCACTGAGGGCATTGATGATGGAGATGATTATGATGAAGTGGTAGAAGACATGAATAGTGAATCATTTGCTGTCATGACTCGAGAGTAGACAAGTCAGAAGGAGAAAGTGACACAGCCTATCAAGAAATCTAAGGAGCAGTCGACAACTATTCCCGTGATTGCAAAAAGAGGATCTCCTATCCCTACTTCGTCCACACCAAAGGTGAGTCCTATCAATCCTGCTACCAAAGTTGCTTCTTCTTTTTCTCCTAAAGTTGATAAGCCTAGAGTACCGAATGATGATGGCCCGTCCACTTCTGGATCCTTTGATATTGTTGATCACCTGAAAAAGACCAAGGTCCAAATCTCAGAAGTTGAGTACTATCAAACCCATCCCAAAGCTTTTGCCAAGATGATTCAATTTTTTAATTCCCATTCCAAGACCACCTCTAAAGGCCTTTTACCCACTCCTCCTTCTACACCACGGCCTATTCTGGTAGCCGCTGTCTCCTCGCCTAATGACAAAATCAAGCCTTTTTATGTAACACTCCTTATAGCTGGTCATAGGCTCAGTAATTGTGTCATAGATTCTGGGGCCTCAGATAATGTGATGCCTGCTAAAGTAGCTCATGCTTTAGGTCTAACTCTCACACACACTTATGGATCTTGTTACTCCATGGAGAGTAAAGAGGTACCCCTGGTCGGGAGAATTAAAGATGCACAAGTAGCTTTTGCTGATTTTCCTGAGAAGAAAGTGTTGGCTACCATTTTAGTGGCAGATATTCCCCCTTCATACAGGATGTTGCTAAGTAGGAACTTCTGCAAAGATGTGGGTGGGGAAATCCAAATGGACTGGTCACAGGCACTCATACCTGTCAATGGACACATGAAGAAGTTGCTGCCTGAGAAGCAGTCTGAGTATATTGTGCAGAAAACGGATGACCCTAGAGCACAAATATTGTATGAGGATATGGGGCATGGTAACTACATGATTATGTCCCCTGATGAAATCCGACCCCCCAAAGTGTCTCCTAAAGATCCTAACGGGGTTTGGATTTTAGAGTTTGATGGAAGTTGTTCCTCAGCTGGTTCTGGAGCCGGTGTCCTGCTGGTGTCACATGAAGGTAGCCTACATCCTTTTTCATTTAAGTTGCAGTTCGAAAATACTAATAATATAGCAGAGTATGAGGCTCTCATTCTTGGACTGCAAGTGGCCAAAGAACAAGGTGTGAAGAATCTTCTGGCACGTGGTGATGCAGAACTGATTGTAAAGTAGGTCAGAAACCTTTTTCAAGTAAAAAATGGAACGCTGAAGCATTACCAGAATC
This sequence comes from Taxus chinensis, assembly GCA_019776745.2. Taxonomy (NCBI): domain Eukaryota; kingdom Viridiplantae; phylum Streptophyta; class Pinopsida; order Cupressales; family Taxaceae; genus Taxus; species Taxus chinensis. The sequence continues at coordinate 657,732,308 of CM034156.1, forward strand.
AGGTTTGGGATTCCATTGAATTCCTTGATGCTTTCTCTATCGAAGCAGTACCTAGGGAGAAGAACAGCAGGGCTGATTCGTTGGCAGTCTCAGGGTCACTACTGATTCCTCATCCTGACTTCTCTCAGGATAAGTTCACTATTGAGATGGTCCATCGACCCAGTGTACCTGACAATACCAATAACTGGAATTTTTTCAATGATGATCAACATTTGCTTTCCTTCCTGGAACTCAAGGGTAATTTCGAACAACTGTATTTTGAGGGAAGTGACAACCTGCCTCGTGAAAGTGTGTCCTTTGACCAAGCAGTCGCCCAAGGGGAAGAAACAGATCAAGATGGATGCATCAATCTCAAAGGAAACAAGATTCCTAAAGGGTTGGTGAGTTTGGAGGAACTATTTGATAAACATGACAGGTATGTGAAATCTAGAGCTTCTTCTGGGCCTCAACAATCATCTGAGTATGATAAGATTGATATTGGGAGTTCTACTGACCCTAAGCTCGTGAACATTGGAAAATGTTGCACAGCAGATGAGAGGAAGAAAGCAATTGATCTTTTAAAAAGGTATAAGGATGTTCTTGCTTACTCTTATGAGGATCTAAAAGCCTTCAGGCCAAAAGATATGCAGCACTCTATTCCTCTTAAGCCTGGAATTAAGCCTTTCAAGAAGAAACAGAGGCAATACAACCCCAAAATAGCTGACACCATCTTTCAGGAAATACAGAAGTTGTTGAAGGCTAAAATTATTTTTCCCATTCACCATTCAACATGGATTGCAAATATTGTGCCTATTAGGAAGAAAAATGGTGAGATCCACATCTGTGTTGATTTCAGGAACCTGAATCAGGCGTCTTTGAAAGATAATTATCCTTTGCCTATGATGGATCAGGTCTTGCAAGCAGTTACAGGGTCTGAAATGTTATCCATGCTTGATGGATTCTCGGGATACAATCAAGTAGAGGTAGATACTGCAGATCAAAACAAAACAGCTTTCACTACTCCTTGGGGCACCTTTGCTTACAAGAGGATGCCTTTTGGGCTCATTAACGCTGGTGCCACTTTTCAGAGAGCCATGGACCTGCTTTTGGAAGCTTGAAAGGGAAGTGTATTGTCATATACCTTGATGACCTGACAGTATTTTCCAAGACAAGAGCGGATCATTTTGATCACCTAGAGACAGTTCTGCTAAGATGCAGAGAGCATGGAATTTCCTTGAATCCTAAAAAATATGTTTTCTGTGTCACAAAGGGAAAACTATTAGGGCACATTGTCTCCAAGGATGGTATTAAGATTGATCCTGAACGAGTACGAGCTATCCAGCAAATTCCTCTCCCAACCAGTAAAAAGGGCATGCACTCCTTCGGTAAGATCAATTTTTTGAGAAGATTCATCCCTGACTTTGCAGAGTTAACTTTGAATATTTCTCAGATGATGAAAGGGAAGCAAACATTTGGTTGGTCTTCCGAGGGAAAGGAATCCTTTGAAGGTATCAAGAGAGCTATCGCTAAAACTCCTGTTTTAGCCTTGTCCTAATTTCAGCAAAGATTTCATCATCTATTGCTATGCTACAAATAATACCTTGGCTGCTGTGTTAACTCAAGAAGACTCTAATGAGCATGAACTCCCAATTACGTTCATGAGCTATATTCTGAAAGATCATGAGTTGAAATATACCATGATGGAGAAGCATGCTTTTGCAGTGGTCAAAGCTGTTAAGCAGTTTCGTTTTTATATCCTCAACTCTCATTCCATGGTGCTAGTTCCGGATACAACTGTTAAGTCAATCCTCACACAACAAGAATTTGGATCCAATAGAGGGAATTGGGTTGCTAAGATCCAAAAGTATGACATTGATATCAAACCGACCAAGCTGGTTCGTGGAAAAGGTCTTTGTGAGCTCATTGCTGAAGGAGCCAAACATGAGTTGCTGGAGGAGAAAGTTGTCCTTACTACTGTTCTGTTCCTTAGTTCAGTTGACGAATGGTATGCTGGCATCACCCATTTTCTCACCTATGGGGAATGCCCCTCTCATTTAACTGCCAAAGAAAAGAGGACTGTTAAATTGAGGTCAGTGCAATATGTATTGTGGGAAAACGCCTTGTTCAAGCGTGGATTAGATGGGAGATTTTTGAAGTGTGTGGACACGGAACAGCAGAGAAAGTTTCTCTCAGCTTTTCATGATCAGGCATGTGGAGGGCACTATTCATCAATGGTCACTGCTCACAAGATACTCCGTGGAGGATACTACTGGCCTTCCTTGTTCAGAGATGCATCCAAGTGGGTGGATAAATGTGAGGCCTGTCAGACCTTTGTGGGAAGACCTAAATTGGCTTCTTTGCCTCTCAAGCCAGTTGTGATTGAGGAACCATTTCAACAGTGGGGTTTGGACTTCATTGGTACACTTAATCCTGCTTCTAGTGCTGGTCACACTCATGTACTAACTGCCACGGATTACTTCACCAAATGGGTGGAAGCTATTCCAGTCAAGAGCACTACTTCTGAAGTGGTGTGCAGCTTCATTAAAGAGAACATCTTGGTAAGGTATGGTGTACCTAACAAGATTGTAATAGATAATGCTTTGAATTTCTCTTCAGCTGAGATAATGGACTTCTGCTATGGGTATGGCATTTCTTTGGCTCACTCTTCAGATTACTACCCTCAGGGAAATGGGCAAGCAGAATCCACTAACAAAAATTTGGTGACTATTATAAGAAAGTTAGTAAATGAGTCTCAACGAAACTGGCACAAGAAGCTCTATGATGCTCTTTGGGCAGACATGATTACACCAAAGAGAGCTATTGGAATGTCTCCTTTTCAAGTGGTATATGGAGTAGAAGCTCAATTGCTAGTGACAGTGGAACTGCCAGCCTTGCACCTAATGAAGGCCATTGAAGATACTAGTTTCAGAGATGCTTTGGACAAGAGAATTATGTACCTACACAAACTGAATGAGGACAGATTGGAGGTTGCTGATAGGATATCTGTTCACCAGCAGAAGGTTAAGGTCCTGTTTGAAAAGAAAGCTAGGTTCAGAGATTTCCAAGTTGGAGACACCGTGCTGTTATGGGACAAAAGACATGAACCTCGTGGCAGCCATGGAAAGTTTGATTCCCTGTGGCTCGGACCTTTCAAGATTAGACACTTTGCTGGTGAGAATTCCTTTTATCTTGATTACATGGATGGTTCTTCTCTCCCACTTCCTTATAGTGGGCAGTATCTCAAGTTGTTCAAGTCCTCGGTGATTAGGGAGTCCCTTATATATTCTGTACAGCGTTTTTACTTTTTTTTTCCTTTCTGTTTTGGTGTGTTGTCCTCTGTATTGGTCTTCTTTTTGACTCCATTGCCTAATGGATAAGGTACTGGTCTGCTTCCCCTAAGTTTGTCTAAGTTCTTGCCTTGTCTCATTCCTTGAAGTTATGCCAAGTCATCCCCAAAAGGAGCCAGCTGTTGTCCACTCAAAATTCCCTGCTCTTATGAAAGTAAAAATTTTCAAAATTTTGAGTTTTAGTGTCTTCTCTGTTGTGCTGAAAATGTACCGAATTCGTGAAATTGAGAAAATCTGTGTTTTGGGTCATTTTGTATGTATTTCGGGCCTGTCGGAAATTTTTGTCCCGCGTGTCCCAAGTTCAAAAATGCGTTCTGTTCCCCGATCGGCCGAAATCCCCGAAGTTGTTCCATTTTCGGGCCCGTCGGAACTTTTCGTCCCAAGTGTCCCAAATGGAATTGTGCAAGTCGTTCCATTTTCGTCTGAAACACCCGAACCGCGTACTTTGCTCTTTCATGTCCCAAATGTCCCAAGTTCAAAAGTGCGCTCTGTTCCCCGATCGGCCGAAATCCCCAAACCGCGTACTTCTCTCTTTCATGTCCCAAATGTCCCGAGTTCAAAAGTGCGCTCTGTTCCCCGATCGGCCGAAAACCCTGAACCGCGTACTTCACTCTTTCATGTTCCAAGTGTCCCAAACTTTCCGTGCGAGCTGTTCCATTTTCGCCCGAACCGGCCGAGTCGCGTCCTTCAGAACTTTTGTCCCAAATGTCCCAAAGTTAAAAAGTGCAGGTTGTTCCATTTTTGGCCGAAACACCCGAACCGCGTACTTCGCACGTTTTCGTCCCAACTGTCCCAAAGTCAAAAGTGCGAGTTGTTCCAATTTCGGCTGAAACACCCGAACCGCGTACTCCGAAACTTTTCATCCCAAATGTCCCAAGTTCAAACGGGCCTTTTGTTCCAATTTCGGCCGAAACGCCCGAATCGCGCACTTCGCGCATTCATGTCCCACGTGTCCCAAAAGACATTTGTGTGTCTTCTCCCTGTTTCGCCTGAATCGGCCGAGCCGCGTGTTTCACGCATTCACGTCTCACATGTCCGAAGTGAACCAAGTGCCATTCATACTTAGTTTTTTCCCTCTCTACCCGAATATGCTGGTTTTCAAACTAAATATGAATTCAAGTTGCGGCTCTGATACTATCAATGTGAAGACCAAATTCCAAGAACATATAGCAGAAGGATGAAGTTTTCAAGACACTAGTCATCTCTGCTTTCAAAGACATACACTGTCATCTTCAGGATGAGACTTCTGAGACATGGCTGAGACGTTAAGGAAATTCAAGTAGCAGATTCTGAAGTCGGTGGGTCCCTCCAAGTGACTGGCCACCTGTCTTCTTCTCCTCATTCTTTTCTCTTCTTCCATTTCTTTTGCCGTTTTCTTTGCAACGAGTTGAGGTACTGCGATAGGCGGTTTTTAACTGTTCTTGGTTAAAGAAACAGTTACGAAGAGTAACTGATTTGCAAGATATATAATGGCCTTCTTCACGCCATTCAAAAAGAAAGGAAGAACTTGGCCGATTTTCTGAAAAGTGTAAATATATCATAAAGAAATCAATATAGAAGGACTTTCCCATTCTTTGTCTATCTGATCTCTGTTATCCCTAAGCTTTCAATTATTTTCTTTGTGAAGATCATTTGTCTCAAGCTCGTTAGTCTTACCGATTGCATACTCTTCAATTTTGCAAGCACGGTGATCTTGTACAACCAAGAAGGAACTTTGTGTCTTTGATTAATGAATCTGTGTTATGTTAAGAAACTTTGTGTTTTAGCAGATGCTATTTACAGAACTTTGTGTCTCTAAATTCCATCTTACTTATCCAATACAAATGATCTTGTTTCAAATTACTGTGACTTCGCATACATAAAGAATTACTCTGATATCTATAATTCTGCATGTTGCCTTTCTGCTCTTTCCCATACTCTTTTTCCTCAGTCCTTTTGTAATTGATGATCTTCATAGAAAACACTTTTTGTAATATCCAAGTTTAACCAACAAATCATGTTTTGTACATTTGTAAATAAGTTCGTTTCTGAATAAGGGAACCTATCCCATTAAAGAGGAGGGGACTTCTTGTCCCCTGACTGTTGCTCTTCGTAAAGTCCTATCTGACGACAAACAAGTACCTAGGGCATGAAATTTTGTAGAGAAATGGCATCAAAGGGAATGAAGCACTGAACAAAGAGGGTGAAGGTTGAATTGGAAGAACCCTTAGAGGAAATATATTTGGAAACTACAATACCAACCTGGGGTGCTTAACATTTAAATTTGGTAGTCTAAGCTCCCTAAATATAAAATTAACGAGTATAATCACAGGGTATCCAAGCATGAGAAGAGTTTGAAGGTAGATTTGGAGGTAGTACTGTTGGGGACGGAGATGAGGAATGGAATTCCCTAATAGATGACTCCATGTGAAGACCATTGGAAAAGTTTGGGGTTTTGTAGCTGTTTAAGCTTCCTTTCTTCGTCAAACCCCACGCATTTTGTACTAGTGATTTATGTCCAGGGTACACGAAGACTTTTTCTATTTCACATGTTGAAGGATGTAGATCATGGATCAATTGATTTGGTGTGTTACAGGTTTGAGAAACAAAAGAGAGGACATGGGGTTGGATATTTGTGCCAATGAAAATATAGATGAGTTAGTTGCAGCATTTAGTTATGATAAGCGAGACAAAGTGCTGACTATTGATAACCTTGATGATCCTGCAACTAGGGTTGTAGCCAGGCTAGTTAGCTATAAGCTGGGCACCTCAGAGAGATGGACGGATGTGAACAAGATATTCATTTATGTTACGTAAAGAATGAAGAATAGGGATCACTATAATATTACATAATTTGTCACCAATGGAATCATAGAAGAGGTGAGGGTACAAAACGATGGAGCAAAGGTAACCTAGGGCTCAATCCTTCTCCTCATCATGTTTTGGGAACTTGGAGTGCTAGATGGACTTGGATGATGACATGTGGGTTTACCTACATGTGAAAAAATCTCCCACAGTTCAATTCACGAGCTTTAGTTGTGATGGCGCGATTACAAGTGCATACAAGGTAAGGATTAACAAATGGTATGACGGGTTGCAAGGATCCTGTAAAAACAAATGGTGCATTCTGCATGAACTATCCAATGAAGTTGGGGAGCAAGTGAAGTTTTTAGTGATGTAACATTATATCCTTTCACGATTCAAGATGAAAAATAGGGAGATGGGCCCTTAGTGCAAGTTGCCTTTTTCCTTCCACTACTCGGTATCTCAAGTACTCTGTGAACAAAATAAAGGATGCACAAAAGTTAACCTTTGACAATTGAAAAGGTTGACTCAGAATTGCATACCTTGCACATGACCTACAAGTATGATTCTAGGCCTATGTACTTGGAGGGCCTGGAGCCTTACACACTAGATTTGCATACCCACATAAATGTGACTATCATGGGTTTAATTTGTAGATTATTTATAAAAATGAGGCCCAAAACACAAGGTGAGATTGAATTATATGTTACATATTCCACTTTTCCTCATCCTGGAAGGACATTAGTGTTTACTATGAAGAGAGTGTGCAAGGAGGACCCTGAGGAGGAGGAAGGGGATGAATATGAAGGAAATTTGGACCACTTTTGGTGGAAGAAAATGTATTATATAAGAAGAAATAGCGGTGGCGCAAGGACCTCATAACAAGGGTAGCGCAAAAGTAAGAAAATGTTAAGCGCCCAGGAGCCAAGGTTGTCTCTAGTACAAAGACAAGTGAGGAATCAGACTTGGATAAAAAGGGAGAATATTTATGTGAATAGTTATAGCATGAGTGGGCAAAATGGTTAGAATAGAAGAATGCCACGGAATAGTAAACAAACGCAGAAGGAGGGGGGGGGGAGTAAGATTCTACTAAAGGACAAGATGCCTCTACAGGAGGAGGTGTATATTGAGAAGGATACTAATGACGCTTTTTCCATCAAAGAAGAGACAGGCACAGGAGTGGGCACAAGTGCAGGTAACTGTACTCTGAAGAAATGGAGAATAAAGATGAAGGCACAGAGAAAAATATGGACACCCTTGGTCACCGCATATGGACTTTGTTGATGACCTTGAAAAGGTCTTGCAGGCAAGATTTCAAGAGTACATTGTTGACGGAGTAGCTGTATGTATGAGCGTTGATGGAAAATTATGGAGGTGTGTCACACATGAAGAAGATGTTGAATTGGAACCTATATAGCCACGCCGAGGAACTAGAATTTGAGGTGAGTGAACACTCCATCATAACTATCACATTGAAGAATAAGCCTGAGAGGAAATATAAGGAAGTGGACCCAAATCACTTGACAAATGAATAGGTGTGCAATACCTTGAATAAAATAGACGTGGAAGTAGGGCACAAATACTTGGATGCAGGCACCACTGTAAAAACATCGGTGGCTGATAAGAAGGAGAATGAGTGCAAGGTCGATAGATTGAAGAAAGTTCTCGAAGGAGAGAAGAAGTGAACAAAAGAAGCATATGACAGGGTTGACGCCTTGGTGAAACAAATTTTAGGAGAGTGCTTAGCTTTGTTAAGCTACGCAAGGAGTAACTATAACGATGAAATGGATTAGTTAGAAGACTTGATGGGGATGCTTCAGGGGAATTTGAAGAGTGGCTAAGGGCCCTACTGAAGAAGAAATTACGAAAGAAAAAAGAGGCGAACAAAGTTTTCTATAGAGGCAAGAATTTTAGAGCTAGAGGATTTATTTGCACAACTAAAGGAAGCAAATGATAAGGCCGGAGTAGCCTTTATCAGATTGTCAGAAATGCCGAGCCCATACTTGATGCATGTGTGGTGAATGAAGATAGAAGTTTGAGGGTGATTCGGGAGAAGATGCTTACAAACAAGGCCGAACACACTCAAGTTATGGATTAAGATGACCGCTTACGAAGGATTTAATTAAGACAAAGAAAGGTATGCTAGAAATGAGGATAAAATAATTCTAGAATTTGGAATTGGAGCACATGGATGTGATCGAGGGTGTATGCATAGATCTTACAATTTTGATAAAGGGCCTTAAAAGGCATGGTTGAAGAGTTAGCATCGAACCAAGTACCTTGAATTGTTGATACAACACCTGAGAAAGCATTGGCAGAGCTGAGTGAATGGAATAAACTGGTGGGTGAGATCAATGTTGAGTTCCCCAAAATCTTCCAACAATCTACGACTTAGGTGATCTGACTTAGATAATGATTTTTTTGGCATCTAACTTCTTTTTTCTTTCATTATTTATTCATATATTCTTTGGATCACATGTGGCAGAATGATTTCTAAGGGTGGTAATTTGTTTAGTGTGGGGTAATGTTGCAAGGAGGAAATGTACTAAGTATATACTACATGTGAAGGGTTTAGGTTTGCGCGAGCCAGGCACGAAGGGGTACACAGAAGTCAGAACAGGTAGCCCATTAAGGTTCATGCCCAAGCAAGAAGCGTTCAGGACTTAGCCATTTTTTGAGCCTACAAACTAAAAATAGACAATGCCAAGGTTGAGAGGAGATCAAATGATGTTCTAGAAATAGAAGAAAGCATGGAGACTTGTAGAAAAAGGAATGCATATTTTTGGGTAGAGCCCATGTATGTGAAGATAAAGATTCATGCATGGATCGAGCTAATAATAGGATTAGAGCAGGATTTAATTATAGGATTAATCTATTATTAGGAGAGCATGCATGCTTCATAATTGTTTTTGTATGTACACATGGCTATTTTGAGCATGCACGCTATTTTGAGAGTGCATGGGTGGTGAACGGTAAGTCTCCACCCCCTATATATACTTGATGTACTACATTGTTTTGAGAGACCAAGTGATATTATAGTTATGTTTCCTAGATGTACTTGTCGCATGACTCCATGATAGTATTATGATGTATTCAGCTTCAGTTATGTAATCTTTATAGCTATTAATGGAGTATTGTGTATGGATTATGGTAATTGATATATCTGAACATGGAAATTGTCTGGTTAATCTGATCTCGATTCTTATTTGATTCATTATGATTTATGGTTATGATCTTATTCATGTTATGTTTTGCACTTAAATTATATAATCTAGATAATGGTTAATATGAACATGTATGCTAATATCTTGACAAAGCTCACATAAAAGAGGGACCATGGTAGCTTCGTGCACTTTGGGTGAGCGTACAGGTCTATATGGATGAAATGCATGTGTGCCTAGGCATTTAAGTGGGAAAAACAAAACTAAAAAAATTCATGTGAGTTCAAGTGTATGTCAAAAGGGATGTCAGTGTTCAATTATCTCCTAATGAAAATATGTCAATGTTTAAATTTCCTTTTACTTTTTGAGGATAAACTTTGAAGGCACTAAATTTCATTATGAAATGGCTTGCATCAGTTGTAAACTTGGCATGTGGTGAACCACCAATTCATAATTTAAATTATGGCTTCCTCTGTTTGAACACCCTCTATTATTTGGGTATTGTCACAACAATCAAGAGTGATTCAATCCCTTAGTTATCACTGTATCCTTTCTCTCCTTGGTGGTGATGACCCATCCCTCAGTTCTCTAATTGTAAATGGGGACAACTACGTCCAAAATTGAAACCATTTGGTCTCTGTCATTTAGGAATCTAGAGCAAGGGAAGAGATGTAAATTGTGTGTGGAGATGGTATACAACCCCTATAGTCAGTTGTTTTTTACCAAAAAGGATCTCCTGGGCATGGAATATTTCCTTACCAACCATTCTTTTTGGGAGGTTATACAGGAAGGGAAGGGTAAGGGGGTACTTACCTACCAAACCCATGACATATGCGAGCATTATTATGTTCATGTCCTTTGGAGAAAAATGTGATTGAATCATAAACCTTCTTGCAGGAAAATGGTTTGATTTGTAGACTTAGTGGTTTTTTGGCCTAGCTTACCAGTCCTCTACTCTTGGATCTCAAAGCATTGGCTTCCATTACTGAAAGGTAAGTTAGATATTTTATCCTCGTGCTAGGTGGATTTTTATTTTTTGAGTTAAACTAAATGATATGTGATAGAGATTTTGTTGTTGAAAACCTTTAGGTTTGTCAATCCCGTTATTTTCTCATGAAACCCTAGTTTCCCCTCCTTTAACCCACTCATGAAACCTTTTCAATCAACCCAGTTTGGATTCGAATGCCACACCTTCCACTATAATTTTGGGATTTAAAATTCCTAGCATCCATTGGAAATGCTTTGGGTAGTTTTTAAATTATTGGTTCTAATACAGTGGGCTATACCCACATAACCTATGTCTGCATCCTTTTTTATTTGGAGCACCTCAAAGAACCTTCCTATCAATAGTGAGCTCAAAGTTCAAGATAGAACATGGACCCACCGTTTTGATTATGAAGGGATGTCATTTATATGCGAAAGGTATTTTTCCTTTTAAGGAATATTACTTCAGAATGTCAGAATGTGAAATGCAAGAATGACATAACCACTTGGTGGAAGGATACCCTCTTGTATCATTTGGTGATGAATGATAATTCTGAGGAATATTTTGATCCAGATAAAGACTTGGATGACTTGATTGATACCGTACCGAAAATGCAAGTAGATGAAAAGGTAGAGCCCAATCATTGTGATTCAATTGGAACGATCAAGGAGAATGGATCTTCTACCTCTTCATCACAAAAAAAAAAAACATTTCAACCAATCAAGTCTATTGAATTTCATTTACTGAGTGGGCCTGAACCAAATGATGATAACAACAAGGATGATTGGAAGATTTTCCACAAGAAGAAAATATGTTTTTGTAGAAAGGCCTCAACTCCTTTGTAAATGAATCTCAATTCGTAATCGATTTCTTTAACTTAATTGCCATTTTTTTGTTTTGTGTTATTGTATAGTTTTTTTGTTGTCTTTGTGTTGTACGATAGTTGTTCAGGGTTTCCTTTTTCTCTGTGCTTATGGCTATATCAGGAATTTATGGCCTTTTTGATGTAACAAGGTAGGGTCCCTACAAAATATGTCCCCTTTACCAATATCTTAAAAAATAATGATTCAATAAAAAATATAACATGTGGAAAAACACCAAACCCTTTTTATGTAGTGTTCTTAAATACTTTTATACAAAATTAGGTGATTATCGGCATATCAATTCCTTTTACCTTATGTCCTTTCTTGAAGGAGGATTTTTGCATTCTTCATATGGCCCAAGAAGACTTTACATTTTCTTTCTTTTTTTCTATATATACTACATACTATTGCGTTATGTGGAGATATTGCAAAATATTCTGAAGGTCAACTTTGTATACATTTTAAACCCCAAAAATATCACTAACAACTTCCAGTCACGGTGAGATTGAACATACACTGCATTTACGAATGTAACTATTTTGGATTTTAATAGTAATTTTACATGATCAAAAAATTAAATTAAACATTACGTAAAATATTTTTCTGGGAGTAGGTAGATCCATCGCTGCATTAAATGGGAATTTTGTGAGTTTCAAATTCGAATCTCCATCAAGACAAATGAAATGGATGCATCCATGGGTCTCTTTTCTCCGCTCTCTCATGGTTGGCTTGGGATTCACATTTGGAAATGCAGTTTTACAACAAGCTTATCAAAATGGAGGGGGAATTGACCCAATAATTATTACTAGATATGTTTATTAAATTATTAAAAATTATCAATTTATATTTAATATTAGTGTACAAGTACTCTAATATATTTATAAATATAGGTGTCTCATTATAGGATTAAAGGTCGCTAATTAAATTTTATTGCGCTTTTTGGTATTTTTCAAAGTTTGGAAGATTTAAAATTAAACAGATCAAAATTATTTTTCTTTTGGATTTTTAATATTTCTTTTTAATTCTTTAATTATATATGTGTCTAGACAACTCACAACTCATGTCTACAAAACCTTACAAGTTCTATCTAGACAACCTTACAACTCATGTTTATATGTTTACACGCAAATGTAGTTTCTTAAGGATTATATGTTTACGTGGTCTTTGAGAGATGGTTGAGAACGTATTCAATCTTGTGGGAGCTTTCAACTAGGTTGACCATCTCCCCTAAATTCACGGAACTCATTCAAATCCACCCACGTTGAGTGTGCCTCATTCCAAATAGAAGAGGATTGTTAGAAATATAATCAAAGGCTCAAATATCAAGCCTTTCACCAGACAATTTTTTATTGCTTACTATCTATATCCATTTATTTAGTTTAGTTTTGGAAGCAAAAATGGTGGTGTACATGATATGGATTTTTCATCTCGAGGTCAATATATTTTTCCTAATGTCCTTTATTATAAATGCAATTTATGCATTTTCATTTTCTATTTTCTCTTCTAATTAATCCCTCTTTGCAATCATGACATAAATGTAAGAAAGAAAAGCATCATGAAATCAAAGAATCTTGTAAATCTTTCTTCTCTAGCTCTTAAGGTGTCAATTTCCATCTCCTCTAAGGAGGCTACTTAGTTCTATAAATCTGTCTTTATTTTGATATAATGTAATTTTAGTACTATGATAACAACACTGAATGGGTTGCTTTGACTCGATAGCGTAACCTAGTCATAGGTCATTTTGCTAAATATTAATATAGCTGGGCTACAAGCCATTTTTTTTTTACTTATCAAAAAAATGAGAGGTAAAAGAAGACTTAGCCGTTATTATGATTTTTGTGTTGGTCTAGGCTGACCTGATGGCTGAAAATGTTTTAAAAATACAATATGTCAAAAAATATAATTCTAAAAATAGATTTCGAAAAGTATAATTTAATACTTAACCAAAATATCCCCTAAAAACCAAAAACACAACTAAAACTAGTTCTAATTGTAACTAATAAGGTTACCATATTGACATCATGTTCAATGTTAATAAGCTACCCCATGTTTGGTTTTAACAAATTGAGGGCTCATTTTGATTAGTTTAACTTGGATTTTTTTACCTAAATATATTAAGATGTCATTATGCATTATTAACATATCTAAAATCTACAATGTAACCTATAATTATTGTGATCCTTGGAGTAGAAATAACAAATTATTTGGTGATGCAAGATTTCTCATACGCCTCATATGCTCCTACATCAATATATTACCAATCACAACTGATATATTATTTATCATAATGTACCTTCATGATTGAAATGATCTTCTTTGAGTATTCTTTGGTACATTGTATGCATGTGTTGCACTATCCATTTCTAATAACGATCTCCCAAATTGTCAAAAAAATGTTTAATACTTTCAAAAATGAACTTTTTTGATATTTAGCAAGCCCCTCAAAAATGTCTAATATTACGAAAAGGTATCCACATAAATCAAAAAACTAACTTTTGAGATATGAAGACTTTCTCACAATGGTCTTTGAGCCATAATTTGTTACATCTCTACACATCTTATATCTTTATAGTTATCCCTTTCTAGGTGAAAGATAGTTTGAGGTGGACTATTGTGTGCCAATTGAGCAATGTTTTGTAGCATACAATATTTCTTGAAAAAAAAATCAAGGACATAAATCCCCAATGAGGTGTCAATGACCCTAATCATCACAATTCAGATAATTTTTAATGATAATGACGAGCATGTTAATGATATATGAAACTTCCATGGAGGTACTCTAGGTGCTATAAAAGAGATATTGATGCTCATTGCCACGTTCTTATCCAACACTAAGCCAAACAATAACCATATAATATTCACAAGTTGGCATATAATGGATGGGAAAACTAACAAAGAAGACTAGAGAACAGTGGGGTACCCAAACAAGGGTTGGAAGAGTCCATACAAAAAAACTTCATGATTATAGACTCACAATTCTAAACACCACATAAACATACATGCACAATTTATAGGTGTATATCTAACAAAAAAAATTACAGCTCTAGGAAAATATAAAATACAAGGAGAAAGAGAAGATATTTGTGTCTAGCCTCTTAACCTTCCTTAATGCAGATGACATACACATAAATACCCCTTCTCTTTAAATTATTGTGCTCCCTGGCATTTCCAAATATGTGTCACTTGATTGTAATACATTAAGACATATAAGAGGAAGGAATTCCTTAAATTATCCATTGCAGTATTATGGGCATGGTGTTCCCTCTCATTGAGGGAACACCTTTTGGATTTTGTGTTAAATTTTGTAATAAAATATTTAGACAAATGTGCTTTGTAATACATCCTCATAGCTATTGGTACAAATTTCCCACATCTATGGGAAAGAAGTAGTTATTTAGAGTAGAATAGTTTAAATATAGACTTTTCTAAGGGGAGAGGACATCTATTGAATATTGATTTATTGAGATTGCTCACTTTAAAGGGCCCTTAATTCTATAATGTGATTACGACCTTCAATGTATTATAGTCGTCTCCATTTCTAATAATCATAGGATCTTTCTTTTGTATGGCAGTATTGGACTAAATTTTGTAGGCATATTCTTAACATTATGAGAGGACGTTTATATTTTAAATTTGAGAAGGAAAGGAAAATTTTCTATTCGCATATCTAACATGATTTGTGTTCATGTGAAAACATTGGTTGATAATCTTAGCACAATAATTATTTAGTTTGCTAGAAGAAAAATATATTTGGAAAGTGGCACCTTAGAGTCAAGTTTACTATGTCATTGGAATTGAGCATTACGCATGTGAAAATGTGAATTAGGGGAGAGAACAATTCATCTATCATCTAAAAAAAACATGAAAATTGACAAATCAATTTCCATAAACTTCCTTTTATTGATGATTTCAATGTATGTCAATCATCCATTTTGATTCGAGAAGTTGAAAATTGCCTTGGAGAAAATATGAAGTTCAAAAATGTGTTTTATATTTGTGGGGGTATCAAAATAATTTTTTCTTAAGCTATACAGAGCAACTCAAAGAGTGAATTGAGTTGAACTAGTCCACACGCAAGATAGGCATCCTCATAGAAGTGATCCATTTGATGCATATGATAATATTATAACAAACCATTTCCCGTTACCTAGGTTTGGAATTTACATATGATCATTGGGATGCTTTTGATGGCCAAATAATCTACAACACCTTCATTTAAAGGAAAGTGTGAATTCGTGTGATCCTCAACAAAGGTTTGTTTGTGGTCCTCTTTCTTTTCACATTTCATGATCAATGATTGAGTGATAATTCTTAAAAGGAGGTATGTTCTAAACAAAAATATCACATTGCATATGAAATGAAACAATGTCAAAATATGATCTTTATATCATATATAAACTAATTATTACTTTGTTAGTTTTTTGCATATTTGTTCTGGAATGTGGCTACTATATTGTGAAACATATAAATACTTATTTAAATAAAAATTGCATTAATAGAAAGTTCTATAGTTAATAAATGTTTTGATTTCACACACTTTGTGTATTTTAGAGTTAAATCATGTTTGTTCCATTTAACAAGGTTTGCTAATTGATTTAATCTTCTACTTTGTTTATCTAAGCTATGAGTTAAAGATGGCTTGTGTTGAATTTATATATTCAATTCTTAAAGAAATGAAATTGAATAGTATCCTATATTTTAAAAAATCAAATACAAGCTTCTTTTTATAGACTTTAGGTACAAACAGTTTTGTAGATTTTAGGTTTTATTGAAATGACACTAAGGAGATTTTGTATGATGAAATTGAGATTCTTGTGTGTTCCTTCAGGGACCTTTGCATATTCCATATCTTTTCTTTCCAATAGGCTATTGGAATGTTAGAGAGACCACATGTTCACATCGAAAAGAAACATAACCTACCTTCTTCCCTCACTCCATGAAGCACATTTGCTTTATCTTTCCTTTTCCTTCCTACACCTAACTTTTTCCTCATTCCCCTTAAACTCTTTCACCCAATACCTCACTTAAACACTTTGCAACCTTGTATTGAATCTTACAAAAATATCTTTTGACACCTTAATTGCATCCCCATTATGAGCTTGGTTGTGTAATTGCTAGTTTAATTCAAGTTAATATTTACATTAATATCTCCTATAAACCTTGTATATTGGTAGATTATTATTTTCATCAATGCAAAAATACAATTAGCTTATGCAAAATATAAGCAAGCCATGATGTGAATTAGTCTCTTGTTTATGAAAAATAAGAGGTGGGGAGAATGGAGTGAAAGAATGCGAAGGCGGAGAGTAATGGAAAGGCCGAAGACAGAAGTCGTGAGGGCTCGCAGGCCACGACAGGGGGAAAGAAGGACCACGGTCTGGCCGTGGGGGGGTTCCGGGCTGGTGGAGGAGAGCACAGAAATGGTGGATAGGATAAGAATGTGGAGGAGTTGAGCCCTAATCCTAGGGTTTCACAATCCATCGGGACTTCATTTGGGATTGGTGGACAAAGAAAAGATTGTAACAGGAGCATCGGCGGTGGTGCTATAGGCCATCGTGGTTCGGATCACCCCCAAAAGACAACTTCTTTCAAAGATGTATTGGAAAATAGTAGCGACCGATCCTCGGGCAAACAAATAACAAGTAATCTGGCCTACCTGGTCGATTTGGCCGAGAATATTCCCTCTGTAACCATCGAGAACCCTGAAGTGGAGTAATATTTCAAAAATTTATCACAGGATGCAGTGATTGGTAGGTTTAACGGTTTATGGCCTTCCTCCTCCGCACTGTACCAGTGGGTATTCGAAACTTGGACCAATAAGTGTGAAATATCCCTCTATTCCAAGGGATTTTTCGTTTTCCATTTTAGAGAAGCTGAAGACTATAGATAGAAAAAGAATTTAGTATTAATATTACATGTTTTGAGCCATACTATACCCCTGTGGATGTGGACAAGAAATTATCATACCTCGAATGTTGGTTCAATTCTCAAAGCCCTTCTTCAACAGTTAAGACATTAAAAAAATTGAGCCTCGCCTAGCAAGCTCTGTAAAAAAAATGAGATTGGCTCCTACTTTTGACACCCACAAGAAATGATGTTTGTGGGCTTTGAGACCCATTGCAAACTCTTTTATCTTCTCGACGGAGAGGACAACGGGACCTGAGGAAACAAAGACAAATGTTCTGGTGATAAAGGAGCCCCATGAGATGGAAACGGATTCAAGAGGCATATGCCAACAGGGGGAGAGTGGGCATATAGTATATGCGGATGGCCACGCCATTTGAGAATGCAGTGAACCTATTTGTGCACTCTTCAGCTCATGAAAAGAATTTTGAATAACCCCATGCACCCCATGACACATGGGGACGTGAGGGATTCGTTCAACAGGAAATCGATCTGTAAGAATAGCTCGCTAAAATGAACGAGAGCCCATGTACCCTACTCCCGGTTGCCCTGTGCAGCTTCTCCTTTGAGCAGCGTTAGGCAGATGTCGGGTTGAGACGGCTTGCCAGTTTCAGAGACTTTTTCCATGTTCTGTCCACTATACAAATGCGGAGAACATAACAACATTCACGTAATAAATTGAGATGGGAAGCAATTTGTTCTTCATCGTTCGCCATTACCTGCACAACAATGATGTCGTTATAGTAAATAGAGACCACCTCAGCCGGCAGAAGCTAAGCTTCACTTATTTTGCACCCATGCATGGGTGCGGTGCTTTCCATGTTCCCATGCCACATACTCGTCGGAAAGGAGACAGCTGCCGGGAAACGGTTGATGGAACCCACGATGGGATAGTAGGGTGTAATTTTGAATTATTGGCGTAAGCGCCTTCTCCTTCCCCCCGACATTGTCTCTTCCCCATACCTCTAAATCATTCTTCAGAGTTCTTGTTTGCATTTTACCATTTCAGTTTCGCAGAGGAAGACGCCACAAGCCAGAGGAACGAGGGTCGCAGAGGAAGACGCCACAAGCCGCAGACGAAGACGCCACAACGGTCACCATTACTGTAAGTGCCATATCTGTCTGAAGACAACCTTGTAGAAGCAAGATAACCTTGTTCTTGTTTTAAGAGTTTTATGTATCTGCTATTTTGGTGGTTCTCCATTAGAATTCGATAGAGTTTTAATTCCATTAGTTTTGTGAAATCTGGTGCCTGAGTATGAGCAGTTGTTCTACGGCCTCGTCTCTTTGTCTCCGCATTGCGAATACTAAGTCCTTCAGCCGAGCCAATTTCGCCTCGTTTACCTAGTTCTGAGTTTCCACATTTTGTCTCTCTGTCCAGGTGCAGGAACATTGTTCCGTAAATTTTCTTTGTTCTGCACAGGGGGATAAAGAAATAGATTTTACATTGTTCTGCACAAGGGGGATTTCCAAAACTTTGTGTCTCTACCTCGACCTGAAAATGGCATGCTATTACATTTTATGTCTCCTCCAGTTCTGAAAATGCAGTGAGCAGTGTGGATTAACGATGTTAAACCAACATTTTACATGCCCTTGACAGGCCCGTAGATTACCTGTGTAGAAATCGACCCTGATTTGCGACCCAAGATTAAGAATGCCTCTGAATCTCTTGACAATATTGGATATGTATTTTAAAATTGAAATGCTACTAAACTAAACAATCTGATCTCCTCTTTCTGATGTTTTATGAGATATTGATCCCAACTTTTGACTCCCTATTCCGCCGAGAATTGTTGCATTCAAGTGTGGAATCTTTTATGTGCTGCATTTTCTCAGTCTGATTTTTTTCAGATAACGGAACCATTTTTTTTAATATGCCGAGACCGTTCAATGTTGAATTTCAGGGATGCAATTTACTTGAAAATTTCCAGTTCTACTGAAGTATCTCACCAAAGAGTGTATTTATGTTCAAGTTGCATTTCTCAAGTTTTGTAGAGCATCAGTGCTCAATTTTCACTATCAATTTGTTTCATTCTTCATTCTGCTTTTAACATCAGAATCTCAGACAATATCTTTGTTCTAGTCAAATGTTTGAGGCCTTGTCTGCACTAATTATAAGATTGGTTATTCGTTCTCGTAAAATGCATGAATCCTATATTACACTAAACATCAGATTATATATTTGGTCTGGTAAGCTCCATGAAGCCTTTAATCTAAAGTGCTAGGTAGCTGAGAGAATGTCTTTTTGATGAAATGCATGACATTAGCTATCCAGAGTTTTGCAGTTTCTTTTTTTTCCATATTTTTGTACACACTTCAAGATGACAAGAAATAGCAAGGAAAATGAATTCAGGTGGTTGATGATGCCATCTTGCTTCGTAAAGATCTGCCATAGGATTTGTGCCTTTGAATTTTGATATAGGCTCATCACTGTCTTTCATGCATGTGTGCACTGTAGTCTCAAATTGGGTTTAGCTCCAAGGGTGTAGGTAGATTAACCAAAGCTTGGTTTACACCTCAACTGTCATGAGAAAAAAACCCCAAGGAAGTACAAATTTGAGAAGATATCTAAGGTAAAGATAAAAAGTCCCCTCCTTCCAACGAGGAGAGGGTCTCAAATGCCAAATTGGCATGTTGGCTAGGCTAGGACTTAACAAAACACCATGCTTTATTCTCTTAATTAAGCAAATGGGATTTGGGTTTAAAAACAAGAGTCAGAACTTGCAATAACCTGGCAAGACAGGTAAACTTGGAAAGAGCTTCACAAAACATAGAGAAAACAATGGAAATAGCTACACAAACTTGGAGAAAAACATACCCAAAATACATGAAAATTCTGAAACAAGCATACATATTGATATGTATATAGTTGCAAGTCACTAAAACTATCAAAGGAGTCAAACACAACGCCACAAACATAATTTCATTGTGTTGCATTAATCTCCATTTCTGGCCTAACTAGGTCTGCCACTCTTGCATACCTGATACTGATAGTGAATGATAATAAATTTTTTAAAATAACTTAGATCTCATAATGAACGGTATAAAAGAAAACACATAATGATGTGTAATAACACCATAAATAACATCTTAGTTATTTTTCCCTCTTTAGTTGCATAATGATGATATTGCAAAATATCTGGTATGATCTATACCTTGTAGGAATTGAGCAACGGTAGTTAATTCACTCTATGTTCAAATGGCTAAAAGGTAGCCTTTGTTCGACCATGTTGTCAACAGTGCATGGTGCATCAAAGAACTTTGATGAGATATGTGTGCTATGAATGAATTTTTCTTGTTGGAATTTGTGTAAAAACTATTTTGGTGTTGTTGATTATAATTTTAAAAATCCACACAAACCTCTAGAAATATAATTTTAAAAATCCCAACTAAGTATGACTAAATAAATATGCGATATTGTGGGATATGTACAAATGGGAATGTGTGCAACCTGAACTATTTCAACCTTTAGAGTTGTGAGGAGTGCAATTGTGACTATGTGAAGACGTTTGAAGAAATTCAACTTTTAGAGTTATGTAGGGGCGTAAATAAAATTGAATTTGTGTACCTTAAAACAGTAGACACCCAAACCCCACATATAAATAATTTATAATATTGTATCTACATAAACAAAGTACACTTGGCAGATTTATAAACTTTAGTAAGTGATTGGGAAAGTTGGCCTTTTTCCCAGCTTGTCAGATTTCAATCTTTAGTAAGTGAAAACAAGGTGTATACATATACCTACCCAAAGTTCATGACATGCCATTATAGTGTAATTTGAGATGGTGATTTGGGAAATGGACCTACTATACCAAAATCTAGGTAAATAACTATAAAAAAGTAATAACTTAAGAAGTTAAACATAATGAAATATGCATACCTTTACTTAAGTTTCTACGTTCAAGTGAATGGATGTTGGATCCATCATCTCGACCACATGTAACATTTTGAAAATTACTCATGTTAACCCTAATAATAAACGACTACAAAGAAAAGTATAATGCAATGTATACAAACAAGTATAAAAAGTAAGTATAATCAATGTAGATATCTCTCAAAGGTAAAGGTGTTAGGAAAGGTCCAAATACACTATAAAGGGAAGGCTAAATTAGGTCCAAATCCTGAGAAAGGTGTAAATATGTACTAGGCCAAGTCTAGATAGCTATGAAGATAGGCTAAATTAGGTCTAGGAGACCCTAAAGACATACAATGTATATAAAAGGAACACATAACCTCCTTTCGAAATAACTTTTTCTTACAAACCTAGATCACTTTGTGAGCTAGGTATTTTTCTGTGGGTTAGCTCTAGAATGTCGTTTATTTAATACTATTTTGAGAAAGGATCCCTATAGATATTTATTACCTTACATGCAATATGTTAAGTTTATTCTAGTTTGTCGATAAGAGATCTACAATTGTAATATTAGGGTAATTGATTTGTGGGTACACCCATGCTTTAAGGCACTCAAGATGACATTGTACAGAGGTAGGAAGTAGATAGGTGGGCAAAAACCTCATATTGTTATAATCTACATTCCTACCTAGTGTGGTTGAGGGATGTATATGTTGCAACCATTATCGATATTTATAAGGCAATTATAAATCTTATGGTGACATGTGTATTTTTGTCACAAGTTAGGTTAAGATGTTCCACTTTTTTGTATAGCCATGTGTCAAGTGGTGCTAGATCAAGGAATAATACATTACATGAGTATAATTTCAGTACATTTGTACCATGACATTTATCATATATTAGCTCTATAAAATATGGTGATTAGGTTAGTGATTCTATTTTTGACACGGATTTATAAGATGTTCATGATGCATATACTAATGGGGAAACATCTACATATTTTCGTAATATTTCACTTATTTGAGTGTTTGGCTTGGAATTCATTAGCAAGTGATTATATGAGATTAAGGGGATATTATGTGGTGCTCGTATATGGGGACATATTATACATGGGCCTATTGTCCAATTATAGTATGAGCTCGGGAGTTGACAAAGCTCACAAGATAATTTTTATGGTGGGTGGATCCCCATTCATTCGAGCAACACTAGTGGACTTGCCTTAGTATCTGGTAAGATATGTTAAAGAATCGTGAGGGAGACTACAAGAAGAACCATAGTTACTAGTTATAGTGTTGAGGCCTTGGAGTTATCTCCAACATTGGGGGAGGAGGCAGAGGTAACAAATAAACTCAGTGCTAGTGTAATGATATCAATATTGAAATATTATTTTAAGACTTAGAATGCCAAAAATGCTAACACTTGATGTCTATATTTATGGTGTTTTTTGACGATTTAATAAAATTTAACTTATTGCATATGTTATATCTAATTTTTTCCTTTTGAAATGTGAACTTTATTAGCTTATCCTAAATTATAAAAATTGATCACATATTAGATAATCATTTTCAGAGAAATGCTTATTCAACCTAAGGTTCGTATGCATTTTCATATTCAGTGTGGAAGAATCAAATTCTTGTGGTTGACAAAGTTTCTAGCTTCAATTCTTGGACATGTGACCCATATATTATTTATATTTGAAACTTTGTGCATCATAGGGTTTCTAACTTTGATATCCACTTATTTTCATTCTATTTAGATTTGGTGGCTCGTGCTTAATAGGGTGTCTAAGTCCAATTTCTAATCATTCATATTTTATTCAAATAGTAGGAATGCATTTGTTAGGTTTCCTAACTCCACAACATTTTTTATATAACTTTTCTTTATATGATCAATTATTTCATTTCAATATTTATATTTCAACTTTTATACCCTAAACCCCAAACCCTAGACCCTAAGCCCTAAACCTTGAACCTTAAATTTTAGAAAATAATTATACTTTTCATTATTATTATTAATCAATATATTTGAAACTGTAAGAAAAGGAAGTAATTTGATGTCATATCTATTACCTAATACTTTGTAAATAAGAAATAATCTATGTGCTTGATATACACAAGGACAAATATAACATGAAACTTTATCTGAAGTACAAATATATCGAACAATTATTTGGAAGCATATTTTCAAAACGAATGACGTGTTCAAATATTTTGTTTAGTATATATACGCTAGATAATAGTGTAAACTAGTTTATTATTATGGTATTATTGTATTCACGTGTTTGTTAATAAATGATAGAGGATTCGGTAATTTCTACAATTTTCCTTTATTAATCATTGGTATGAGACTAGTTAATTATATTGATATTATGTTGGTATTGGTTAAATATGCATACGATCTTCAAGTTGTTAGTTGTGATTTCATTGCTCTTAGCTGTTTTAAATTAAATACATTAGGAAAAGTTTGATTTCTTGGATGCATTATAGTTGTAAATATTACAAATGTTGAGATCATTTGTATATATATATTTTTTATTAGTTGTTAAATATTGGTAATTGTAATGTTGCGAATGTTTAATGAAAGTTGAAGATATAGAAATTATGTGATATCATACTCTGACTCTCAATTTAGCATATGGGGGCAAGTGCCTTTGCAAAGACAGGAATCAATGCGTGCTGAAGGGGCTTGCCCCTTAGGATGCCACATCGATACGCCCAACTATCGTCGCGTGATGAAGGGGCTTTCCCCTTAGGATTCTGCATCGATATTTGGGTGGTATACTGTGCTGAGAAGAGGTTTTTAAATTTTCCCGCCGACCTTCCACTCAGAAATGCACCCTCTTGTAATATCACAACCGTCCCTTTTGTAATGGACGGTTGTGATATTATGGGAGGGTGCATCTTGGGTGAAGGATAGCCGTTGGCATTTTTTGATACTTGAATTTGTCATGGATATTATGATTATTTTATCATATTGGATGACGTATATTTGATTTGACATGTATCATACTGATATTAATTGTATATTTATGTTTGCATGTGTTTTGTTGTATTCAGTTTATCTTTTGCATGGTGAAAATGAATACACGAAGCTCAATTCCTCCTAATCCCGTAG
The DNA here is from genome assembly GCA_019776745.2 of Taxus chinensis. NCBI lineage: Eukaryota > Viridiplantae > Streptophyta > Pinopsida > Cupressales > Taxaceae > Taxus > Taxus chinensis. Next base: position 657,756,301 of record CM034156.1, read on the forward strand.
GGATAACATTGAAAAATCCCAAATTCTAAAGGGAGGAATGCTTCAAGAAGTCCACATTTTTGGTCTATATAGACCATCATCAACAGAATAAGCCGCCCAAACTGGAAATCGCAGCCATGGTTAAGGCCCGACTTAATTTACCAAAAATTTCTATTATTTATTTGTCTAAGTTCTGCACTATAGGGCCCCATTCGCGAGGGTATGGTCTAGCTTATGACGCGATGAAGGATGCCCAACAGTATGAGCCTCCACATAAGCTGAGGAAGATGGGACTTCCGGTCATAAAACTGGCGATAGATCCAAAACATTGGGCAAAAAATATTGCACATGGAAGCAGCTCCAAGTTTGTTGCTAAAAACAAAATAAAATAGTTACTACTTTTATATGTTTTGTTCTAAAAACTTATGACGTGTTTGAAAAAAACCTATATAAATATTTAAATTTTGTCGAATGTTGATTCACACCAACTTAAATATATTTCATTTTTTGTTCGAATATATTAATGATTCACACGAGCTTAAATATTAAATATGTTTTGCATTGGATTAAATATGTTTTCCTTAGTATTAATATGTATTTCTATGGATTATATTTTTTAAATTACTAATTTTTAGATATTTTATAGCAAGTTTAAATTATTAAAATTCATTTATGTTAAAATTCTATTTAGGTACCAAATGTGTAATGGTAACGATTTTCTAATTCACTAAGTATGGGTTATGATCATTTGTCTAATTTAGGCTTGTGCTGGTGTGAATATCATTTCCAATCGATTACAGTATTCATATGGCCCCCCTTTGATTATTTACTTATTTTTTTAATTATCTTGTGTAGTTCTAAGACTTTTGCTAGGTCAATGTACTTTTGTTTAATTATGTTGTGTAGTTCTAAGACTTTTTTAATTATTTAGGGTAAGCTAAAGAAGTACATTTTACCATTGATGTTTATATTGAAAAATTCAATTGTGAAGTGTTCATTCTATTTTATTTATGTTTTCTTACGATATATTTTTTGTCCATTGTACAGGTAAGTATGGTTTCCATTTGGATATTGGAAATTCATGGAGTGTTGAATACCTCCAAAAATATTGCATGTTAATCGTTCATATTATATGACCCTGATGGAAGCAAGATACTAGAAAGAAGTACAATTTTCGGAAATGCCATTATGACCTTCCATCAGGCTGAATATAGGGCATTGATATTGGGTCTTGAGGAAGCGATATGCCATGATGTTCGGAACATTTATGTGTTTTCTCATGATATGGTTGTTGTGAAACAAATGACTGGTGTATACCAATGTAACAATGTAAATCTTTCGATTCTTCGAGTTCAAGTGCTAGAGAGTGTATCTCGCTTTGTGAAATGTTCATATGTGCATGTAAAAGTTAATAGAGGTAGGTTAAATGTATGTCAAGTGTCTAGGGACACTATAAACCAAGAAGTGGTAGCTTTGCTAGCACTTGTCATGGAAGACATTTCAATATGATATATGTACACACTGTATTTTTTTTTGCGTAATGGTAGACATACACTATTTATTAGATTGTGAATAACTAATATTACGTGAATTATCTCTAGTGTATATATTATATATTTTTTGGATAATATGATGATACATCATATAGTGTTGGTTGATAAACCGGGCATTTTGGATACATCATGCTTTATCCTATCTTCTCTTTAGCACACTTGCAATTCACATTTCATGTTTACTTCGGAAACATCTAGAATCGAGTATCCAGTTTTTAAAAAAATAATGTGTGCGGCTAGTTTCTTCATAAATCGTTTATTGTGCACGATTTTCTCAATATGAATGCAAAATATGAATAAATAAGTTTGTGCACCATTTGTTTCAGTTTAACTTAATTTACAATGCGTCGCTTCAATGATGGTTATGAGAACGCACATGACCGAAACATGCAGAATCTTGGCGACATGGTCCGATCTATGTTCACAATCCATTCTTATGTTTTTGGGGAAGACATAAATAATGAGACGGTAATATATAACTTTGTGAACATTAATTGTTTGTCGTAGTAACAATTATGAAATCGTTGTATTTTCATACAAGTTTCTTCACATTCCATGATGATAATATTCGATTACGTGAACATTACTTCTTTTGCAAAATACTTAATATTTTATGTTGGGATAATAGTTATGCACTTGGACTCCGTAGATACAAGTACCTTCACATAACATGGCACGTACGCATTTCGCAAGCGTCACAGAGGAAGCAAAGGGAGATGATCCTCCAACAGTTGATGGCGATATGTCAGATTGTCCTTCTGAACCCATTCACTCAGATATCCATGAGCCACCTGTAGAGTATAGAACTGAATATGTTAATGGTTGTATTCGTTATGTCTGTCAGCAAGGATCATGTGCTGATATTGGGGATGTTAGGTTTTCCGAGTTGCATAAACTAAATAGACATTTCCAAGTAGAACACAATATTCCCTCTATGGAACCTCCTAATCGTAGTCATAAGTATACAGGGAAACAATCACCTATATCTCAAGATAGAATTAGGGCATACGTGCAAAAGAGGGAGGCAGATGTGAACTACGTCCTGAGGCAATGATTCTACTTGTAACGGAGGAGGGTTATCGATCGAGTTTGCAAAAAAGAATGCAAATATTGATTCAAGGAGTTGATCCAAGAAGGAAAGAGGGAGGTGGATGATGCAATATGTGCCTATGATTCAACAGATGTGCGAAAGGCGAGAGAGGAGCATTAGTTGAGAGTGAGAGGAAATAAATAATAAAATATCGGAACAAAGGTAAATTTAAGATTAGTATAGTATTTTATATATTATTCTTGGTTGGAAATAAAAACTTGATATTCTGTCATGAATAGGAAGCTAGAGAAGAGGGTGGAACAAGTAGCAAAATTTTTGACCCCCCTACGAATGATAACGTAAGTAATTATTGGTCTTTCGTAAGTTAAGATACAATGTAGTTTTTGTGTATTTTTGTATATACTAACAGTAGGTGTGCGTAGGATTATGAAATTCCCTTGTGTCAACTCTTACACAGACAGAGACACTTGATTCGTAGTGCGAAATAGAAAGAGGTACAAACCACTTAACATGGACTTGAAAACTTTATGTTGCCTTATGGTGTTGATACTTTAATTGTCTTGATGACTCGATTGTTATAGGTGGAGGTATGCGATAAGATGCCCCCTTCTCAATCAGCCAGTGGTCTCGATCTTATTGGAGAGATAGCTTCACGTGAGGTAAGAGAGGCAGAGATGAAAAATCGTAGAGTTGCATCTTCTTTTCCAATCGAGGAGAGAGAGGGTGATGAGGGGAGGCATGAGGAGAGGGACACAAACACCATTGATGGCATTACGAGAGAGGGTGGAACTGGACTAGTAAGTTCTTGAATTTTCTCATTTTTTCTGTATTCATTCTTCGTGAAATTAAGAAAAGGTTATTAATGCAGTTGAGATTGTCGTTATTCTAGGCTTTTCCTGATGGGTCCGAATTCAGTTTAATGTCAGATGATATGGTTGTCGCGAGAGGAGTGGTTTGTGATAGTAGCCCGCACGCGAAGTGTCATGGCATCACACTCCCCAAATTTACTGTCAAAGTGATTATTTCTGAGGCCATTGTTCCCACTGATCCATTGCCCTACCCTAATACATTTGTAAACACTTTGTCAGAGTGTGTCAAAGGGTTTGTTATTTTGGATCTTAGCGATATCAGACTTGACACTCTTGAAGAGGCAAGTAGTTGTAATGAATGATTAAATTTAATTATGTGTTTAACTAAGAGATTCATCTACATTCACTTATTTACTATATGGTTGGATTTCAGGATGATGTAGTACAGGTTGAGACAACGCGCCATACTTAGATAAAGACATCAGATGCCCCACCCATTCTTGGCATCACGCTAAATTCTGTTCATAGAAATGAGAAAAAACATATTATATTTTATGATGGAGTATTGTCTGTCGCTAACACTAGGCAACGAAGGAGATGAAAATCTTTATGTATAACATTGATTGTGAGGAGTTGGATTAGTATATATGTGTATATGATGATGATGTTACTTTAATGTGTTTGAGGTTTACGACTTATTACTGCATTATTGATATATTGAATGGTAACATTAATGTGGTATGCGACTATAATGAGGTTTACGACTTTAATGGATGATCTTAGTTTAAATGTGTGTTACCATTCATTAAGACTAAAAAATTGTTTTCATTGGTTCAAGTGGATTCAATGATTAAAAACATGAAGGAAAAGCGGGTTACGCCTTATGGACAATGGGGTCTCATTTTTCAAAGTGTTGAAAAAACACCGTGTGTTTTTCAACATGGCAGAAAACGCACCCCACTCTCCATCGCATTGGAAAAATTCAACCCATATCCACCTGAAAAGTAGTTTATGTGGATTCAATGTTTACAACACGGAAGAAAAACACCGCGGGTTGCGCCTTTTGGAGAACGGGGTTGCATTTTTCAAACTGCTGAAAAACACCGTGTGTTTTTCAACGTGGTAGAAAATGCACCCATTTTTTCCATCGTTTTGGAAAATTTCAACCCTTCTCCACTTGACAAGTAGTTGATGTGGATTCATTGTTTACAACAAGAAGGAAAAGCATCGCGGGTTGCGCCTTTTGGATAATGGGGTCGCGTTTTTAAAAGTGGTGGAAAACGCACCCCTTTTTCCATCGCTTTGGAGAAATTTAACCCTTCTCCACCTGACAAGTAGTTTATGTGGAATCAATGTTTACAACGAGAAGGAAAAGCACCGTGGGTTGTGCCTTTTGCAGAACGTGATGGCGTTTTTCAAAGTGCTGAAAAACCCCGTGTGTTTTTCAACGTGGCGGAAAACACTCCCCACATTCCATCACTTTGGAAAAATTTAACCCTTCTCCACCTGACAAGTATTTTATTGTCGAGTCAATGTTTACAACAGGGAGGAAAAGCACTGCGGGTTGCACCTTTTGGAGAATAGGGTCTCATTTTTCAAAGTGTTGAAAAATACTATGCATTTTTAACCATGGTGGCAGGAAACACACCCCATTTTCCATCGCATTGAAATAAATCAACCCATATCCACCTGAAAAGTATTTTATGTGGATTCAATGTTTACAACATGGAGGAAAAGAACTGTGGGTTGCGCCTTTTGGAGAACGTGATTGCATTTTTCAAAGTGCTAAAAGATATCATGTATTTTTCAACGTGGTGGAAAACACACCCCACTTTCCATCGCATTGGAAAAATTCAACCCATATCCACCTGAAAAGTATTTTATGTGGATTCAATGTTTACAATATAAAGGAAAAGCACTGCGGGTTACGCCTTTTAGAGAATGGGGTCTCGTTTTTCAAACTGTTAAAAAACACATTGTGTTTTTCAACGTTGTGCAAAACGCACCCCACTTTCCATCGCATTGGAAAAATTCAACCCATATCCACCTGAGAAGTAGTTTATGTGGATTCAATGTTTACAACATGAAGGAAAAGCACCACAGGTTGCGCCTTTTGGAGAACGTGATTACATTTTTAAAAGTGTTGAAAAACACCGTGCATTTTCAACGTGGCAGAAATCGCACCACACATTCCATCTCTTTGGAAACATTCAAACCTTCTCCACCTGACAAGTATTTTATTTGGATTCAATGTTCACAACGATAAGGAAAAGCACCGCGGGTTGTGCGTTTTGGAGAACGGGGTCATGTTTTTCAAAGTGTTGAAAATTACCTTGCATGTTTTTCAACGTGGCAGAAAACGCACCCCCTTTTTTCCATCGCTTTGGAAAAATTTAACCCATATCCACCTGACAAGTACTTTATGTGGATTCAATGTTTACAATGAGAAGGAAAAGCACCGCGGGTTACGCCTTTTGGAGAACGTGATGGATTTTTTCAAAGTGCTAAAAAACCACGTGCGTTTTTCAACGTCGTGCAAAAAACGACACCCCACATTCCATCGCTTTGAAAAAATTCAACCCTTCTCCACCTGACAAGTATTTTATGTGGGGTAAATGTTTACAACAAGGAGGAAAAGCACCGTGGGTTATGCCTTTTGGAGAACGTGATTGCATTTTTAAAAGTTTTGAAAAACACCATACGTTTTTCAACGTGGCAGAAAATGCACCCCACATTCCATCACTTTGAAAAAATTCAACCCTTCTCCACCTGATAAGTATTTTATGTGGAATCAATGTTTACAATGAGAAGGAAAAGCACCACGTGTTGCGCCTTTTGGAGAACAAAGTATCATTTTTCAAAGTGTTGAAAAACACTATGCATTTTTCAACATGGTTGAAAACGCACCCCCACTTTCCATCACATTAGAAAAATTCAACCCATATCCACCTGACAAGTATTTTATGTGGATTCAATGTTTACAACATGAAGGAAAAGCACCGCGGGTTGCGCCTTTTGGAGAATGGGGTCTCATTTTTCGAAGTGCTGAAAAACACCGTGCGTTTTTCAACATGGTGGAAAACGCATCCCACTTTCCATCCCATCAGAAAACTATCTTTCAACCCATATCTACTTGACAAGTATTTTATTTGGATTCAATGTTTACAACATGAAGGAAAAGCACCGCAGGTTGCGCCTTTTGGAGAACGGGGTCTCGTTTTTCAAAGTGCTGAAAAACATACGTGCATTTTTCAACGTGGTGGAAAAATGCACCCCACTTTCCATCGCATTGGAAAAATTCAACCCATATCCACCTGATAAGTAGTTTATGTGGATTCAATGTTTACAACATGAAGGAAAAGCACCACAGGTTGCGCTTTTTATAGAACGTGGTCACGTTTTTCAAAGTGCTGAAAAATAATGTGTGTTTTTCAACGTGGCAAAAAACACACCTCTTTTTCCATCGCTTTGGAAAAATTCAACCCTTCTCCACCTGACAAGTAGTTTATGTGGATTCAATGTTTACAACAAGATGTAAAATCACCACTAGTTGCGCCTTTTGGAAAACAGAGCTGCGTTTTAAAAACTGCTAAAAAAAACTGTGCGTTTCTCAATTTGGTGGAAAACACACCCCACATTCCATCGCTTTGGAAAAATTCAACCCTTTTCCCCCTGACAAGTAGTTTATATGGAGTCAATTTTTACAACAGGGAGGAAAATCACCGCGGGTTGCACATTTTGGAGAACATGATGGCGTTTTTTCAAAGTGCTAAAAAATACCGTGCGTTTTTCAACGTGGCAGAAAATGCACCCCTTTTTCCATCGCTTTGGAAAAATTCAACCCATATCTACCTGACAAGTAGTTTATGTGGATTCAATGTTTACAACGAGAAGGAAAAGCACCGCGGGTTGCGCCTTTTTGAGAACGTGATGGTGTTTTTCAAAGTGTTGAAAAATCCCGTGTGTTTTTCAACGTGTTGAAATATTTTATATAGTGTTGAAAAAGGTTTATTTTTTAGCACTTTGATAATAGCAATTAAACTTCGACATGATAATTTTTTATTGTTGATTACATCATTTCATCATTATTACATCAAATTTATGTTTGTTAAAATATTTTATACTATCCATATATTACATGAGTTTTTCTACGTTGGCTAACACCACCAAGCACTTTTTTAAAATACTCTAAAAATAGTCAAAGAGTAGGTTTGTTGTACACGTTCCATATTTATCGCAACAACCACATACCAAAGAATAATTTATTGTGTATATTTAAAATACATAAATATGGAACGTGTACAACTGACCTACTCTTTGACTATTTTAAAAAATTGCTTGGTGGTGTTAGCCAACGTAGAATAGCTCACGTAATATATGGATAGTATAAAATATTTTAACAAACATAAAGTTGATGTCATAATGATGAAATGATGTAATCAACAGTAAAAAACTATCATGTCAAAGTTTAATTGCTACTATCAAAGTGCTGAAAAATAAACCTTTTTCAACACTCTATAAAATATTTCAACACGTTGAAAAACGCATGGGGTTTTTCAGCAATTTGAAAAACACCATCACGTTCTCCAAAAGACGCAACCAGTGGTGTTTTTCAATCTCGTTGTAAACATTGAATCCACATAAACTAATTCTCAGGTGGATATGGGTTGAATTTTTCCAAAGCGATGGAATGTGGGGTGCATTTTCCGCCACGTTGAAAAACGCATAGAGTTTTTCAGAACTTTGAAAAATGCCATCACGTTCTCCAAAAGGCACAACCCGCGGTGATTTTCCTTCTCGTTGTAAACATTGAATCTACATAAACTACTTATCAAGTGGATATGGGTTGAATTTTTCTAAAACGATGGAAAAAGCGGTGCGATTTCCACCACGTTGAAAAACACACGGTGTTTTTCAACACTTTGAAAAATGCCATCACGTTCTCTAAAAGGTGTAACCCATAGTGATTTTCCTCCTTTTTATAAACATTGACTCCACATAAACTACTTGTCAGGTGGAAAAGGGTTGAATTTTTCCAAAGCGATGGAATGTGGGGTGTGTTTTCCGCCACGTTGAAAAATGCACGATGTTTTTTAGCACTTTGAAAAATGGGACCCCCTTCTCCGAAAGGCACAACCCATGGTGATTTTCCTTCTCATTGTAAACATTGACTCCACATAAACTACTTATCAGGTGGAGAACGGTTGAATTTTTCCAAAGTGATAGAAAAGGGGTGCATTTTCTACAATGTTGAAAAACGCATGGTGTTTTTCAGCACTTTGAAAAACGCAACACCGTTCTCCAAACGGCGCAACCCGCGGTGCTTTTCCTTCATGTTGTAAACATTGAATCCACATAAAATACTTATCAGGTGGATATGGGTTGAATTTTTCTAATGCGATGGAAAGTGGAGTGTGTTTTCCACCACATTGAAAAACGCATAGTGTTATTCAGCACTTTAAAAAATGAGACCCCGTTCTCCAAAAGGTGCAACCCCTGGTGCTTTTACTTCATGTTGTAAACATTGAATCCACATAAAATACTTATCAGGTGGATATGGGTTGAATTTTCCACTGAGATGGAAAGTGGGGTGCGTTTTCCACCATGTTGAAAAATGCATGGTGTTTTTCAGCACTTTGAAAAACAATACACCGTTCTCCAAAAGGAGCAACCCACATTGTTTTTCAATCTCGTTGTAAACATTGACTCCACATAAACTACTTTTCAGGTGAAGAAGGGTTGAATTTTTCCAAAGCGATGGAATTTGGAGTGCATTTTCTACCACGTTGAAAAACGCACGGTATTTTTCAACACTTTGAAAAATGCAATCACGTTCTCCAAAAGGCTTAACCCGCGGTGCTTTTCCTCCCTGTTGTAAACATGTACTCCACATAAAATACTTGTCAGGTGGAGAAGGGTTTAATTTTTCTAAAGCGATGGAATTTGGGGTACGTTTTCTGCCACATTGAAAAATGCATGGGGTTTTTCAGTACTTTGAAAAACACCATCACGTTCTCCAAAAGGTGCAACCCGGGGTGCTTTTCCTTCTTGTTCTAAACATTGAATCCACATAAACTACTTGTCAGGTGGATATGGGTTGAATTTTTCCAAAGCGATGGAAAAAGGAGTGCATTTTCTGCCACGTTGAAAAACACACGGTGTTTTTCAGCACTTTGAAAAATGTGACCCTATTCTCCAAAGGGCGCAACCCGTAGTGCTTTTCCTTCTCTTTGTAAACATTGACTCCACATAAAATACTTGTCAGTTGGAGAAGGGTTAAACTTTTCCAAAGCGATGGAATGTGGGGTGCAATTTCTACCATGTTGAAAAATGCACAGTGTTTTTCAACACTTTGAAAAATGTAATCACATTCTTCAAAAGGCGCAACCCACAGTGCTTTTCCTTCATTTTATAAACATTGAATCCACATAAACTACTTGTTAGGTGGATATGGGTTGAATTTTTCCAATGCGATGGAAAGTGGGGTGTGTTTTCCACCACGTTGAAAAACACACAGTGTTTTTCAGCACTTTGAAAAACAAGACCCCGTTCTCCAAAAGGTGCAACCCACGGTGATTTTCCTTCATGTTGTAAACATTTAATCCACTTGAACCAATGAAAAAAATTGTAGTCTTAATGAATGGTAACACACATTTAAACTAAGATCATTCCATTGTAATGTATACACAATATGAAAATTACATGCTTCAATGAGAACTTGAAATTTGAATTCTCTATAAAAAGTACATTAACTAGAAGTAACATTCACAATACTCACACATTTTAAATCTTATTCCAATTTAAATCTTGTTATTAGATTTTAAAACCTTCTAATTTTTTATTATGTTTTGATCGTATAATTATTATTTACTCTTTTAAAAACTAAAATATAAATTTAACCAACACCTATTGATGTCAAAGGTCACATGGAAAGTGTCATTTTATTACAAAGTCATATTTTATGTCAAAGGTCACTTGGACAGTATTTGGTGTGTGTGACTGGTACTTTTCCTCAGTTGACACCTTGGTCAGGATGTACATCTTCTTCCATAATTCTTTGTTACCTTTGTGAATTTTAACAACGGAATTAAAACTTGCTACTTGATTTTCAAACACTTTTGTGTTGGATTCGCACGTTGTCTCCAAATTCTTGATTTCTAATTCCAACTCTTGAACCTCAAGCTCCAACTCTATCTTCTTCAAGGAAGCATCTAGTAATTGGTCTAATAATTCCTTATTTATCTTTAACAATTTTAAATATTGCAGTCTAAGTCTTTCACGCTTAATTTTAAAAAACTTTTCCTTGTTCATTGCAAGTTTTAGTTCTATTTCCATACGAACTGATGGTCACGACTCATCTTCTTGTCCAACTTCAACATTTTGTGTTTGCAGGGCTCTCTACCATCTTTCCAAACACATTAGTACTGCTACTATAGAATTTTTCATAGTCTTTCGGTTCCGGCCCTGGTGAGGCCTTGCACTTTCCAACCTTCTTTTGTCTTGTCATCTAATTAAACATGTATTTAAACAACCAATTAATATTTTTTAACATTCAAACATAATTGTAACCATATACCGTACACGGAAGAAGAACCCAACAAAGTAACCATATACCATTTACCGTAATCCACATTCATAGTCACATTAATACATTAACCATATACACAATCACAACATCATTATTTATACAATAAATAGAATGTCACATAACAAGAATAAAAACCATCTAATGTGTTATAAACAGAACCACAAACCATATTCAATTTAACAAGAATGAAATATTAAATCATAAACGTCAAACACATTAAAGTAACAACCTCGTCACATATATATACAATTGTCTTATAACCACACAATGTATTACTCTTCCTTATTCATCACATCACATATATCAGATATAACAATTGAAATACATGATCTAAATACTAATTAACGTGCACATCATAACATCAACCGAAAAACAACCATATTAGTGTAAAATCACATACAGCTAATAATCATAATTTAACCACATACGTCTATCCATATCATCTATTATTCTACAAAGGAAAAATTCATCAAATATAACTAATTTTTTGCATACCACATAATCAATATCTATACATATATGTCTAATATATAAGTAAAATTTGTCAAATATGTAAGTGAAATATAAAATTTCTATGATTGGTATATTCATTTGTTATTATTGTCTTGGGTGGGAATGCCTGTTGTTTTTTCCTCAATTGCCGCCTTGGCCTGCATGTACATCTTCTTCCATACTTCCTTCTGACCTTCGTGTGGTATTAAAGTTGGATACATGATTTGTGAACACTTTGTTTTCTGCTTCATGCATTGTCTCCCAGTTCTTAATTTCCAGTTCTAACTCCCGAACCTTGAGCTCCAACTACATCTATCTTGAGGCAATTTCTCCTATTTCATCCAATATTTCCTTTTTTTTTCGTAAAATATAAATTTTCCAATGCAAATATTTCACACTGGTTTTGATATATCTTTGTCTTCTTTGTTACAAGTTTCATTTCTAAATCCATACGAACTGACGGGGAAGGCTAGTCTTCTTGTGTAGCACCGACATCTTTGTTTGTAGAGCTCTTTGCATTCTTTTTAAATGGATAAGTGTCACTATCGAATGAATCATAATCATTTGGTTCTTGCACTGGCGAAGCCTTGCGCTTTCAAGTCTTCTTTAGTCTTGCCATCTAAATAAACATGTATTATAACAATCGATTATTATCTGTTACCATTCAAACATAATTAGAAAGGAAATAATGCACTTAACTTATACATAAGAAAATATTACCATGGATGAAATATATATATGAAAGTTTCGTAACCACATCAAACCCAAGTACGCATACATGGATGTAGAACGCAACTATGCAACGATAAACCATAAGCTGTTATCCATAATACACTTAGTTTGAAAACAAAATTGTGAATTATCTGCAATTAATTACTGAAAACGTCAAAGCCAAGAAGGAATACAAGGAATAAGAACTCAACTATGTAACCACATACCAAAAACTGTAATCGACATGTATAGTCACATTAATACATTAATCATATACACACTCACAACATCATTATTTATACAATAAATGGAATGTCACATAACAAGAATAAAAACAAACTAATGCATTATAAACAGATCGTAAATGGATAACTCTATGTAACCCATAACCACAAACCAAATTCAATATATCAATAATGCAGTACTAAGTCGTAAACCTCAAACACATTAAAATAACATCATCATCATATACACATATATACTAATTTGACTCCTCACAATCAATGTTATACATAAAGGTTTTCATCTCCTTCATTGCCTAGTGTTAGCGACAGAAAATACTCCATCATAAAATCTAATACATTTTTTCTCATTTCTATGAACATAATTTGGTGTGATGTCAAGAATGGGTGAGGCATCTGATGTCTTTATCCGAGTATGGTGCGTTGTCTAAACCTGTACCGCATCATCCTGAAAGCCAACCATATAGTAAATAAGTGAACATAGATGAATCTCTCAGTTAAACACATAATTAAATTTAATCATTTATTACAACTACTTGCCTAGATTCAAGAGTGTCAAGTTTGATATTGCTAAGATCCCAAATAGAAAACCCTTTGACACACTCTACCAAAGTGTTTACAAATGTATTAGGGTAGGGCAATGGATCAGTGGGAACAATGGCCTCATAAATAATCACTTTGACAGTAAATTTGGGGAGTGTAATGCCATAACACTTCGCGTGCGGGATATTATCACAAACCACTCCTCTCGTGGAAACCATGTCATCTGACATTAAACTGACTTCGGACCCGTCAAGAAAATCCTATAATAACGAAAATCTCAACTGCATTAATAACCGTTTCTTAATTTCACAAAAAACGAATACAGAAAATAAAATGATAACATTCAATAACTCACCAGTCCAGTTCCACCCTCTCTCGTACTGCCAACAATGGTGTTTGTGTCTCTCTCCTCGTGCCTCCTGTCGTCACCCTCTCTCTCCTTGACTAGCAAAGAAGCTATAACTCTAGGATTTTTCATCTCCACCTCTCTTACCTCACGTGAAGTTATCTCTCCAATAAGATCGAGACCAGAGGCTGATTGAGAAGGGGGTGTCTTATCGCATACGTCCACCTATAACAATCAAGTCATCAAGACAATTAAAGTATCGACAACATAAGGCAACATAAAATTTTCAAGTCCGTGTTAAGTGGTTTGTACCTCATTCTGTTTTGCACTACGAATCGAGTGTCTTTTTCGGCATAAGAGTTGACACAAGGGAATTTCATAATCCTATGCATGCCTACAGTTAGTATATACAAAAATACACAAATACTACATTGTATCTTTACTTACGAAAGACCAATAATTAGCTACATTATCATTTGTAGGGGGGTCAACATTTTCCCTACTTGTTCCACCCTCTTCTCTAGCTTCTTGTTCATGACAGAATATCAAGTTTTTATTTCCAATCAAGAATAATATATAAAATACTATACTAATCTTAAATCTACCTCTGCTCCGATATTTGAGCTTTTATTTCCTCTCACTCTCAACCAATGCTCCTCTCTCACCTTTCGCATCTTTGTTAAATCGTAGGCACGCATTGCATGATCCACCTCCCTCTTTCCTTCTCGGATCAACTCCTCGAATTGATATTTACATTCTTTTTTGCAAAATCGATCGATAACCCTCCTCCGCTACAAGTATAATTGTTTCCTTAGGACGTAGTTCACATCCGCCTCCCTCTTTTGCATGTATGCCCTACTTCTATCTTGAGATATAGATGATCCTTTCCCCTTATGCTTACGACCACGCTTACAATGTTCCATGAAGGGAATATTGTGTTCTACTTGGCAATGTCTATTTAGTCTATGCAACTCGAAAAACCTAACATCCCCACTATCAGCACATGATCCATGCTGACAAACATAATGAATACGACCATTAACATATTCAGTTCTATACTCTATGGGTGGTTCATGGATATCTGAGCAAATGGGCTCAGAAGGAAAATCTGACATATCGACATCAACTGTTGGAGGATCATCTCCCTTTGCTTCCTCTGTGACGCTTGCGAAAAGTGTACGCGTCATGTGATGTTAAGGTACTTGTAACTACGGAGTCCAAGTGCATAACTATTAGCCCAACATAAAATATTAAGTATTTTGCAAAATAAGTAATGTTCACGTATTCGAATATTATCGTCATGGAATGTGAAGAAACCTGTATGAAAACACAACGATTTCATAATTGTTATCCCAGCAAATGACATAATTGTTACTACGATAAACAATTAATGTTCACAAAGTTATATATTAACATCTCATTATTTATGTCTTCCCCGAAAACATAAGAACAGATTGTGAACATGGATCGGCCCATGTCGCCGAGTTTCTGCATGTTTCGTTCATGTGCGTTGTCATAACCATCGTTGAAGCGACGCATTGTAAATTAAGTTAAACTGAAACAAATGGTGCATGAACTTATTTATTCGTCTTTTCCATTCATATTGAGAAAATCGTGCACAATAAACGATTTGTGACGAAACTAGCCGCACACATTATTTTTTCAAAACTAGATACTCGACTTTAGATGTTTACGAAGTAAACATGAAATGTGAATTACAAGTGTGTCAAAGAGAAGATAGGATAAAGCATGATGTATCCAAAATGCCCGGTTTATCAACCAACACTATATGATGTATCATCATATTATCCACAAAATATATAATATATACGCTAGAGACAATTCACATAATATTAGTTATTCACAATCTAATAAATAATGTATGTCTACCATTACGCAAAAAGAAAACATAGTATGTACATATATCATATTGAAATTTCTTCCATGACAAGTGCTAGCAAAGCTACCATTTCTTGGTTTATAGTGTCCCTAAACATTTGACATACATCTAACGTACCTTTGTTACCTTTTACATACACGTATGAACATTTCACAAAGCGAGATACACTCTCTAGCGCTTGAACTCAAAGAATATAAATATTTACATTGTTACATTGGTATACACCAGTCATTTGTTTCACAATAACCATATCGTGAGAAAAGACACAAATTTTCCGAACATCGTGGCGTATCGCTTCCTCAAGACCCAATATCAACGCCCTTTATTCAGCCTGGTGGAAGGTCATAATGGCATTTCCAACAATTGTACCTCTTTCTGCTATCTTACTTCCATCAGGGTCGTATAATATGAACGATGAACATGCAAGATTTTCGGAGGTATTCGACACTCCATGAATTTCCAATCTCCAAATGGCAACCATACTTACCTTTACAATGGACAAAAATATATCGTAAGAAAACATTAAAAAAATAGAATGAACACTTCACAGTTGACTTTTTCAATACAAACATCAATGGTAAAATGTACTTCTTTAGCTTTCCCTAAATAATTAAAAAAGTCTTAGAACTACACAACATAATTAAACAAAAGTACACTGACCTAGCAAAATTCCTAGAACTACACAAGATAATTCAAAAAATAAGTAAATAATCAAAGGGGGCCATATGAATACCATAATCAATTGGAAATGATAATCACACCAGTATAAACCAAAATTATACAAATGATCATAACCCATACTTAGTGAATTAGAAAATTGTTACCCTTACACATTCGGTACCTAAATAGAATTTTAACATAAATGAATTTTAATAATTTAAACTTGCTATAAAATATATAAAAATTAGTAATTTAAAAAATAGAATCCATAGAAATACATATTAATACTAAGGAAAACATATTTAATCCAATGCAAAACATATTTAATATTTAAGCTCGTCTGAATCAATAATATATTCGAACAACAAAATGAAATATATTTAAGTTGGTGTGAATCAACATTCGACAAAAATTAAATATATATATATATATATATATATATATATATATATATATATATATATATATATATTTAAAACATGTCTTAAGTTTTTAGAACAAAACATATAAAAATAGTAAATTTTTTTTTTTGTTTCTAGCATCAAACTTGGAGCTGCGTCCATGTGCAATCTTTTTTGCACAATTTTTTGGATATATCACTGATTTTATGACCGGAACTCCCATCTTCCTCAGCTTATGTGGAGGCTCATACTACTAGGCATCCTCCATTGTGTCATAAGCTAGACCATACCCTCACAAATGGGACCCTATAGTGCAGAACTTAGACAAATAAATAACAGAAGTTTCTGGCAAATTAAGTCGGGCATTAACCATTGCTGTGATTTCCGGTTTGGGTGACTTATTATGTTGATGATGGTCTATATAGACCACAAATGTGGACCTTCTAAAGCATTCCTCCCTTTTGAATTTGGGAGTTGTCAACGTTATCCCTACGGGATTAGGAGGAATTGAGCTTCGTGTATTTATTTTCACCACGCAAAAGACAAACTGAATACAACAAAACACATGCAAACATAAATATACAATTAATGTTAGTATGATACATGTAAAATCAAATATACGTCATCCAATATGATAAAATAATCACAATATCCATAACAAATTCAAGTATCAAAAAATGCAAATGGTTATCCTTCACCCAAGATGCACCCTCTCATAGTATCACAACCGTCCATTACAAAAGGGACGGTTATGATATTACGGGAGGGTGCATTTCTGAGTGGAAGGTTGGCATGTGACTTTAAAAACCTCTGCTCAACATAGTATACCACCCAACTATCGATGTGGAATCCTAAGGGGCAAGCCCCTTCATCACAAGACGATAGTTGGGCGTATTGATGTGGCATCCTAAGGGGCAAGCTCCTTCAACACGCACTAATTCCTGTCTTTGCAGAGGCACTTGCCCCCATATGCCAAATTGAGAGTCAAAGTATGATATCACATAATTTCTATATCTTCAACTTTCATTAAACATTCGCAACATTACAATTACCAATATTTAACAACTAATAATACACACACACACACACACAAATGATCTCCAAATTCGTAATATTTACAACTATAACGCATCCAAGAAATCAAACTTTTCCTAATGTATTTAATTTAAAACGGCTAAGAGCAATGAAATCACAACTAACAGCTTGAAGATCGCATGCATATTTAACCAATACCAACATAATATCAACATAATTAACTAGTCTCATACCAATGATTAATAAACGCAAATTATAGAAATTGTTAAATCCTCTATCATTTATTAACAAACACGTGAATACAATAATACCGTAATAATAAACTAGTTCACACTATTATTTAGCGTCTATATACTAAACAAAATATTTGAACACGTCATTCATTTTGAAAATATGCTTCCAAACAATTGTTCGATATATTTGTACTTAAGATAAAGTTTCATGTTATATTTTTCCTTTTGTATATCAAACACATAGATTTGTTCCTATTTACAAAGTATTAGGTAATAGATATGACATCAAATTCCTTCCTTTTCTTACAGTTTCAAATATATTAATTAATAATAATAATGAAAACTATAATTATTTTCTAAAATTTAAGGTTCAAGGTTTAGGGCTTAGGGTTTGGGGTTTGGGGTTTAGGGTATAAAAGTTGAAATATAAATATTGAAATGAAATAATTGATCATATTAAGAAAATTTATATAAAAAATGTTGTGGAGTTAGGAAACCTAACAAATGCATTCCTACTATTTGAATAAAATATGAATGATTAGAAATTGGACTTAGACACCCTATTAATCACGAGCCACCAAATCTAAATAGAATGAAAATAAGTGGATATCAAAGTTAGAAACCCTATGATGCACAAAGTTCCAAATATAAATAAAATATGGGTCCCATGTCCAAGAATTGAAGCTAGAAACTTTGTCAACCACAAGACTTTGATTCTTCCACACTGAATATGAAAATGCATATGAACCTTAGGTTGAATAAGAAGTTCTCTGAATATGATTATCTAATATGTGATCACCTTTTATAATTTAGGATAAGCTAATAAAGTTCACATTTCAAAAGGAAAAAATTAGATACAACATATGCATTAAGTTAAATTTTATTAAATCATTGAAAAACACCATAAATATAGACATCAAGTGTTAGCATTTTTGGCATTCTAAGTCTTAAAATAATATTTCAGTATTGATATCATTACACTAGCACTGAGTTTATTTGTTACCTTTGCCTCCTCCCCCAATGTTGGAAATAACTCCAAGGCCTCAACACTATAACTAGTAACTATGGTTCTTCTTGTAGTCTCCCTCACGACTCTTTAACATATCTTACCAGATACTAAGGCAAGTCCACTAGTGTTGCTCGAATGAATGGGGATCCACCCACCATAAAAATTATCTTGTGAGCTTTGTCAACTCCCGAGCTCATACTATAATTGGACAATAGGCCCATGTATCATATGTCCCCATATACGAGCACCACATAATATCCCCTTAATCTCATATAATCACTTGCTAATGAATTCCAAGCCAAACACTCAAATAAGTGAAATATTACGAAAATATGTAGATGTTTCCCCATTAGTCTATGCATCATGAACATCTTATAAATCCGTGTCAAAAATAGAATCACTAACCTAATCACCATATTTTATAGAGCTAATATATGATAAATGTTATGGTACAAATGTACCAAAATTATACTCATGTAATGTATTATTCCTTGATCTAGCACCACTTGACACATGGCTATACAAAAGAGTGGAACATCTTAACCTAACTTGTGACAAAATACACATGTCACCATAAGATTTATAATTGCCTTATAAATATCAATAATGGTTGCAACATATACATCCCTCAACCACACTAGGTAGGAATGTAGATTATAACAATATGAGGTTTTTGCCCACCTATCTACTTCCCACCTCTGTACAATGTCATCTTGAGTGCCTTAAAGCATGGGTGTACCCACAAATCAATTACTCTAATATTACAATTGTAGATCTCTTATCGACAAACTAGAATAAACTTAAGATATTGCATGTAAGGTAATAAATATCTATAGGGATCCTTTCTCAAAATAGTATTAAATAAATGACCATTCTAGAGCTAACCCACAAAAAAATACCTAGCTCACAAAGTGATCTAGGTTTGTAAGAAAAAGTTATGTTGAAAGGAGGTTATATGTTCCTTTTATATACATTGTATGTCTTTGGGGTCTCCTAGACCTAATTTAGCCTCTCTTTATAGCTATCTAGACTTGGCCTAGTACATATTTACACCTTTCTCAGGATTTGGACCTAATTTAGCCTTCCCTTTATAGTGTATTTGGACCTTTCCTAACACCTTTACCTTTGAGAGATATTGTATACATTGCATTATACTTTTCTTTGTAGTCGTTTATTATTAGAGTTAACATGAGTAATTTTTAAAATGTTACATGTGGTCGAGATGATGGATCCAACATCCATTCACTTGAACGTAGAAACTTAAGTAAAGGTATGCATATTTCATTATGTTTAACTTCTTAAGATATTACTTTTTTATAGTTATTTACCTAGATTTTGGTATAGTAGGTCCATTTCCCAAATCACCATCTCAAATTACACTATAATGGCATGTCATGAACTTTGGGTAGAGTATATGTATACACCTTGTTTTCACTTACTAAAGATTGAAATTTGACAAGCTGGGAAAAAGGCCAACTTTCCCAATCACTTACTAAAGTTTATAAATCTGCCAAGTGTACTTTGTTTATGTAGATACAATATTATAAATTATTTATATGTGGGGTTTGGGTGTCTACTGTTTTAAGGTACACAAATTCAATTTTATTTATGCCCCTACATAACTCTAAAAGTTGAATTTCTTCAAACTTCTTCATATAGTCACAATTGCACTCTTCACAACTCTAAAGGTTGAAATAGTTCATGTTGCACACATTCCCATTTGTACATATCCCACAATATCGCATATTTATTTAGTCATACTTAGTTGGGATTTTTAAAATTATATTTCCAGAGGTTTGTGTGGATTTTTAAAATTATAATCAACAACACCAAAATAGTTTTTACAAATTATAATCAACAACACCAAACTAGTTTTTACACAAATTCCAACAAGAAAAATTCATTCATAGCACACATATCTCATCAAAGCTCTTTGATGCACCATGCACTGTTGACAACATGGTCGAACAAAGGCTACCTTTCAGCAATTTGAACATAGAGTGAATTAACTATTGTTGCTCAATTCCTACAAGGGATAGATCATACCAGATATTTCGCAATATCATCATCATGCAACTAAAGAGGGATAAATAACTAAGATGTTAGTTTATGGTGTTATTACACATCATTATGTGTTTTCTGTTATACCTTCCACTATGAGATCTAAGTTATTTTTAAATTTTTATCATCATTTACTATTAGTATCGGGTATGCAAGATTGGCAGACCTAGATAGCCAGAAATGGAGCTTAATGCAACACAATGAAATTATGTCTGTTGCGTTGTGTTTGACTCCTTTGATAGTTTTAGTGACTTGCAACTATATACATATCAATATGTATACTTGTTTTGTTGTATACATATCAATATGTATGCTTGTTTCAGAATTTTCATGTATTTTGGATATGTTTTTCTCCAAGTTTGTGTAGCTATTTCCATGTTTTTCTCTATGTTTTGTGAAGCTCTTTCCAAGTTTACCTGTCTTGCAGGTTATTGCAAGTTTTGACTCTTGTTTTTTAACCCAAATCCCATTTGCTTAATTAAGAGTATAAAGCATGGTGTTTTGTTAAGTCTCAGCCTAGCCAACATGTCAATTTGGCATTTGAGACCCTCCTCGTTGGAAGGAGGGGACTTTTTATCTTTACCTTAGATATCTTCTCAAATTTGTACTTCCTTGGGGTTTTGATCTCATGACAGTTGAGGTGTAAACCAAGCTTTGGTTAATCTACCTACACCCTTGGAGCTAAACCCAATTTGAGACTATAGTGCACACATGCATGAAAGACAATGATGAGCCTATATCAGAATTCAAAGGCACAAATCCTATGGCAGATCTTTATGAAGCAAGATGGCATCATCAACTACCTGAATTCATTTTCCTTGCTATTTCTTGTCATCTTGAAGTGTGTACAAAAATATGGAAAAAAAAGAACCTGCAAAACTCTGGATAGCTAGTGTCGTGCATTTCATCAAAAAGACATTCTCTCAGCTACCTAGCACTTTAGATTAAAGGCTTCGTGGAGCTTACCAGACCAAATATATAATTTGATGTTTAGTGTAATATAGGATTGATGCATTTTACGAGAACGAATAACCAATCTTATAATTAGTGCAGACAAGGCCTCAAACATTTGACTAGAACAAAGATATTGTCTGAGATTCTGATGTTAAAAGCAGAATGAAGAATGAAACAAATTGATAGTGAAAATTGAGCACTGATGCTCTACAAAACTTGAGAAATGCAACTTGAACATAAATACACTCTTTGGTGAGATACTCCAATAGAACTGCAAATTTTCAAGTAAATTGCATCCCTCAAATTCAACATTGAACGGTCTCGGCATATTAAAAAAAATGGTTCCGTTATCTGAAAAAAATCAGACTGAGAAAATGCAGCACATCCACACTTGAAAGCAACAATGCTCGGCGGAATAGAGAGTCAAAAGTTGGGATCAATATCTCATAAAACATCAGAAAGAGGAGATCAGATTGTTTAGTTTGGTAGCATTTTCAATTTTAAAATACATATCCAATTCTGTCAAGAGATTCAGAGGCATTCTTAATCTTGGGTCGCAAATCAGGGTCGATTTCTACATAGGTAATCTACGGGCCTGTCAAGCGCATGTAAAATGTTGGTTTAACATCGTTAATCCACACTGCTAACTGCGTTTTCAGAACTGGAGGAGACTAATAGCGTGCCATTTTCAGGTCGAGGTAGAGACACAAAGTTTTGGAAATCCCCCTGTGCAGAACAATGTAAAATCTATTTCTTTACCCCCATGTGCAGAACACAAAAAATTTACGGAAAAATGTTCCTGCACCTGGACATAGAGACAAAATGCGGAAACCCAAAACCAGGTAAACGAGGCAAAATTGGCTCGGCTGAAGGACTTAGTATTCGCAATGCGGAGACAAAGAGACGAGGCTATACAGCAAAGAGACGAAGCCGTAGAACAGCTGGTCATACTCAGGCACCAGATTTCACAAAACTAATGGAATTAAAACTCTATCGAATTCTAATGGAGAACCACCAAAATAGCAGATACATAAAACTCTTAAAACAAGAACAAGGTTGTCTTGCATCTACAAGGTTGTCTTCAGACAGATATGGCACTTACAGTAAAACTGAAATGGTAAAATGCAAACAAGAACTCTGAAGAATGATTCAGAAGTATGGGGAAGCGACAATGGCGGGGGAAGGAGAAGGCACTTACTCCAATAATTCAAAATTACACCCTATTATCCCATTTACACCCTATTATCAACCATTTCCCAGCAGCTGTATGTGGCATGGGAACATGGAAAGCACCGCACCCAAGCATTGGTGCAAAATAAGTGAAGCTTAGCTTCTGCCGAACATACCGGCTTCTTATGCTCAGCGTATTTTGTGGGTCACCTCAACTTGCACATGAGCTCATGGTTTTTACGTGGGGCCTCTCAACTTTGAAGAGTAAATCCATAGTACGGTGATAATATAAATTTGACAATACGTCTTAATCCCAGGAGTAAACATGACCTTCGGAATACAACTCAGACCAAAGAGATGAAACCCAAAAAAATACATTGAAATTATGTATTGATTTATTTTTTATTTAAAATCCTTCACAATTTTGGATGGTCTCAATATTTTTGTTGGGATGGAATATTGTACTCACTTTTTTAATAAGTGCATTTTACCATTCAACCATCAAATTTTGCCACTCAACACTTTGACGTTGACCCCACTTCAATGACAACAATTTTCCCAGGTTCTCCCCGTCTTCGAATCATGGCGCATCGAGATTCAAAGCAGAGTTCTCTCTCGAAATTTGAATCCCACCATACAGGCCTAGACATTATTAGAATAATATGCGACTATCAGAGGATATTGGCTCAGCGTAAAAACAGTATTACATGACTTCCACTTTTGATTATACACATTCCCCTAAAACATTGACACAACACACAGATGAAAACAGGGTAGTCTCTACACTCTTGTATGCGAGAAACACCATAATGTAAGATACACGTACTGGTACCCACTTTAAAACTACTTGGAAGGGAAAATCAATACCAAAAACGCCATGGAATTTGTTTCCACTAAGGGACCTCATGTTCAAACTGAATATTTTCTTTTGTTGTGACAGTGAAATATTAAACACAGCTTAGAATTAAAAATATTTTGTCATACATTTCTTAATACCATTATGAGTCCAAAATCAAAATTTGATAAAATCTTGTCATTTGGAGTATCATCCCTAATCACATGTACAATCTAAATTAATCCTTCTTGACAGGCAAAAGTTGTTCAGAAAGTCTCTCATTGATGTGAAGAAAGAAAACAGCCTCATAGCAAGCAAGAGGAAGGATTGCCTCTTGAGCATTGCAACTACAAACATTGGGAGCATAAATATGTAGTAAACGATCAAAAGAGTATTTCAAATAACTATTTGTAGTAGCTATCATCAGCAAGCAAGCAAGAATCTTATTTGAAAACGAACAAATATCACACTGCAAATCTAAACACCATAGAAAAGTGATCCAAAGCATAAACAAATAGACAAAAGAAATTGGTTGTTTTTTTTAAGGTAGCCTATAAGACTAGAGGAAACCTTATGGTGAAAAAGGATGCACTCCATAAAATAAAACTCACCTCCATGGAATGATGCAGATCATCTAGAGCCTTCAACACACTCAATTAAATCAATTAGTTCAATCACATTTAACTAGTAGAATGCTTGTTCTTCTTAACTCAAGTTGCCTATGGAGCTTGCAAATTTGGCTTCAAATGGTCAATTAGAATGATGATGACATCCCAACGGGTTTCTTCATCTCTATCTAGGATAGACCACCCAACAAATGGATTGAAAACATTAAACTCAATTGTTTTGGTCATCTTTGGGCAGAACTGTCAACAAGTCTCTTAAGATGGATGATGATGGTAAACTATGAGTTAGAGCAAACCATAATTCACTCAAGCAAACCAAAGGCACTTTTGGACACCCTTTTGGGGTTTTGAGGTGAAGGTAAACTAGTTTGATCCAACTCTTAGTGTAGATGATCTTTCCTTCATAACCACTCCCCCTCGTCCTTCTCTTTCTACTAGCCCTGTCACAAGGTAAAATTTAGTCTATATTTTGTTCCAAATTCTTATTCTTCAAACTATTTCACTTCCTTGGATACCCATTTGGGCATACATTCTGTGTGCAAGCTTTTCAACCTAGCCTCCTTTGTAACATAAGCTTCAAAATTTTACTTCTGGGCTCTAAATCAGGGTTCCTAGTTTTGCTACAGTACCTTTATTATAATGGTCGAGCTTTTCTTCTTGGGATGAGCTTCTCAAGGCAAAATTCCACTAAATTCCTAATGAGAGGACTGTGCAGATGGTTTCTTAAAGTTTTTGGTTTTTGAAAAGTGGATTAAGCCCTCCAAATGACTAATTACCTGCACAGTCCTCTCAATGAAATTGTTGAAAAAGGGGATTAATTGATTTTAACATCAAGGGCATTGAGGAATCTCTAAATGAACTTGTTGAAAAAGTGATGAGAATAAAAGGTAAAATTAGAAACTTAAATCAATGGTGGGTGAGAAAGGTAAAGGAATGAAAGTTGGCAACATGGAAACAAAAATGAAGGTGGACAGTGAGGAAAGGAAGGGACCTATGCTTGAAATAGTGACCAATTTGGTCCAAAAGCTTATAACTCATATTTGGGACATGTGGCATTTGAGCCCACTATGTAAATGAAGAAGCGAAATCTTAAAGTTTTATTCATGATTTATTACATTATTATTCTGTGTTAGGTTTCTTGTAACATATTGATGTGATTAGTCCGATAATGTGTATTTGATTGTTGTCTTCTTGGCTTTTTTATCACCAATTATATTGAGTTTGTTTCAAATTATTGGTTTTCATCAGATTGTCCCATGTGGACATATATTGTTTTGTAAACAATATTGCAATATTAAAAAAATGCAATCAGAGGAGTTCAAAGCATATTATTATATTCACTATTCTCGGAGTGGAAAGGAATTCATCTGGATAATTCATGCATTTGGAAGAAGGTTGGAGAGGAACATAGAAATTTCAAAATCTAGGAGAAGAATGTTGTTGTAATACATTTTTCAACAATTAAACAATAAAGGCATCATTTAAGTGATCGATTTTTTTCACATACATGGTTTTCTTTTAGAATAAATCTAACATTTCCAATGGCTGTGTTTACTATAGTAAGTTTTCCTTTAATGACTCATTTCCATTATTGTAGATAGAAACTCAATTGAATGGAGCACAACACATGACATTATTAGAGTGGGCAAAGTGAGAAAACATTGAAGGGTCCTAGCCAGCTAAATCTAAACAATAAATGTCTCCCTATGCCATCCCACCTGTATAATTATATACTAGGAGAGGGGTCATGTTTATTTATTCTATCTGAAAATCTTTCATCATCCTCGACATATCTATGGAGTTTATTCACTTTTTAATTCAATTTATGTATTTTTTTGGCTTTCTTTCATGAGATTGATGATGTCTTGTAGGACAAACCAATATTCAGAGGCAATTTTTTTCCACATGCGAGAAAGATATGATGATCTTATTGTGGCATCTAGGTTAAAAATTAGATTAGAAACAATAAGTTCTACAGTAAAAAAACATTACAAATAGTGAATCAATATTCTAGTGGTATTATGAAACAAAATATCAAAATTTCAATATCAAAACTATATTGAAAAATCACACATGATTGTTTTCAAAATTTGAAAACCCGATAAATTCTTTTTTAAGGATCAAGATAGGAAAAAAATATCTAATAAAAGATGCAATACTAAGAAAACATGATGTAATACGAAAAAAACATGTAAGATAGAGAACTTGAAAACAAAATGAAAACAAAATGCATCTATCTTGTAGATGCACGAAATTAAAAACTTAAATGAATGCTAAGCGTATATTTATCATAATTTACAAAAAATGAGACAGTTAATTTTGTAACAAGGTTACCAAGGCGATCGAAGTAGTCAACGAAAAAATTGTAAAGAACTTAATGAAATCATTAATAATTAGCAATCGCACACGAGCAGTGAGATGTGAACGCCGAAAGGGAAAATGTGGAAGACTGCCGTGATGGATAAAAAAATTGTGGAAGAAGTTGTATTAATAAGAAAGCAAATAGTAAGGCATGTTTATAATCCATCTGTTGTTTTAAAAAGTTGATATCAGATATGAGTTGATGCTAATAACCCAACATGCTGCTATGGCCAAGCAAGCTGGCATTTTTCATAATTTGAACACTAATTGGTTTAAGCACAAAGAGCAATTGACTCACGACAGTCCAAACAACTACCAGTACAGTCACAGGTATGGAACCATATTTTAAGTGTACGAGTTCCTTGTGCTTGGACCTGCTAAATAATGTCCGTATCCTCCAAGCGACCCAACTTGAGAGAAATATTACAAAGGATGCACAGTTGAAGCAGTTCTAAGCATAGTTTATCTCGTGGTTCCTTCCATGCATATCTTCAACGAAACCTCATTTTTGGGCCCTTGTCATTGTTCCTTCAATGGCCTTAGTTATTTCGACGGCCAAACCTGCACACGCTTCTGACTCATTTCTGTAGCGCCATGTATTGTATTAAACAATCAGAATGGAAGGAATCTTTCCCAAGGAATATCTATTGCTTTTGAAATTTGGCGTTTCACCTTGAAACTATGAGTATATATATTAAAGCTACCAACTAACGACAGAGAAGGCCTTACAAAAGCCACAAAACTGCACTGTGGATCTTCATCATCTTGAAGGGCACAAATTTAAGAGGGTTTCTGACAGTCAATTATTTATCAATTAAATTTTAATGTATGCCCAAATAGATCATCTACTTACAGGAACTGCTAATGTAGATTGTCACTACAAGTCTTGTACTCCCTTCTTAAATGTATGGTATTTTCTATGGCCCTTTGGAGATAACTCAAAATGTTTTGATCATGGAAGCAATTCATTTCCCTTCTTAATGCACCACAGGCCAAAATGTTGCATCAGAGATAATGTGTTCGCTATACCATCGGAGCCTGTCGGAAAGAGTACACATTTTACCCTGCTAGCCATCAGTGGACTATAGTTGGAAAATGCCTTGGGAAAATTTCATGAACTAGTGGCTGGTGGCAGTGGTACTGGATTTATTATATGAAAAATTCAGAACAATACTCGAAACATGAAAGTTGATGGAAAAATGATTTCCCATGGCGCGACATTTTATATGAAGTAAAAATCAGGTGGATAGCCCATGTTTTCATCCATCAACTGCAGCAACAGTTTTAATTCAGTCCCCTCCACCGGAATATAATATACATTCGTTGTAGATTATAATATCACTCAAGAAATAGATCGTGTCCTTGTTAATCTCAACATCAAATCTGTCGTATTTCACCTATATTGCATGGCGTAAAAGCTTAAACCCTCCTTTTTTATGAGTCTCCATAGAAGAACTTGTTTTCTTTAATTGCATATAGACTTGAAGTGTTGTTTTTCTCCAGGTGCTTTTCTTAACCAAGTACTGCTCGCGTGTGATTGCTAGTTATTAAGCAGTATAAGACAGAGTTTGGACCAGACGGAGGACTAATGGTCACTCTAAGGGCCATTTGGCATCATCAGAAGGCTTTGGAAAGCCATGAACAAGAAGAATATGGGTCTAACAATGAAGAGGAAAATGGAAACCAGTGAAAACAAGTAAGTAAAGTGTTAGAAACTATACAAACACAGGGTTTTATGCCAGTATGTTATGAAAATGATGTGGTTGCAGGTATGAAAAATGGAAAATGGAAAGGATAAAGAACATCATGTTCAGTCCAAGATTCAGGCACTCATGCATTTGGAAGCAAAATGGAACAAGAGAAACTCTCTAAGAGTCATACATTTGGATGCTAATGCTAGGATCATGATGGTAAGGGAACATAATCCAGTTGATTTTCATCCAAAATCAGTTTTGATGAGGTGGAACACACAAGCATGTACGTCAGAGGACCATGTTAGAGGTAAAGAATGGTTACCATATTTTCCCTTACTCAATTTTCATAAGAATCTAGTAACTGGTAAAGCAAAAAAAGTTTTGAGAAGGATGTTGAGGCAGGACATATTTCAAATAAATGGCAAGTTAACAAGTCTGAGGAAACAAGAGGTCTCAGAAACCATGTCCAATGATTGGAAAAGAAATTTGCGGGTACAGACCTCAAATGGCCATGAAGAACAATATAATGAAGAAGGAAGGTCCTCAATACCCCATCAAGGTAAGAAAATTGTTTTAGAAGGATCAATCACATGGAACTTCAATTGGAAGCAAGAATTTGTTGAAGTATGGTTATATGGGGCAGCAATATCTCTGATTTATAATCTAGATTTTCAGTTTGTGTATAGCAGAGGAATAAACAAGATAACAACTGAAACATATTTTCAAATGGAAAAAGCAATGTGGTCACCACAAAGACTTGATGAGAACTCAAACCTTCACCCTTATGCATCTAACACTCTTGGGAATGATGAAGGTGCATGTATGCTAAGTGATGAATCTCAAGCCATAGAGAGAGTCTCTTGAATTGATAAGAGAAGAAGGTGAGAATATGCAGTTGATTCATAAGTTTGAGTTGAGAGAAGTCATCACAGACTTAGACAAGACAAAATTATACCAGAATGACAAAGAAATGGGAGCTCAACCAGAGAGAATAGAGTAGATTTCAGTTCTAAGACAAGCTTCTAGAATCCAAACAAGCTCAACTAGATCACAAAGGCAAGTTCTTAAGACTAAAGACTACAAGAACAATTCAGATTTGAGCAGGCATGTTGCAGTAGCTCAAAGGAAACTTAAAGAAAATGAGCAAGATAGGGAGGATGTAGAAGATATCCTTGTAAAAACATCCTTAGAAACTGGAATCCAAGGAAGAATTAAGGTTTTTGGTGATGAAGTCGAGAATGGATTTAGAAGGCTAATGCCAAAACAGGGACAGATTGAAGAGACAAAGAAAAGTTTTAGCATGAGGTACAAACATCATGTTGTTTTCAGGATAGAGATACTTGGTCATGGCAAAAGGCAAAAAATTGACCTGGACATAGATGAAGGAAGAAGAAATAGTGTATGGAATGCAAACAGAAAAGAAAGAGTGAATCAAGTGAATGAAGCTTACAAGCATGCACGAGAAAGAAGCCATGCAAATGAATGGAGAAGAAACATGGAAGAGAGTTTGATGCAGGATCATCTCTCATTAGGTGCTCATTTTGATGTGTTGATCTAATTTTGGTATGGGAAGGTGTTCTAGGAGGTCTAAATGTCATGTAAGTGTTATTAGAGTCATGATGTGATGTTGGAGTGATTGCAAATTTTCAAAAATTCAAAATGGTGAATTTCCCTCCAAAAATGTCATCTTGAAGCCTAGAAGAGTGTGAGCCATTTTTGGCCTATGATGGAGTTGTTAGTGGTCATAATAGTTAGGCAACCATGTTTAGAGAGTAAATACATGTCTCTTGAAGTGAGTGAAGTCTATGTAATGACAAATAATATAAAGTGCCTTCTTGGTGTGTGTAAGGTCACATGTAAAGGCCTAGAGACAAGTTAGTTAGGGTTCAAAAAAACATGAAAGAGAATGAATAAGAAGAAGATAATTCGAATGCAAGAGTTAGCTACCTAAAAATGAGTGAGAGAGGAAGGTAGAGCAGATCATTCCTCGAGGAGGAGGATGGAGGAGAAGTAGAAAAAAAAAAGGAGTAATGTCCCATTTTTTAAGGAATCCAGAAAAATAAAAGATGCATACTCTGTTTTGTGCAGTGGATTGTCATTTTTACTCTATTCATTCCTGAATTTCATATGGCTATATGTGTCTTAAGCTTCATTGAAATATTTCATAGGCTTGTAAGGGTTTTCTGGGAGTCTCTCAGCAGATTGATGCAACTCTGTTTTGAAAGTCTTGTTTTAAGCGTAGGAAAGAGATAATGAACTGTGCATAACTGTATATCAGAAGCTCCTTCAAATTTCTGAATGAATCTCTCTGAGAGTGGATTAGTTGAATACAAATTATGTCACGGTGTTTGTTTATGTTAGCATCTCAAGGATTTGGATTCTAGTATATTGTTGTTTTCATTGTATGACTGACTGTGACTGTGTGAACTTTGGATAGGACTTTGGGTGAACACCTTTAGCAATAAAAGCTTGAAACTTATTCTTGTCAAGATCATAGTGAGACAGTGGTTGTGGAATCATATAAAAGAAAACAATAGAAGTTTGTTTTGGTACCATTATTGTATGCAAGATGACTGTGTTTGAGACTGTGGAAAAACCTTTGCATTTTGCGAAGGCAAATGGAGGGATTCATAAAAAAAGAGTATGTACATTGGTTTCTTTCATTATTAGAGGGTAATTTGCATGATCCTAAGACAAACTACTCATGACCAAACTTGTATGATGGTACCCTGAAATAATGAAACTGTGATTACATGTAGTCCAAGACTGTGGACCTGAGAGAGAGTCCTTAAGAAGGTGAAGTTATCTGTGTCTAGACCATTGATGGAATCCATTGATGCATGTTTTAAAGATTCAAAACCATTGGGGAACTTTGCACATAGCTACTAGTATGATTTCTCAAGGTTAGGGTTATAAATGCTTAAAAATTGCAAATCTGTGACAGTAGAAGAACGTGTTTGGTTGAAGGAGCAATGAATGCATGGATTTTTTGAAGGTACAGAACTTTGGAGAAGTTCAAAACAGTGATTGGTGACCAATTTTTGCTCTTGAACCGAATTTCTTACCTATTTCTGAGTCATTTTATCCACTCGGGTTTCCTGGACAGAGCACAGTGGATTTTGAAGAGGGTTTAGGTTTTGAAGCTTATAATCACTGAATTTCGAGCCAAAAATTGGTAGATATCATCCTTAGTATCCTTTTTAAAATATTTTTTTGAAGAAAATTAATTGTTTGTGGGCTAAATTGAGAGAGATTCTTACCAGTTTTCTACAGTACCCTGTCACAGTAATTAAAGGCTAATGCATGAATAATTTAACAAAAGGAACCCTACTGTGCCCTTGGAATGAGGAAATGAAACTTCTAAGAAATGGTGAAGACCTTAATTTATGCCATAAAAGCCTCTTACTTGGCTTAGATTTAGAAGCCCCCTCCACACTGAGATATTTCTAACAGTTAGTTCAAGAAAACCTGGTGAGGGTTTGTAACCAAATTACAAGAAAGGAGAACAAGAGTTATACAGAGAATTGAAACTTGAAATTTTGGGAATGTGTTAGGATGGATAATAGCCAACTAATGGATTTTTTGAAACCTTTGAAGTTTGGGGTACCTTGGGAAGTGTGAAAACTAGGGTTGGAGCAAGGAGACTTGTCTTGAGATGCTTGTAGGTCAGTCTTGTAGAGTGGCAGAAAAGGTTGATTGAGGAAGGGGGAATGTTTTTCATTATTGATATCTAATCCTATTTTGAGTGTGGTGTGTCGCAGGGTACAGAGGCCAAAAGGCTTAAGAGAAGACATCATAAGAAAGGTGAAGCTAGGATTAGGAAGGATCAAAGTAGAGTGGAAAAAGGAGTAAATGGGAAAAGGAATTTATGTCAACTTTTGTTGCAAGAGAATCCTTTGGTTTGATTAAAACAGTGATGTATGGAGTGTCATAAATATGATTTAAGTGCTTCATATGGTCAAATGGACAAGATAGAGAAATTTAGGCAAGTTTTGGCCTTTGTAGGCTTGTAAAAGAGTTCCCAAGTGCAAGGCTTTTGGAGATGAATTACTAAACTAGTCAAATGGACTGAGTCTGAGTTTAGGGTGCATCAGAGTTGTTTTACTTCTAATATGTGTGTTCTATGTGCAGGTACAGGTAGAAGAAGAAGGACAACAACAAGAAATGAATGTTGAGAACACACAATTACAACCAGTGCTTATTACCTATAAGAGCACAAAAGAGAGAAAGTATGAAAGAAAGAAGAAGAAGGCAAGGAACATTGAGTCTTGTCAAATCAGGTGGAAGAGTAAACAAGCTGAGGATAAATTCATAAAGCTGAATACAAGTCTGGAAATGGGACAAACGTTGACAAATGAAAAAAGCTTATTTTTGCTCCTGGGTAGTATGATGCAGGAGAATCTGTGTTTGTTAAATGTCTAGGTGTCAAGTTGGTTTAAAACTGTAGAGAGGTTCATTTGACCATCCATGGTATGTAATTGAGCTTATTACATGTGTAAATTCCATGATCAAGACAAGTATAGCATGTTATTTTGAGTGTAAGACTAAAACAAGAATGTATAGAGCAAAATGAGACCATGAAGGTCATGTAAGTGTGGAAGAGCTATTTGGCACGAGCCATAGAGTGATATTAGGGTTATATTTAGTATGTTTGACAAGTTGTTGCATGATGAATCAAGGATAGAGTGTTGTTGATTCTTTCTAGGGTGTAGTTGAGTGAGTTAGAGAGCATCTAGGAGCTCATATAGGAGTTCTTCTCCGAATAGACAATTTCAGTCTTAATAGGGGGAATTCGAGCTCAAGAAGCTCAAGAAGAGTGTATTCAATGTAATTGAATGTGTGTGAAGTTTCAATAATGCGAATATAGCTATGTTTGCACATTTCTGGTGTATACTTGTATGTTATAGTGGACTGTGAACAAGGCTTATTTACTGGCAGTGAGTGAAAATCATGATCTTTTAAAAAAATGTGCCAAATCTCCTGACTGCAACAACCAAAAGGTGAATAACGTGTCTTAGATCATATTCAAATTTTATTTAAATCATAACAGTACGTTACAAGCTTTTTGCAGCTGAGTTTCTGTACGCGGGTTTCAATTAGGGCAACGTAAAACTTTTAATTCACCCGATGAAATCCTCTAAAATTTTGCAATAAATATATGCCCGAGCCAAGAGAGCATGACCACGAAGTTTCAGAGCATATGATTGAGTGAACACCAATAATTCGATGACAGAAATTTCGAGGAAATAGGGAAGAACACAGTCAACAGGAAGAGGAGAAATTCGATGATAAAAGGTGATGCAGAGGATCATTTCAAGTTCATCTAATCATCAAACAAAATCAACAATCAATCACTTCCTTTGCTCACTATCATGTTTCTAAGAACTTGTCTAGTTGTCATTTGACTCTTTTAGGTAATATGGCTCCTTCATGCCCTCTCTGATCTTCACTTTATGCACATACCTTGTTCTCTCATCCCATCCCAAGCCTTAACCATCATCATTATCTCTGAGTTCAAGAAACTTGATTTAAACTTCTTCTTTTTACCTTGTTTTCACTTCTTGTTCACAAATGGACTTGGTCCAAACTAGCTAAATTGAGATTATGTCTTAACTAGAACTTGGCCATGACTTATCTCTGTCTTTCACTCTCCTATGATGCTATTTCACTCATTCAAAAGCATTTACAATGTTCAAAATCTTACCTTTTTTCCATTGCCCTCAAACTGTCCTTATGGCCTCCTTAAGACCATGCCACATGGAACTACTATGCACCTAGACTTTTACAAGCACCCAGAAGATTCCAAAAGCTTCATTAGTTCACTTTAGCTATGCCAATATGCCCTTAAATTTCCAGGACTTGGCTCAACACACAGTTCTTAATACTTCACTTCTTGCAAATTTGACAATTATACCATTACTAGGTCTTCTTGAAGGAACTGTCAAGCGTTTCCGAGTGGATAGATGGTTCCAAGGCAAATTATCATAATTTTAAGGCACCCAATATGGTCTTCTAGGTTCCTAGAAAGTTTTAAGACTCATCTCATGAGGGACATCATTGTTCCTTTGTTAGTCACTTTCCCTTATTAGCCTTTTTGACTGTGTTTTAAGGTCCCTTCCCAACTGTCAAGAAAGTCTCCAAAGCTAACCCTTAAAATTCCAAGATTCCTTCAAATTGTGCAAGAGGAGGTCCTAGTCATCCTATCTTCCCAATTTCAAATCGAAATACCCTTGTTTAGACCCTCAAAACTCTAACCCTAGCACTGTCATACTGTGCATTTCTGAGAAACCCGAGAATCAAAATCTTGTTATAGAATTTTTTGTACTTGGACTTAAGATCCCAAAATTTATATGGTCTGTATTGATGATATCTAAAAAGAGGAGCTTACCAGTAGACCTTGAGAGATTGTATAAACCTTATTCTTCTCACATTTTCCTCTGCTCTGCCTGTAGAAGGATACTATTACAGTCATTTCATGCAACCATCAAACAAACAAGTAAAACCCTTATACTCCTGGGTTGTGCTTTTCATTTCATCATATTCATGCATTAAATCTTCAACTATCTCACTTTTCAAATAAGTCTAAATCCATTCTTTAACATGCATTCTTCAATCTCTGGGCTGTAGGTGACTGGATATGGGGTTTTCATTTGTTCTTCATCAAAGATAACAGAGAAGCCTTCCTTGAACTTAACCCAACTTTTCAATTACAAGAAGATCACACCGTAAACTTATTCAACCTGACATTACAATGCTTGCACCACCACAACACACCATGCAACAAGCAAATGTTATTCTTCCTAATACTAGAACAGGGTCTGAGTTACTTTTATTGATTCCATCAATTAATGTTGGGCACATGAAAGATTCCTTCAAGGAATTAGAGTGTTTATAATATGCCTCACACTATAATGATGCCAACAACCTTCTAGCCACTTATATTCCAAAAATCTCAGTTATTTACCTCCTTTTACAGTCTCAGTTGGGTATTTGAACCTTCTTCCTCCTGTATTAAGACTAGAATGCAAAGACTTTACACGCCAAACCACTCCTCACACACAATGATCTCACTTCAACTATAGCATAAATTGATATCAATCACAGTAAGAATAAATTCACATCACAAGATAGTACAAAAATGATCTAAACTAGAGTCCTCATGAGTCATACCAAGAAATCTGTATTTTTATTACAAAATTTCCTTTCTCAAGCTCTTCTCCATGAGCCCATTCCTTTTCTCCCTTCATAACTGCTACTCATACGAGGTTTTGCTTCTCATATACGTGTTATCTTAACCCTAACTGATTTAGTGGTTACACATCATGATTTACATACATGGAAAGGTTATTTGCTTAACTTTATAACATATAATTTTGCTCTTCAACCACACACTAGGAGTCTTTTATGACATGACTAACTCTAAACAAGACCCCATAATCACCTAAGACCACAAAACCTCCAACATAGCCCAGAATGACCTTTAAACTCTTTCTTATTTTCAAATTACAAAATTGGAGGGAAAGTACTCATTTGAATTTTTGAAAAACTAGACTCCACAACTCAACGTGTCATGAGTTCTAATGACCTCTACATGACTCAAGCCCATTCCATTTGACCACTTAGACCTTCCTAACCATGATCAAGATGTCATTTGCTCAAAATTTGACTCTCCTTCATGATGCTCCTAAACCGAAAGGTGATTTCTTGATGTTGAAAAAGCTTAGAATTGAAATTGTGATATTTTGAGGTACTTTGGAGGGGTGTGTGCAAGAACTCAGAGGTTTGTGAGAGCAATTACATAAAAATTATCCTCATAAACTGTCAAAATCCAGTCTTATCTAAGCATTCTAAAACTTGTTTCTTAAATTTTACCAATGGACCTGAATACAGAATTATAAGTTTTGAAGATACATCAGGAGAAGGTTGAATCTATTCTCCAGGTCCTAAAATTTAATAAGTGTGAAGATAATTAGAGAGTAAGGTATGGATCCTAGCTTCATAAAAGCTAAAACAATATTGTTCCTTAAGTGTTGCCAAAGAGTCTGAACATAGATATATGAGCATTTCTATCAGTTGTACTGATTATATAATCACTGTTCCATAACAGATCTTAATGACTATCTAAAACAGAGAAAAGAACAACTAGCAGCACCAAAGGTAACACATAAGAATATAGAGTGAGTGGATACAAGGAACAAATATTTTTGGAGAAGCTAATAAAAGTAGAAATGCCTTCAAGATAAGTAAGATCTAGTTAATGATGGAGCAGCGATTGTTAAGAAATAAGCTTCACAAAACATACATAGAGTCAATCTTGTTTTGAGTATATGCTATATGCATACCAAATAAAATGAGACTGATGTCCTCAGAACAGGAGAAAAAGAAAACATAAGAAAGGGTAAGTATGTTTAATGGTGGTTTGATCTTTAGAAAAAGGTATGTCTTTCACATCTTGTATATCTTTCATACCATGCCTTTGTTGCGTCTGGAAGGTAAAGTGTGGTGCACCCTGACAGGTGCTTGTGGTCAGCAACCTTCATGAACCGCCACTGTTAGCGCCTGCTTGCACCTAGTGGGCAATCATGGCTTCACCTAGAATCTTCGCACCCATGTGGTCTTGATTGTCCAACTCTAACAACCAAGAGCACATGGGTGCAAAGATTCCAGGCGAAGCCATGATTGCCCACCAGGCGCAAGCAGGCCCTAACAGTGGCGGTTCGTGAAGGTTGCCAGCCACAAGCACCTGCCAGGTTGCACCACACTTTACGTTCCAGATGCAACAAAGGCATGGTATGAAAGATATACAAGATGTGAAAGACATACATTTTTCTAAAGATCAAACCACCATGATTAATGGTGGTTTGATCTTTAGAAAAAGGTATGTCTTTCACATCTTGTATATCTTTCATACCATACCTTTGTTGCGTCTGAAAGGTGAAGTGTGGTGCAACCTAGCAGGTGCTTGTGGCTGGCAACCTTCACGAACCGCCACTGTTAGGGCCTGCTTGCGCCAGGTGAGCAATCATGGCTTCGCCTGGAATCTTTGCACCCATGTACTCTTGGTCGTAGGAGTTGGACAATCAAGAGCACATGGGTGCGAAGATTCTAGGCGAAGCCATGATTCCCACCAGGGGCAAGATAGCCCTAATAGTGGCGGTTCATGAAGGTTGCCAGCCACAAGCACCTGTCAGGTTGCACCACACTTTATTTTCTAGACGCAACAAAAGCATGGTATGAAAGATATACAAGATGTGAAAGACACGCCTTTTTCTAAAGATCAAACCACCATTAAAGCTGTGGGCTGTGAAAGTGAGAAAAACTCTTCTGTCTTCAGGGGCTAACTTGGATAGCACAATTGCAGCTGCTAAAAGCTCATATTTTGAGCGGAAAAAGATTAAAGCTGCGGGCCGTGAAAGTGAGAAAAATTCCTCTGCAAGACACAATTTAGGGTCTGCTGTGATTGAGAACTTGGAGCCAGCAGTGGCGGGTCAAATAAATCTGGAGAAAAAACAAGACGAAACCGAACATGATGTAATTTCAAAGATTAATTTTGAAGGGATTAAAGCTGCGAGCCTTGAAGCTGACGAAAGCCCCTATGCAAGATGCAATTAAGGCCCTGCTGAAGGTTGCAGCCATCCACAATCACTATAAGGCCATCCACAATCACTAGGAGGTTGGATTAAAGAGGCTCAAATGTGGTTTCAAAAGAAAATGACAAAGCTAGGGCATGCGATCATCTGTGCCAAGATCAAGAATAGAGGTTGTTATTGGCTCATGACCTAGATAATCGCCTCTATTCTTGATCTTGGCACAGATGATCGCATGCCCTAGCTTTGTCATTTTCTTTTGAAACCACATTTGAGCCTCTTTAATCCAACCTCCTAGTGATTGTGGATGGCCTTATAGTGATTGTGGATGGCTGCAACCTTCAGCGGGGCCTTAATTGCATCTTGCATAGGGGCTTTCGTCAGCTTCAAGGCTCGCAGCTTTAATCCCTTCAAAATTAATCTTTGAAATTACATCATGTTCGGCTTCGTCTTGCTTTTTGTCCAGATTTATTTGACCCGCCACTGCTGGCTCCAAGTTCTCAATCACAACAGACCCTAAATTGTGTCTTGCAGAGGAATTTTTCTCACTTTCACGGCCCGCAGCTTTAATCCTTTTCCGCTCAAAATATGAGCTTTTAGCAGCTGCAATTCTGCTATCCAGGTCAACCCCTGAAGGCTCCACCTCCGGAAGAGCGTGACGCTGGAATGGCCCTTCGTCTTGCCATGGATTTGGTTCATCTGAACTGCGAGGACGGAGTAGATAGTAGCGGTCACCACTCTTTCAGGTTTCTATAAAATCAACGCAATAGTAGCAAAATGCGGTAGGCGAACCCGAGCGATCTTTATGAGCTCATCGTCATTTTCTGGAGTCCACGAGATTTTCGATGCCATTTTTTTTTATGACAACCTTTCTACGTGAACGATTAAGTATGAATACTATAAACCTATGCAAATTTAAACGCTTTTAGTACCGCTTCTCATTGTCTCGTTCTCTAGGTAGCTAATACGTGCCAAAATATTTGGCATGGGACACGTAATTCGTATGATTGCGTTTTATTTATAATCCAGCCTAAGGTTATGGCCCCATGCAAAAAGGAAAGCTAATTTTTTAGTAATTATTATAGGAATTGCACATTATATTAATGATAATATGAGTTACATTAGTAAAGGCCGATTGAACAACTCATGTTCGCATAAATGTCATAAAGGTAGTATAGAACGTCCAAAGGATACAAGAAAAGACAGAAAGAAGCCTCACGAAGGCAGGGCTACAGAGGCACTATCATAGCAACAACCGCAGAACCAAAAGAAAACGTGGAAGTCAACGCCATAGCTGACCGAATAACCGGTGGCTCAAAGCGCCCCCTCTTCTCCTTAGATCTCGTGACAATTGTCCACTTCTGGAGCGGGGGAGTCAAAGCAACCAAAGAATCAAGACGAGGACCATCCTACTCAAGGTCAGAATCAGAGGATTCTGACACATGATATCTTTTAACACAACTGTCAGCAAGGGAAATCTCGTCATTCATAGTCTCTAAACTTCTAGGCAGAGGATTTTCTTCAGTTCCATGCGTTGTAAACGGTTGCCAACCTTTAGGCCGCGAAGAGACCACTTTTTTTCTTTTTTTTAGTCTTATTGATGATATAACCTGCACCAGAAAGTCGTATTCTCATAATCTAGAACTTGTAACCACTTGAATCCATCATAAATTAACTCCAACTTTTCCATAAGACCGTTGCTGAGGTCCACCTTGATGCATATACGAGCATGTGTGAACAACCCTTGCTTAGACCGCTCATCATCCATCTTGATAAAACGACCAACAAAGTTGCCAATAGCCGTACACGTCGCAGGGTGCCAATAAGGGAGAGGAAGATTTGGGAGACGAACCCAGACCGACATTTTGGAGACTACCATGGTAGAAGGATCGAAATCCAAAATCTAGGGAGTAAAAAAAAGGCTAGCCCTACCCCAAAACCACATACCCTTAATAAGAGCTGGTTGATAATAAGTAGGAGAATACATACGGACAATTAAAAAACCCTTAGCACAAAGTTGGATCTCACAGGCACTAGTCCATGTGGAGTGAATCCGTTTGTGTAAATCTTTTGTTTGAGGCCAGAAACCATTAAATCTACAAATAATAGCAGAAGCTTTGAGTGCAGAAACAGAAATGGCTACATGTGACATAGAAAGCGTGACCACAAGAATGTCCTTTGTTTTGTCCACAGTGTAAGGCAGACCAGAAGCATCCGCAGCCCCTGAAGATCCTTGCCCATGATTTCCCGCAACAGCTGCCGCCAAAAAAATATTTTCCAAGGGGAAAAAAGCATGTTTGCTCGCCATTGACACCATCAGAGATGCAGTTGCACAACGTAAGAAATGTACCAACTTGGATGTTGAAGGGCGGTAATCTAGGAGTGAAGGCGACTAGATCTTGCAATGGGGAGTGCACTGCAAAGCTTCAACAACTGACATTTTTTATAAATCTACAAAATTCTTCACATTCACCTACAACTTTTCAATGGATATGGACTTATTTAGCAACCTTGAAGCATTCGACCGTAATAGTGCCAAAATATTATTTCTCATTTGTTTGGTATATATTTAAATAGGAAATGTCATGATGAATTTGCAATTTGTCAATAGGCCTTTAATCCCTTAAAAATAATTTGTTATATTTTAAAACTGTTTTTTTTTAAATCAATACGTATTAACGACTCCGTTGAGGGATCTAAACCTCAATCCTTGAAATATTTGATTTCAATAAAAAACACAACATTTAGACTCGCTAAAAAATACTTAAATAAAAACTCCTTAAATGATATTCAACAAAATTTAAATGAATTACAATTTTTATTTATTGAAGGTTTGATATTCTCATGTGTTCTAAATCAATCACATGCAAAACCTAACATCAAATGCACTTTAATAATATGACCTCATTTTTTTAATATAGATTGTCTATAAAAACATTTTCATTTTTCAAAATCTTCCTATATAATTTTTTAAGATTATGAGATAAATGCTTCCAAGAGATGTCAAATATATGATTTCCTGATATATTCAAAATATTTTTTTCATAGGCATTTGGAAACTTGTAATAAAAAGAAACTCTCACGTATAAATTTGAACTATGCATTATTTTGTAGTATTCTTCAAACATGTACCAAAATGAGATTCTATCGGTACATAATTAGAATCATTTTTAATCAAAATTTGTAGCTACAAGTTGTTTAGGAGACATTTATTAAGAATATGAATATATAAAAACAATGTGTGAACTGTCTAACAAAATGTCTCATGATCTAGGAAAATTAAAAAATAAATTATAGTCTTCATTAATACTTTACAAATCTCTAATTTTTCACATGAAAGTACAAAAATGTTTAAACGAGTTATTGTGAAAAAATAATATTTGTGGATTGTATTATTATATACCATCTTTAAGAACACAATTATCATTTACTTTGAACTAATATACTCATTCATATCGGCCTATCACAAGCACATATGGATGTTACTAGTTTAAATATAACTCTCATTTTGTATAAATATTTATTTATAAACTATATTAATGTACATAAATAAATATTATAAATTATTGTATATATTTTATTAATAGTGTATGAATAATATCGTTTTACATTTTTAAAGGGTGATATTGAAAATTACCATCAACTAGTAATTGTTTGAGGGGAGTAGGTGCTTGTCAAATTTAACGCCCACCACATCTAAGTATACATCACACTCACTAAAGTGGATCTCTCACCCCAATGGTCCCATGAAGGGGGGCTCTTAAATATCCCAGTCATTATTGCTGAGAAAATTTAGAGGTATTTTAGCACCTATGTGGTCCCATGTTTCTTCAAAAGTTCCTCAACAATCCCTTGTTGGAAATATTATCATTTATGTCAAAAGAATGATGATAAGAAATTAGTTTACATGCGTCATATGTTATAAATATTTGCCATTGATATTTTAGGAATGTGCCAATCATTTAAAAATCGACTTAGTTTGAATTTTGCATGCCGCACAACAAAGGAAAATATTGTGTAGTGTTATGTGGGTTTGTGTAATGTTCTGTGGATTTGAGAACGGTTTGTAGTGCTTCACATGTTTAAAGGATCACATTGAAGTGTTTCGCTAATGTTTGAGTGCAAGCCAGTATTGTGTAACAAAGGATGTATGTTGTAAATAAAAGGAAATAGTTGTCCACAAGTGGTAGAAAGGAAATAGCCACACAACAAAGGGATTTTTCTTTTGAGTGTCTTGGATGTTTTTGAGAGGATTGAATGTTGCATAGGTCAGAGAAAGTCCATCGAAGTCAAGGAATTTTGTATAGGTCAAAGAAAGTTCGCTTAAGTCAAGGAATGCCGCATATGTCAAAGAAAGCCCCCAAAAGTCAAGGAATGTTGCACATGTCAAAGAAACTCCACGTGTGTCAAGGAATGCCACATAAGTTAGAGATAGTTCGTGGAATCCTAAAAGAATCTTATAAATTCAAGATATCATTCTACAAAAGCTAACTCATGTTTTGAAGCCAAAAGAAAGCTATTTTGGTAGTCTCCCAGATGGTATTACATATTATTTTGAGAGATGAACATAATACAAAACAAAATCAAAATGGCAATTTGTGGTGTGCCCCTGTAAGGAGATATAACAAACCACTAGTGGAGAAGAGTTGGAAAGAAAAGGGAAATATCTTAAGCTCAAAGAGTGAAATGGAAAATTGTTGAAGAGGAAGGAAGAGGTTGTTGCACATAGAATGAGTAAATTATGAGAAGTTTGGGTGTATGAATCTAGCAAGACAATTGAGTAAAGTGTGAACATGTGTGAGTGGAGCAACTGAAAAATAACATGATATTTCTGGAAAACAATGAAGAATAAGAAGGAAGAACATAACAATGTACATGTTGAGAGTATGATTTGATCGTCATTCATCATGTTGAAGAAGCAACTACACAAGATAAACGTTTGTATTGTTAGGAATTGGAGTCTCCAATGTGTTGGTGCTCACAAACATGCTAAGTTGGTGCTCGACATTGGTGATTGGTGTTTCTGTTGAATTGGTGCTCACGAACTAGCTAAGTTTGTGCTTGACATTAGGGATTGGTGTCTTCGATGAATTTGTGCTCACAAACTAGTTGAGTTGGTGCTCGACATCGGGCATTGGTGTCTCCAGTGAATTATTTCTCACGAACAAACTGAGTTGGTTATTGGTATTGGGGATTAGTGTCTCCAGTAGTTTGGTGCCTACAAACATTTGTAAATCAATTAATTTTGTGACTAGATTTGAATAGTAGATCGAAGTAGTCTATCTATGGTTTTTCTCCTAAAAGGGTTTCCACATAAATCCTATGTTTCATAAATGTTGGATTTTGTATGATTATGGTTGTTATGGATGTTCAATTTTTTAAATAATTACAAAATGTAGTATATTGATTCAGCTCCTCCCCCCTCCAATAGTATAACGATGTGCTCTTCAATTGGTATCAAAGCAGTTTCATTTAAGGTTAGCTTAACATTTGGAAGGTTATTCTCTAAAGCACACATGGTTGTCAAAAAAGGATTCTCCTCAAATAAAGCTCCATTTTTTCAAGGAACTAATTATGCCTTTTGGGGCATAAAGATGCACACTTACTTAATACTAAGCTAACATAGCATATTGAGGAAAGGAAATGAACTCATCTTTATACAATGACAAGAAATTGTTAGAGCACTCACCTAGTACCTATAAGGTGGTCACCGTGCAATTATCTCTCCAGAGAAGCAACACACCAATAGAGAATCACTATTAGGTAGATAAGGGTAACACCGTTCATTTCCTAGACTCACTATAGGCGACCTAATAGTGCAAACAACCATCCAAGAAGAAGAGTATCCAATCCAATCTAAACAAGATGCAAAAGAGCAGAGAAAATGGAATTTTGAATGATCTAGCTTCCCTTTCTTTATGAATGTTAAATGAGTGGCAAGTATATACAAGATGTCATCGCTCACGGGTGATGGCATTAGCCATGGGAAAATATAACACCGACATCATTTCCTACGAGTGATGGCGTCGAAAAAGGGTAGTGAAAAGAGGTAATGTGTCGTAGATCATGAAAGTAGATCAGCAAGGTACAAAGTGGTGAAATGCAATCAAGAATTTGTGAATATAATGTGCACAATACCTATGAGGACAAGGATGACTAGTGCAAGGAAAACTAAGGCCAAGACCAAATAGCAATACTCTCTCTATGTACTGCCTCTAACCCATAATTATTACGTGAATAATCATTCATCATTCCTAGTAGGCCCCTTAAGACACCCGCTCAAGAAATAGATGCATTGATGACCCTTATTTGCACAAAGGAAACTGTTAGTAAACATGTATAAAAGATGAAAAGTAAAAAATTAGGTGTATGCATTAATTGTACTGATAAGTTTGGTGTTGTTGAACTTATTTTCTTGTAGACACCTAAATTCTACTTACACAGTTTTATTGCTAAAAGCACACTAGTTACCCTCATTCTTACCATTTCCGTTATAATTAGCCATTTTAACTAATTAACTAACATTTCCCTTTATTTTGGTTAATTAATGACGCTTTGTTGATTAACTAACCTCCATCACATTCTGGATGCCAATTGATGACACATCATTAGTTATAATTCTCTTCTGAGCAAACAATTAGAGATTATTAGCTAATTAAGCCTATTTACCCTTGTTTTGATCAATAAACACTATTATTGGCTAAAACCCCTCTTCTAACCATTCAAAATTACCCCTTTTCCCTCCAACACATCTCTAAAGGCTTCAAAAGCTTATCCTAGCCTCTTAATTGACCCTAATTAATTAATTAAGGCTCCTCACATTCTAATCACTTGTTAATTCAGTAATCATGATTAGAAAACCTTAATCTACTTTATGCTTTTAG
This sequence comes from Taxus chinensis, assembly GCA_019776745.2. Taxonomy (NCBI): domain Eukaryota; kingdom Viridiplantae; phylum Streptophyta; class Pinopsida; order Cupressales; family Taxaceae; genus Taxus; species Taxus chinensis. The sequence goes on from CM034156.1 coordinate 657,801,025, forward strand.
TCCCCACATGCACCAAGATGCAAGTTTTCCCTAAATAGAAAACTACAAAAAGGACTAAGCACCTAGCTTCATACTTTACAACCATACTTTTATTAGTATATCATATAACAAATATGATTAAGAGCCTTACTTTCTTCTTGGATTAGCTTGCTCAATCTTTGCATCCAAATCTTCATTTTGGTTAGTAGAGGGATATCTAATATGGCCCTTGTAGCCATTGTTAGAGAGATCTCTCACCATTTGTGGAGTAGCAACAACCATAATTTGATTGCCCTTAGATCTAATTAGGTCTATGTTAATTAGTAATCATCTCGCATAGTAAGGATGCTTGTAGATTAGATGTTTAATTTCACTTTGTTTTAATTTCCAAGGGGCACATTGGCGTGACTGTTTGAATTTGGCACTATTTTTAAAGTTGTAAATTCTTAATTTTTTTTGTTGGTTGCAAGTTCCTCTAACTATTTTCTTTAGTTTTTCAACATATAAATTAGATTTTCTAATGAATTTCCTTAAGTTTTTTTAGTGAATGCTTTGGTTTCCATGCTTTGTATGAGTTTGAGATAAAGTTTGTGAATTCTCTTCTCTTGCACCTTGTGTGATCTTGAGAATCAAAAAGGAACTTTAAACCTTCTTTTTCTAATATTAGAGTAAGTGGGAAATTTCAGTATTCATTTTTATGCTTAAAGGAATGAACTTTTCATATTGCATGTGTATGATCATTTAGATTAAGAGCTTTCCATTTGATAAACAATTAGGATAAAGATTTTGTGTGTTCTTCTTTTGCACCATTGTGCGGTCTCGAGAATCAAAAAACAACTTTAATTTTTCACTAAAAAAGCACTTGGATTAATTGGGAATGACCCTTTATTTACAAAACATTATGGTGGTTATTTGATCTATAAGTTTTTCATTGTTATCTAGTTAGGTTGTTTGTTGTGTATGCTCCTCTCTTACGTCTTTGGATGATCTTGAGAATCAAAAACAACATTTAATCCTCTTTTTATGATATTGTAGATATTTTTGGATAACTACTAACTATTTGTGTGTATGATCTAATGATTTCCAAAGAAAGGAAAATATAAACAAAAATCTAACTACACGTGTGTTGTAGGTTGCCAATGGTGGTCTAAACTGAATTTCTTAATCCAAAAGATAAAATAAACACACCACCTCTGTTCATCACACTGTATATGTAGGTTTCATTTAAGAGCTACAGCTCCTCCTCTTTGAACTAAGAGAAGTTCCCTTTGGCATAATATTTAAGATAACAAGAGGGATTTTCCTAGGAACCCCAAAGTAGTTCACGCAAGAGGGAACCTTGCGAATGAAACGGGAAGGTGCTCCACTACCCAATTGATTAGTATGCCTTAGAGAGATTAGATTCAAAATTATCTTCACACAACCCCAGTGAGATACAACTGAATGTAATTTATTTCTCATTGTATCGAAGGGGGTAAAGTAAAGTTGTGATACTCCAAGTTTTAGTCAATGTGACTTTCTTGGCAAACCGTACTCACAGAAATAGTTTGTGACACCTACAAAAGAGAACCCAATAGGAATCTTGTGGCTTGGAGCCAATTTGAATTTAGACATCACGTTTGAAAGAGCTCTCATAACGTGACAACTTTGTTGGAGTCAAAACCTTGTTATTTGAACAAGGGGAGAGTCCACTAAAGTTGAAACCGCTTGTTACTTCATCACGAGACTTATGACATGTTACTTTGTCCTAGTTTTTCACTTTTCCTAAGAAAAGGTGAAATTCCACCAAAGTTATGCCAAGTATTTCTCATCACCACTTAGTTTACACCTTTGTTTTCTTGTTTCCCATTTGAGACAAAAGAAAACATACCTACATAGTTTCATTGATTGATTGTGTCCACCACTTTTGCACCATTTACATTCATCCTTGTTTGAGACCTGTATGTAAACGTTGAAAGTGTGTTGGTATGTCATTATATCTTGGTAGCCATTGTCTCGATACCCATAATGAAGATGTCATATTGTAGCTAGGTTATCTCATCACTTGATTTCCTTTGAGTTGTTATGCTACCCACATTATAGCCATACAATTGTGATACTTATGTCTTGTTTCCATTGTGAAACTTGGTCTAAGTCTCTAAATTGTATTGTTACACTGCTCACACACATAGTAACTTCTTGAAATACTTAGGATTAGTTTTTTATTGTAAAATTTCCTTGAGTTTTTGAGAGTGTTGATGTTACATTGTTCACATTGCGATAACACCATTTTGATACTAAAATCTTGCGTTCATCACAAAGCTTGATTAACGTATCCAATTAGTGTTGTTACGTTGCTCGCATTGGTAACTTCCATTTTCAAAGACTTGGACTTTGTTTGTGTCCAAAACTCTAGTTTTAGTGTATCTTGTTGGGGACCACATCAACACTTTCTTGGTATTTAAGTCTTGTTTATTTTAAAACTTGACCTAAGTGGTGATATTTTGTTGTCATTATTTTCTCTAAAACCTATCTTGGAAAAACATAGGGAGTAAACTATTTTTTTGACTGGATTTTAGTCTTGTCCTAGATACTTCTTTTCATATATTACCTTGTTAGAGTATATCATTCTTTATTCTTTTATATCCTTAGTTTCATATTGAATTTTTGAGGACAACGTTATGGTTGATCACAATGGTGGTGAGAGGAATTCTCCTCGTGCAGACTTGGAGCTTCATCCCGCCCACTTCGATGATTATTTGTTCCAAAAAAAAAAAAATGAGGTTCTTACACCGATGGCGAGGGTTAGCTAGTCACTTCCCTTTCTCTATACCAGAGAAACAGTTGATTATTATATTTGTACCCAACCTCCACCCTGAAATTACACTCCACTTGTAAATGCATTGTTGTAACACATTTGAAGAGGTGATAGAAAAGGGTAGTCAAATAGAAAACATGTTGTTAGCTAGAGGGACCTTGAAACCCTTTTCACGTGATCATAATGATTCCAAACCTAGTGAAAAGACAAAGTTTGTTCCCAATAAGAAAAAAATGTTGTAGGTGATGGAATAATAGACTCTAAACGAGTGCAAGCATTTCCAAACTATGCTACCCTTGAAACTTGTAAAGGGAACTACTGCCTACGGAGTACAAATGTCGTGCCTTTCACCCCTTTTTTGACTCTATGTCATCAATATTAAAACATTTAGAGGCAGTTAACATGGTTAGATATCCTAAACCTACACCTTATGGGGATGACGCACCTAAGCCATCATGTTTTAGGGAAAATGAATATTGTGGATTTCACCGCATCAAAGGTCATAAAACCGATAAGTGTTTAACATTGAAGCACTATATTCAGGACTTAATTGATAGCAACAATGTGGAAATGGATTCCGCTGCCCCTACCAAATATCCCAATGTAAACATGGGGATCTTTAAATAACCTTTCCCTAAGCACAAAAAAGGAAAGGAAAAGTCGGATCAGGGGCAATCGTCTCAAGCCAAGAATGTTAATTACATCTCAAATACTGACCATTTTGATTCCCTAATAGGTTGTGTCAATCCACCTTTTGAGAATATCCAAAGAATCAAGATAAAATCAAGGGAGTGCACCATGGCAACATGAAGAACTCACCTTGTTATTTCAGAACCTCCCCCCTACTCATTAAAACATTCATTATGACGTATTAAAATAATTAGAGAAAAATACAGATAAGATTTCGATATTAGACCTTCTTAAAATTTCTAATGTTCATAAAGACATCCTTTGTAAGACATTACATAGATCAGGAGTGTCTGTTGATATCGACCCAACATGCTTCCAAGTAATGATAGCGCATATTTCTCCTACAAAGCATATAACCTTTAGTCCAACAAAAATCCCAGAAGAAAATCCCTCTCATAATTTACCCTTACATATTGAATTCATAATCAAACGTAAGAAGGTAAAAAGAGTGCTCGTGGATGGCAGATTAGGTTTAAACATTTTTACTTTAAACCTAGTTCAGAAACTAGGGTGTACTGAAGTTGATTTATAAAAAATGGTCATCACCATAAAGGTATATGACAATGAATAATGACGATCAAATGGTATGATCACTTTCTCACTGGAAGTAGGTCCTATCAATCATGATATGAAGTTCCATGTCAGAGTCTTGGAGCTCCCCTACAACATATTGCTCGTCCATCCATGGATTCATGCCATACAATTCATACCTTCAACATATCATCAGAGCTTAAAGTTACATCATGAAGGGAAGAAACTCACTATTAAGAGATATCCCCAAAATTTTTCTCATTGTAGAGCATTGTAGGGTTGTTTCCCCACTATTTACGAATGTCATTCTATAGAGATAGTTGTTCCAGTTCAATCAAAGGCCCTCACTTCACGAGTGGATCCAGATACCTTGTCTCCCAATGACAATGGTGCTTCTACATCAGAGTATCCTTTTACTACATGGGATATGAAGGTTAGAGAAAATGGCTGCAGAGAATATGATCTTTAGTAGGCCCTTCTAGTTCAAAACCTTCTCCTATCACCCAAATTGTGTGGTAGGCCATGTTACAAATTTCAATGCTCCAAGGAAAATTGTTGTTTCGACGCTTCACTTTGGGTGGTTTATTATTAGATGAAAAGTTGTTCAACAATATCAAATCTCATCTTTTAGATGATGAAATGGCTCCATGTTACCAATCATCCAAGTATGTTATCCTGAAAAAAATTATGTATGCTATGGGATATAAAGGACGTGGTTGTGGCATCAATGAACAAGGTACACTGGAAGCTCTTCTAATACCTCATCGTATGGTATGTAAGTATGGTATTGGCATCTAGCCATATGGGTCTCACCCCTCAGAAGTCGAGGATACATCTTATAAATGTGAAGATATTTCATTCGAATGTGAAATTGAAACAAATTCCTAGTGTAGTCTTTACGAAGACCTTGCCTCCATGAACCTATTTTCCGACGTGGCTATCCTAACTATAACCCCCGCTATATCCCTTACTACTCAGACACTAAACCTTATTTACCCATCACTCATGAATTGGGACCAACAACAACATGTGCCAGTTGATGTTTTCAAAATGAAGAAGCTATTGGTGAGTTCCCAGGCATTCATGACAGTATTCCAATAGGTGACCACAAGAAAGGCTTCTCCATTCAGCTCAATGCATGCGCATACTTTGGGGAGGAGGCTGAGTTGTGTGGTCATTTAAGAAAAAAAATACGCAAGGGAAAAAATTTCACCGAAAATCCTTGCAAAAAAGAAAAATTCCAAGTCCTATAGCGAAAACCTCTTTGAGGTGCTTTTGGACAAACAAAAAGAACAATCAATGGCAAAAATAGTTGACCAACCTGAAGGTGAAAACCTCTTTGAGCCACCTTTGGAAGAAGAATATCTTAATCTCCCCCTTGATCCTACACACATGGAGGATGAGTCCAAACTACTGATAGAGGAGACAATAGATGTCAATATTGGCATAGAGGAATTACCCAAATAGTGAAGTTGGGAGCTTCACTCTCAGCTCAAGAATAGAAATTTTTTATAGTGATTTTGAGAGAATTTGTAGATATATTTGCTTGGTCCTACGCAGACATGCCAGGACTTAATCTTGAATTAGTGGTGCACAATCTGGTTATACACCCATATGTCAATCTTGTTAAACAAAAGCTTTGAAATATGCATCCTCACATCACCTTGTTGGTTAAAGTAGAGCTGGAAATATTATTGACAGTAGGCTTCATCAGGCCTATTGACTATTCAGAGTGGATTTCCAATATAGTCCAAGTGTAAAAGAAACTTGTTGGTACTAGAGTTTGTACCGATTTTTGAGATATTAATAAATTTTGTCTTAAGGATGACTTACCTCTTCCCAACATCGACATGATTGTCGATTCAACATCTGGTTACGAGATGCTCTCAATCATGGATGACTTTTCAGGATATAACCAGATAAAATTTATTGAGGAAGACCAACATAAGATAGATTTTGCCACCCCATGGGGGACATTACGTTATCAAGTCACGCCCTTTGGCCTTAAGAATGCAGACGCAACCTATCAATGGGAAATGACTTTTATCTTTCATGACATGATCAATGACATCATGAAATATTATGTGGATGATATATTAGCAAAATCCAGGACTTGGGAAGATCACCCAAAGATCTTGCGGCATATCTTTCAGCGTCTAAGCGACTACAAGGTCCGACTCTACCTAGAGAAGTGTGTTTTTGGTGTATTATCTAGAAAATTATTTCAAGGAGAGGAATAGAAGAGGATCCTACAAAGGTTACTGTTATAACATAAATCTCTCCTCCAACGAATATCAGAAAACTGCAAAGCTTACAAGGAAATATCCAAACAATTAGAAGGTTCATCTCTCAACTTGTAGACAAGTGTCACACATTCATGCATCTTCTCAATAAATATGTCAATTTTCACTGGGGACCAAACCAACAACAAGCATTTTCTTTGCTAAAAGCATATTTGTAAAAACCCCCTATTCTAATGCCGCCCATGGCAGGTGAACCATTGTTACTCTACATTTCAGCCACACACTTTACAATTGGGGCACTGTTGGCCCGATATGACAAGGATCAGAAAGAAAAAGTTATGTATTACCTAAACCGAATGTTGATAGCTTACGAGCTCAACTACCCACAGATAGAAAATACTTTATTGGTTGTGATTTTTTCTTTCTAGAAATTACGTCATTATCTGCTAAATAATAAGGTCAAGCTTATATCAAAAGTTGATCCTTTAAAATACTTGTTGTCAAAACCTGCACTCACAGGAAAGATGGCCAATTGGACCATCTTACTTAGCGAGGTTGACATTGAGTATGTTTACTAAAAATCAGTGAAAGAGAAGGTTTTAGCAGATCAACTAGTTGAAGCCCCGGTACCAGGTATTGATACCTTTGAGTCTGGAACTTCCAGATGCATCTACATTATACCTTGAGGAATCTATTATATGGCAACTATAATTTAATGGATCCTTTACCTTTCATGGTTCAAGTTGTTTTGCACAGAATTTCTAGTTCTAGAATAGAGTTGCTTCTATCCTTTCATTCTCTTGAGAAACAAATAAGGGGTTAGGGCTAGGAGGAATACCTGTTGAGTGTTGGGAAGGTGTGCATGTACCGTAGAGAGATCAGATCGATTGTGAAGAACTCCTTTTTGTCTAGGAAGGACTACCTGTAAGTAAGAATACAAGACCACCAGATCTTAGTTAGACAATAAGTGAGGGAACTACCTTAGGCCCAGGAAATATTAGACTTCCTTTCGAAGGTGGTCAGTTCCCCTTTTAATACGAATTAAAGCAAATGATAACAAAGAACTACAAGATACTACTTACTATTTTCTGATGAAGATACAGGTCCAAGGAATGTGGTGGCGACAGTAAGGCTTAGTTGGGATGATCCGGTATTGGAAAGCAAGCTGATGAGGCTATCCTCGGTCTTTTCCAATGCTTGGATGAGTGTGACAGCGATCCAGTTGCTCAGTTACAGTCTTTGGCTCGATCCTCTTCTCTGCAACCTCTTCTACTTGTTTCACTTCTCTTTTTCCTGCCCAATGAATTCCGGATCCTTTCTTTTTGGTTTGGGGAGGTCATTAACAGGGAACCGATGGCAGTTACGTAACCGACGACGGTTGAGTAGGAACCGATGTCAGTTAGGTCAAAGTGGCTATTTTTAGTAAAATAGCCATCTTTCCCTCCTTTTCTCCCGAGGGATCAGTTGTGGGCTTGGTCAAGTCATTATTAGGCTCGTTTTGGTGCGGGTGAGGGGTAATGAGTCATGGGTGTGGGTCTGGACCAAGTCATAGGTCTTAATTAGGTTGGTTTAGGGTTAGGGCTAGGTCACGGTGAGGTGGCGAGATGAGGTGGCGGGGTTGGAGATGTGGATTTATTAATTATAAGGTAATTAATAAATCATTAGGTGTGTAAAGGTTTAGGTGGTGAGGTAGGGTTAGGTTACGGGATGAGATACGGGGTACAGGGCGTCGTAAGACCCAAATTTGGTGTCTACATTTGCCCCTTGTTGTCATGTGGCTTGTATTTTAAAGCTGTACTGACAATAATAAAAAGTGGTTGCCCCAGTTAAGGGTATAGGTAATCCCCTCAAGTCTATCACAGATGGAGGCGACATGAAATCAGGGATAGGGTTGATAAAGGGTAAATGATGGTGAGATGCTGGTAAGATGGTGGGGTAAGTACAAGGAAGCCGACGCACGTTAAAATGCAGTAGTGTGACCAGGGTACATGGTTTGAAGAGTCAACAAGCAATTCATAGGAAAAGGTCGATAGTTTATCCAAACAAGGCTGATATAATCCTGGTATCCAAGGCATAGGAAGTAGCTCCAGGGAATATAACGGGGAAGGTACCAGAACGTTTAGGCATGTTTGGTAGTACCAAATGGTTGGTTTGGTTGAGATAAACGTCACGGTCTCGGTCTAAGCAAAGCTGGGTGGCGGATCAATTCAAGTATCCTAGTCATGCTAAAACACGAACAGGTGAGCTCGATTGAACAAACAACGACATTATGGGTGGATGGAATCATAATTTGCGGGCTTCGGTCGAGGTACTTAAATGGTGTGGCCGTGGGTCAGGCCGATTGGTTGGTTGCGAACTTGGGTTGGGCCAATTGGTTTGTTGCGGCCTTGGGTTGGGCCGAGTGGTTGGTTGCAGCCTTGGGTCGGGCTGATTGGTTGGTTGCGGCCTTGGGTCAGGCTGATTAGGCTGTTGTGGCCTTGGGTTGAGCTGATTGGTTGGTTGCGGCCTTGGGTCGGGCCGATTGGGTTGTTGTGGCCTTGGGTCGATCCGATTGGTTGGTTGCGGCCTTGGGTCGAGCTGATTGGTTTGTTGCGGCCTTGGGTCGGGCCGAGTGGTTGGTTGCGGCCTTGGGTCGGGCCAATTGGTTGGTTGTGGCCTTGGGTCATGCCGATTGGTTGGTTACGGCCTTGGGTCAGGCCGATTGGTTAGGTGCGGCCTTGGGTCGGGTCGATTGGGTTGGTTGCGGCCTTGGGTCGGAGCCGATTGGTTGGTGGCGGCCTTGGGTCGGGCCAATGAATTCAAAATAAGGCTATTGAGCAAAGGCTGGGGGTAGGCGATGTGGTGAAAAATAGAGTTCGGTGGAGAAGAGCAGGAGTTAGGGTAAACTAGGTAGGTAACCGATATCGGTTAGTTATGACCGGTATCGGTTAGAAGACCGATATCGGTTTCCTAGGGCACGCCATAACCGATATCGGTTAGAGGTCAAAACCTATAAAAAGAAAAAATACGGCGTGTCATTTTCACATTGTGAATTTGAGTGCCAACCTATTTCTTGTCTGAGTTTTGAATTGATTGGGTTGGGTATTTGGGCTGAGTTGGCACTAGTTGAGTGGGGGAGTGAGTTATTGGTAGGCCCCAGAGATCAGGAGGCAGAGTTTGATTGGTTGAGGACCTTGCTGAGGAGATTTGGAGCTATGGCACAGCCTGGAGGAGCAGGAGGTGCTGGAGGAGCTGGACCACCACCACCTATCCCACCACGATGACGTGTAGTCATACCGGTAGGCTCTAAATCTCTCTTTGTGTGAAGTTGATGAATTTAGCTAGGATGTGGGTTTTGGGGTAGGAATCTAAAATTTGAGAAAATAATGAATAAATGAAGGTAAATCATAAAATGGAGTGGGTAGATATGTTAGGTGAGTCAAAACGGCAGGGTGGGTGAGTTTTTAGGCAATTGGGCTGGGTAGATGGGTAGAAATAGGAAGAAAGGGGATTTGGGGGCCATTTTCGATCGGCCCCGAAATCCCACAATGACCGATGTCGGTCACTAAGCGACCGACATCGGTCACCACGCAAGCATGTTTAGATTTGTGGGTTCAGAGACCAGTGTCGGTCATGTGTCGACCGACGTCGGTGCATAAAAGTAGGGTATAGATAAGGGGTGGGGGACCGATGGCGGTCGAGGGTGACCGGTACCGGTCACCATGGGTAGGAGGAAAGGGTGTGAAATTTGTTGTGTTGGTTTGTTGTAGGTGGGTAGGATAGATTTGTGGGGTGAAAGGGGAAAAGGTAGAGTTGGTAGGAAAGGTTATTGGGGTGGGGGTAATCGGGTGGTGTATGAGTGGGGTAGGTGGTAGGTTGTGGGATAGGTAAAGGGGATATTGTAGGTGTTTTGTTGGGTGGGGTTAGTGATATTGGGGTTATTGGGTAGTTGTTTTGGAAAGGGTAGGCCTGATGGAGTGGGTTGTTTTTGCAGGCACGCCAGCAGCTGACGATGTGGGATCAGATGCCGCCTCTACTGGGGCAGATGTAGCCACATGTGACTGCAGTGCAGTGGGCAGTCATGCGGGAGGTTGGACTCGGCGGAGTCCAGAGATATAGGGCTGTGGATAGGGACCACAGCCTGATGGTTGCCCTCATCGAGAGATGGGATCCGGCAACCAATGTCTTCCATCTCCCGACTGGAGAGATGACAGTCACACTAGAGGATGTGTATCGCATCCTGAGACTGCCAATCATAGGGGAGGTGGTGTTCCAGGTGGATGCTGAGACAACGATGGATAGCATCCTGTAGGTATTCGGGGATGCAGCCCCATTGATTACGTACCATAGTGTGAGCATCTGCTACGGCGATATGTATCGCGCACATCGACAGGAGACACGGCTTGCCGTGCTAATGATGATTGGTATCACCTGCTTCGCCCTCCCGGACTCAGAGGGAGGTCACTTCCCACGGGCTCTGATGGGAGTATTGCATGAGATGGTGGAGGAGCACACCTGCTATGCATGGGCACCGGTGTATTTGGTGCAGCTATACAGAGAGCTCTGGGGCTATCGCCGTATGAGGTGATTCGGGATATGCTCGACATTCTTGCTACACTGTTGGGCCTACGAGCACATTGTGTGTTTACGACCTGTAGGGCTGCCCCAGTAGCCAGGGCCGCAGGCAGTGTATAGGTATGGGTTTCAGAGGTGGTTGGGGGTCGTGGGCCAGCCACGAGTGGTTATTGCAGGGTGAGATGTCACGTACTACAGGCATATGTTAGAGGGCCTGACCGCACTAGATATTATATGGAGGCCATACAGAGGCCATCAGCCCCGTGGAGGAGCCCGAGCACAGCTACGATGGATCCAGTATATCTTCTGGATAGCTGGACGGAGACCCGGGGAGCATGAGCGGATTCCCCTAGAGAGGGTACGCCGACAGTTGGGCCTACGACAGGATGAGCCACCTCCCTTCCCACAGTATCGGAGGGAGGATGTAGAGGCACCACTGCCTCTTCCGCAGCCATTGGACCCAGTCTGGGTCGCGGAGAGACCGGCTGATGATACGGTGGATGACGCTGGTGTTACAGGTGCATTTTTGGTTTGGTGGGCAGGGTAGAGGGCAGCCATGAGAGCACAGCCCGCACAGCCAGATTTGGCGGCTGTTATAACAGAGAGGGACCGTCTCTTGGGCTAGGTGCAGTTATTACAGGGGCAGCTTGCTGCTGCACAGGCACATATTAGGGTGCTACAGGGGCAGTTGGCCCAAGCACAGGTACAGGCACAGGCACAGGTACAGCCTCAGGCACAGGCATAGGCACAGCCTCAGGCACAGGCATACAGGCAGGGCCTCAGGGGTCCAGGTCTCCACTTCTATTAGGAGCCGGGGGACCAACCCCACCAGCCATGGTGGCACGGGCCCGATATATGGAGGTGAGAGAAGAGGCCCGATATTATCAGGACATACTAGATGGTACTGGGGCTGACTATTAGCCATATGCAGCTCATAGAGATGAGACGTCCCAGAGTCACAGGTCACAGTGGGCCGCAGCCACAACCGGCGGGTCAGTGACGGGTAGGAGGCGAGATCTGACACAGGGGCCAATTGAGAGACGAGCCGAGGGAGGGGGAGAGAGCTGAGTCACCCCAGGAGAAGAGATGGGTTTTTTTGATAGAGACACCGGTCTGTGAACCGAGTGTGTATATAGAGGCCTGCGTGCCCTCATAGGATTTATGTATTCATGTTTGTTATATATACCGGCCTATGAGCCGAGTACATGTTGTATAGTTGATACCGGCCTACGAGCCGAGTATATTTTTGACATGAGAGGCCAGCCTGCGAGCCGAGTCGAGATTTTGACAGAGACACCGACCTGCGTGCCGACTTTGTATTTTTTGTTTGTATGATAGAGGCCCCATGCAGGGCAATTTGTATATTGTAACATTGTTTTGATGATATATATAGATGATGAGGTTGATCCATATGGTGTGTGTAATTGTGGATTTGGTGCATATATTATAATGCTTTATGTTTTTGTGTTGATGGTATTGGAATGTTTGTGATGTATATATAAATGATGTTGATGATGTTTTAATGATATGCATATGTTTTGAAATATTGATGTTTAGTATGATGATGGATGTTGATAGTGATGTCATTATGCAGGGAAAAGAGGCGGCGCCGCCAAAATTTTGTAAAAAACAAAGAGAAGGCTTAGATATAATCAAAATAGGTATAGATTGACTGATATCGGTTAGATAACCGATGTCGGTCACTATTGACCGATACCGGTTACATAACCGACATCGGTTATGTTAAAACAAGCTTTTCTAAAAATAGAAAAGCTGGGGAGGTAATTTTAGATTCTTATTTTTAGAGCCATGCAACATGTTAAATATGAGGATGCGAGGCTGTTGTCATCCATACAGGGTAGTTGCATGGGAGAATTGAGTGATAAGGAGGAAAGAGACAGGTAAAGTGATCGTGAGCTTGGAGTAAGAAGACGTAAAGGCAAGTAATAGTGAAGAGGGTGGTGAACATGGCTGAACAAGGAGAAGCATCCAGCGGGCAAAGAGGAGAGGGAAGACAGGTTCCACCTCAAACTGCTGCATCCCAGGAGGTATATATGATTTTTGGTTGGAGTTAAATTTTTGCATGCATATGAATAGGATGTGGGAAGGTAAGTGGGTAGAGATGAAAAAGAAAGGTGATAGGAAAAAGGTTTGGGATGGGGTGAGTGTTGTAAGGTAGGTAATCAGGTGTTGGAGATATGTGCGTAGGTACAGAGAGGGGAAAACGAGCGCAGAAGTTATTATAGGTGGTGTTTTTTGAGCGGGGTGATTGGAATTGACAGTGACCGATATCGTTTAAGAATAACCGGTATCGGTTAGGTAACCGGTATCAGTTGTCTATAACCAATATCGATTACTGTGTAAATTTGTGGATTGCGATAAAAAACACATTGGAAGTTATTTGTTGATTTGTTGTTTGTTGGTTTAATGTGTGCAGGCACAGGCAGGGTTGAGGATGAATGATAGGGTGTCAGCTTTGTTGTCACGGGTCCGAGCGGATGTAACACCAACTGAGTGGGCATTAATAAACCGTGTGGGGTTAAGCGGAATCTGCTATTATTCACGGATCGCACGCAATCATGCTATGTTGCAGGCGCTGATTGAGAGATGGAATCCTGAAAAAAATACCTTTTATCTGCCAACAGGGGAGATGACAGTGACGTTAGAAGATGTGTTCCGAATTTTGAGACTCCCAATTACAGGAAGACCAGTGTATCAGGCAGGGCCTAACGTGGCGCGGGCAGCGATAATGGTAGTATTTGGTCCAGCCGCACGAGATTTGACACAACGAGGTTTGACATTCACTTATGGTATAATGTTTGCGGCACACCCTGAGGCAACAAGGTTGGCAGTGGTATTAATGATAGTGGTGGGGTATTATGCATTACCTAGAGCGGACGGGGGAAGATTTCTGAAATCATTGATGTGTATTATTCGTGAGATGATAGAAGGTAGTGTTACTTTCGCATGGGCACCTGCATATCTTGCGGAGCTATACAGGGGTTTATGGGCATGCAGGTGAAATCACAGGACTACACTGGATTGTGCATACTTATTACATTGTTGGGCCTATGAGCACATTGTGTGTGTGCGACCAATAGGCTGACCAATCTAGGGAGGAGAGACAGGAGTGCAGAGGTTGGGATTCAGACGATGGGTCCAGACAGAGCAAGAGGCAAGAGCCGAAACCGTGATAGATGATGCCGAGTATTATATCCAGATGTGGGAGATGGTGATGATTGCGGATATCCGTTGGAGGCCGTATGGGAACTACATGGTGATGGCGAACATAGCCGAGGATTTGAGGGGTGTAGAGCGATTAAGGTGGATCACGGGACACAGGCCAGGTGAGTACGAGAGGATTCCTCTAGATCGCGTGTGGCGACAATTTGGATTTGTTCAGGATATACCCATGGCTCATAGACCATACAGGAGGATTGACGCCGAGGCACCCTTCTCACCGCCATGACCGACACTTCCAGAAGGACCAGAGGAGACAGCAGCCGATCACAGGGTAATGGATGCAGGAGTGACAGAGTCTTATAGATTATGGTGGGTAGCAGAGCTGCGAGGTGCACGTGAGAGGGCCGATCATCCTGACTTAGCTATGATTACAGCGGAGAGAGACTGCCTGCAGGGTTTAGTTCACCAGCTTCAAACACAGGTGAATGAGACAACGGGATTGTTAGAGGTTTCACAGTCACGAGTGGAGAGACTAGAGGCAAGATTCCTCCACGCGAGAGGGCGTATTCATATGTTACAGGAGAGATTGGCGGATCAGTGGGAGGAACCAATAGCAGTGGCCCCTTTGAGGATGGAGAGGCCAGGTGAGCGGCGTCGACGATCACCATCACTACCTGGTTCGGGATGAGGCGTGGGGGCCTACATGAATTTCATAGGGGTAGAAGAATAAATAAGGATGCCGACCTGCGCGTCGATGATAGAGAAGATGTATTTGTTTAACATCTAAATAAAACTGAATATGTATGTTGATTTTGAGGTTATGATAATAATAAGAAATGTTTGTGTTTTGAATGTTTGGATTGGTAAAGGACAAAGGTGAGTGTTATCAATATAAATATGCGAAAACATTTATATTTTTAAGAAAAACACCACACATGATAGGTTATGGTAGGGGATGGTCGAGCTAACCTTGGGAGACCCCATGTCTCCTAAGTGCTGCCTACATAGCCCATTGCACAAAGCAAGGAGGGGCCTCAGACCAATGTAGTTCTCCCTTAGGACCAGGGAGAGGTGAATTCAGGCAATTTGGTTGTGGTTAGGCAATTTGTTGGTTGGTAAAAGTTTGATATTGGTAGGGTAATGTTGTTGGTGTTGGTGTGGGTAAAGGTGAAGCGAGGGTTAGCCTACCCAAGCATAGGAAACTGTGTCCTGATTAAGGTCAACACATAATCCTAGATTCGGGTAAAAGAGGCAAAAGTGTCCCATAGTTGGAAAGAGCTAAACAAACCACGTATTATCATAGGATGAGCTTGAATCCCTAGGTACCTTGCATAGACGAGAAGTCGATAGGTGAAAAGAGTTGTATAATCACAATATATCGGATATACGTCACGTCCCTTGAGTTTTGTTGTTTTGAAGAATGGTGAGGTGAGGTGGATGGTATAGCTGGGGTGTAGAGGACTTGTTATAAGGTGATTATTCTGACGAAATAGATCCAAACCTAAATAGACGAGTCCATGACTCAAAAGTTCTTTTGAATACTGCTTTTATTTTTCTGGATATAGACTGATCGATGCGGGAAGTCTATATGGGATATGCATTTTGTTGTTTCTTGAGGTCTTCACGAAGCTGATCAATGCGAGAAGCTTCTGATAGAGGCTGACTTTGTATAGCTGTCCTTCAAGGGAGCAGTCTACTTATAGTAGCATGATGTGGCTTTGCACATAGCTATCCTTCGAGGGAGCAGTCTAGTGTATAATAGCAGATGCGGCTTTGCACATAGCTGTCCTTCGAGGGAGCAGTCTAGTTTAGAGTGTAGCGGTCTAGATGTCCATTTGGCATGAAGCATCTAGTTTTGCAGGAAGTTTGACTCAAGAATATCCCAGAATCATATAATTGAGAACTTTTTATTTTGATACTTTTAAGTCATGGACCAGACTAAAAAGGGGAAGGCATCTTTAAGAGGAGGTGATGATCAAACCATGTGAGCTTGATTCCATTTTGAGATGCATGAAACAAGGTGTATGAGGTGGTAAATGAGCTCAAGGGACGAGCGCAAGGTAGATAAGAAGTGATGTAACACTAAATTCAATAGTAGAATGGTCAAAGATGCAAGGCATTAAGGGGTTCAGGCTCGGGTTTACCATTAAGCGAAGCTAAACGATAAGTACCTGATCTATAGGTGTGAGTGATAATGTAAGGCCCAATCCAATTAGGAGTAAATTTTCCACGTTTGCTCTTTTCTAGTTTGGTTACATGTTGATTCTCTTTGAGGACAAGATCACCAATCTTAAAGGTACGCTCATGAATTCGCTTATCATAAGCACACTTAATGCACTTTTGATAAATTTGCAGGTGGTCAAGAGCTGTAAGATGACGCTCGTCAAGAAGCTCTAATTGGGCTAACCGCTCTTGGTGGAAGTCATCATTGGCGAGAATATCCTGAAGAGATATTCTGAGAGAAGGGATTTGTATTTCGAGAGGCAAGACAACCTCGGTACCATACACCAGAGAGAATGGTGTGGCATTAGTGGAAGTACGAATGCTGGTACGATAAGCCCAAAGGGAAAAGGGGATGTGATCATGCCAGTTTTTCCCAGAATTGTTAACGACTTTCATGAGAATTTTGATTAAGGTTTTGTTAGAAGATTCAGCTTGTCCATTTGCTTGTGGATAGTAGGGTGACGAGAAGCTAAGTTTGATACCAAAGTTGTCACAAAGGTCTTGTAACAACTTATTTTTGAAATATTTTCCATTATCTGTTATCAGGTGATGAGGAACACCAAAATGACAGATAATGTGATGATTGATGAACTCAACGATTTTTTCTTTTTTGGTTGAAATGAGTGGAACAGCCTCCACCCATTTAGTGTAATATTCGGTTGCCGTGATGATCCAACGGTGATGCTGTGAAGAAGGCGGGTGAATCTTGCCAATAAGGTCTAAACCCCATTGTGAGAAAGGCCAAAGATCTCGTGCGACCTGTAATGGGTGGCTAGGAGTATGTTGAAGGTTGGCATGTTGTTGACACATAACACAATGCTTAACATATTCGCAGCAGTCTTTATTGATAGTAGGCCAATAATATCCTAGGCGAAGGATCCGCTTGGCCATGGCGAGGCCACTAAAGTGCCCGCCACAAAGTCTGTCATGGATTTGTTGGGTGGTATGAGCGACTTCAGCGCCGGTTAGACAGCGAAGGAGGATACCATCGAAGCCACGTTTATAGAGGAGTCCCCCCATGATGACATAACGAGAAACACTTTTAAGAAAAGCATGTTTTCCATTACTAGTAAGGTCAGGTGGTAGAACAGAGGTTGTAAGGTAGTCGTGAAATTGGTGATACCAGGTATCCTGCGAATCAGCAGATACATTATTTACCATACAAACATCTAGAACTAAGTAAGATGGGGCAAAGAGTTGTTGGACCAAGACAAATATGTCCGAGTCAGTTGGTGAGGCTAGAATTTGTGAGGCCAAGCAAGCCATAGTATCTGTAAATTTATTAGTTGAGTGGGGAATGGTTTGGATAGAATAATGAGAAAATAAGGTCAAAAGTGAATCCACGTAATGTTTGTACTTTTGAAGTTCCTCATTTTTACATTGGTAGATGCCAGTAACTTGATTTACTACCAATTGAGAGTCACCGAAAATATTAATAGACTTCACACCTAAGTGTAACGCAACATGGAGACCCAAAACAAGGGCCTCGTATTCCACTGTATTGTTAGTGCAGGGGAAATCGAGCCTGAATGAAAGAGGCATAGGTTCACCTTCAAGAGGAATGAGAACAACGCCTGCCCCTCCACCATGCTGGCATTTAGATCCATCGAAGAAGAGGGTCATTGGATACGACACATCACTGAGTGAAAGAGTTGCGATGAGCTCATCAGGGAAAGTAAAATTGGTAAATTGTTCCCCAGGTAAAGGGGCTTCCCGCAAGTTGGTCTGCGATAGTTTGTCCTTTGACTGATTTCTGGTGTACAAACTCAAGGTTGAGGTTCGGTGAGGAGCATAAGCCATCGGGCGATGTGTTGGTTTAGATGAGGTTTGGCGTACATATAATGTATGGGGTCAGCGTTGGTGATGACAAAAGTTTTGTGATTCAGGAGGTAATGTCGGAGTTTGGTGGCCACAAATGATAGGGCTAGGCACAACTTTTCTACGTGTGTATACCTAGTCTCGTAATCCACAAGAGTACGGCTTATGTAATAAACTACTTGTTCTCGATGCTCAGAGTCACGATGTGCGAGCATGGCTCCTACAGCATGGTCGGTGGCCGAAAGGTAAAGGTAGAAAGGGTGATCGTCCTGAGGTGGGATAAGCACGGGTGGCTGCAAGAGATAAGCTTTAAGAGCCTCAAAGGCTTGGTGGCACTCCTCGCTCCATTGAAAGACAATGTCCTTTTTAAGGAGATGATGGAAAGGTTGACATCGGTCTAAGAGTTGTGAAATGAAACGCCGGATAGATTGGAGTTTGCCTTGCAAACTACGCAATTGTTTGAGGTTAGTGGGTGGGGGCATTTCTAGGATAGCTTTGACTTTAGCTGGGTCAACCTCAATGCCACGCAAAGAGACGATAAAGCCAAGGAGTTTTCCTGAAAGGACACCAAAGACACATTTCTTTGGTTGAAGACGAACACAGTATTGTAACAGGTGATCGAAAATAATGGTTAAAACATCGAGATGTTCACTGCGATGTTTGGATTTTCCAAGAAGATCATCGACATAATCCTTGAGGATAGTGTGCATAATGTCATGAAAAATATAATTCATAGCCCGCTGATATGTCGCACCAGCATTCTTAAGGCCGAATGGCATGACACGATAGCAGAAGGTCCCCCAGGGGGTAATGAAGGCGGTTTTATGTTGATCGGTCCGGGGCTACCAAAATTTGATTGTATCCCGAGAAGCCATCCATGAGAGAAAGCATCTCATGGCCCGCAGTGAGATCAACAAGTTGATCAATGCTAGGTAAGGGGAAGTCATCCTTTGGGAAAATGAGGTTAAGGTCCCGAAAATCCTGTGCATATCCGAAGTCCCCCCGTCGCTTTAGTGACAGGTACGACATTAGAAATCCATTGCGGATAGTCAATAGGTAAGATGAAAGAAACAGAAAGGAGGTGTTGAAGCTCTTCTTTCACCAAGAGGGAAATGCGTGGATGCATTTTTCTTAGTTTCTGTTTAACTGGTTTAGAGTCTGGTTTCAGAGTGATGTTATGGACAGCAATGTCAGGATTGATTCCTGGCATGTCGGCGTAGGACCAAGCAAAAGCTTGATTGTGGGCACAGAGGAAGGTAGTGAAGGTGGCTTGTTCTAATGCGTCGAGAGATTGTCTGATCTTTAAAATGTGAGGATCGTCCTCCGTGTGGATGTTGATTTCTATAGTCGATTCATTCAACATAGTTTGGGTGTCTGATGGTAAGGCACGTTGAATATAAGAGTCGTCCGCACCAAGGTAGGTGAGGATGGAGTCATCATCCTGGCACTCCACAACATTAATTGAAGGTGAATCTTCTTCGATCATATCTGGATACAAAAGGGGGAGAGAAGATGGGTCCTCACTATCGCGTTGATAAGTGAGAGGACCCAGGAAGATAGCATTCACGAAAAAAAAAGTTAGGAGGGATAGATTCTGGGTCTATCGATTCTGTGGGTGAAGATGGAAAAATGGGCGATGATGGTTTGGAAGGGGTGACTTCGTTGTTTTCCTGGATACAATTGACATGAGGTTTCTTCGGTGTAGGTGGTTCAAAAAATCCAAGACCACGACGATCTTTGTGTTTGCGGGTAGTTACGGGAATGATCGTATGTCGGCCTTGTTCATAAAGACCGAAACCAAAACCCTTCCAAGCACAGCGCGTCAGGAAGGTGAGGGAAAAATGACGGTTGGTTAGATATCAAAAATCAGATTGGAAGGGAACCACACCAAGGGGAGGTTCAGGGGTGACAGAGGATGTGTCGACACCCCCATACGTTAGGTTGGTGCGGCAATTAGGTGGTCCGTAGGAGATCACCTCCCCCACACGACGGTCGTAGGTAGGATGTGCATGTAACTGTCCGTACTCCTGTGGGGTATGGAAGGTGCTAACATTGTATAGGTGGTATTCCCCTAGCGTAAGGCATTGAAAAACATCTACCAAGGGATCTGAAGTTGGGATGTTGTCCGCGGGGAAGGAAGTGGTATTCGCGGCGGTGGATTCATTGGTCGAAGGTGTGAGTGTGGTTAAGGTGGATGGTTGAGGCGTGGTTGAAGTAGATGGTTGGGCTGGATCAATGGGTGCCTTGACTGGTACAAGCACATCATTAGGGTGATATAACATATTGCAGGTTTTGAAAGGGGAAGCGTCAGCTTTGACGGTGTAAGACTTCCCCTCATACTCAAATTTGATGCATCTATGTAAGGTGGAGGGAACACATCCCATAGCCCGGATCCAAGGGTGGCCTAACAATATGTTGTATTGGAATTCTCCCTCAAGGACATAGAAGAGTTTGGGTAAGGTACGTGGCCCTACATGAATGTTAAGGATCACGGTGCCTAAGGTAGAAGTAATAGCATCGTTGAATGAACGCAACATGGTGGGGTTGGCACACATGCAGCTAGGAGGGATATTCATCTGTTGGAAGGCTTTGGAAGAGACGATGTTTAGGCTAGCGCCCCCGTCGATCATAACACGATGTACCTAGATGTCCCAGATGTAAGCCGAGATGAAAAGAGCTGGATCAGGATCTTCTGCACCAAAGACGACAATTTCTTCTTCGGAAAAACTGACAGCAGCGGCTTGCTGTACAGGGACAGAAGTGGTTGTGGAGGTAGGTTGTTTGGTGAGAGAAGCGACGTGGTTGGGTGTTAAAATGGAGGTGACGGGCAAGGTTTCATTAGGTAGGACCTCTATCCCTTGAAGGATCTCAATTAAAGCTTGTCGATGCGATTCAGATGTTTGAATGAGATCATAGAGTGTCATTTTGACAGGAGATTGGTGAAGTTGTTTGATCATGGTGCGGTGGGAAACTCCATCAGAGATGGGATAGGCAGGTCCACGAATGACCACTTTAGGTGGTGGTGCGATCGGGATGGCAGAAGGAGAAAGAGAGGCCGCAGGTGTGCTTTCTTTAGCTTTTCCATTGTTTTTCTGACCTCGAGTAGCAATGTTAATCATGTTGATCTCATGAATACGAGAGGAGGAAGATGGCGGGGATAAGTCATTGCTCTTGAGAGGCGGGGTTGCAATGATGATAGATTTTGGCGAGGTGGGGACAGGTGGTATAGGAGAAGGGATCGAAGCTAAGGGCTTCTCTCTCCGTAAATTATCTTTCTTAGGCTGTCTATCTGAGATAGGTGACTGGCGAAGGATGGCTTTCAAAGCTTTGCATCCTTCTACATCGTGTCCTGGTGTGCGATGGTAAGCACAAATTTTAGATTCATCATAACCTATAGGTTGAGGTTTAGATGGATCATAGAGTCTGAGCGGGGGTAGGGAAATGGTCGCATCCCCTACCAACATATCAAGGATCTTGGAGTAAGATCCTTTGAGCGGGTCAAATTCAGATGAAGATGAGGCTGTTGATTGAGTAGGTGAGATTTTTGATTGTTTTGGTAATGGTTGGGTACGAGTGGTTCGTATGGGTGGTGATTTAGGCAAGGGAATTTGATGATTGGTTTTAATGAGGCGTGGTTTCTTCTGCGTAGAAGTTATGTTTAGCTGGTTAGATGATGAGGCCCCAGCTGACGTGGTGGTCAGGAAACAACCATGGGGAGGGAGGAGCGACAGAAAACAAGTCCTTCGATGATCGAGTTTTCTTAAGGTTGGTAGGTAGGCGAGATACTTGGGGCGACGGTGTTGAGACGCCCGTGAGTGTCTGTAGGGGTACAAAAGGTATAGGTCGTGTTAAAGAAGATGTGGGAGGTAAGGTGTATTGAGGCAAGGTGGAGGGGTGAGGCCCTAATATAGAAGGTAAGTGTGATGGTGAAGGCTGAAGCTGAGCCTGCTGTATCGGTGTGATCGGGGGCGAGGGTTTTAGTTGTGGAAGAGGCATAGATTGGACTCGAGGAGATTGGGTCTGTCTCCTAGGTGGATTGACGGCAGTATTTTTGGATAAATCTAAACGTTTAGGTGGGTGTGTCAGGCTGGGAATTGGTGAAGTTCCAAGCGTAAGGGAAGGTTTGGTTAGGTTGATAGAGGTGGCTGAGGGATTCGATAGAGATGAGGGGGGTGAAGGTGAGGACATAGGCATTTTGAGCTTTTGTAAACACCTCGGGTATATGGTAGAGGTGTCTGGATTAGTCACCTGCATTTGAGTAGAGTATGGTGTACTCAAACGCTCCCATAAGACTCGTCTATCTTCTGAGGGATGACAATCTTCACATGTGAACAGGAACTTTGGTATGGAAGAGAGATGGGTTGTGATTCCGGTCCACTATGGGTGTGATACAGGGGGTAAATGAGGCGCTGTATCAATGGGTGTTAAGAGGTCAACCGGTCGCTGGAAAGATTTAGGTGATGAAGAACTAATAGGTAGGAGGGCATGCTCGAGGGGATCCATCATGATTGAGGAGTTTGGTGATGTAGGCTCAAGGGGTTTCTCCTCTAAGGGTGACAGAAAAAGTGGCAAGCCTTCTTCTGTTGCAGCAAGAGTGGTGGAAGGAGATGTTTGGGAAATAGATAAGTTAGATAACATCCACTCACAATCTTGCAGGGATGTGGTGTAAGAAGGTTCATTTGTGAGAAGAGAACTCTGGGCGGTTAATTCCTTTATGGGTAAAGGAATAGCGGGACTTTCCTCTTGTCCTGATGAAGGAGAAGGGGGCAAGAATCCCTGCGTTGGTGAAGAAGCTTGATTCAGAATTTCCTCAATGGAAGCCCTGGGTTGGGAGTTGAAAATCGCATGGATCTCATGCACACTCTTCTCCTCGGCTGAGGTGTCTTGGTTTGTGTTACTGTTAGATGCATGGTTTGGAAATGGTTTGTTGAAGATTTTTAAATTTCGATTAGCGGGGGCATTAGGATTATCGAGAGTTATATCCCCTGCATCAACCATTTCCTGCACTATGTTTTTCAACATCTTGCAGTTTTCATGACTATGTCCCTTCACGTGATGGAAGTTACAGAAGTCATTTTCTTTATACCAAGAAGGAATAGCACGGGTGGAATCAAACCCGGAGTGAGGTTTAACAGGAGGCAAGGTGATAGCTCCTGCTTTAAGCAATTTGTCTAAGATCACACCATAAGTTTCTCCCAAGGGAGTGTAGTTGATGGGCTCGGCTTTATACTTATAGGTGGCTTTCGGCTGGGTATTAGATAGTGCTTGAGATTTGACCGTCACTATGTGTACTGCACCCTTTGATTTCGAAGCAGCTGATGCGTGAGAGTTGGTGGTGTTGGGTTTGGTGGTAGAGTCTTGGGTCCGAAAATTTGAGCTTTTGTTGCGTAACCTCAATTTCTCCTCCTCTAAGGCTCGAATCTCTAGTTTCCGAGCCATAGTAAAGGCCTCATCAAAGGTGCAGAAAGTTTGAATTTGGAGGGTGGGAGAAATGTGTTTAGCACAGGCCCACGTAAAGAGTTCGATGAGCTCGGCCTGAGGTAAGGCGTAAGTAAGTTGGTTGATGAGGCCCCGCCATCGTCCAACGAAATCTGTGATAGACTCATCTTCAAATTGTCGGATGGCATAGAGGTCGGTAATGGATACTTTCTTGGCAATATTGATGGAGAAGTGATCCAAGAAAGATTGGGCTAACTGGTTAAAGGAGAAGATTGAGTGCTGGGCTAAAGCACTGTACCACTCCAAGGCAGGTCCTGATAAGGACATGGGAAAGGTACGGAGTAGTAAGGCATCGTCATGAGCAATCAGATAGCAGGCATGTCTGAACGATCGCAAGTGTTGTTGAGGGTCCTCCTTACTATTAAAGTGAGTAAATTTTGGTAATTCCCATTGAGGAGGATATGTATGAAGGGGGACAGAAGGATGAATAGGCTCCCGAAAAACTTGCTCGTATGTCAGGGTGTTACGACTTCCTGAAACAGAAGCCTCAAGATTTTGCATCTTGTCCATCATCTGTTTGATTAAATCATTGGTTGGGTTAGATGATGGTGTTGTCGTTGTAAACAGAGGAGGATTGGTCCAAGAGCCGCTACTAGACAGTGGTGGGATTGAATGTTGATAAGATAATGGTGATGAATGTGTTGGGGCAGCTGAATAAGGGTGTCCTATATAAGAGGTTGAGGCCACCGGATGAATTTGTGGAAATGAAAAGGTGGGTGGAGCTTGTGAGGGAAAGCTCGTGTGTATAGGTGGCAGAGAGCAAGTTATAAAAGAGACAGTCTGTGAGAGAGATGAGGTAGGGTCAGTGGACGGTATTGACATGTGGGGCCCTAGATTAACGAAAGGAAAGCCAATTGGTGTAGTATGAACCACCGAAGCTACTGAGCTGGGAGATGGGGCTAAGGATGAAGATGGTGAGGCGGAGTTATTAGGTGGGGAAGGGGCTAAGTGAGCGGCGATACTAATAGGCATACCAATGAGGAGATGACCGTCAGGTGCACGGTCAGGGGTATGAGACAAATAATATTGTACGGCACTAGGATTAGCATCCAAAAATTTGGCAAATTCCTTATCTCCTACAGGGATCGTGGGAAAATTATTGGTATCCGTAGGATTCCCCATAGGATGCGAAGGGGGTGACTCAGGCAAAGGCATGGAACAGGCATGTGAAACCATGGCTACAGCTTGTTTCTGGGTGATAACAACCATGGACAAGAGGACACAGCAGGGATTTAATCAATCTGAAACAAAAACAACAAAATGTTGGAATTGATAGGTTGTTGGTTTGTCAAAAACTGTTAAACACAGTAACCGATATCGGTCAGATAACCTGATGTCAGTCAGAATGTAGCCGGTGTCAGTCAGTTAATTGATGTTGGTAGTATAGGACCAGTGTCGGTCACTGTGAAAGCAAAGAGAGGATGTAAGATGCTGCTGGTTTGGGGATAACAATGCTTAATATACCTACCAAACTGTCTTGAAGTGATCACTGAAACAGTGTATGACAGAGAAACAAAACTAAAAAACAAGCAAGATGCACAAGCAAATCAAGAGACTAACCCTAGGATTAGTTTTAATCACTTTGGGCTTATGCCTTAGATGCCAGATGATGTCAATCCTAAACAAGAGACCTAAGGGAGATGTCAAGTTTGTTTTGGCTCATAAGGCTACCTCAATCGGGTGGAGGAATACCGCGGGAAGGGGGGATGTTTGAGCTGTTGTGTTGATTATGATGTGATTTGGTATGTGTTGTGCAGTGAGAGTAAGATTAATTTCTCATCAATACCATGGATATCACCCCCACGTGTACGACCTGTTACTTAATCTACGTTCACTAGAATTAAAAACAGCAAGCAAGAATGTGATGCACATGTTTTAAACCCAAATCGAAAGTGATATTTCGATGAAGCAAAGAAGATGACTTTCACTAATGCAAAGACGTGAAAGAAAAACAAATTCTTTTACCAAAATGACAAAATATTTTGTGAATATTTAGAAGAAAGAAACAGCAAGTGTGCTCCCTATATGAAAGCAAGCAAGAAAGAAAGAAACCCGAAAAGGGTCCCACCGGGCGTGCCAAAATGTTTCACACAGAATTTAGTTCCGGAATAGAGTTGCTTCTATCCTTTCATTCTCTTGAGAAACAGATAAGGGGTTAGGGCTAGGAGGAATACCTGTTGAGTGTTGGGAAGGTGTGCGCGTACCGTAGAGAGATCAGATCGATTGTGAAGAACTCCTTTTTGTCTAGGAAGGACTACCTGTAAGTAAGAATACAAGACCACCAGATCTTAGTTAGACAATAAGTGAGGGAACTACCTTAGGCCCAGGAAATATTAGACTTCCTTTCAAAGGTGGTCAGTTCCCCTTTTAATACGAATTAAAGCAAATGATAAGAAAGAACTACAAGATACTACTTACTAGTTCCCGATGAAGATACAGGTCCAAGGAATATGGTGGCGACAGTAAGGCTTAGTTGGGATGATCCGGTATTGGAAAGCAAGCTGATGAAGCTATCCTCGGTCTTTTCCAATGCTTGAACGAGTGTGACAGTGATCCAGTTGCTCAGTTACAGTCTTTAGCTCGATCCTCTTCTCTGCAACCTCTTCTACTTGTTTCACTTCTCTTTTTCCTGCCCAATGAATTTTGGATCCTTTCTTTTTGGTTGGGGGAGGTCATTAACAGGGAACCGATGGTGGTTGTAACTGAGGTCGAGTAGGAACCGATGTTGGTTAGGTCAAAGTGGCTATTTTTAGTAAAATAGCCATCTTTCCCTCCTTTTCTCCCGAGGGATCAGTTGTGGGCTTGGTCAAGTCATTATTAGGCTCGTTTTGGTGCAGGTGAGGGGTAATGAGTCATGGGTGTGGGTCTGGACCAAGTCATAGGTCTTAATTAGGTTGGTTTAGGGTTAGGGCTAGGTCACGGTGAGGTGGCGAGATGAGGTTGGAGGTTTGGATTTATTAATTATAAGGTAATTAATAAATCATTAGGTGTGTAAAGTTTTAGGTGGTGAGATAGGGTTAGGTTACGGGATGAGATACAGGGTACAGGGCATCGTAAGACTCAAATTTGGCGTCTAAATTTACCCCTTGTTGTCATGTGGCTTGTATTTTAAAGCTGCACTGACAATAATAAAAAGTGGTTGCCCCAGTTAAGGGTATAGGTAATCCCCCTCAAGTCTATCACAGATGGAGGCGACATGAAATCAGGGATAGGGTTGATAAAGGGTAAATGATGGTGAGATGTTGGTAAGATGTGATTAGTTGTGGGCTTGGTCAAGTCATTATTAGGCTCGTTTTGGTGCGGATGAGGGGTAATGAGTCATGGGTGTGGGTCTGGACCAAGTCATAGGTCTTAATTAGGTTGGTTTAGGGTTTTGGGCTAGGTCACGGTGAGGTGGCGAGATGAGGTGACAGGGTTGGAGATGTGGATTTATTAATTATAAGGTAATTAATAAATTATTAGGTGTGTAAGGTTTAGGTGGTGAGGTAGGGTTAGGTTACGGGATGAGATACGGGGTACAGGGTGTCGTAAGACCCAAATTTGGTGTCTACATTTTCCCCTTGTTGTCATGTGGCTTGTATTTTAAAGCTACACTGACAATAATGCCAAGTGGTTTGCCTCAGTTAAGGGTATAGGTAATCCCCCTCAAGTCTATCATAGATGGAGACGACATGAAATTAGGGATAGGGTTGATAAAGGGTAAATGATGGTGAGATGCTGGTAAGATGGTGGGGTAAGTACAAGGAAGCCGACGCACGTTAAAATGTAGTAGTGCAACCAAGCACAACGCTTAACATATTCACATAGAATTTCTAGTTCTAGTTTTCCTAGAAATATCCCCTTTACCTGTCCCACCGGGCGTGCCAAAATGTTTTGCATAGAATTTCTAGTTCCAGAATAGAGTTACTTCTATCCTTTCATTCTCTTGAGAAACAAATAAGGGGTTAGGGCTAGGAGGAATACCTGTTGAGTGTTGGGAAGGTTTGCGCATACCGTAGAGAGATCAGATCGATTGTGAGGCACAACGCTTAACATATTCGCACAAAATTTCTAGTTCCAGTTTTTCCTAGAAATATCCCCTTTACCTGTCCCCACCGGGCATTGCCCAAAATGTTTCACACAGAATTTCTAGTTCCAGAATAGAGTTTTCTTCTATCCTTTCATTCTCTTGAGAAACAAATAAGGGGTTAGGTGTAGGAGGGAATACCTGTTGAGTGTTGGGAAGGTGTGCGCGTACCGTAGAGAGATTAGATCGATTGTGAAGAACTCCTGTAAGTAAGAATACAAGACCACTAGATCTTAGCTGGACAATAAGTGAGGGAACTTCCTTAGGCCCAGGAAATATTAGACTTCCTTTCGAAGGTGGTCGGTTCCCCTTTTAATACGAATTAAAGCAAATGATAACAAAGAACTACAAGATACTACTTAGTAATTCTTGATGAAGATACAGGTCCAAGGAATGTGGTGGTGATAGTAAGGCTTAGTTGGGTTGATCCGGTATTGGAAAGAGAGCTGATGAGGCTATCCTCAGTCTTTTCCAATGCTGGGATGAGTGTGACAGTGATCCAGTTGCTCAGTTACAGTCTTCGGCTCGATCCTCTTCTCTACAACCTCTTCTTCTTATTTCACTTCTCTTTTTCCTGCCAAAATGAATTCCTGATCCTTTCTTTTTGGTTTGGGGAGGTCATTAACAGGGAACCGATGGCAGTTACGTAATCGACGACGGTCGAGTAGGAACCGATGTCAGTTAGGTTAAAGTGGCTATTTTTTAGTAAAATAGCCATCTTTCCCTCCTTTTCTCCCAAGGGATCAGTTGTGGGCTTGGTCAAGTCATTATTAGGCTCGGTTTTTGGTGTGGGTGAGGGGTAATGAGTCATGGGTGTGGGTCTAGATCAAGTCATAGGTCTTAATTAGGTTGGTTTAGGGTTAGGGCTAGGTCACGGTGAGGTGGCGAGATGAGGTGGCGGGGTTGGAGGTGTGGATTTATTAATTATAAGGTAATTAATAAATCATTAGGTGTGTAAAGTTTTAGGTGGTGAGATAAGGTTAGGTTACGGGATGAGATACGGGGTACAGAGCGTCGTAAGACCCAAATCTAGTGTCTACACAGGTGTCGGAGTTCTATTGATCACTCCTTCAGGAGATTTGATCCCTCATGCATTCCGACTTGGGTTCCCATGTACAAACAATATAGTTGAATATGAAGCCCTTATTGCAGGGATGAAATTGCCTATTAAACGGGACATGAGAAAAGTGAATGTGATTGGTGATTCCTATGTTGATTATAAAATAGTGTAACAAATGAGTATAAAGTTAAAGATGAGGAACTTCTTCCATACAAGATTAATGGTTGATTCTTTGAAGGATTTCTTTCATCAGATTACATTTGAACAAATCCTAAGAGGACAAAACAGAGCAGCAAATGTTATGGCCACAGTAGGGGTCTATGTTGAGCATCTTACCTAGGTAATAATGATATGATGTTCTTCATTGAATATCTACGAACACCAGTGTATGACATGTCAGATTCCTATTTGGTACGTGAAGTTGTTGGTCCCTTTTCCCCTTGGTATAGTGACATCTTTAATTACCTTCACAGATGGAACCTTTCCCACAAACATTTCCCATGCTAATAAAAGGAACCTCATCCAGTGTATAACCCCCTATACCCTACTTGGGGGCACTCTCTAACATCAAGGCTATGATGGGAATCTGTTATAATGTCTCAATTCAGATGAATCCATCCTAGCGGTCAAGGAGGTGCACGAAGGCATCTGTGGGGCCCATATGAATGAGACCATCATTAGACAAAGAAGATATTTAGAGTAGACTACTATTGACCTACCATGGAGAATTATTGTTATAAATATGTAAAGAAATATTTGTAATGTCAGAAGTACAGAAATTTAATACATGTGTCTGGCGCAATCATTACAACCTATCACGACAACCTTGGCCTTTCTCAAAGTGGGGGCTTGATCTTATAGGAAAGCTTCACCCTACATCTTCTGATGGCCACCTATTCATTATCACTACCACTGAATACTTCACCAAGTGGGTAGAGGTTATTCCTCTTACCTATGTCAAAGGTGCGACAAATATCTAAGTTTATAATGAACCATATAATCTATCGATATGGTATCCCCTCTTCCATTGTAGATGACAATGGTAAGTCCTTTAAAAACAAAAATGTAAAAGTATTTGTGTCAATCATTTTCAAATCACTCTCAATTTTTCAACCCCTATTACCCTCAAGGTAATGCGCAAGCCGAAGATTCTAATAAAACCGATTTTCTATATTATGGAGAAGATGGTGAATACAATAGGCTATAACTAGAAATTTTACAGATTCACCCTTACCCTCTGGGAATATTAGAACATCTATCCGTGCACTCCTACATGTCCCACTCCATACTCCCTAGTGTTCGACACATAAATTCCATATTACCCCTAGAGATCGAGCTCCCCTCTTTGTGTATAGAGCTAAGAGATTACATGAATGAAGGAGGAGGACTACATAAGTAGCTTGACTAGTAGAGTTGGAGCTATTAGATGAGAAATGACTTCATGCCCTAGATCACCTTAAATGTGTATCAAGATCGAGTGCAATGAAGTTACAAAAAAAGAGTGATACCTCGGTCAATTTGAGGTAGGAGACTTGGTGCTAAAATAAAATAAGTTCAACACCACTAAAGACAAGGAAAAGAAAGGCAAATTTGAGCCTAACTAGTTAGGGCCATATGTTGTGGTCACTAAGTTTGGTTCAGGTTCCTATCAAGCTTGCTTACTCAGATGGTCAAGAAAGTTTAGGAAACCCATGAATGCAATGCATCTTAAATGTTTCTACGCTTAAGTGTGGGGTCCCTAAAATATCATAGAAAAACAAAAAAGTATAAAGTATAAAAAAAGGAAAATAGAAATAAATATGCGTCCAACAGTGAAAACCACACAATGGTGGCACTTTGGACAAGTCCTTTGGTGAAAACTGGTTTTTCTAGACGCCATTAGGAGGGTCTGTTGTTCACAAGCATTTCAAGTCTAGGATTATGATAGCTTTTTCCTAAGATAGTCTTTCCCTCTGCATCTAAGTTACTGTTGAGCCTATCCCTCTTAGCCTTGATCCAGCTAGACCCTACTTTTGAATGCAAAGAGTTTGCCTTTGAATATTCCCATCTCACGCTGGGGGAAACTCTACATTGTCAATTATTACAAATAAGACATGGCATTTTTCCCCTTGTGCATCCCATCTAATGCTGGGAGCAGCCACATTTCTTCATGTACATGTCCATTTATCTTCGGAAAACTTCTTAGAAAACATGAAAAAAAAATCATATGACTTTTTGAAAAGTCCCAAAACATCTAAATATGTTAGCTGAGAAAAATAAAAAACATTCACATGCGTTTCATAGAAAAATCAACAAAAACAACATAACATTGTCTCAAAATAATAATAAAAACAACAAAAAAACATGTCAAAACTGTCCCAAAAAAACAAAGTAGTAGTTTTCTTACTTTAGTTGTTGGTTTGTATAGTTTTTGTTGCATTACCTTTTCATCTTGTGTGATTTAAATTGAATTCATTTAATTACTTATATTGAGTGTTACTTTAATTTGTTGTGTATCACATTGGAGTTAAATTTCATCTTGTATACTTGTATATAGTTGTGTTGTCTAGATTATATTTGAGTAATTTTTGTTGTCTTGTTTTTTTTTGCAGTTTTGGTCATCTCATCATCATATCATATATCATCAAATCTATACATCATACATCAATAAAGGTTAAGCTCCATCATCATAAACATGAAAATTAAAACATGTATGCTAAGCTAACATCATATAATATCACCAAGAGGGGTATGAGGCAACACCTTCTGTCCCCCCTCAAACATAGACCATACAAAAAATGTGATAAGTAAATACAATCCATCATCATCCTCATAAATATAAATGTCTGTGTACAAAACAATGTGTCTCGATATACATCAAATACAATGAGTCATCATG
The DNA here is from genome assembly GCA_019776745.2 of Taxus chinensis. Taxonomy (NCBI): domain Eukaryota; kingdom Viridiplantae; phylum Streptophyta; class Pinopsida; order Cupressales; family Taxaceae; genus Taxus; species Taxus chinensis. Next base: position 657,832,546 of record CM034156.1, read on the forward strand.
GGAATCTATATAAACAAATTTACCTTCATCACGAGGTATAATCAATAATAATAGATGGTACATCGGTACAAAAATGTGCCTTCATCATGAGGCATAATAGAAAACAATACATAAGTACATCAATAAAAAAGTGTGCCTTCATATCGATGTGTACATACAAGAAAGAGATACATTTTATATAATACAAAGAGTCAACCATGTCTCTCTCCTAACTGTTGAACTTCCTAGCCTGATGTCCCCATGGTGCCATCTACTGTGATCCTCTCGGAGGTGGAATCTATTGTGATGGAACCATGAAGGAGGTAGCTGCAGCTATGCTGAACATGCTGTAGCGGTACCTATTCTGACCTAAACGCATCGTGTACTAATCTCCCTGATAGCGATGGCCTATACAACCTATGGATCTTGATCTAATACCCGCTAGTTGACTATAATCAGAGTGTCCCTATGATCCACCATGGAACATATTTACATAGTATAATGCATCCTATAGTAGGATGGTCTCTGTTGATGGATGTCAAGCACTCTCTAGTAGTATAGGCATATACTTCCCGACTGCCAATGGATTTCTACTGTATCAGCATCATGCACTACTACTCAACCTCTGGCTATGTCTGGCTTATAGCTAGTTTATGCTCATGTAATCTAAGTAAATCCTCTCTACAACATCACTTGATCCTCTCTTAGTCCGTAAATATGGAGCTGCTAGGAAATTATCTGACTGTAATTATCTGCCTCGAGGTAAACTGTATCACCTATATCTTGTTTAACCTGTTTAGGTGGAGATCCCCATCCTCCCCCCACTGGACTTCATATCGGGGACTCCCCATCCATCCCCCAATGGGACTCTTTATTGGGGTCTCCCTCATCTCCATGCATCCTCCATCTAATTCCCCTCTACCTCCTCTATCCCAAAAATCTATAGGATCCCATCTCGGTGGACTATGCTATGGACTTTGGTGTATGTAGAGGTGATAGGGGTACATGTAGTGGAATTGGATGTGGTGGTACCTATAACAAAACTTGTTACCAAAACCTATAATGGAATCTAAGGGGAACTTACATCTGTGGAGCCTATTTCCCTAAGGCTGTACGCTAACATTTAACCCTAAACAACCTAGGCTGCTACCTGAACACCTAATATCCTAGTCTCTATAGGCCCATACACTACCACTACAATACTAGCCTATTTTAGCTTGTCTATGGAATGGTAAGTCACCATGGAAACACTTAGTCGTGCATACCAAACGTAGGGTAGTCTCGATTCCCACCTGGGATCAATTATATGTGGCCGTTGCATCCAATGTTGTGGGACCACTGGTGTGAAGCTGTCCAATACTTGATTGTAATCTAATACAAGGACTAATTTCAAAAGTATCTCTTGACCTACATCCCATACCACATCTCATCTCAAGGAATCCCTTAGATGAGAGAAAACTAGTCGCACTGTACCTTTATCCACTATTGTACCACTCTGACAATATGGTCCTGACTCCCAATAATAAAATGATCAACTGTTGTAGTACTCAAATCTTTTGCATCCTCAGGCCATTGATATAATCTATATGGCCTCTATGTAATCATACGAGAGTTGAACCTCATCAAAATATCTCCTGTAATATGTTGTATCTCTAGTGTGCCCACATATATCCTCATCCACTAGTACCCATCCCATAATAGATGGCTTGCCAAGGGAGCTCAGGATCATAATACTCCAAGTGGGTGCCCTATAGAATTATGTGGTCGCAGGACCATATCTAAGCAACAATTTCACTAGACCCATGGTCTTCTGACCATGGTATGCTATCAATGTAAATCTACATATAAATGGGCTAGTAAACACTACCCCCAACAATAGACCTCTTTGCTAACCATTCCATGGATAACTCTAATCAAGCCCAAGGGAGAAAAATGAGCACCCTATCTTATCAGGAACCAATATGCCGCTGACAAGAGCCATTAAATAAACAGGAACTCGCGTGAAAGCTGTTGATCAGACAAACCACCTGGTGATGTTATCTAACATACCCTGGCGTGAGGAATGTCATGCAAAATTCAAATATCATCACCAATACTTTGAAAAATGTGACCACGATCACCATCATAGAGTCACCAGCTGACCCTGGATCGGCACTCTAAAAATGCACCACATCCTCTAAGGTGACGCTCATCTCACCCATCGGTAGCGTAGGAATGTCTAACTCTTGCTCCACCATCTCTCAGCTAAGGCTGTAAGAAGGCATGTGATCTAGAGTGATCTGCAGACATCTGAGCTATATGGGATAGACTTGTAATGTCTAAGGTCATCTCTAAGAAGATAAGGTCACACCATGAAAATGTGGCCTCATAGGCCTGCAACCACCCGTGTTGCTCTCATGTGTCCCCAAGCTATGGGTAGGTTCACCTGTAAAATAGCTAACACACCTTATTAATCTAATTTTCCTATTATACTACATCATCTAGGTTAGTCTATTCATGATTAATACTTCTATTCATGCCTAATTTTTCTAGGAAAATTTCCTAAAACTCTTTATTCTAAGGCCATGTAAGGTAATCCCTAGGGTGCTAACATGCCCCTTTCTATGCACTAGCACGCCCGTCACGCCAGCATGCCCCCTTTCCCATCACCAGCGCTGCATTCTCACACTACATATACCCCCCATGTGAAATTTCATGCCAATGGCACCCTTTGTTGCACCTGCACGAACATGCATGCCATGTCTAGAGCTAAAATCTTTGCACAAGCGTAGACGTGTCCTATGTTTCATTTAGATGTCCAACTATGCTCCCCTGAGCATGCTTACATGCCCCAAGGGCCACACTGGTGTTAACACGTAAAATTTAAACTACTAATAAATGTGACTTAAAAATGTAAGAAAAATGAATTTTTTTGTTGTGTACCTGTAGACCATCCCTCAGGAAGCCACATGTACTCTCAAACTTGATTGGCATGGTGTCTACGATTTTGAATCCTCATCCATTCCTCTCCCAGGTTAGAACAAAATCAACAGTAAAAATGATAAGGGTATGATAGTAAATAATTCGCCGCGATGGTTTTTACCCCCTTGTGGCTTGCTATTTGTACTTGTTTTGACCTCCCACAACATTTTTCACACCCCTCAAGGTGCACCCTTGGAGCCATCATGGTTCTTCTAATTTCTTCTAGCACTCGTCGCGATGATTATTTTTAATAAATAATCATTTTTCGCCCATTTTCGCTACATTGGGGCATATTTTTGCTTCCTGACAACCCTTCTTGCTACTTGGGGCATTTTTTTGCCTTACAGTGATTTTTGACGATGTCCCATGACTTCATTCATTCTTATATAATCATTTTCTTCTACAAAATTTCAAAAATTCAAAAAAATAAAAAATTTCAAAAAAATTGTAAAAATCCATTAAAAATCCAACAAAAATGATCAAAAATTTAAAATTTTCAAAAAAAATTAAAAATTGGTAAATGGCATGCACACAGTTGAATCCTGTATCAAATACATTTTCCTCAAACATCGAAATTTTTCCTACAAAAACATCTTTCTTAGGTTCTTTTTTATTCTTGTCTCAAACGACTCGTGGATCATTCTGATCTACCTCCATTAACAAAAGTTGGCTTGCTTACTATGCCGGTACTCCCATGCAACAATGAGTTGTTACAGAGATTATGTCATAGTGCATGAATGTTTTTTTCATGGGACTACTTGTGTCCTCTGTTATTCCCCTTGCATGTATCCTTGCTTGGGGCACCATTTTTAACCCTTGTTCGTTAAAACACGAACATCTCGGGAAACTGAAATCTTGATAAAAAAAACATTGGTGCAATTTTCTTGAACGTTGTTTGTTTGAGTACTGATGTGATTGTACTTGTTTCTCCTATTAGGTTATCTGGTTTACTTTGTTGTATTGCATTGTATTATGTATGTTGCATGGAGTTACACATTTTTAGCAATGAACAAATGTTAGTAATATAGGACTTTTCATGTTATTTTACACTTTTGCATTATTTTAATAAGGGCCAATAGATTTAGGCATCATTGGGGTAACATGATGAAACAAAGTTGCTTATTGCAAATATTGTTTTATGCAAAATTTATTCCTATATTCTTCATTATCATGTCTTATCACTATTCGTATTTTTCTTCCAAAACTCAATTGGATGGCAATAAAAATGAAAATTTTTATACCTATCCTATTTCTTCTATCGGTTTCGATCATATTTTTGATTCGTATGATTGACTTCTTCTATCACCCCATCGACACTTGAGGGGGAATCCTTCATTATACTAATTTTTCTTCAAAAATTTACTTTTTTATGCTTTGTCTACTATGTTTGAAGTGATTTCACTTACTTCACCTCAAACAGGGGTAAATGTAGACACCTAAATTTTGCTTATCATAGTTTTATTGCTAAAAGTACACTAATTACTCTCATTCTTACCATTTCTATTATAATTAGTGATTTATGCTAATTAACTAATGTTTCCCTCTATTTTGGTTAATTAATGACATTTTTTTAATTAACTAACTTCTATCACATTCGGGATGCCCATTGACGACACATCATTAGTTATTATCCTCTTCGAAGCAAACAATTAGTGGTTATTAGCTAATTAACCCTATTTACCCTTGTTTTGATCAATAAACCCTATTATTATCTAAAACCCCTCTTACAACCATTCAAAATCACCCCTTTTCCCTCCAAGACATCACAAAATGCTTCAATCAACTCTTATCCTAGCCTCTTAATTGAGTCCTAATCAATGGTTAATTAAGGCTCCTCATATGCCTAATGACTTGTTAATCTTCACTAATCATGATTAACAAGCCTTAATCATAAGTGCTTTTTAGTTCACCTTTAGATCCCACATGCACCAAGATGTAAGCTTTCCCCAAATAGAAAACTATAAAAAGGATCCAATTACCTACCTTCATACTCTTTACACCATACTTTTATTAGTATATCATATAACAAATATGATTAAGAGCCTTACTTCCTTCTTGGATTAGCTTCCTCAATCTTTGCATCCAATCTTCATGTTGGTTAGTAGAGGGATATCTAATATGGCCTTGTAGCCATTGTTAGTAGAGATCCTCTCACCATTTTTGGAGTAACAACAACCATAATTTGATTGCCCTTAGATCTTAATTAGGTCTATGTTAATTAGTAATCATCTCACATAGTAAGGATGCTTGTAGATTAGATGTTTAATTTCATTTAGTTTCCATTAATGCATGATTTTAAGATTTGATCATTATGTTTCATTCTTAAATTAAAGCTTGGCTCTATCAATACTATGGTGTTAGTCTTTATTAGTTAGTTTTGAAAAAGTTTAGCATGATCCTAACTCGTATACATGAACATCTCTTTAGGTCAATTATTACTGTCATTTCAGTTAAATCATGCAAAGTCTATTGTTTTAGAAGTAACAAAAATGAAATACAGTTGGCTCTAATTGTCACTCAGTACTATTCTGATAAGTGACATAAAACTGCTACATGGTATAGTAAGGTTGTTTCATTTCATGCATATAAAATGTAAATTCACTAAGTCATTTTGGTCTTGATAGCATCATACTTTGAGCTCAGTTGTGTCTAAAAGCATATTGGGAGTGACATCTGGGCAAGTACGTAACAGTGTTGAACATAGTAGTATACAATGTTGTACCTACTTACTGTAAGATTATAAAAGGCATACAAGAATTCATTTATTTATCAAAAGAGGTAATCATTTTCATCAGTAAGAAATTTATCACCTAGGTGTTCATGACTAGAGTTGAGCTACCGATGGATGTGTAATGAGCTCAAGATACGATTTTTAATCCATGTCAAGCCAAGTGAGTTAGGACAGAGATAATATTTCTTCTTGTTAGGTCAGCTAATATTCACTCCTTGAGGGTTAGTAAAGATACTTATAACCTATAAGTAAATAAGTTCATTAGTACAGTACCCGTAGGGAAACCACATACAAGTATCTAAGATGGAAAATATAGAATGAGCAGTCATGAATGAACCCCATCGTTTAAATCCTGAGAGTGAGCTTACAGACTGATTGATCCTCACTCTCATCTGTGAGACTCAATAATAGCATCAACATGGGTGTATGTCTATGTTCATGCCCTAAGATTAGCCATCGAGTAAGTTGTACTTCATAATAGGATAGATTCTAAACACTCATCCATGCATGCTAACAAGAAGATGGATGAAATTGAGATAAACTTCCCCTGCCTATCATTTTCATGTAGAGTTACAACCCTTTCTACATCGAATGGAGCTTCTTTAACATGGATGCCTTTGGAGTGATGTAAGTTCCTATAGAACAAGGATGAAAGCCTAGTAGAGTTATATTGATTAATAGAATCAAAATCACAATTACAATGGAGTGCTACAATATCTTATAGGATATTGTATATCCTAGGTACAGACAAAGATGGATGTTGCAACTATGCAACAACAAACTAAAATGCACATAGTAGCTTCCAAAATACATCTAGGAAGCACAAATGAATAATGACATAATTTTTATAACAACATAACAATTATACCCATGAATATAATAAGACAAATATGGTTAATAAAACCATATAACATTAATTAATGTATTAATGTTAACTAAATACATTAATTATACCAAGGTATAACTTAATTATACCTAACATTCCCCCCCTTAATTTTGCATTGTCTTCAAGGGATGAGGAGAGGAACTCTCTGAACAACTCGAACTTGATCACGTGCAAGTGACTTCGTGAAGATATCTGCTCTTTGTTCATCTATTGGACAAAACTGAAGTTGTATATTGTGCTTTCAAGACATGCTCGCATATGAAATGAACCTGTACCTCAATGTGTTTTTTATTTCATGAAAAACTGGATTGCGAACAAGTTTGAGAACACCTTCATTGTCAACATACATGGTGGTCGGTTTGTCCTGTGGTATTCCAAGTCCTTCAAGTATGCGACGTAGCCAAATATATTCACAGAAAAATTATCCTATAGAAGGATACTCAGCTTCTATGGAAGAACAAGAAACAAAGTGTTGTTTCTTGCTTCCCCATGATATTGGTCCAGATCCCATAAAGAACACAAATCCTAAAGTGGATTTTCTGTCATCAATATTGCTTGCATGATCTAAATCTGAATATCCTGATAAGAAGAAGTTGTCGTTCTTCTTGTATTCTAGACCAAGATCCACTGATCCTTTGAGATATCTCAATATGCACCTTGCTTTTTTCCAATGACAAACTTTGGGTTCCTACATGAACCTAGATAGATAGCTCACTGCAAAGCTGATATCTGGTCTAGTGTAGGTCAGGTAAATGAGTCTCCTAATCAACTAGCGATAGAGAGTGGCACTTACCTTAGGAGATGGATCTAAATGAGATAATTGTAATCTATTCTCCATAGGTGTAAAAATTGGTGTGCAATCCATCATCCTAAATTTCTTGAGCGTCGTCTTGGTATATTTCATCTAAGAAACAATTATGTGATTCTCTTTCTGTCATACTTCCAATCCAAGACAATAGTACATTAGCCTGAGATATGTCATGTCGAATGATCGATTAAGATATTTATTATTGCATCGATGATCCTCATCTGAACTTCCAGTGATGACAAGATCATCGACATAGAAAACAACAATCAAAATCTCACCCCCTTTCTTTTTGAGGTAAATATTGGGATCGTATGGATTTCTGAAAAAATCCATGTTGTATGAGATTCTCATCATTTTTGATGTACCATGCCCGGGTTCTTGTTTGATGCCATACATAGATTTCCTGAGTCTGCATACCGTTGCTTCTCGACCATGTACAACATATCCCTTAGGTTGAGTCATGTAGACTTCTTGTAAATCTCCGTTCAGGAAGGCACCTTTTACGTCCATTTGATGAAATTTCCAACCAAACTGTGTAGCTAGAGAAAATATCATCCTGATCATTTTGATCTTAGCTGTGGGAGAAAATGTCTCCTTGTAGTCAATTCCTTCTTTTTGTGCATACCTCTTTGATACTAGTCTCGCTTTATACTTTTCCACTGTCCCATTTGCATCCAATGGGTTTCTTCCTCGGTGAAAGATTGACAAGATGCCAAGTGTTATTTTTCATTACTGATGTATATTCAGTTTCCATGACATCTTTCCAAGATTTTGACTGTAGGGCTTCCTGGACTGTAGAGGGCTCATCAGATTCAATAACTCTACTCATCGAAGAAAATTTAACTTCTTCTCTTGCTTTACTGCGAGTCCATGGTCCAAGGGTGGATGTATCTAGTGGAGCATCCATTCTTTCATCTTGTAACATGCTAGTACACCACTTGGGCATACGCTAAACTGTTCCTGTGGGTCGTGATTCTATCATATCAACACCATCATCCCCATTATCACTTTCATCATCCGAGGGAAATGTACGATGGAAAAGTGACATGCGAGGATGATAATTGGCAAGTGACCTTCCCCGTACCCAACCTCCCGAGGTCATGCTGAGACAGCCGGTGGTTTGAAATGCAGGTGACTTAGATGAAGCCACGACAGGGATTATGGCCAGTTTTCTACGATAGAAAAGCTACAGGCGAGGATGAGAATCAGAAAGTAATTTTTCCTATAGCTAACTATGGAGGATCAATGACTAATATTTGGTAGTGTGATCTTCTGGTAGTTGAAATGACAAAGGGGATATTTAGAGGATATGAACGGGTAGCGTAAATTCCCTATGTTTATCCTCCTAACTAGAATTTAAGTGTTTAATCTAGTTTGAAAACTCTAAATTAAATTATACTGAAAATAAAAATTTATACTACTGTTGAATTGTGGAAAATAATCTAAACAAAATACACAATTGAAACATTATAATTACAAACAACAATTAAAATACTCTTATACTAAAACTAAACAAGCGTAGATAACCTAGTGTGATTATTCACCTGTGTAAATGTGTGAATCTAGATGAAAGACAACTAATTAACTTAATTGAAAACCTTCAATCTTACCTCAGAAGTGAGGAACAAATCATAGCTTCTCATAAAATATCATTCCCCACAGCTTCCTTGGCAATATTGAAAGTGAGCTTTAACTGAAATAAAATGATTCACTACTCTATTTGATATGTTGTAACTAGAACTTTGATATCTCAAACCTGGCATTTACAGAACAGTGGTAAATCCAGTTGTGTGTGATTTCATCCCCTCAGTGTGATCTCCTCGTTCCTTCATGTCCTCGTGAATCCAGAAAGTGTGTATATGATAGTATTATAGAAGATAACATTCAAACAATGGCAGCTTTGGATATATACTGAATACAATGTGAGTAGGAGAGGGATAATGCAAGTGAACAGAGCTTGACTATGCAATTCCTAGCGGGATTTATTGTGAGAATAAAACACAATTATACCAAGAGTTTCAGAAAATATCATTGTGATAAGACAAAACCTATAACTTTAATGGATTCTAGTCTAGAAATGAAGCTATTCTATGTTAAACTAATTGTATGCAGCAACAATGGAACAAGACTGAAACCCTCAAGAAGATCATATGACCTCTAAATACCAACAATGGAAGCAAAAACATGAAGCCAACAAAATTCTAAGCAAGAATTTGCAAAGAATGAATAAGAGAATTGAGAAGATGAGGGGCCATATTGCTTGAAAACAAGCTGGCTATTTATAACCAATGCATTTACCAGAGGGTAACTCCCATTTGATCTCTTTACTATAAACAAAGGAAAAACACTATTACTAGGGGACAAAAAACATTAATGCAAGCTAAAGCGGTGGAAAAATGTAGATGACATTGAAGATTTATGTTTGATGCGATCGTCAAAAGAATCTAGAAAATGCATACAAGATTGCCGCCCTCATGTAGGGCAGCGGTCACGGGACCGCCCCCCAGGCAGGGCAGCGGTTTCATCACTGAATCCAGAAATGCAAGGAAAAGGGGGGAAAAAGGGAAAAACAAAGCATGCAGAGGCTGAGCGGGGCATGCAGGGATACAAGCATATACTTGGCAACCCTTTCTAGAGTCCGAACACCTTGTAAGGAGACCTGTATCATCATGTAGGGCATGTGTAATATCATTCTGGTGGTGCAGTACCCTACAATTTCGGGGTACGTACAGGAACATCAACTTTAGTTTTTACAACTAGTGAAAAATCTACATCTGGTGAGTCTGGAGGAGGAGTCTTTGCTTCATTCTTCTATAAAAACTCAACATCTTTGCTGGTGTATAATTTTCTGGTCTTTGGATCCATCAATTTGTACCCAAGAGTCTCTTCACTATACCCAATGAAGATGAGTTTTTGTGACTTCATGTCCAATTTATTTCTATTCTTCTTGGGTATGTGCATACTTACTTTGCACCTAAATACTCTAAGGTGTGCAATAGATGGTTTTTGTTTTGACCATGCTTCTTGTGGTGTTACTCTGTCAAGAGAAACTGTGGGCATTCTGTTCAACAAATACATTGTTGTCTTTACTGCTTCTACCCAGAATGTCTTTGTAAGTCCAGAGTCGTCGATCATGCATCGCACCATTTTCATGATAGTATGATTTATTCTCTCAACAACACCATTTTGTTGTGGTGTGTGTGGAGGAGGCATTTGTTGATGAATCTCATGAGCTTGTAGGTAGTCTTTGAACTCATCACTGGTGAATTCCCCCCTCGATCTGAGCAGAGAGTTCTGATGTGATGACCAGTTTCATTCTCAACAGCTACTTTGAACTTCTTGAAGTTTCAAAAGATTCACTTTTCTTGCGAAGAAAAAAAAATCCACATTTTTCTTGAATAGTCGTCAACACAAAGCATGAAGTACTGAAATCCAAAATGACTTGGTTGCATCAGACCACAAAGGTCGGTATGAACCAGATCAAGCTTACCATGAGCTCAATAATTTACTCTTCTGGAATGAAGCTCTGTGTTGTTTACCTACTAGGAAGTGAGGAAACTCTTGTCTGTATCCTTCTGAATAGAGGGTAGCCCATGTACCATATTACGCCGGTGAAAGTGTCTCAAGATACTTGAAACTAACATGACCAAGTCTTTGATGCCACAACTGTGCAGAGGTAGAGTTCTTAGCCACAAGTTCCTGATCATCTTTCATGGAAAAAATCAAGATGGAACATGCATCCCACATTGGAGGCTTTTGCAACTATTTTAGAGCCTCGTGATTTGTCTCAAATTAAACACGTTTTCTTGCCAGAATGACTATCAAAATCAATTTTTAAGTTGTGATCTAGGAGTTGACTGACTGAAAGAATATTTTTAGTCAACCCAGGGACATATAATACATCTGATAGTCTACAGTTGCATGAACCAAGGGGTAGAGAAATGTTCCCAATCCCCTATAAATGTATATGAATGAATCATCACCCAACGAAAACATGGTTTTTCGAAGGCGTGTTCCTCATTGAAGTAAACCAGTATCTGTGTCCGGTCATGTGTCAAGTGGATCCCAAATCAACATACCAGACATCACTAGATGACATGGAGGGTTCACTTGATTGAGAAGTGTACAAGAAGTCTTCATTATTTGAATGTTCTTCTTGTTCAACAATATTTCCTTACTGATGGTTCTTCTTTTCTAGTTCCCCTTTTTCTTCCCTTGATTGTAGTTTGTATGTCCCTTGTGAGATTTATGGTATTGAGGTCTAGAGTGTACTTGATGAACCTTTCTTATAAGTGTTATACCAACAATATTTCAAGTTCATGTCCTCTTTTACAAATTAGGACATTGCTTCTTCTGTTGTTTGTCCCCTTGATGTTGATATTGATTTTGGGAATTTTGATAGGAATTATGTTTTCCTTTGCCTTTTCCTTTCCATTTTGATGTGAAGAAAGTTCCTTCTCCTCTTCATTCATCCTTATTGTGCATGGATTCCTCTTGTTGCAGTAGGTTTGCCAGCTTGTCAAAACTAAATGTTCATATCTGACAAGTTTAGTGTTGTTACAAAAATGTGGTAAGAAGAAGGGAGATCTCTCAGAACAATGGGAATGAGAGCATTCATCTAGTGATCACTTCTCCCAGGGCTAGAAGTGAAGCCCTCAACTCTACAACTCTTCTCAAGAAAGCTTCTATTTTCTCATTCTACTTGAACTTCAGTGTATGTAACTCACTCTACAAATTCTAGAATGACATTCTTGTTTTTGGCCTCATATACTATGCTCAATTTATCCCACACTTCTTTTGCTATTTTGGCATCTCGAATGTGGGGTTGCACATCGTTGGACACTCTAAATAAGATGATGAGTTTGGCCTTTTGATCTGATCTATCAAACTATCATTGTTGTATTGTATTAGTAGTTGATCTGGTCAGAGTACCAGTCACAACAGGCCAGATCTCTTCAAACTCAAGTTGTGTCTTGATTTTTGTCTGCCATATAACATAGTTGTTTCCTCTGAGAAATTGTGAATCTGGAAGAAAAAAATTGGAGGCATTGGTTCCCTTTTTGCAAAAAATCACTAACAGGGTTTGGCTCTTATCACTCCAGGTATAAGGTCAACCATTCTATATACGCACCCTTCCATATATACTCGGTGGTACATGAAAAAAAATCACCTTTTTCTATATACTCGGTGGTACGTGAAATAGTTGTTAATGTACGTGAAATAATTTGATACGTGGTACCAAGACAATACTGAAAGAGGTATGTTCGATTATTGACACTGGCTCAAAGAAATATCCTCATACGTGTGCGTAACTTCGCTATATACTCAGATAATTTCTCAGTCCAGATTTATGTCTTGAAATTGTTCACAGACGGATGGGATGGCTCATAGTGTGTGCACTGTGACCTTATTACTCCCCATCGACTTAAAGGGTTGATGCATAGACGATGTTGTTGCAGCTATATTAGGTGTTAAGTGCATTATTAGTCGTGAAAACTTTACCCTTAAGTGCTTCCCAGAGGCACCGTATATACCAAATGATGTGAATGAGATCTAGGATCTCGTGAGTATTTTAGAACCAAATTTTATTGATTTTGAGTACAATATTTAACCAGTTTCTAAGAAGTTACAAATTTTTCAGTTGAATATGGCAACCTACAAATTAGTATTGATGATAATTAACCAGAACAAAATATGCAGAGAATAGAAAACACAGGAGACACAAACATATGAGAAAATAACTCGAGACAATTTTATTCAATATTTGATATGCCTTTATACAAGTAGCTTGATCCTATTGATTAGGATCAAAGCTTATCATGTATAACTCGCACACAATCCCACTTATCTCTCTAAGAGACTTATTCTAACTTCTAGATCTCTATGAGTTGTTACGAACAACTCATTTACACACATAATTAGATATTGTTCACACTAATATATATATTTTTCCTAACAATCACCCCCTTAGTGTGAACATGGGGAAAAATTATCTTGAACTGTAACTTGTCGCCTGATGCTGAATCATGACCTGGATGATTTTCAAAGTGGTTTATCATCAACCAATGAAATGATTTTTTAAAGTGGTTTACCATAAACCAGAAAAGGGTGGTTTTCAAAGTGGTTTACCACAAACCAAGTAGATCATGATGTTTACAGTTTATTTTTAGCCCCATCATCATATTCCCATTTTAGGAGATTACATATAGGAAATTTATTACAAATGTGAACATGAATAATCCACTGTTCATTATTACAGCAGAAAGCAAACAAACAACTAAAAAAAGAGGTCACCAATACACTTGAATCAGTCTCTTTGTTGGTGACTAACAAGAGACGTTGATCAGCCTCCTGCCTCCAATGCCTTCATTTAGAACAGGAAGTCATATGAATTGTAGTCAGGGTCTTCTTTCACTTCTTCTTCTTCTTCATTTTCTGATTCCTCTTTGACCGCTACATTTGCTTCATTTGTTTTTAGACTTCCATTGAGTAGATATTTAGCTCTAATCCTACAGTACAACATTGTATGTCATGTTTTCTTACAATAGAAGCATTTAGGTTCTTCTTTATTTTTAGAGAAAATTTTGTATCTCGTTTTAACAAACAATGCGGTTTCTTATTTTACATCTTCTTTTGTTCTTTTCTCTTCACTACAGATATCATGTCTTCAAGTGATTGCGTGGGCATGTGTCTAAAAGTGAACACAACATTACTGTACTTAGGTGGAATACTATTTAGAAGTATGGCTTTAGCATCTTCGTCTTCTATTACAACTTTTAATTCTGCAAGTTGCCTTATGAGTGATCTTAGTTCATTAATGTGGCTTGACATTGTCACATTTTCAATCATCTTGAGTTTGAATAGTTGAATTTTTAGTGAAAATTTAGCACTGACCGCATTTGAGCCGAATGTTTTGCTGAGTAGTTCCCAAATTTTTTTTGAGGATTTTTCCAGATCCACATAGTGTATCTCAGTATCTGATAGGGAAAGTCCTATTATTGCTTTTGCCTTATCATCCCTTGTTTCCCACTCTATTAGTTTTGCAGCATCTATGGTTTTTGATCCATCTCTTGATACAATCCTCCATAGATTCTTATGCATTAATTGCATTTAGATTTTGACTTTCTAGGTGTGAAAGTTCAATCCATTGAATTTGTCTAGTGGAATGTCCATTATACCTTAGAACGTCGGTTTCAACCAAAAATGCACTCTTATTACAAGGATTTTTAGGGTGTCATCTTTGACCAATAATGCACCCCCTCACTATGGATGTCATGTACAAGTGAAAGTGCGTCCAAACAAAAGTGAGACAAAAAAAATTTAATTTTTTTTTTGCCAAAAATGAAAAATAATTTTTTTTATCTAGGAGAAAAAATAATAGAATCAATGCGTGGAACTTGAAAAAATACACATTTAAAAAAAAACGATACCTCAATCCGAGTTATCAGCTGAAATTTATCGTGCTTACAAGTTCTGAATTCAACTTCTTTCCGGACCCTTTCCAAAAATGGCAATTTTCTTGTTCTTCATTTTGTTTTTTTCTTGTATGTCCATAAATGAAAAAAAATAGAATATAGCTGAAACCAGATTGCCAGATGACTGTGGATTCACTTGAGAAATACGTCGACACATCCAGATGCCTAAAAAGTTACAGATTCACTCGAGAGAGACGCCAACGTATCCAGACTCCAAACAACTGTAGATTCACCTGAGAGAGACCTCGTCGAACTTAGACGGTCTATTTTTTTGAAACTCAAACACAAACCAGATTTATTCCCAGCAATGGCACTGGAAGACAATTAATTTCATATCAAAATACCTCACAAAATCCTACATGAAATCATCACAGTCTAATCTGCTCTGATACCTAATCTAGAAACTGTGCATGATTTAATCAATAAAAAAATAAAACATTGCACAGTAAAATAATAAAACTAAAGATATTGTATTTCATTTGGGACATCTTTATTCAATATTTGATATGCCTTTATACAAGTAGCTTGATCCTATTGATTAGGAGTCAAAGCTTATCATGTATAACTCACACAAAATTCCACTTATCTCTCTAAGAGACTTATTCTAACTTCTATATCTCTATGAGTTGTTACTAACAACTCATTTACACACATAATTAGATATTGTTCACACTAAAATATATATTTTTCCTAACACAATCTAGTGTTAAGGAACCCTTTCAATCGGGTACACCTTCACTACCATCATGTAGTTATCACATTCCTCCTTTTTAACCTACACAATCTTAGCCAAAATTTCAAGTCCCTATCTTTCTTAAAGCTTATCCTTTCATCCCTTCTCCTCCACAAGAAGATATTACACCTCCCCTATCATTTCAACCATTGCAAAATCATTCAGAACCCCAACCCCCTCCTCTCAAATTCCTAAATCCATTTATGGATTAAACTAATAAAAAAATTAGTTTGGGAGGGAAGTTAACTGAAGAACCAAACAACGAAGTTCTCATGAAAAATATGAAAGATCGGAAATCAAATATTGGGTCCCAACAAATCCCACAACTGGTTAAACCTACAATAGAGGCTGAGATTGAAGAGTAAAAGAGCGAGTTTGAGGTTGAATAACATGAGGAATAAGATCATCAATAATATCTATGTTCTAAATATAGTATCCTTGATGTGCCTATGTTCTTAAGGTTGTTAATTGTTATTAATATTTTCAAAAGGAAGAGTTACTCCCCATGCAAACTCATATAGTTGTCTTGGGTATTTATGATAAACAAGCTAAGGTTAGACAAAATTTTCTCAAATATCTTAAATTACAAAGTAAGGAGAATGTTTTTGAAGATCATATGAGCGTTTCTAATGATCAGGTCAACAATCTTGAGCCTATATCATCTTTTTTTGGAATTTGACTTAAATACCAGTGTCTAATGCCCTTCTCAAATCAATTTTAGCAAAGGAAATTTTTCAATAACAAATGATGATTTGCATAATTCTAATTTACAAGATGAGATTATTTTAGCCATGCAAGAAGAGCTATCTATAATAGAGAAAGATAAATCAGATCCAGATGAATACCAACTTGAAATTAGAGATGAAGAAGGGTTATCAAATGAGGAGATGAATGAGGGGCTTTTTAATCAAATTTGTCTTCATGAGGAATAAGAGAATGAGTTTTACATGTCAAACTTTATGCTTGAGGATGAAGAAAAAATGAGAACCCAAATTCTAAATTAGAAATAATCATGGAGGAGGTTTGGTTTTTTGAAGAATCAAAACAAAAACTAGATCAGGTTTTAAACTTCCTTCTTATTAAGGAGGACCTAAGTATGGAATTTGAGTTGTTTGCAAAGGATGAAGAGGAACAAGTTTTAGATTATCTTGCATGCACCCAATATGAGGAGGGAAATGTTATCAAAATATACATTTATGGGGTTAATCTTGAAACAAATGGGAAAATTAGAAGGATCCGTAAATCATCTACAAGGAATAATTTCCAAATTACATATTTGACTAGACTAGACCCACAAGAAGACTTGTCATCATTTTTTCTTACTTCAGAGCATGAGGAAAATATTCAAGGTACCAAAAATCAGCCCCAACATCTACAAAGAATAAGTTAAAATCATATAGAGGTGTTTATTATTTTCTTGGCTGATATTTTGAGTAAATCATAGGTGCAGACCATGAATTCATCTCCACCATCTGATCCACCTTGAACGAACAAGGTTGTGATCTCATGGCACCATTTTGTGTGAAAAGGAAGTTATTTTTGCCAACAAGTATTTGGTTTTTTTTAGTTTTTTTTAATATTAGGAGCATTTTAGGTTTGTTTCTTGAAAAATAAGTGCTTAATCACACTCTACATGCTTCTAGTTGGATCATGTATGATTTCCTAATTTTTGTGATGTTTCCTTCCTTTTTTCATTGTTGTTGGAGGTTCCCTCTTTTTTTTGTGTAAATAATTATTGATTAATCCTTGTGGGGATAATTTGAATAAGTGAATTAGATGTATACCTTTTGGTTCCTGTTTTGTTTTAGGGTGAAATACAACTTGATCTTAGAAGTTTCAAAGTGAATACTTGAATCCATGCCCAATGGATGCTTCAAGGCTACTAGTTCTTACATCTAGTAGGTAGATATACACTAAAAGTCAACAAATTATTATCCAAATAAGAACCCATGCTTATTTTTATAACTTATTCAAGTTCCAGAATTAGAAAGCTTTGGATGGAAGACCGCAGACCAAAGGCTTGAAAAAATAGTGCTCCGTAGACTTGGAGGATGAATATATTTTGCAAAGTTGATAAAATCCATGAAATAAAGCATGTGAACAAAGAGGAGATGCTGCCATGCAAGGAAAAGTCGCCATGTGTTGCCACAAATCAAAGGGGAAAATTTATAGCAGTTTGAATTTTCTAAACAATGTCACTGAACAAAGGAAACTCATTTTTAATGTTTTGTGGGTTTTCACAAGGAATGTATACTATGGAACAAAGGAATATTAGTTTTATTGTTCCACAAGTTTTCAAGAGTTTGTATGCCATGGAAAAAATGAAACTTGTTTCTAGTGTTCCTCGGGTGTTTAAAAGGATAATTTGTCATGGAAAAAAGAAAAAAACATAACACAATGTTCCACATGTATGTGAAATCAAAGTGTTAGTGAAATAATTTGTTGATAGGACAAATTAATAGATTTTCAAAAAATCTCTGGGACTAGGTCCCTCTGCTTGAATGGGAATCTCCATTATTATATGTGAAATAAAAACAAATCTATTATTGGCACAAAGACTGGGGATCTAATAGGAACACTCCACTGTACCTATGGAAAATTCTTGCAATTTTGTGCAAGGGAGGAATTTTCTAGGAAGGTGGGAATGTGGGAGTGAGAAATTAGGAGGAAGATTAGTACTGCAAGTAAGAATAAATCAGATTCTTGCAAGGATTAACCATAGATATCAAAACACACAATTTGGAAAGAATAACAAGCTTTCTAGTTATATCAAGACAAGATGAAACCATGAACATAAAATTTCACTTATTCACTCATCTAGAAAAGCTAAAATTCCTTTTTTTATTGACATATTTGCAAAGCTATACAATAAGAGAGATAGAGGAAAACATATGAGAAGGAGAATGGAATAATTTTCTATATTTTTCTTATTCTTGGTAGTTATCTACTTATTAACATACAAAATTGACAACCTCTTGGAATGAGAAATTCATTTCAATATATAGATTTTGAAAAGACTCTTCACCTACCCAAAATATGACCTTTCATTTATCTTCACAACATGTGACTTTTTACATTCATAAGAAATAACATTAAGTTCCCTTTTATTAATTAAGGGCAACTTATTACATTTTAGCCTATAGTCACATTAATGAATAGGATGAATGTAATGATTTATCATAACGAAGAATTATAAAAGGGATATAAAAGAGGAAGAAAAATGAATAAAGAGGAGAAGAATGCTCCATAGCATGAATAGGGATATTTTTGATTTTGATAAATAACTTGCCGATGATGATCATAACTTCTGCGTGATGCACAAACACATTAGACCACGAAATGATTGTTTAGAAACACTTTTTAAGACCTCCCAATGTGAGCTCAAAATGAACATAGGAACTACTCATGATGATCCTCCTTGATACTTGATTGATGAACTTCCTTATATCATTGAGCTTACCCCAACCAACTTATTTAAAATCACCCAGCTCATCGAGAGATGATGATGGATCCACCTTTTGTGTCTAGTGATGCTTAACCTTTCTTATAGACACTGTTGAATTAAAGATGTTGTTTCTAAAATCCACATGAAGGTTTCATCCCTTCGAGCTATGATTTTTTTATTTTTATAATGCATTTAATCTCAGGTATAGAAATTATTGATATGCATGATGTTATTGGGTTCCCATAGCTCTTCACCATTAGGATAAGCAAGTTTATAGGCCCCTGAACCAATTTATTTGACAACAATGTATGATCATAACCATTTAGGCTCAAGTTTTCCTTTCTTATCACACTCTTTAGTGGTATTGAACTAGGTTTATTTAGGAAAAAGATCTCCAACCTCAAATTCATGAGAGATAATGCATTTTTATAGCTCCTTTGAATTCAATTCTGATACACTTTAAGGCGATCCAAGGCATGGATTAATTTTTCATCAAGCATTTCAAACTCTGCTAGTCTAGCCACTCTATAGTCCTCTTCATTATCCAGATATCATTTCAAGGATTTTCGTAAAGAGGGAAGATCAATCTCTAGGGGAATAATGATTTTAGTGCCAAACAAAAGGGAATATGGGTTTACACTTGTGGGTGTGTGGATGGAAGTTTGGTAGGCCCATAAGGAGGGATAGATTTAGAGATGCCAATTACATCTTGTCGTACTGATTAGTTTCTCTATAATCCAAACAAGGGTTTTAGTTATGGCCTCATCTTTCCCATTACCCTGAGGGTAATAATGGTATAATACTTTTACCGAATTTTAAAGTGTTGGAACAAGGCCTTCACTTGCTTGTTCTTGAATGATTTTCATTGTCAAATATAATAATGTAAGGGATTCCATAACGACAAATGATGCGGTTCATGATAAATTTGGATATGTGAGAACTAGTAACATAGGTGAGAGGAACAACCTCCACCCATTTGGTAAAGTAATCAATGACACTAATAATGTGTTTATGGCCATTAGATGAAGTGGATGTAATATTCCCTATGAGATCAAGCCCCCTTTGGAAAAATTCCACAGTGTAGTGATGGGTTGCAAAGACTGTGAAGGTGCATGTATCAAATAACCATTTTTTTTATACAGGATACATTTCTTCACATAATAAAAACAATCCATCTCCATAGTAAACTAGTAATAGCCTACGCGTAGAAGTTTCTTTGTGAGTACCATGCCACTAGTGGGAGTACCACATATGCCTTCGTGCAACTCTTTGATTGCTTGGATAGATTATTTTGAATTAAGACAATACAACAAAGTACCATTGTAGCCTTGACGATAGAGAATTCCACTATAATGAAATTACTTGATTAATTATGATTATCACCAGCAATAGAACACCAAATAACACAATATTGCAGATAAATTCTCTCAATATACAAGTATAATAGCTTAGCCACTTCGAGGGGGAAACCTCCAAAACATACAATAAGACTCAAATACTCAATATGATGATCATCCGCTACCTATAGCCCCTATTTATTCTATTCCTATGATATATCCATCAGCAAGGTCGCCCTACTAATGATAATAGATCATATATGAAAGAGATACATCCTAATAAGAAGTTATGATAGCCATAAGTCGACTATATCCATCCAATGTAAGATACATAATTAATGGTGTAACATGCCCCTCCCCTTTAAAGCAATATTGTCCCCAATGTTGGGAAGCCCTGGATGTTGCTGCATGAATGCTTCATCTTCCCATAATGCATCGCCAATATTCATATTCTTCCACTTGATCAGGTACTCAGTAATGACTCTGGTCCTCATTCTTTTGGTGCATGTCTGAAGAATGCCTTCAGGTTCTAATATGATCCTTCCTTCCTCTTCCAATTTTGGAAGAACTGACTGGGTGGAAATGTAATTCCCAATAACTTTATTTAAGCAAGAAAAATGGAACACTGGATGTATTCTACTTCCTAGAGGGAGCTTTAGCTTATATGCCACACTACCTATTTTTTTGCAAAACTCAGTAAGGACCATAGTATTTAGGAGAAATATTATTATCCTTCTTCTGTTGTTTTAAGGATAACCACTTATATGGATGTAACCTTACAAAAACAAATTCGCCCTCTTTAAAGTGTCGCTCACTCCAATGTTGATCAGCCTATTGCTTCATGCGGTTTTATGACATTGCTAAATTTTATCTAAGACTAGAGAGTGCCTCATGCTGGTGCTAAATGTGATCTTTGACCGCTCTGACCTTTGGTTTAACCTTCAAGCTAGATATGAGTGATGGAGGATGGTATCCATAAAGTGCCAAAAATGGAGACATTTTGGAGGAGGTATGAAATGAAGTATTCTACCACCATTCTACCAGTGGCAACCATTGCACCCAAGGTTCTTATTTATCTGAAGTAAAACATCGAAGATATTCCTCTAAACATTTATTTACCACCTCAGTTTTCCCATCCGATTGAGGATAATAAGAGGAACTCTGGGCTAGTTGGGTACCGAGATAAGAGAAAAAATCAGTCCAAAAGTTACTTGTAAAAATTGGATCACGATCACTTACTATAATTTTTAGCATGTCATGGAGATTTTGAATTGTATCTGTAAAAGAGATGGCAATTGTACTAGCTGTGAAAGGATGAGCCATGGCACAAAAATGGGCATATTTGGTAAGTCTTTCTACCATGACCATGATGACACTTTTCCCTTCTGATTTAGGTAATCCCGTGATGAAATCCATTGATACCTCTTCCCATCTCTCATTAGGAATAAAAAAAGGTTGGAGAAGACCAGGTGTCTTAATGGTCTCATCCTTATTTTGTTGGAAAACCAAACATTCTGCCAAATTTTTTTGAACATCTCCTTTCAATCCCTCCCAAAATAAATCCTTCTTAACTCTATGATATGTTTTCAGGAATTGGAGAAGAATGTAGCTCTGAAATAACATGGTGTTTATGTGTAGAGTTCTTTCATAGATATAACCTATATTTGTATAATAATGCATCCCCCTTCCATATAAATTGATATGATATGGATGGATCTACCTGGATATTCTGAATGAGAGTATGTGTTGTTGCATATTTCTTCCATTCTACTTGTGCTTGATCTACCTAATCTGCATTTAGTATAGAGATGGCACATAACAATGATTTTGTGGACTCATCTCTCCTAGATAGAGTATCAATGACCAAATTTTCCTTTCCTTTCTTATAAAAAATCTCAAAGTCATATCCTAGCATCTTAGTGACCCATTTTTGTTATTCTTCTGACGATAGATGTTGCTCTAAGAAATATTTCAAAATATCATGATTAGTTTTTACCTTCAAATTTCTACCCATCAAGTATGTTCTCCATTGTTGGACTACATGTAGTATTGCCATCATTTCCTTTTCATAGGTGGACTTCAACAAATTCTTTCCTTTTAGCTGTCGGATCTCAAAAGCAATGAGGTTTCCTTCTTGCATTAGTACTACTTCGATTCCATTTCCTAAAGCATTGCACTCAACTACGAAATTTTTGGAGAAATATGGGGTTTCCAATACTTGAGTGGTGCACATAGCCGCCTTCAAATTTTCAAATTCCTTAGATGCTTCCTCATTCCACTGAAAGGAGTCCTTCTTCAATAATCTTGTGAGTGGTGCTGCTATACTACCATATTTTTTTACAAATTTGTGATAATAGCCTGTGAGACCTAAGAAATCTCATAATTTCTTGAGAGTTTTTGGGATTTCCCATTCCACCATGGCCTGGATATTTTGAGGGTCGAAAATAACACCTTCGTCAGAAACAATATGGCCCAAGTATTCCACTTCATGTACCCCAAAAGAACACTTTGATGGCTTGGCATAAAATTGATGTTTCTTTAAGACTTCTAAGACAGTATTGATGTGTTGTAAGTATTTCTCCCATGATTTGTTGTACATGAGTATATCATCAAAAAATAATAAGACAAAAATTCTTAGGAATGGTCTAAATACTAAATTCATCAAGCTTTGGAATGTTGAGGAAGCATTGGTAAGACCAAATGGCATTACTAGGAATTCATAATGGCCTTAATGAGTTCTGAAAGATATCTTATGAATATCTTCTTTCTTTACTCTAATTTGGTGATACCCAGAACACAGATCTAGTTTTGTAAAATAAATGGCACCATGCAACTCATCTAATAAATCATCAATGACATGAATAGGAAAATTATCTTTGATAGTGAACTTGTTGAGCTCTTTGTAATCTGGACACTGCACCATCTTCCATCCTTGCGTTGCACCATTACCACTGGAGCAGAATAGGCACTCTAACTATGATGAATAATACCCATTTCCAACATTTCATCCACCATCTTCTCGATCTCACTCTTTTGCACATATGGATATCTGTAAGGCCTGATGTTGGGGGGTTAACTTCCTAGAATTAACTGAATGACATGATAATGCTCTCTTTTAGGAGGCAATCCTCTTGGTTCCTTGAAGACAACTGCATGTTGATTAATAACCTTCTAAAGATCAGGATCCAATACCTTCATTTGTGACTGGAATTCCATAGAGAACAATCATGATAAAAAACCTTCAGACCCCCTTTTAATAATCTTCTACATTTGGTGAGAACTCACCACTTGAGGATCTTTAGCTTGTAGACCTCAAAGTTCAAATTTTTTACCATAAGAATGAAAGTGCATTAACAATTCCTAGAAATTTATTTCTATGGTGCCCAAAGTTGTGAGCCACTGAACACCTAAGACAATATCAACTCCGCCCATGAGAATAACAAAAATTGTAGATTCCAATGTGTATTCACCCATCATGAGTTTGACTTTATGGAATTTACCTGATCATTAGAATGTGCCACCATCTGCAATCATTACTTGAAATTCAGGTGTTGGGTAGATGAAATAATTTAGTATTGTTGTCAGCTTATGATTGATGAAATTATGTGTGCTCACTGAATCAATCAATACTATTACCTTCTGCTTCTTAAGATAACCCATAACTTGAAGGGTTTGTGGAGTGCTAATACCTAATAGAACATGACATGAAATAGTGGGCTGGTGATCTCCAGATTCTTCCTCTAATTTTTCCACTTCCTCTGTTGATATTTCCTCATATTCTTCCTCATCACCAGACCCTTCAATGTAGAATAAATTTTTTTGATAACATTTATGATTTGGTCCATATTTGCTATCATGGTTAAAGCATAACCCTTTGGCTCTTTTTTCTTCAATTTGTTGAGGTGTCAACCGAACTGGCCAAGGTTGCGAAGGAGGCAAGGTGTTATGATATTTTATGCTATAGAAGGACCACCTTCTACTGGAAAGAAATTTTTCCTCTGCTCAACATACCATGATGATAGAATCATAAACCTTGAGTAGGTTAAACATGCATACCTCATGCTCAATGTGGTCCTTAAGACACCCAAGAAATAGGTCTTTCAAATACTCTTCTGTAATATCCTCCACATGCAAGGGAAAATTTTGGAATTGATGGACATAATCCTTAACTAAACCAATTTAGCATAAATTTGCTAATTAGATGAAGTAATTATCAAAAACACTAGAACTATAATGTAATTAAAGCTCTTCAGTGAAAACTATCCAAGTGAAATTAAGGCCATTCTTCTTCCTTTGAGCACATAACCAACGATACCAAACAAATTAATTAGGTTATAGGTATAAGGATGCCACAATTACCTTTTGTCCTCCTGGGATCTGACGGAGATCAAATAATTTTTCCATTTTGGTAATCAAATTGAGTGGATCGTTTCCATCAAATTTACGCATTTCCACTTTTGGAATCATGCCCCTCCATTGGTGAGTAGATCCACCTGAATGAGAAAAGGATCCTCCCTGATTGGAGTGATTTGGATCTGTGTGACCATTGCTAGAGGAACCCATTCGACTGGAATTGGGAGTTGTATTTGAAATAGCACGCAACAATTCCTACTGCATTGCATGAAAATCCTTCTAAATCTCACTCCTAAGGATACCTTTCAGTTGATGAATCTCAACATTAAGGTCATCCTTACCATATTGTTTACCCTTTCCTGAAGTTAGATGCCCACCTCAGATACTCCCGAGCCAGAAGACTCTGAATCCATATCTTCCTTATTTGGGGTCATTCATTGAGTTGCTTTTCCTTTTCCTTGGCCTCGGGTAGATCTAATAGCCATGATGTAGGTTTTGGGGCTAGGGTAGACTTAATAGGGCAAAATTTTAGGGTTTAGGGTTTCATAATTTTTTTGGCCGAATATAGGAATTCATTTAACAGAAACCCTAGCTAGTTTTTGAAGAGGTTTCTGAAAAATATAAGAAACTTGAAAAAATTCCAAAAATTTCACCCTAGGGAGCTAAATTATGAAACATATAGAACCGCAATAACTTTTGCAAAACAAGTCAAAAATTCTTAAAATTTGGAGAGAAGCTTACTTGACTGATTTTTCCAGACCAAAAAAACATTTGCAGAAAAATTCACTACCAATCTTGAGATATATCAGAACCTTCACAATTAGGGTTTGACATCGCACTGGCCGAGATCAGGCTCTAATACCACTTGTAACGAAATTAATTGATTAATTATGATTGTCACCAGCAATAGAACACTAAATAACATAATATTGTAGATAAATTCTCTCAATATGAAAGTATAATAGCTTAGCCACTTCAAGGGGGAAACCTCCAAAACATACAATAAGACTCAAATACTCAATATGATGATCATCCACTACCTATAACCCCTATTTATACTATTCCTATGATATGGCCATCAGCAAGACCGACCTACTAATGATAACAGATCATATATGAAAGAGATACATCCTAATAAGAAGTTATGATAGCCATAAGTTGACTATATCTATCCAATGTAAGATATATAATTAAGGGCGTAACAACCATAAAGAGGGTGTAATGAGCTATTCACTAGATATGGTTTCTCTTTTAGGTATGGGAAATGTTTGGTGGGAAGGTACCATCTTGTAAGTAATTATAAATTTCTATGTACCAGGGGAGAAGGGAACAACAACTTTACATACCAAATATGATTTTTCCATGTCATAAGTAGACACCATTCGATGATCCATAAGAAACTAGAAATCTCTTGTGTCTAGTGATGAATGTAGAAAATATCCAATGGTATCCATAATGTCTATTGATCAGCTCCGTATTCATGGGACCTTCTGAAAGGCGATCTAAACAAAGTACTCTTTCAGGTTGTCCACCATTTATACAGGATAAATTTTTCATCTTTTACTTTGTATTCATCATTCACTTATTTGATGATAAGTTTTAAGTCTCCTATAACATCAACTTATTTTATATTCCATTCTATAAAAACTTTTAGACCTGTAATGAGAGCTTCATACTCAATGATATTGTTTATACATGGAAAGTCTAGTCTGAAAGCTTGCGGGATAAGATCACCTGTAGGGGTGATAGTAAAAACTCCTTCCCCTAATCCATTAAATGTGAATGACCCATCATAGTATATTTTATAGGTAGAGGATTCTTCAATGTATAAAATGGAACCATCTGATAGACCCAAAATTAGAGGTTCTATACATGGTAATGGTGCTTCTTGTAGTTGATCGGTGAGTGTTTGTCCTTTTACTAATTTTTTGTGGGCATATTCAATATCAAAATCACTTAGTAAAACGATCCATTTGGTCATCCTCACAGTGAGCATGGGTTTGGATAATAGGTACTTAAGCAGGTCAACTTTGTATATGATCTTGGTTTTGTTGTTTAGGAGGTAATGGCGAAGTTTTTGAAAAGTGAAAATAATAACCAAACATGATTTTCCAATTTTTTGATAATTGAGCTCATTGGAGATCATTGTATGGCTTAGGTAATAGATGGATCTTTGATCCAAGGGATAAAAATGATACTTATTAAATCACCAAGTTAGAGAAAATCAAAACACTCGAACTATCCTTTCACCTTGCTAGAGGTTTGACCTTCTAAAACCTGAATGACTCTCAAGCATATTTATTTATTTTTACTAGGAATATATTTTGAGTTTTAAACTTCAATAGGTATGTTTACATGTTATTTAGATGCATTAACAACAATCAAAATGATTATAAACAATGAATAACTTCATCTTTCCCCAAACTTCTTAGAACTACCATGTTTTCTTTTCGAGAACATCACCATACAAAGGTTATAGTTGGGAAAAAATACATTGACCCAAGACAAAGTAAAAATGGTTTAGAATACCCTTTTGGGATCTCAATATTCATGTTAAATTTTATGACTCGGATCCCAAAGAATCTACTTCTTTCAATACCTTCTCTTTTACAACTAAGACCTCTTCCTAATATCCTTGCTAAAAGGGTCTTCCAAGCATAATTTTTGATTTATGGGGTTTAAAAAAAATGTAAAGGGATTTTAAAATAATCATTACCCTTTTTCACTTTCCCACAAAGTTTCATGTTCCAACTCCACTTTTAAACGCCTATTTCGCTATAGAATTCTTGTCAAATTAGGTCTCCTCTTTTTAGGACAGTCCTACCTGGAAAGAAAACTGATATAAATTCAAAGAACTTGGGGGAATTTTAAGCATAAAAACCTTTATAATATGAAATAGGACATTTTTGAGAGGATTTCTTACAAATATTAGCTCTAGATTTAATGTTTTAGTCCTTCAAACTAAAGCTTTTCTCTTTAGACCTGTTTTGGGATAGTCTTCTTCACACTACAAACTATCAGGGAAATCAGTCATGTGGGAGCTCTTTAAAATATTAAACTTCCATATTATTAAAGTGTAGATACCTCAGATGATATCTTGCAAAAATCAGACCTTAAATCATTGAATAAGTCTTTCAAACAATGAATTTCCTCAAACCATGCCTAAGGTTTTTAATAAGCCCGATAAGTGAGAAATATGGATTTTAATCTTCTTAAAAAAGTTTCAAGCCTTTGAATTTGGTATCAAGGTATATGTCACCCATATCAACATTATTGAGTAGGAATACTTCCAAATAAACAAAAGAAAACATGTACAACAAGGTTTCATATTTCCTAAAAAAAAAATTATTTACTTCACACAAACCTGTGAACAGCTGTGAGACTAATGGATCCTTCATTAAAACTTCCCCAACAATAAACAAACAATAAATCTAAAAAAATAACTAAATAAACATAATTATTCATAGTATCTCAGCAAAGGAGCACTATACATGCATTTGATCCTTTTATTTCATCATTCATAACTGGCTAATTACAAACACAATACTCTTTTGCAAGAAGAAACAATTTTTTCTCCCATTTACACCTCTCCTCCTCCTATGTATCTTCTCTCATGTGTATTTTCTCTAAAATATTCCTCTTCCATGAATTTACTCAACCCTAACTATATGCATGATAAACAAAGATAGGCTAATTACTAGAACCTCACACTAATTAGATTCAATAACTAAGCTAGTTCAACATAAACATCAAGATAAAGCCATTAAAAGAGAAAGATAAAAATAATGCATGTAATATTAAAAAACCTGAAATGCAAACCATCCTTTTATTTTTTAGATGTGCTTTGGATTGTAGATACTTCCTTTAGAAAGTTGTACGTAGCCACGTGCAATCAAAGGGTTTCTCCAAGGAAGAGGAAAAGATCTCACCAACATGACTTAATTTCTATTTTTGGTTCTTCTCTTACTACTCTTAGCCAAGTAGAAAATGGTGAGGTTTCTTGATCAATAATCCTTATAAGTCTTGAAATGATCTTATCATATGTGAATGTCCTACAAGTGCATGGAGTAAACTTGGAAGAAAGGGGTAGGGTTCTTTATATAGTTTTCCAAATTGGAGAAACTTTCATCCTTGTGAATGTGGGATACAAAAGAACTTTATGGATCAGAAAGTGATAAATAGACTTATAAGGGATTAATTATGATTAGGTGAGGTTAATTAGGATTTTCAACTCAATTTAGTTGGGTGTGATTTAAATTAATCAATTAGAATGATTAATAGACCAAGTTAGGATTGTAAAATCCAATTGGAGAGAAATTGATGGATTCTGAAGGATTGGAAAGGGGGAATGACTCAATGAGAGGGTAAATTCATGTTTGTAGGGTTAATTAATCACTATTAGTAAATTAATTAATTAATTAAAATAAGATTATAACTAACAAAGTAATATTAATTTGTATCCATAAATGAAGGGGGAGACTAGTTAATTAATGAAGTGTTGCTAATTAACTGAGATGGAGGGGAGTGTTAGCTAATTAGTGAGAAAAACACTAATTATAACCAAATGATAGAATAGAGGATAAGAAGTGGAATTTAAGTATTAAAAATATGTAATCAAATTTAGGTGTCTACATTTTCCCCTCTTTGATGTGGTATATCTTGAGCGATGCCACTTCAAATATAGTAGACAATTATAGATAATTAAATTTTGTAATGACAGAAGAAAAATTAGTAGGATGAAGGATGCACCCTCGAGTGTCCATGGGGTGATAAAATAAGTTGATGGATTCTCAAAAAGAAGAAGAATAATGATCATGCTAGAAGATAAGCCGATCACAATAGGAAGAGATGGGTTTCTTAATAGATTATGTTGGAGAAAAACTCATCGCGGCGGAAGGGATTTGAACTTAGCTTGGTTGGCCATTTTTACAAATTTATTGATGTTAAAAGAGATCCCAAGCCTCTATGTACGAATAAGAAAGGGATGGGGGAGGGAAGAAATGAAAGTTTAATATTGGAATTGCATAAATTAAATTCAAAATCTTACTCTTTATTCTTTCTCATCCATAGGAAGTATTACACCCATTTAAATAGGAGAGGTTGTTTCTATATTTAAGGAGATATAATCTTCATAAATATCTCCACACACAAATCCTAAAAAAAATCCATGTTATTTTACGTGAGATTTTGTTTTCTCACAAAACTAATATTGTTAATGAGTTGTTTACTCAACAACTCATAACAATATTTACTCACCCACTCATAATTACATTTACCATAATGTAATTAGATATTACAACTCATATTATATTATCCTAGATAATATAATCACTCACATAATATACTATGTTCACACTACAACATAAATATTCCTAACATTCGCCCCCTTAGAGTGAACATGGGGTAAGAGCACCTGAAAACATGAGTATGACAGAGTTCCGTAGTTGCTACTGGATCTTGTTGCACATGATCACCTCTCTGGCTCACTAGCTAATCATGATCACCTCTCCATGTGAATCTATCCACCAGTTGATCGTCTTCCAATGAAGTACGGCAGTTAGAGGACCGTACGACAGTTAGAGGATCATACGTAGAAGCTTCCCTCCTGTAAACAAATGTTCTCAGCATCGAAAATGGACATCCTTCTCTTTTCAATATTTGAAAAGGAATATATAGCATGTTTTATTTCTACACACGCCACTCAAAGAAAACAACTGCAAATATTATTAAAATTTTCCACTAGTGCTATATGCGACCTCGTCATTGGTGAATGACGAGAGGTGTTGATCACCCTCCATCCTCTATTGCCTCTGACCTCCAGTAAGTGAACTATTTACCATAAGAATTCCTCATCACTAGGACAAGAAAGTTCTTCATCCTTAGAGTATTCATCCCGATCAGTTTCTTCTTTGACTAAAAGATATTTTTGATCTATTTTTTCATCGAGTAGATCTTTTGCCCTCTTTTTACAGTTCAAGGCTACATGTCCTGATTCATCATAGTAATAAAATTTCATTTTAGCTTTAGAAGGAAAAGGTTTTGGTTTGAACTTTCTTTTCTTAGATGAAGTACTTGATTTATTCTATACATACATTACTTCTTCATATTCTTCATATTTACTCTGATCAAGTAATGTTGAGATTACTCCTTCTAAGCTAATTGTTACCTTGCTTAAAGTAAACACAATATTTAAATAGCTTTTAGGCATAATATTTAGGAGTATTGCTTTAGCATCATCATCCTTTACTGACTCTTTAATTCTAGCTAATTGATTTAGCAAAGAGCGGAACTTACTTATATGATCTACTATTTTTGAGTTCTCTTCCATTTTCAATCTGTACAAGCGTTGCTTTAGTGTAGTCTTTACTGTTTCATCTTTAGAACCAAATAATTTGTTAAGAGACTCCTAAATTTATTTTACAGATTTTGTGAAATCTACATAATGCAGATAGACTTTTGATAAGCCCAGACCAATCTTACCCAAAGCTCTCTGATCTTTAACTTTCCTTTCTTAGATGAAGTACTTGATTTATTCTATACATACATTACTTCTTCATATTTACTATGATCAAGTAATGTGGAGATTAATCCTTCTAAGCTAATTGTTACCTTGCTTAAAGTAAACACAATATTTAAATAGCTTTTAGGCATACTATTTAGGAGTATTGCTTTAACATCATCATCCTTTACTGACTCTTTAATTCCAACTAATTGATTTAGCAAAGAGTGGAACTTATATGATCTGTTATTTTTGAGTTCTCTTCCATTTTCAATCTGTACAAGCGTTTCTTTAGTGTAGTATTTGTTGTTTCATCTTCAAAACCAAATAATTTGTTAAGAGACTCCTAAATTTATTTTACAGATTTTGTGAAATCTATATAATGCAGATAGACTTTTGATAAGCCTAGACCAATGGTACCCAAAGCTCTATGATCTTTTGCATTCCATTTAGCTAGATCATTCGCAATTGTTAGTGGAATTGCATTAGATTTAACTACATCCCATAATTCCTTTTCTATTAAATGCAATTGCATCTTTAGTTGCCATGTATGGAAATCTTGCCCTTCAAACTTTTCAATTATATTTAATTTCTCCATTAATTTGTACAATACTAATAAAAAAATAGAATTGAATCGGGTACTTTAGAAATTTATATAGAATACCTTTGAACCTCCAAGCAAGCCAAGACTATGTATGAACAATCCAGAATTCTTGGAAATTGGAGAAAAAAATCAATAGAAGAATTGATGTGTTGAATTTGATAGCGTTATAGTGAAATCCGTATTTCTACAAAAATATGAAGTAGGTTATACTGAAATTTTTGTTGTAGCTTTTTGAAATACACCTGGTTCAGTATCCAAAATTATAGAAAAATCCAAATCCGAAAAAAAATAATAAAAGCTATTATTTGAGACGAATTTGATCAAGAAAATACTGAAATTTTATGCATCTAAACCTACTCTGATACCAAATGAAAGTTTAATATCATAATTGCATAAATTAAATTCAAAATCTTACTCTTTATTCTTTCTCATCCATAGGAAGTATTACACCCATTTAAATAGGAGATGTTATTCCTATATTTAAGGAGATAAATCTCCATAAATATCTCCACACACAACTCCTAAAACAACTCCATGTTATTTTACGTGAGATTTTGTTTTCTCAAAAACTAATATTGTTAATGAGTTATTTACTCAACAAATCATAACAATATTTACTCACCCACTCATAATTACATTTACCATAATGTAACTAGCTATTACAACTCATATTATATTATCCTAGATAATATAATCACTCACATAATATACTATGTTCACACTACAACATAAATATTCCTAACAAGAAAATGATAGGCAGAAAGTGAAGTAGAACGAAAATAAGATAGATGGGGAACAGAAAAATCGTGACGTAGCTGATGTATCATTTGTCTCAAAAGTATATTTTTATTTGATATATGCACAATAAAAGGGTATAATGACATGAAAATCCATAATACTGATTTTTGTTCCATGTTAAAGAACTGAATCAAATAAATACACACAAAAAATGTAATACGAGAAAGTAAACAAGAAGGAAAGAAAACAAACAAGCACATACATATAAACTTAAACAAGTAAAGATCAAGCCAGTTGTAACAATGTATTTGTTATCCAACTTCAGTTCCTAAATGTTCAAGTTATACGAAAAGGGTTAAAATGATGCCCCAAGAAAGGATACATGCCAAGGAGTATACGGAGGAAAAAGAAGTCCTGTGAAAATAAAGGTGCACTATGAAACTTTCCCAAACAACGATATATGCAAGGGAAGAAAATCATAGTAAGTAAACCACCTTTGTTAATGAAGGAAGATCACAAGATGATATGCATGTCATGCGCTAGAACATACACGCACTGAAGTAGGATTTTTTGTAGTATGGTTTCCAATGTTTAGTGTTTTTGAGTTTTTCACTATTTTTAGATATTTGAATTTTGAATGTTTAGGATTTTTAAGGTTATTGTGAATGTTTTTTGGTTTTTTGATTTTTCCAAAACTATGTTTAGGAAGAACCAAGTGCCAATATGCCCCCAACGAGATGTGAGAATATACAAGGGAATATACCGCACATATATACAATAAGAGGATCAACCAAATCAAGGTTAAGAGGGATAGGTTCAAAAAGGTGATGAACTCAATCCAATGAAGAGCTAAGAAGGAGCGAGCATGTCCCCAATGTAAGCTAGCCAAGAAACACATGATAGAAAGAATACAAGATTATTTTTTTAAATGGGGACAAGGTTTCCCTCAAACATGGTAAAAAGGTAATCTTATACACATGGATGTTCTGAACAAATAAGACGAATGATGAATGTTATGAAAGGATACAAAAATGTAGCTACAAGACTCATAATGAAAAGGTGATGAGACAAAGGAAAAAATCGTGAGACAAAATAAGGACTAAAGTAAGAGTCTAAACAAGGTCCAAATAGTACCTAGTAACATACTAATCCTATTTTCTCATTAAGATATAGTGTGTGCATGTGGAAATTAATTACCTCTTGAAGTGAATATTTGATAGACATCAAGTGAGGACAAACTAGCTAATGTGTAGGAATGATTGATTTAGAAAGTTGATTTGTTGATTGAGGGTGGAAGGAGAGTTGTAAATTTCTCTGCTACTAGCCAGACATCCATAGCCTTGATGGAGATGTATTTGATTCTAGTTGCAACATTTATCTACTGCCATCCATGCGTCCATAGCCCCAATAAAGATATTAGAAATACCCCAAGAGAGAGTTATATATTAATTTGTTTTTTTCTTTTGATTTTTGATTTTTGATTTTTTTATTTCTAAAAACTTATTTCAACTCTCTCGATGTTTTGATAAGGGTTTAAGAACCACTGATGGCTTAGAAGAAGGAGGTGGAAGTGATTTTGATGATGACATTGGCTAGTGTCAACAAATACACCCAAATATATTTGCAATAAGTTTATTAAATGAATATTGTGATAGGATATCTAAGAGGTCAGTCATTCTTTAATTTACCAAGGTAATGAAGAACCAAGGTTAAATATATACAATAGAGATCAATGCCACACAAAGAGTGCAAATAGACCAACCAAAAGATCGTTGAAGGGATAAAATGGTGGGTGATTTGTAAAGGAATGGAAGAAAAGGAAGGAAAGAACATCCATGTGTATGTAATACCTGATTGTAATGTTTGATCTTTGATGTTTTTGTAATGTTTTCTCATTTTTTTGTATTTTGATGGTTTTACGAAGAGAAAAAACCGCAAAGGGAGAAGACAATGAAGGTTAATGAATGGCAAGATAGGACCAACAATGTCACTGTACGATGGAAAAGTGACAAGCGAGTGTGGGAATCTAAAAGTAACTCTTCCTTGCACCCGACCTCCTGAGGTCATGCCGAGACAGCCGGTGGGGATGGAATATATGTGGGGTATAGACAAACTAGTTAGGCAATCTTATGTCTTCGATGCGCATTAGTGGAATCTATGAATCTAAGGAAAAGAAGGCCCTTCTAACCTGAACTGGTGTGATAGATTGGTCGGCGAGGATGATTGCTCGAAGGATCCAATCAATATCGAGCTCTGGCGTGATCCGATCTATAGGTTGTGGGATACGTGGAAAATGACCTGGGATTGTTTCATGTATATCTCCAGACAGGGTCATGAGATGGATGATGGATATATAGTGGATTCTATGGGTGATTCTATGGTCTAGTCCAGAAATCCTTAGCTTTGTTAGCTGCTATATCTAACAAGGATAACTATGCGATAATATCTGGTGGAAGTGGAGAGGATCTAAACACTAATGTGCATAAGCCAGCATCAACGTCTGATTTTCCTATGGGACATGTGGATCACAACCACAAGTTCATGGTCATTGTGGACCTCCTATGGTCATGTGAAAAATCAATCCCTAATCCATATTATCCAGTAGTCGTATGCCTTTTCGGCCTCTATATTCAGAACTAAAAGTTGTGAGATCTTCTCATAGTACCTTATAGGCATTCTGGCAACTTGAATTCTTAAGCCAGTGTCTATGTCGATAAGGATATCCCCTATGTCTAGATGTGGGACCAAAGGATCACAACCGAACATTTTCTCTCTTTCAATCCCTTCTACAGTCATACGAATATCTATTTAGGGAAATTTGTAGTTTGGTTGATTTGTCCAAATCTCATGTGCTTGGTCGTCTTTTATGTTTAATCCTCTTAACTGTGGGCTGATTTCTTGTAGGTTTGTTGTTGTTCGGAAGACTTGGATTCTAATATTATGATCTATATCAGTTATTTCTGTAACAAGATTGGGTTGAGGCACGATTGGCTCAAATACGTATTTTCTAGGCTCCCTAGGTCCTGTGATTGTCATACGGAAGAAACAATATAAATATTACTAAATTAAAGTAAACTAGTTATACAAAGTATATCCACAACATATATATAAATTCCTTGTTTTTGTATTTTCGATAAACTATTGAACGAAATTGAAAGAGAAATTATTTAAAATATCTAGAAATTGACAACTAAACTAATAACGAAATTAAAACAAACAAGGCAGTCGAGTATAGCTACTTGCCTGTGTAGTTGTAAATCTATTCTAAATAACGAAATAACTGATCTAATCTATTTGAAAGACTCTCGATCTTACCTCAGAAGTGAGGAATGAATCATAGTTTCTCAGAAACTATCAATCCTCACAACTTCCCCGACAATATCGAAAGTGAGATTAATTGAAATGAAATGATTCACTATTCTATTTGATATATTTTAAATAGAACTTTGAAAGCTTGAACCTGGATTTTGCAGAACAGTGGCGAATCCGATTGTGTGTGGCTTTGTCCCCTTAGTGTGGTCTCCTCGTTCCTTCGTGCTCAGGTGAATCTAGAAAAGTGTGTAATGCTAGCATCAACAAAAGTAGGTATTGGAACAATGGCAACTTTAGATGTAGACTGAATACAATGCGAGTAGGAGAGGGATAAAACAAGAGAACAGAGCTTGGTTTATGCAATTCCTAGTGGGATTTATTACGACTCATACAACACAAAATGTCTGGAACCTGAAACTATCCTTTTTGATGAACAAAACCTACAACTCTAATGGCTTCAAACTATAAATGAAACTATCCTACCTCAATTGATTGTATAAAATAGTAATAAAACTGGAACAAGAAGATCATGTGGCTTCTAAACAGAAAAACAACACTAACTATGCATGCAACAAATGAAAACTATTGAATTCCTAAGCAAGAACTGAAAGACTAAACTACTGAAATGAGAGGATGAGAGGTAATTTTTTGAGGGGCCATTTGCTTGAAAACCAACCAGCTATTTATAGAATTCCCATTTACCCAAAGGTGAAATCCAAATTGAACTCTTTTACAATAAACAATGGAGAAACACTATTCCAGGGAACCAAAATCATAAATACGAGCAAAGGCGGTGAAAAAATATGGTAAACATTGAAATTTTATGCGATTCGTGATAAAAGGAACATTCTGGAAAAATACGTGAAGGACTGCCACCCTGAGCAGGGTGGTGGTTATAAGAATGCCACACAGCCTGGGCGGCGGTCATGAGACCGCTTCCTAGGTAGGGTGGCAGTTTCGTTACTGAAGACCAAAATGCAAAGGAAAAGAGGGGAAAATAGCAAAAAAAAGCACGCGGAGGCTAAGCGGGGCATGCGGGATGCTAATGTACACTTGGAGAGCTTTTCCAAATCTCGAACACCTTGCGAGGAGACTTGTATCATCATTGGTGCGGGTGTGACATCGTTCCGGTAGCGTAGTACCCTTACAATTTTGGGTATGTACAGTCACTCCTCATGATAAGATCCAATAATGATGGTTGTAATTTATTTGATGAGGGAGACTAAGAGGTTTTATTTATCAAGAGTGATATGATCTCCAATCTCAATGATCTTGGTGAGATCATACTCGATAAGTGACATTGACTTATCTTGGAACAAATATTTTGTATGTGGGAGCTTGAGTTACTTACCCTTAGATTTTTTCACTTCTTGCCAAACTTTGCATTGGCATTGGTGTGCATTCTTGAATCATGTTTGCGGATTTGATTTTTGGATGTTGGATTTGTTTGGAGCTTTGGAGATATTTGTATTTTTAATGTTAGCTTGATGAAGAAACTGCGGTGGTTTCAAATAAGATAATTCATGATGTTGTTGATCCCTGAAAGTGGGAGAATAAGAAGGATATTCAAGATTGATGACAACAGTGGTAGAAATGATAGAGGGCTTTCCACAATCATTGATAAAGGGATGATATGATGGAAAAAAAGGATATGGTCCAAGGATTGAAGGAAACAAGCTAGGAGGTGGCCCAATAATTGATGGTAATGGGCTATCAGGAGGTGGATGAAGGATAAACAGTAATGGGCTAGAAGAAATCCCAAAGGGAGAAAAATACGGGCTACCTAGAGGTGTCCCATAGATAGAGGATGATGGGATACCCAAAGGTGACCCATAGATAGAAGATGATGGGATACCCATAGGTATTTCATAAATATATGATGATGGGCTAACTGAAGGTGACCCAATAGTAGATTACACTAGGCTACTATAAGGTGGCCCAATAGTAGATGATGATAGGCTAAAAGGTATTCAAAGGATAGAAGATAATGGGATAATAGTAGGAGATAGCCCATGGATTGAAGATGATTATGGAAATATTATATATAAGGAATGATGTGGTGACAATAAGATAGAAGATAGATCAAGGATAAACTTATTAATTTTGTCATGTAATGGGAAATGAGAAGATGGAAAAATAAGAAAAGGATCAAGTTTGATGATCTTAGGATCTTCCTCCATTTACGAAGTATAGGAGTAAACCTCTTCCTCTAGATATGCGTATGCATCGAGGTCAGTATTGAATCCTTGTTTGATATCCTCTAAAGGAATATCATCATGTAAGTCCAAGAACTCTTTGATTGTTTCTTCATTCCAAAGTAGATCAACAAAAAGTGTGGTGGATTAATGATAGAAGATTGATTTGATGGACGAGGTCCAACACATGTTGAAAATTTGGACGATGTGTTATGAGGGGATTGAGAGGTTCTGACCTCATTTTATCCATAAAGAAATGTGATAGTCATTTGAAAACATATCTTAGCATAATGTTTCTTGTTAATTGTTTGATGTGGATGTAAACATAGTTTTTTAGAAGATTTAGCAGGATAGCATAAAACATGGTTGAAATGTCTTGAGGGTTGAAGAGAGATTTGATTGTGATTGGTAGAAGAAGATTACTCAAGAGATGAAGTAGATTTGGATTTGGAAGTCTTGAGAGTTGAATTAGATGAGATTTTGGGATAGATTGGAATAGGGTTTCCTAGAAGATTATATAGTGCAGATAGAAGAAGGGGGTCCTTTAGATTGGACCGTGACGCAGGGTTTGAATGAGTAGTTTGATTAGAGGAAATGTGGTTTGAAATAGATCTTCAATGGAGGAAAATGTCATTTGGATGATAGACCATTATATAAAAGGAAGTTGATTAGATGAGATTCCAGAGTCTAAGGAGAATCACAAGAATAAAATGGATTAGGAGATGAGGGTGGATAAGTGGAAGATAGAATAGGTTCCCTATTGTCAATAGACTGAGGAACCACTTGAGATATAATTATGATTGGCATCGTTTTATGTGAATGACTAGACATAGATTGTTTGATTGAACTCCTTCAAATATAAGGAAGTTCCATGTTGATTTGATCAGCATAATGACTGCAAACATGACATTTTGTAAGGATGAGGGTTCTTATGTGAGTCTCCAAAGGAAACCTAAGGAAAAATGAACATCATATTGACATGATTTTTATGGAAAAACAAACGTCACAAGGAATATAAGGTAAAAATGGGTAACATAATGACGATAAATGAAAAATCTATAAGTGTCTAAGATATACAACAAGGAATATCTAGATAGATTTATGTAAATGTGGGTAACATAACAATGCACTGTCAACACCCAACCATGTTTAAACAAATAAAAGTTTTAAGTATAAAAGGGGATTATTACAAGGTGAGCAGCGTAACGATACAATGTCAATACTTAGATCAAGTTTAAGAAAACAATATATAAGTATCAAAAAAGGATTGGTACAATGCGAGTAGCGTAACAACATGCCTCTAAGACTCAAATCATTTTTTTAGGAAATCAAGGTCTAAGTACCAAAAAGGAGTCTATATAATGTGAGTAACGTAACAATATAATGTCAATACTTAGATCAAGTTTAATAAAACAAGATGTAAGTATTGAAAATGGATTGGTACAGTGTGATCATCCTAACAATTGCGAGAAAAATACTATCCTAGGGGTGAAATGCCTTAATGTTTGATTAAGACTACTACAAAAATATGAATATGTACCAACACAATTTCAACACTTAAATCCTTTTTTTAAGGAAACAATTTTTTAAGTGGGTGCAAAATTGGTGGACACAATTTTGGCAGCACTTCCATTTGTTCTCTTTTGACCAATAATGCCAAAAAACAACAAGGGCATTTATGAGGGATGAAGAAAAATATGTGGCACAACTTCGGTAGAGTTTTACCTTATTTGAAAAACAAGGTAGAAACTAGGACAAAAAATTTCTATGTATTATTCATGATGAAAGATACGTGATGCAACTTTAATGGAATTTCACCTTGTTCGAAAAACAAGGTTTTAACTTTGAGGAAGTCTTGCTTTGTAATGGTTCTTTGAAACTCAAAAATTTGGATAATGGTAAAGTTTTCCCTAATGAAAAATGGCTCCTAGGATTTTTTTCTCAACACTCACCAATAACTTGTCTAAGAGAGGTACGCTTTTCTAGAATAAATCCTAAATAAAGTACCATCACCCCACAATAAAATTAAGGAAAGAGGCCTCATACAAAAAAAGTTAGCACTCCTCATGGATTTTAGTAGTCAAGTAGGTGGTGGAGCACTTCCTATTTCTTCTTCCAATTCCTTTAATGTGTTTACTACTTTGGGGTTCCTATGATACTCCTCATAATAAGTTTTATAGATTATGCCAAAGTACTTCCCACAGTTAAATCAATTGGGCAATATACTTCTCAATCGCACCTACAAATACAGTGTGAGTGAATGGTGTGTTTTTTTAATCTTTATTTAAAATGTAGTTTTACTCACCTTTGACAACCTACACACAATGTATCCGTATTTGTTTTAAATTTCATATTCGATGAGTGATTGGTCCTACATCCAAATGATTACTAGTTTTTCCATGCAAAAAGAGGATCACGGTCATTTTTGATTCTCAAGTTGCTTAAAATCACAAGAGAAGAGCATACACGATGTTGAATCCAACTAAGTAGAAATGGGAAAAATGAAACTTTGAAACAAACAAATGATTTTTAAATATTGATTTTTAAACAACTCAAATGATTAGAATGTCCAAGTAATGAAAATTTTTAGAATGAGGATCAAGGTCATTTTTTATTCTCAAGGTTGTTTGAGAGTGCAAGAGAAGAGCATACGCATTGTTTGATCCCAATTAAGAAATGGAAAAATAAAACTAGATAAAATTATTTAAGTTTGAAATTTGATTTTTCATATAAAACCTGTAAGTTAGAAATCTAAAAACCTGTAAAAACACTATGGAGATATAAATCAAAATATGAAAAACATGGAATTTCGATCCAAAATTACATAGAATTCTAGTGCATGGACATGAATGCTAGCACGTGAATAATAATGCAAGTGCAGACAGAAAAATGCACAAGAGGATATAATACATAGATGTATGCAGAGGTGATGGTAACACGTTTAACAGAATGTTGGCATGTGAAAGGTGACACTAGTACATGCAGGTAGACGCAAACGTGTGTAAGGAAAACACAAATGCGTGAGGGATGAACAATATCATGTAAATAATTTCTACGTATACAAAGAGAAAAAAAACAGAGAACACTAGCATAGATCCATAGAATGCTAGTGCAAGGAAATCTAACTGTGGCATGTCAAGAATCACAGTAGTGCATGAATTACAATGGTAGCGTGCACAAAATCAACGTTGGTGTGTGAAAGGATACATTAGCACATGTAATATGTATCTCTTCA
This sequence comes from Taxus chinensis, assembly GCA_019776745.2. NCBI lineage: Eukaryota > Viridiplantae > Streptophyta > Pinopsida > Cupressales > Taxaceae > Taxus > Taxus chinensis. The sequence goes on from CM034156.1 coordinate 657,873,837, forward strand.
AAAACATGACAAAACTCCAAAAAATATTCAAAAGTCTTGTTTCTTTTATGCTAAGCTCAAAACTTGGCAGCACTTTACCTCCTTATTACCTGCAGGAGAGACTTAACATATGTAAAATCGACAAAATATGTTAAGAAACATTAGTTAATTCAAAATATGCAAAAATAAAAGGTTAGTATGCAAAAAGAAACTTAACATCAACAAATGCGTGTGAGACAAAGGGGTGTCCCACTAGGCATGTCACATGTCTGCATCATAAACAAATCTAAGCTAATTACTAGAACTTAACACGAAGTAGATATAATAACTAAGCTAGTTCAACATAAACATCAAGATAAATCCATTAAAAGGGGAAGCTAAAATTAATGCATCTAATATTAAAAACATGAAATGCAAACCATCTTTTTATTGTTTATATGGGCTTTATATTGTAGATACTTCCTTTAGTGAGTCGTACATAGCCAAGTGTGATAAAGGGATTTCTCCAAGGAAGAGGAAGAGGTCTCACCAATATGGCTTGATTGAAATTTTTTAATCTTCTCTTACTACTATTATCCAAGTAGAAAAGGGTGAGGTTGTTTGATGAATAAGCCTTCCAAGTCTTGAAATGCTCTTATCATATGAAAATTTCTTACAAAGACATGGTTTAAACTTGGAAGAAAGTGGGTAGGGTTCTTTATATATTTTTCCAAATTGGAGAAACTTTCATCCTCATGAATGTGGGATAAAAAGAACATTATGGATTAGAAAGTGATAAATAGAATTAGAAGGGATTAAGTATGATTAGGGGAGGTTAATTAGGATGTGCAACTCAAGTGAGTTGGGTGTGATTTAAATTAATAAATTAGAATGATTAATAAACCAAGTTAGGTTTGTAAAAACCAATTGGAGTGAAATTGATGGATTCTAAAGGATCGGAAAGAGGGAATGACCCAATGAGAGGGTAAATTAAATTTTGGAGGGTAAATTAATCAATATTAGTCAATTAATTAATTAATTAGAATAGGATTATAAATAAAGAATTAATGTTAATTTATATCCAAAATGAAGGGGGAGACTAGTTAATTAACGAAGTGTCGTTAATTGACTGAGATGGAGGGGGGTGTTAGCTAATTAGTGAGAAAGACACTAATTATAAACAAATGATAGAATAGAGGATAAGAAGTTAAATTTTAGTATTAAAACTATGTAGTCAGATTTAGGTGTCTACACTAACTACCTCTTATAAGTTATTTGACTCAAGTAGACCCCTAACACAAGTTACAAGCTTGAGTCAAGGGCTTACAAAATAGGTTTTTCATACAAAAAATCTTGAGCCATGGAGAATGAAACTCGAGAAGGATTTATACGTCTTATTAATGAACTCCTAAGACATCCTAAACCCCTACCAATACACTAACAAGCCAAAATTGACCAAAAAGGTGAAAATAACTTCATAAGAGATTCAAACTGAGTTTTAGAGGGAAAAATCATATAAGCCATTTTTTGAATTTTTAAGCCTTCTAGTGACCTCTAGCCGTATCAAATAACCTCCCTTGATCCCCCAACCATGCTCACAATTATATTTTTTCAAAATTAGAATTCTAAGGTAATGTTCCTGTATCACTCTTTCTTTGTGTTGGTCATCATATTGTGTCAAGATCACGCCAAGTATATATAACATAAGGGGTTCACTTGGGGTAGGTGGTAATAAAATAGGTGGATTATCCAAATATTGCTTCAGTGGAGAAAAATCTTGCTAGAAATCGGGACCCCAGTGAAAATCAACATCATTTTTAATAATATGGGTAAATGAATGGCATTTATCTACAAGCTAGGAGATGAATCTACGAATAGCCTAAATTTTTCCTTGTAAGCTATGTAGTTGATTAAGGTTCTTTGGAGGAGGCATCTCATTAATATCAGTGACTTTTTTTGGGTCCACTTCAATTCCTCTTCTCGATACGATGAATCCCAATAGTTTTCCCCAAAATAACATCGAATACACACTTTTTTTGGGTTTATCCTACCCTTATAATCATGTAGTCATTAAAAAATATGATGAAGGATTGTTAGGTGCTCTCTTCTTGTCTTATAATTACCAATGATATCATATGTATAGTCTTATACAATATCATGCACCATATAATGATATATCACAATTATGGCATGCTAATATGTGGCACATGCATTGTTGAGGTCAAAAGGCATGACCTTCGATAGATAAAGGTACCCCAAGGAGTAGTAAAATTGGTTCTATGTATATCCTCTTCCACAATTTTGATTTTATTATAGCCCAAGAAATCCATCCATGACAGAAAAAATTTCATGGTTGGCTGTAGAATTGATAACCATGTCGATATTTGGAAGAGGAAAAATCATTTTTAGGACACGTTTTATTGATGTCCTTAAAAAGTTGGATACCAAGAAACATGCATTGACATTGGAAATCCACTTTGAATATTCAATGGGTCTGATAAATCCAATTTCAAGTAACTTCTCTAGCTCTTTTTTGACCAAAAGAGCTATGTGTGGATGCATTTTTTGTAATTTCTATTTGATAGAATTTTATGATTCCTGCACACACAAAAAAAGAAGGATCAAATCCAGGAATGTCTGCATCGGACCAATCAAATACATCCACAAAATCTTTGAGGAGGATAGTACATGATTTATACTCATGTATAGAAAGAGAAGAGTCAATTTTAACAATTTTAGGCTCATCTTCTTTGTCAATGTTGACATTTATAGTCTCTTCAAATAGTAGTTTTGAGCCATCCTCCATACATGTAGTATCGAGAGGGAGATTGATTTCTTCCCTTATTGGCATCTTAATGAGATTTTTATCAATAGAATGAACACACATATTATCCATTTTTTATTTTTCATTTTGTTTATCCACAAGTTCCTCAAAGAGGTTTTCACTATAGGACTTGGATTTTTTATTTTTAGGCTTGTTTGAAGATATTTTGGCCCCCTTCTCCTTTTTCTTGACATATAACTTAACCTCCTCCCTAAAATAAATGTATGTATCAAGGTTAATAATGAATCCTTTCTTGTGATATCTTATAGGTACACCATCACATAACCCCATAAAATCTCTAATCATTTCATCATTCTAAAATAGATCAATTGGTATGTGTCGTTGGTGGTCCCAATCAATGAGGGATGGGTACATGAGGTCCAATTAAAGGATGTAGGGGGATAAGATTAAAATAGTGATGCTCAAAAATATATTTTTGGAGGCAAGGTCATTGGAGATACTATTAAGGGACTTTGTTTCGCTATCATAATCAGAAGAGCTATCTTCACATGTAGAAGAAGTCGTGTCAATTTTGGGAGGTTATGATCCATATGGATGAATACCAATGCCATAATTTTTGATATTTTCATGTATCAGAAGAGGTTCTCACACACCTTGTTCATATATACCGCACCCATATCCCTTATATCCAGGATCATACATCATCTTGGTAGGGATAACATAGTCTGGGGATTGATAGAAAGAAGCCATATTTTTCATCAGGGGATTGGAAGGTATAAGTACTGACCAATTTTTCATTTGTCAGAACAACACCATGGATAAAATTGTCGATATTTCCAGGATCCCAAATTTTATGTAGCTGAAATTCAAGCCTACCACGTGTTTTTGGTTATAGGGGAATATTTGATACAATGAGGGCCTATCAGAGGTTGTATTCTCTACAACAGTTATGAATGATTTTTAACTTAGATTCCCATATAGAAAAAAGCGATATGAAGGTGGAAACACCACTTTTAAAGGATAAATTATATCTAGGTTTACATGAGATGTTCATGAGCCTCTGATTTGAGTCCCAAAGATAAATTTGTATAAGGACATTCATTAGTTGCTTGGTAATAACTAGATAAGGCTCTGCAGTGGGAAAATGGTTGTTAGTCACCAGGAATGGTGAGCTCTTGTCGTTGATGACATATTTTGATACACTAATGGAAGGTGGAGAGAATGTACTACATGACATGGATCCATGGGTGAATAACAATGAAGTTCCAATTTGATGACATGAAATCTCGTTTCCTTCATGATAGGCCCAATCTCCATAGGTAAGGTAATTATGCCCTTCAATTGTTGCTCTGCATTATCATAAGACTTAATGGTGATCACATTAGACTCTAGTTCCACATCCATATGTCCCAATTATTTCATAACATTAAGAGTGCATATATTAAGTCCAGATCCATTGTCCACAAGCAGACTTTTAATATTTTTGTGGGTAATGATCACTTCTATGTACAGGGGTAGGTTGTGGATTTAATTGTTCTTAGGATTCTTATTTTGGCTAAAAATTATTAGCTTGGATGGGTTGATTTACACAACCAAGGATTGGAAGTGTGTATTGTCAATGTCTATAGGAACTCTTGAATCTGGAAGGGTCTTATAGAGGATATACTTGTGAATAATATATATCTTAAGAAGATCTAAGATAGAGATCTTAGCGGTTGGTTTCTAAAGTTGTTATAGGTGATCATAATTATTGTGCAAAGGAGTATTCAAAGGGGGTCTTGAGAAAATAAGACGAGTGTTTCATGTTGTAATAGAATGCTCTTATGATTTGATTTTGATGGTATGAATATGGTCAGTGATAGGATGAACATAGCCAATAAGATAATCAAATGGATTAGAAGTTTGACCAATAACGTATTTGGAACTCTTTCCTTGAGAGGATTAACCTCAATCTAGTTCTTTTTTCCACATCTTTATGTTTTAATAAGGTATCCTTATAGATCCCCAACTAATTATTTGATGTTTTTTGGGTTCTTACACATCAAGTTTGATATCTCCTTGATCTAGTATATCTTGGATGAAGTTTCACTTTTGTACTTTGATCCATTGAATGACATTTAACATGGTAATATTCAAAATTTCGTTGTATTTTTACCACAATGGTTTAGTTACGTCATCCACGAAAGGTGTAGTGGTTAGAAACTTGACCATATTGTCTGATTCGAGTTGTTTAAGGATCCATGATAGGGATTTTGTGAGTGGAGTGTATTCCCTGCATTTGACTTATAGTTTGAGTGACCTGTGTGAAATTTTTAAATGTGGGGTTTTTTAAAACCACTTGCACATGCTTGGAATCCATGATTCCTGACTATGCTAATATGTAAAATTATATCCTAATGTAGATGCTATAACAACAGTAAATAAATGAATAATGAATTACATGAATTAACCTAGGTAACTAAGTGATAAAGATATGAAACCCTAAGTGCAAAGAGGGTTAGAAAATCCTTAGCTGATTTGAAGAGGTTTTTGGACTGTGTCACAATGGAGACCGTTTGAACAAGAGTGGAATAACTTCACACATAAGCCTAGAAAAATATATATCTGAGTTATTTAGCTAGAATGGGGTGCCTAGAGAAGGATAGGGGTGCATGGGGCGTTCTGGTCTAGTTTATGGGTACCATGCTCTGCGTAGATGCCCAAAAAACCTCCTCTGAGATGTCACAAGAGGTTTTGACTTGTTCTCATTTTGTCGTGTGTATGTCACTATAAGATCACCAAGGTCGTTGTAAACTTGCAATGAAGAAATTATCCGTAAAAAACCTCAAATAGACATCAAATCCTAAAAAAGAAAGATTAAAAATGAGGGGTCATATTTTCCTCAGCTACCATAATGACGAAATTACTATTGAGCACTGCACTACATCTCAAACCCAATGTAGTTTTGTGTGCACGTAGAATTGTGCCTAGGTTACTCTTGTGTGTGTCACACTTGAGGTATCAAGAAAGTAGCTAGATGTAGAATGTAAATAATGTGTGCATGAAAACAATAGAATCCCCTCTTATGAATTTTGATGCAGAAGAACCATCCTTTGTCCTTGTGATGGAGCTAGATGGATGAAAATGGAGCTATAGATGCCTTGATGGATGCAACCTTAGGTGGTGATAAGTAATGCTTAGTTTTTCGTCCCTTATTATAATCAGATAACTTTATATTTATATGATTCCCTTGATTTAATTTCATAATTAACCGTGAAAAGGACAAATAACAAAAAAGATAAGATGATCAAATGGATAGAAAAGACCCAGAAAGTGTGACCAAATTAGAAAGAAGAAAAAGACACCTAGAGGGGACCGGGCACCTGTACTAGCATTATTGTTGGGCACTGGTGTCCGAAATGACAAATGTCGAAAGGTAAAAAGGAAAGCTGAGCAAGTAAGAGTGAAAGATTGAAAGCAGAAACACAAAGTAAATAAAGGTGGCAAAAGACATGGGTTAATCAATACTTTTGTTACTTAGGAATCATGTAAATAGTAGTATGTAATTAGAACTAAATAATTACCCAAAGTGCATGATTTTGTGTCTAAATTTTCCCCCACTTTATATTAGTGAGCAAAATGCCTGGTAACATAAAGTAGATAGAGATGCTTACCTGATATATACATAAATTGATGTGGAAATTGTGTTGAGGGACTAGACAAAGCATGGAGTGATAAAAAGATGGAGTGTGGAGACTAAACATGCAAAAGTGTAAAAAGGTGATGAAAGTGAACCTAGGGTAGAAAATGTGTGTGTAGATGCTGATGTGTATGATGTATCTATTATTGGTGTTGATGTGTGTGATGTTGACTATTTACTTCCCATATGAACAAACCCACAGAAGATAAGACAATCAAGTAGTCAAATACACATATATATATATGTATAAAAAGAAAATAAGGAAGTGTGTAAAAGAAAATGTTGAAAACGTGAAAAAAGGAACATGTGCACCTAATTTGTGATGAGGAAAGAGTGTAGAAATGATCCTGTAGATGATGTCAATGCAGGCGAGTTTTTCGGGTGACCTCAAGCCAATGTAATGAAAGAAGTGTAGGGTGAAACTATCTGGTGATGTCCTCCAACCTTTAACTGCTTCCCACTGTATAAAAAACCACTATAGATGGTGTGTACGAGTGTTAAGGACTGCTTTCCATGTGAAATCCACTATGTATGGATTTATGTAGACTGTTTTGAACTACCAATCATTTTTGATATGCCTCTAGTTTTGGGTAATGCAAGAAAGGCCGCTATGTGATATGCCCCCTGGTCTCAGGTAATCCAAGAAAGGTCATTGTGTCATGGACCTAAGTCTAGTTTTGAGCCTTGAACTATGAAAAATTTACTGTATCGGTACTGTGTGTTGTGCTATGTATACTGTATATGGTGTGACTAATTCACCTAAATGATTCCCCCCTCGTTTGGAGTGCATGCGATGTCGCTGAAGGAGAATGCAACCCAAAGGAGTACTGACTGCTAAAACTATGCCCTATAGGGGGGAAAGGGATGTGCTTGGTAGAAACTAAGGCACATGCAAACAAGTTGTTGGGAAACAAGTGTTAGTACAAGTAAATACAAACATGCATGTATAATACAAAGTGTAAGCTAAACAAATAATGTGTAAGCTATAACACACATGAAGACAATGTAGACTGCAAAAATTGAGTTACATAAATGGGACACCACTCACGATGTATTAAGACACCCAAGGTTGTAGTGGCTTCAAACAAACAAGTGTGTACACAAGAAAAAAGGAAAAGCCCGCATACAGTGGAAAACAATGATAAGAAAGTACAACCAATGTAACAAATAACCATATGGAAGGAAATAGTCTTGCAAAAAAAAAATTGCACATGAAGCACCTCTTAGCACATCAGAAAGATAAAAAGTATGTCAAAGCATGTATAATCTGATAAAGTAGTGTGCTATGAAATAAAATGAAACAATAACACCTGTAGTGTATGAAAGTGGATGCCGCTAAGAGCCGTCGTAGGATTGGTACTAGGTACTGGGCCAAACATCCATGTTGCGTGTAATAGATCTGTATAATTTGTGATCACAACTAGAAAGAAAGTGAATGCTCATGTGTGTATGATAAAGATAATTTCATACAAGATATCTATCTAGCATGTGTAATAAAGTGAAAATGTACAAGTAAATGTAAGTAAGAGTAAATGCAACCAATATATGCAACATGTTGTGGATGGCTGAAATGGAATGTAGAGTGAATGATAAGAGCCACGTACCCCCCAAGTGAATGGAGTTGTATGCAATGAGGTTCATTTTTTTTATTCCCCCTTTGGAGTCAAGAATGAACCATAAATGAGAGTACATCATCAAGAAATGGTTTGAGAAATGTGTCATATGTAGAGAGAGGTGATGAATGAAGTGATGATTGTAGAATTGTAATGCATTGATGATATTGGATGTGACATATAGATGATTGATTTTGAAGATGTAGAATGAGGTGCTAGGATGTTTGATGATTTAGCCTTGTATGCATGAAAATATTAGCTATGACAATAACATGAAACTAATACCTAGCATTTCCACAGTATAACGAAATCTATCATAAACATCAAGATGAGAGTTTGATGAGATAAACTTATACAATAATGCATGAATCAAACTAACATTACTATGTTAACTCTACTTATCTAGTTTTACTTAATATAAGGATGATCCTAGTTAGATAAAAAACAATCATTTTTTGTTGTTTGCTCTAAGTTGTGAAGATATCTCTCTAAAATGGCTACAACACCATGTTTAGATATTCACATACTAACCAATATTAAAGGAATGGATGCAAGATGGAGAAGCTACTACAATGAGGAATGAATCAAGATCAAATGCTTCTAGCTTTAGATTAATGAAAATGAGATTTTTTCCAAATTCTTAAAGTGTGTAAGGTGTTTGATATGATAATCAAGGTGTAAAGTTGAAAGGGAGACATTGGCCTTGTATTTATAGGCTTCCATTTTGGAAATTTTAGAATCCTAGTACATGTGGGACAAAAGGTAAGCCCAAAATAGACTTTTTACAAGTCAATGCACTTTTTGATTAGATTAGGAGCTAATCAATCTTTTAGGATTAATTAAGGATCCTAAGTAGGCTTAGGAAGCTTTCTAAGAGCATCTGGAAGGGGTTTTTATGGATTTTGGAAGTTCTGGAAGTGAGATTTAGCCAATAAGAAGGTTTATTGGTTAAACGAAAGATTAGAGGCTTAATTAACGTATAATTAGCTATTTAAGAGGATTATCACTAATCAAAATGTTGTTAATTGGAATCTAGAGTGAATTAGAAACATAGTTAGATAAAAAAGTGTCGTTATTTAAACATAACGAGAGGAAGCGAAGATAGTTAGTGCAATTTAAGTAGTAAAATTGCGTAAGCGGATTTTAGGTGTCGAGAAGCCTAAATCATATATCACTAAAGGATGTGAAAAGAAGTGATGATGTAACATACAATGTATATCAAAAGATGAGTATAATAGGTGATGATTTAGCCTAAAGCGTATATAAATAGGTGATGCTAGAGGAAGTGATGATGTAGCCTATGACATATATCATGTTAGGAAATAAGGGATAAAATATGTGGAACAATCCCTCACAGAATCGCAATAGTAGAAACTAATATGCAGAAAATATTACAGATCTCAAATAAAAGTGCAGAATAAAAATAACACAACACAAAGAGGCAATATTTAACATGGTTCACCCAATTTGGGCTACGTCCAACAAGAATCACTTGCTCATATTTTATTACAAGCCACCGCTCTCTCAATACAATACCTAGATCTTTTTGGAGCTATGCTCAATAAACACTACATAATTCACACCCGAATTCATACACATCTACAATGTTACATCATACCTACCATATGCACAAAACCACATAAGTAGACAACTACTTAAGTAGTTTTAAAAAACCATGGGTATCAAAACCATGGGCCAAAACCATCCCATAAAACTATGGGTCAAAAATCCCACCCATATGATAAAATCATGTTTCTCGGTATATCAGGCACACTTTGTTTGGAGGAAAAAAAAATATTTTTCAGGGGATGCACCCCCAGACCCCTGCTTGGGGCCTGACCCAGCCCCGAACATCGACGAGAAAATTATGGAAAGTGTATAGTACTCTTAGTGTACAATCTTCAACACTTTCACACATGAAAACAAGTTCCATAACCTAACCTATCACTAATCTAGGAATGTCACATGAGAAAGAGAGTGAGTGGTTGAATGTGTGAGGGTGATGAGGTCCATTTTTGATGTATACCCTCAACATTCTCATATGGACCGTGAGACTAGAGTGTGTCATAAGGTAGTGGGTGTAACACCTAAAAGTAGGTGTGTAAAATGTGTAATATGTGTAATAGATGTGGTGATGAGAAAATGTCATGTGATGTATAATGTGTAGTGTATAATGTAGGATGTAAGATGATGTGTATGTATAAAAGTGTAAGATGTGTGAAGATGTGTGATGTGTAGTGTTTATTGTGCAGTGTGTGAGGTTCATGTGTATAGGATGCCCTTAGTAGTCAAGTGTGAACTGAATCACAAGAGTGCATCATCTGGTATTGTCGATGATAACATGTGTGTTGTCGATTAGGGGGGATGAAATACATATAATTTCCCCCAAGTGTGTAATGGTGAGTGAACTATTAAAAAAAATTAAAGGATGAAGGTCCTCTACTCGATGATTTTGGTGATGAAAGCATGTGATGATGCTCTAAGAGTGGTGGTATATTATATAAATGATGTGCATGTGAGTTAATTCTATGTGCATGTGATAGGTGCATTGGCGCAACAAAATGTGTAGGTGATGGAGATCTATGTGAATTAGAACACGATAGTGATGGAAACCTACGTGGAATAAAATGAGGTGGTGATTTACGTCTAGAGGCAGTAACTATCCTAGGAATGGGCCTACACTGGAATATTGGACTAACAAAGTGATGAGAACACATGAGGTGTGTGTGAGTAGGTGAGCTAGGAGTAGATTGTGATTTGAGTGTTATGGGCCGTCGTGTACTAAGTGGAATAGATGATGCATTGGCCATTGTTAGATGAGGTGAGGACCATGGAGTAAATGGAGGCATGCCATTGATATAAATGACTTGATTGTTGTGAATAAATTTTAGATGCAAATGATTCATGTAGATTATACACTTAGACTTGCGGATCTAATTGAGGCCTAAAAGTATGTCACATTCGTCAATTGATTATCCCACAAGGAAGGGAACCAACATAGTAAGAGGACCAACTATAACTTGGATTTTGACAACACCATATGAATTGTTCATGGGGTATGAGATTTTTGAAAATGGATAGACGATGGCTACGAGAAGTGGAATAGAAAACGCATTGACAGACCAAGACAAATCAACCTTAGTATTATTGATAGGGATAGATCCGATAGAAGTACTAAAGTGTAAGTGATTAGAAGAGAGTGTGATGTAGCCTAGAATTCATTGTAAATATTTCAAGGCATGTTGGTAAATCAATCAACCTAAACTAAGCGCTCACCTGAATCATGTAAGGGTACCATATCCCTCTTTAAAGTAGCTTGTTCAAGATGTTATCATGATTACAAGTATATTACAATTCCATAACAGATAATCAATTAAATCACAGTGCACAAACCAGATCTAGATCTAAACCACATGAATAAATAACTAAACAATCACTATAATCAATTTAACCATACAAGATCCTTGCTCAATTATATCCAACACCAATATCCAGCCAATACGATCCATTCCATTAAATACTGTAAAACATAGAAGCTTCATACATCAAAATACTATCGCCATAAATCATGTGCACATACAAACCAACAACATAACTCTATAAAACATTAGATTCAAACTCTCCCAAACCGTGTAAATCAAAATATATTTATAGGAGTGGGGACTTGCCCTTCACTACCCATACACCTTCCAAAAATAGGCTACATGCTAATAATATCCATGTGCCCTTACATAAATATACAAAATCATGCTAGTGCTAATAATAAATCTCCTAAAGTTAAATCCTAGTACAGATCCTATTAATAGCTCTAAACTCCACATGTCGCTTAATCTTTTGCTTATCTAAAATAGAATTTACGTGGCCCGAAGGTTCACCCTTTTCTATTTCTGGCCCTGTCTCCTTTAGCTCCTCATCCAAAGGCTCTGCAATATCCTCAACTATTACTAGAATGTGAGGCACGTTGTCCTTGAATCCTTTTTTTTCATCATCCTCCCAAAGGATGTACTTCTGTCTTCTTTTCTTCTCAGGCTTAGGTACCTTAGGAGAAGTCCTTGGTGACCTTCTCAGGGGTTGGGAAGGTCTCGTACCCTAAGTCCTTGTTTGCTTAGGTACCCTTTGGTATTGAGGTTCCTCAGGAGTCTTTTCCACATCTACCTCCATAGCGCTTGTCTCTAAAACTTCTTCATCCTATTGTAGGGTAGGGGTTACCTCACACGTACTTTCCTTCTCAACAGTGGGATATCTTTTGCCCCTATGCTCTAGGCCACCAATATCTTCATGAATTTCTTCTTCTTATCCCTCTTCTTGTAAAGTTCCCATAATATGTTTTCCTTTGGGCGGTCTAGGGAGCTTGAATTTATTCTCCAAATACTTGTTGTTTTGCAATTTAGGATTCAAGTATATATATACCAGAGCCGCACCTAAATTTATAATGGCCAAACTTACAACCTTCATGTTAATATCATATGAGATCAATATTTCAATATAAGCAGTCTTACTTGGATAAATATAAGACTTCCTCAGTGTGTGGTAGTCACAATCTACCTTATTAGCATTGAACAATAGCTATCACATGTTTGTGAACCTATGTATAAATGCTTGAAAGTACCACTTGGTGAAGGTGTATGAAATATTACACCAAGGGCCCTATTTTCCATCATTTCAAAGCGCCCAATACAAAAGTGCTGGATACTACAATTTGTACTTTTTTATCCACTACCGAAGGTAAATCCTTGGGTATCCTCCACTCTTCTTCAAATGTAGTGTGCAAGCACTCATACCACATTTTTTCCCTTTACTTGAAGGGTCCACTCATTGATCCATCACAAGTATAATTGGAAAATATTTCTGCCAATGACTTCTTTTCTGCAGTAAACTACAACATATTGTCTGTTGGCCCATTGGGCACTCCAATTTCAACAACGACCAATGAAAGAAGTATAACACCAAAACTGATTGTCTCACCTTCAAGTGTTTCCTCAATAATTATCTCAACAAATAAATTTGATAAGTTGTATACAATACCTTATGTCATCTTCTTTGCAATATGAAGCTAAGCTTTGTTTACTTGAGACCAACCCTCTTGATTGTTTATCTTTGTCAGGAGATGGTCAACTACTTGAATGATTGGATACTTATATAATTTAGGGATGTCCATCTCGTGCCCTTCTTTAGTGTATCCAAGATCTTTCTTTGTCTTCTATATGGCCTCCTTATTAGTGAGGTCGCTACTCAACTCAACACCCAAAATCCTCAGCCCTGTCAAAATCGTAATCAAAGGCACGATGATCCTCATTCGATGCCCAACATAATATAAGAAGTCCTCATGGAATCTGCTCATGAGTCACTGATATAATTTATTACGTTTTCCAAAATACGGGATCTCATACAATTGTAAAAATCCTACCTTGGTCAATAATTTCTCACTTGCATCATCGTAGATTGCCATGTCATCTGCTATTCTCTTCGAAGTCTTTACCACAAGCAGTTTCTCCAACTCCTTGGTATCTTTGTTCATGTGGTTTTAATCACTAACCTTGCAATGATGGATATGTGAATCCCAATCACAACCCATGAAAACCCCTTATGGGTATTACATTTCAAAAAATATGCTCTCGGGAGTGTCTTCAACGTCAACTTCTACTTCCTTTTTCTTCTTTCCTCTTGTACTAGAACCAGGTTCTCTTTTGGGTTCCATATCAACTAAAAAGGCATGTTTCTTTCCCTGCCTCAAGCTTTTTTACTCCAATTTTTCATGCCCTAGCTTGAAATCATGTGCCTTAGCTAGAAAAAAACCCTATATGGAAATCATGTTCCTCATATGCCTTTGATTCACTCAAACATGTCACCAATGGAACATAAGACTATCTTGTGCACAAATTTGATAAGATACCACTAGTTTGCAACTCCCCGCACTTCACAACTATCTCGCTAGCTCGCTCACCTTCAACTTGCTTGAAATATCTTGTATGCAAAGGTAAAAATGATTTTGTAGCACATCTTACTATAATTTCCCAAAAATTTAGCACATTTATTGCTCTGCACCTACCACCATCCTCAACATTAATTCATCATTTCAACAACTTTTCTACACTGTTCATTTCCGCTCCACAACCATAACCTTCTGGCGCACCTTCTAATTTTTTGCTACAGACCTCCTTCTGCATGGCCTCATGCACCGAAGTACTTCACCATTGTGTCTTATTATAAGTAGTTCCCTCTATTACAACCTACCTCGCATTACACTGTGTGTCCATCCATAAGTGGTCTTTAATCTGGAGCAATATTTTTCTATCTGCATCTTTCCCTAGAGAACCCGCACAAAATTTTCTGTATGCATACCCATATTCAGATGAAAATAAAACTTGGAAATGAACCCTATTTATAAACCAACCCATAATTAGGGTATGTGTGGTCCTCTGCGCATAAAAACACTTAGATTGTAATCAACGTCTGGTGCACAAGTGCACTTATTACAAAAAACATAAAATTCAAATGATAAATCATAAAAACGAGGAATGAAACACATATAATGGGAATGTATTTAAGGAAATATAATCTAAGTGGCAATACTACCTTATTACAAACACCAAGAAGACTTATTTATAGTAGGGCTTTAACCTACACCCGTTGAAGTAACCAGACAACTGTGTTCCATCCAGTGCCTCTAACTAGCAAGTTCCTAAATCCAGTATATAAGTGATAACATACGGTCCCAACCAATGCACTTTAAGATTTCTAAGATGGCACAAAAACTTTGAATCATACAGAAGCACCATTTTCCAAACCTTAAGCTTCTTATCTTTGATGTCCCTGCCATGCCATGCTTTCTACCTAGCTTTTTCTTTTCCTGTCATTGGTGGCAATGAAACCAATGATGTAACCTAGAATTCAATGTAAATAGCCTAAGGCACACTGACACATCACTCAACCGAAACTAAGCACTTGCCTGAAGTGTGCAAGGGTACCAAGTCCTTCTTTAGATTAGCTTGTTCAAGGTGTTAACATGATTACAAGTATATTCCAGTTCCATAAAAAGATAAACAATTAAATCATAGTGCATAAACCAGATCTAGATCTAAACCACATGAAGAAATAACTAAACAATCACTATAATTAGTTTAACCATATAAGATCCTTACTCAGTTATATCCAACACCAATATCCAGCAAATATGATCCATTCCATTACATACTATAAAACACATAAGATTCATACATAAAAATACGGTCACCATGAGTCATGCGTGCGTATAAACCAGTAGCATAACTCTACAAAACATTGGATTCGAACTCTCCCAAACCATGTAAATCAATACATATTTATAGGGGTGGGGAATTTCCCTTCACTGCCCATGCACCTTCTTAAAATAGGCTACATGCTAATAATAGCCATGTGCCCTTACATAAATATACAAAAGCATGCAAGTGATAATAATAGATTTCCTAAAGTGCAAGTCTTCTATAAAACGTGATCTGAAATCCACTTCCAAAAATAGCCTTAGTTTGACAAAGTGGCTAAGTCTTGTTTTAACCTGTTCCTGTGTGCGCTCATGTTTTTCCAGATTTTCATGTGCTCCTGCGTGCCCTATGTCCATGCACCTAAACCTTCCACACTTTCAACCTTGAGTTGTATTTCCTCATCTCAACACAGTGTTGTATGATAGTCATGATCAGAGAAAGAAATGATTGGAGGAGACATTTCAAGATGAGAAAATAAGAAATTAAGAGCCCCCGATGCAGGAGAAGGCACTTCGCGTGGTTTCTTGTTGTGTTTTGGAAGTGAATTTTCAAATATATTCAGCTTATGATTGTCATTGATAGGTGCATAAGTCATAGGATTTGGAAGATGAATTTAGTTATTGTCAATGAGATCTTGAATAAGAGTGTGAAGTTTAAAATAACAATCTATAGAATGCCCTACACATTGATGATAGTCGCAATGGAAGTTTTCATTATAATTACGACATTTTAGATGATATGGATCTAATTAGAGCGGAGGAGGAAGTGTGATGAAATGGATTTCAATAAGATGTGGAAGTAAAATATGTGGAAGGACAATTAACTTTGTGTATGTACACCAAAGTGGTTGTGTTTGAAGCTCTTAAGTGGTTGATACATCATTGATAGTGATTTTTGTGTCAGTTGGTTTAGTTGTAGATGGTTTAAATGGTGACTTAGCTTGAAAAAATTTTAGAATATGACACATTCTCCTAATATTTAAGCTTGCCTATAGATAAGAGTTTAGTTTCGTGAAGCTTAAGAGTATGACATAGTTTATCAAATGAGGGAGATGTATCAAAGAGAAAACTCTCCTATAGAGGTGGTAATAGGCTCTGAATGAACAAGTCTTGAATCTCGGAGTCTATAAGAACATTTTACATCTTAGCTAATTTGTTTTTGTATTGTAAAACCTAATCTGTGAAGTGTTCATTAGATCCTTGTTTAAGTTGTGCTAGTTGAGCATAAGAGATCTTAGAGTCGATGTTGATAGAGAAGTGAGTGAGAAAAGCATCAACCAGATGCATGAAAGATGTTACTGAGTGGACAGGAAGGTCATAGAAATAAAACATCACATAATCATGGAGACTACGGGGGGATATTTTAGCCAAGAAGATATGATCATCCGTAAAATCTAGATAAGCCACATGGAAGGCTCTTAAATTCTCTTACAGGTCACCAAGCCCATTAAAGATGAGAAGCTTGGGGGTGATAAAATTAGGAGGAAGCAAATATGAAGAGATGGTGGATGTGAATGGAGTGTGTTATAATAAGGTGGAATCTAAAGATGGATACACACGAGAAGTAGCCTTTTGTAACTAATGAATTTGTGCTTGGAGATCTTGATAGAGGGAGGATAAATATTAAGTGAAGTGGTTAGTTGGGGTAGGAATAGAAACGAGGATTGTAGAAATGGGAAACATGTTGTCACCTCCCCAAGAGTTATGAATTTTCTTCTCCATTTATATTTTTTTTTGTGTTAGGTGACTGCTAAATGTCCTTGTAAAAGATCCCTTGAGAAAAAAGCTAGTTTCAAATAGTTAGCTATTTTTCAAAATTTGAGTTTTGAGTTTTTTTTAGTGTTATGTGGGTATTTCATATTTTTCTTTCCATCATGTCCCAAGTTCCTCTGACCCATCTGTTCCCCGATTTTCCACTTTTTCCGATTGGTCTTACTTTTCCTTTGTTTCGGTCTTTTCGGATTTTTGGAGAAATGGTGCCCTAATGTCCCAAGGGATTCCTGTGTCAAATGTTTCAAACTTATCCAATTTTAGTGTGTTGTGGTTGTTTCAGATTTTCTTATCCCGTGTGTCCCGAGTGCTCCCTGACCCTCATTTCCCCACAAGTTTTATTTTTACAATTTCCATTCACTACGGCTATTTCAGCTTTGAGCATCCTAAATGTCCCAATGTCCTTTGGGACAGTTGTGTAAGTTTTTTCTGACTTTACCGTAGATCGTCTATTTTGGCTCTGCGCATCCTAAATGTCCCAATGTCCCTTAGGAAAGTTGTTCACCTTTGTTCCACATTTTTTGATTCTCATTGTTTTAGGTTGGCATAGAGGTTATTTATTACCTCATTTATTTCATCTCGCCAGCCTAATTGAGTTTAAATGTGCATAAATATTTGGGTAATTGGTCATTTTCACCATCTTGCTTGCATTTTCTAGAGACAGTTTGGATTCCCTCCTCTCCACTATTTATAGCCATGGTCGAGTCCTCCTCTATTTTTTTCAAATTTGCAGGTGCTAAGGGAATCTGCAAATCGTTAAGGTATTGATCAAAAAACTAAGGAAAGTGATCTCACAAAGATCTTCTACTCCTGCCATAAAATGAAGATCAATTTTAAAGGACACAAGCATCTCTCTACCTTAGAGACGGTTATACTAGATATTGGTGATAGAGAAGCTAAACACCTCGATTTGGATAATTTTTGGGCACACATTAATTGTAAAAACCCTTCTCCCATTGCCCAGATAATCAAGGATAGTGGAATCATAGAGGAAATGGGTCTACCCATTTCATTCCAATGTACCAACACAGTGATAGCTTGTAATTCTAGTTTCGACCTTGATACAAAATAAATTGTTGACCCTCAAGGACATGTGTTGGCTCGACTCGATAAAAATTGTATTCACACTTCTTTTAGAATCTGTGTGATTAAGGGCTTGAATATTCTTAAAATGTATCATGCGTAAATTATTTTTGATCAAGACAGTGAATGGTACAAGAGAAAAGTGACCAAGTCTTGGTTTAAGAACCTGGTGTTCCCAGATTTCACCCTAAAATCTGAGACTACCCCATGTTTGAATTTTTTTCTCTTTTAAAATAACGAGTCTTTTCATGTTCTCATTGTGATGCAATCTAGAATTCATAGATACACCCTAGACACACTGGCACATCACTCAGTATAGACTAAGCGCTCACCCAAAGCGCGCAAAGGTACCAGGTCCCTCTTTAGGGTTGCTGTAGTAGGATGGTAACATGATGAAGTAACAAATATACATAAATATTCCTACTAGTCCATTATTACATAGAGCATACAGATTTGGATCTAAGAAGAATACAATTTAATCAATAACCATGGTTAAATCAAGATGTGATACTCAATCGTATGCAATAATTTCACTCAGATTCAGATAATAACCTCCATCTATTAATCAACACAAATTACATAATCTTTTACAATACTGACAATCTATACCATAACGCGCATGGATCTGATACAATAATCCACATACACGTTTATGGATACTAAGGATATCTCTAAAAAATTAAGACTATATTCCTATGCAGTTCATCACATTTATATAGGGTGGGGACTTTCCCTTCACCACTTATCTAATCCAAAGATAGGCCGCATGCTAATACTAGCAACGCTCCATTTAAAAATATAGCCACACATGCAAGTGTGTTATCTGTAGTCCTGTTACAGTTAACTGAAGTGATGAATCTATCTTTATCTCTTCTCCATGTAAAAGCTCCTTCGATCCAATCCTCTAAATACAGACAATGCGCGGCGTGCACATCTTTGCATCATTTGTGTGATCTGCACACCATCTCCTAAAAATACTCTTTACATCCAAAAATCAGCTAAGTCTTAAATGTTGATTCTGTAACTCCATGCACGTTTCCTTTATGTCCTTCTATGCCCTTGAATCAAGCCTGCTCTCCTGTGTAGACTTTACGTGTGAGTTCTGCTAAGTGTTTTCCTCTAATCAAAATTACCCCACACTAAAAGTATGCGCATTCCTCTGCGCATCAACATGCTTCATATTATAGTTAGCTTCATGTGCACAAGCACATTTATTACACAAAAACAAGAACTAAATTGAAAAAGCATAGCAAAGATAAAGGAAATACATTAAGGAAATACAAAAATGGAAACCTAATCTGGATGGAAATATTGCCTTATTACAAACACCAAGAAGACCTATTTATAGTAGGGATTCAACCTACTCCCGTTAAAGTAACCAAGAAGCCATGTTCCATCAAGTGCTTCTAACTGGAAAGCACCTAATTCAAGTATGTAAGTGATGACATACGACCCCAACCAATGCACCTTAAGCTTCCCTGGATGGCGTAAAAACTTAGAGTCATAAAGTAGTACCATTTGACCAACCTCCAGTTTCTTATCCCTTATGTGTCTATCATGCCAAGCTTTTTGCCTTGCCTTTTCTTGCTTCTGGCTCCAATGTGCTATGGATCATCGATCATCCAGCTAAATCATCTTCTCAATCTGTTCTTCTAAAGCTTTCTCATCAGCTAGACCTCCATCATGCGCTATACACAATGAAGGTAACATGAATTCTATAGGAAGAACAACTTCTGCTCCCAATACCAACTAAAATGGTGTGGCATTATTCAATCGCTTATAAGTTGTTCTATGTGCCCAAAGAATAGTTGATACCTTATCATCCCAATATTTTCTTCCAACATCACAAATATTCATCAATTTATGGATTAAAATCTTGTTGAAATCCTTAGCAGTGTCATTCGCCTGAGGGTGATATGGGGTAGTTTTATGGTGTGCAACCATAAACTCATATAACAAAATATGGATTGTCTCATTCAAAAAATGTGTGCCCCTATCACTTTTTAAGATTAAAGGACATCCATACCTTGTAAGAACATTCTCCCATAGAAACCTAGCTACTGTAGCTATTGTACAGTCCTTTGTAGGTGTTGCCTCTGCCCACCTTGTAAGATAATCTGTGCAAGTAATGATATAACACAATCCTGTCCTACGCGCAACTGGCGAAATAGGTCCTACAAAGTCAATAGCCCATTTCTCAAATGGTTTTGAATTTGCAATCGGTCTCAAAGGCATCTCATCTCTCTGTCCTGGTCTACCTAGACGCTGAAAATGGTCACACGCCTTGTAATAATCTTTGCAATCCTTATACAATGTTTCCCACCATAAACCAACAAGTAAGATCTTTCACACAGTAACATCACCTGCATAGTGCCCCCCTGTAATACCACCATGTGATTCCTCCATTATATCCTCGCGTTCATTCTCTAACACACAACAACGTAATACCTCATCTCTTCCTAGCTTATATAGGTCACCACTGATCAACATGAATGGTGTCGCGCGTATAACAAGTTGTTTCTTTTCCAAAGCCTTCATCCTTGATGGTGCAATAATAGTCCTTAGAAAGAAATCAATGTCTTCTAATTCTGTTGGCACACGTTGCAACCTATACAACTGTGCATCCGACATGGTTTCTTCAATTGTATGTGCTTCTTCACCTGATTGAATTCTAGACAAGTGGTCTGGTCCAGAATTACTTTTCCCTAGTTTTACCACAACTATAAAGTCAAAATCTTAGAATAAGAGTACCCACCTACATATGCGCCCCTTTAAGATGGGCTTGTTTACCAAGTACTTAAAATCCATGTGGTCTGTATAGAATACAAATGGTGTTGCTAATAAGTACTGTCGAAACTTGTGTAATGCATAGATCATTGATAAAGCTTCATGCTCTGTGGTTGTATAATTCTGCTCAGCAGGAGTTAACTTTCTACTAACAAAAAAGATAGGATTATCGACAATACCCTCTCCAGGTTGAGCCAACACTACACCAATGGCCATGTCAGAGGCATCCACATGTGCATTCGAAGGTTTCTTCCATGAAGGAAAAAACAAAATGGGCACGGTAGTAAGTATCTCCTTTAATATCTCAAACGTGCGTTACTGCGGTTCTCCCCAATAGAACGTGCCTTTTCCTTTTAGTGACTCTTCCAGAGGTGCAGAAAATTTGGCATACCCTTTGATAAATTTATGATAATAACCTATATGACCCAAAAATCTATGCACGCCACTTTGACCGATAGGTGCTTCGAAGCCTAGAATAACTACAACTTTAGTTGGATCAACTAGCAAGCCTTCCTTGCAGATTATATGTCCTAATAGTATTCCAAAAGGTGTAGAAAAGATACACTTCTTGATATTCAATGAAATACTTAACTATCTACATCATTCAAATATTAAGCGTAGATTATCACAATGATCCTTTATAAGCCTGTATACAGTCCAATCATCTAGATAAACATGCAAGAAGTTATTAATGCAATCTTTAAATTCCTGAACAACTATCCACGAGAACACACCGGCTGTGTTTTTCAATCCAAAAGGCATCATAGTATAATAAAAAATTCCCCATTCAGTAGTAAAATTTGTCTTTTCTTGATCTTCCTTTAGCAATCCTGACCTGATGATACATAAAAAACCCATCTGTGAATGAATATATTTCGTGCCTTGCCACTCCTTCTAGTATTTCCTTGGGGAATGGTGTAGGAAAGGGATCTATGACACATACAACATTCAACTCACTGTAATCCACACATATTCAAATCCGACCATCCTTCTTGATACTGATCACCATTAGAATAACCCACTCTGACTCATCCAAGGGCCGAATGGTTCCAGATTCTAACATTTTATCAATTTCTTCCTTCACATTTTCATGCAGATTGGGATTCATTCTATAAGGTCACTTTCTAATTGGACACGCACCTTCTTTAAGCTTTATCTTCATCTCCCCAAGTGTTTCGTGCACGCCTTTAAGTTCATGATACCCTCGAGGGAATAAGTCATGATAATCCCTAAGTAACTCGATGATTTTTGCTACCTCAGATGCTGACCAATAGTCTCTAATAATGACTTCCTTAGGCTAAACCTTCGTTCCAATATTTACCTTCTTTGTTTTCATGGGTTCATAATATCTACGCGTACCCTTGTCTTCCCCGTCCAAGACCTCGCGTGCTCCTTGTGAATGTTCAACATCTAGGTTCTCAACTTCCTCATCATCTACTATGTAGACCATCTTCCCTTTCTCTTTCTCAAGACAAGCATGCCCAAAGAGTATAGAGTCTAATTCTCCTTCTTCTTCCAAGTGCACCCCTGATTCAGTCTCACCAAATAGTTCCTGAATGAGATCTTCGGAATTTGCACTATCTCCCATAGTGAAGTTCCTGATAGATCTTAATGCTTCTTCTATTGTAGGTTTAGTTGAGAAGTAATCAAAGGTATAGATCATTCCTACAATCAAACTCTACCAATTTCCAGTCTTTGTATGTAGTTCTGCATATACATACCAAGCACGTGCACATCCCTATAGAGTGGAATATATTTTATGTACCCAGAGTGAAGGTGGTAATGCTTCTTGTCCTACTGTCCAGAGTCTCTCACACTGCTGAATATGATGCTAAATAGGTTGATCACCATGATAAGTGCAAACCTGCGTAGGGACATTGCTTTTGAAAAACCTAGTATATAGTGCGGTGCGGACCTCATTCCATTCTATAAGGTTTTCTCTGTGAACTACCCACCAGTGCGCTGCTTGTCCCAAGTAAGGTATATGCTAACATATCTCTTCTCTTGATCTGGTATATCCATTGAGTTTCCATGGCTTGCAAGAATACAATAAGATCTTATGTTCTAGTATACCAGGGTACTGATCTACCTATACACCTAATAGAGAAAAATCCCTTCTTCCGTGTAACCGTGCTCTTCACTACACGTCCTAATAGTTCATATGTACCATGAGCCCAATTGTCACAAGAAATACTCGTAGTATCACTAATAGATTGAGAATCTTCCCATTGCAAGATTCCTTCCTTCGATGGCTCATTGACCTCTGGGTCCTGAATAACGTGTACATATATTCAGTTTAAGTCCTCCTCACACTTAGGGACTCGACATACAGTATAGAATTTTCATATGTTAGAGGGATTATAAATCTTTCTTCCTTGTTATCAAAGCTGATGTACCCCTTATTGAACTTTAAATCAGCATTATTTGCATAACACCAAGGGTGTCCAAGCAAGGATGGAAAACTGTCTACTTTTACGAGTGCCAGTACCTCAAAATCTCCTATGAACTTGGCCCCTTGTATTGTTATAGATGCATCTTTCAGAACTCCGATGGGAGTAGCCTTAGTATGGTTTTCCATAAACAACACATTAGATGATGGCTGTAATGGAGGTCTCCCCATTTGTACCCATGCATCTAACGTAAGTACATTCACTTCCACACCTGTATCAATTAAGATGTTGCTCAAAAGCCATCTATCCACAAAAACATTCAGGGTAATTTCCTTATCGTAGTCAATGCTATCAGGGGGAATATTTTCATGAAGTATCTATCACTCATTTTCAGTGCTTACGCGTAGAGTATTCCCCTTCAACCAATTTCTGAGTAATGGAATAATGTTCTCCTCGTGCAGCATTCTACATATTTTCTGTCTGATGTCATCAATATCAGAGGGAATATTTTCTATCTCTTTCTTCTGCTCCATATTCCTAGATTACTCCTTTAAATACTATATCTCACCCTGAAGATTCTTGAGGACCTCCATGGTCTCTTGATAAACTTCCTTCTGATGAGCTGGATCTAGATACCTGGCATGCAAAACTTCCTCCCTAGTGATTGTCAGCTTCTGTTATAATGCCTCTTTTGTGTGTGCCACTTCAGCTCGTGTAGTAATCTTCACTGTTACTACCTCGGGTTCTGGTGTTAACTTGGGAATCTACTAATTTTCTACTATGCACTGGATCCTAACCATCCTTGCGCCTTTGTTCTCTTGCTTATGTTGCTTACTCAGATGCTCATATAAGTCTGGGCACTCCTAATAGCTACAACTCTTTCCACAAAATGAACAAGAGATATTCTAAGGACATTCACACCTATAGTGATCAGGTGATCTTTACGTATAACATGTTCCATGAGGGAACTCACCTCATCCTCCACTTTGGCCTCATCCTCCATATCCACCTCAATATCCACATCCTCTTCCACGAACTCCTTCAAAATGCCCCTCATTCCTGTCATAGCGTGCATTTGATTATAATCCCAATCCTGGTGCTCATTCTTACCCTTAGAATTATCAGCCACACTATTCTGTCGTACCCCAATAGTCTATAGCATCGTGGATCTGACCAATCAATCAAAAATCTTTAGTATCATGGGTCATGGACCGACAAATTTTTTAGTAACAAGATACATTCTTCTTAATCGTGTGCTTCAACAAAGGACAATGACTAACATCATGATTCAAATGACATATCTCACAGTCCAACAGTAATGAATGAATAGATCATGTGAGGGCAACTATCCTTGGTGTGACCTTCCACTTCACAATCTGTACACCAAATCCCTGAGCGCGTTTCATGGGCTAAATTTTCTGATAATTTCTCTAACTGCTTTGCCATAGCTGCTAATCTGTGCCTCTAAGAATGGACTAAATCTAGTGTCAATGCTCCCAACTACCTCAGCATGCAAAGCTTCTTCCAGTGCTTCACGTAGATCAGTGTATGTCTTATGTGATAACGCCCTTCTAAATGGTGTAATCAACACTCCAACAAACCATTGTGCATGTTGGCTTGCATGAATATCATAAGAAAGCTTAGATATGAGTTTCTTAAAATGGGCATCATACTCACATACACTCTCAGTAGTGCCTTACTTGATATCCTTGAGTATGCTTATACTCTTTTGCTCAAATTATGGGATATGAAACTCTTTCAAGGAAATCATCCTTTAATGCTGCATAATCCACACAAGTTTGATTAGGGTCAAACTTCCTATACTAGCTGTGTGTGCATCCCTATAATGTAGTAGCAAATTGAATTGCCTTGCGCTCAGAAGTTGTGATCCCTTTCTTGTGCCACAAAATTTCACACATATGCACATGTCCAGCAACATCCTCTATACCTCTATACTCTGGAAGATGAAGAGACATCTCCATATAAATATTCTGAGGTTTCTGTGGACCTTGCCCACTTGATCCATAACCCCCTGTGTTTCCTCTACCTCCTAGAACCACCAAATCCACCAGAACTAGAACCACCTATACCTCCTGATCCCCCACCTGAAGTTGGAATAGGACCTGTAGATGTACTCCCCTGTGTCCCAACAGTAGTACTATACTTAACCCCTATAGTCTGTGAAGTAGTTCCACTTCCAGAGGTGAATCCAACATTCTGTGTGCTCACATTATGTGCAGATGATGTGCCTGAATGTTCCTCCAAATAATATTGAAGCCATCTATCCTGCCATCGATGTACTTGCTTTCTGACTTACTCCTGCTCTCCTTACATCCCAAGTGAAGCTTGTTGTCCATTTGTTGTAATAGATACTGGAAAACCAAGCGCAAGGGCTAGGTCACCAGGTGGATTAAGATGCGTGCACCGCATGGTCTAGGTCATCTCTGCTGATGCGCTTCCTTGTGAGGCTGAGGAGGGTTCTCTATCATGCTTTCCCAAGATGGGGGAGTTCTTTATAATCTAGCTTCATGTCTTCTTAGTGAGCTTCAAATCCTTCATGAGCCATCTCTCTCCATAACGCCATCCGCTCTACAATGTCACACTGCTTCTCCATCTCCCTCTCATGTGCCTCATCATACTTCAGCCACCTCTCTTCCTTCTACCTTGTTGTTGCTAGGTCTGCCATCTTTCACTAGTTCTGTTCTTGCCCCTACGCGTGGAGGATTTTAGCTAGCCATAGGGTTATCTTCTAAATGTAAGGTTACCATCAAGATCTTGACAGCTAGCGGAATAACTTGAAAATAGGTTCCTCTTGGATATCGTAAAAACTGGAATTCAGCAATCTCTGGACAAGAATATGTCTAATATTGAATACTCCAAAATATAGCTATTTAAAACACCATGAAACATGTGTATCCACAAGCCCATGAGTCTAGATCAGATCAGCATCATAAAGCGGTGTTGGAAAAATTTCCTCACGTGTCCAAACAAGTGTGTGATATCTCCAATTCTGCGGGTCCTTAAGATGCATACGTAGTGCATCCATTCATACAAGTTCTACTAGAAAGATGACAAAAAAGCTCTCATACAAAGTTTCATATAAATTCTATTCTACCCAAGGTGAGACATGTTAAACTCAGATCCAAGGTGCTGAACCTACCACGCGTATTCTTCCTCCAGATCATGAGTATCCATTCCTCGAGGCGACTTGCTAGAGTTAACCTATGGTACGTCTTCATCATGAATCATCCTAAAAATAATTTGAAAAAAAGGTCCGGGCAGCGGAACCAATGCCCCCTTTGCCTAGAATTCACAGATAACACCCTAGACATGTTGGCACATGTCATTAGCACCCTTGACTGAGAGCTCACCCGAAGTGTGTAAAGGTACCAGGTCCCTCTTTAGGGTTGCTGTAGCAATATGGTAGCATGATGACAGTAAGAAAATATAGATGTCAATCGCTAATCTATTCCATGGGACTACAATGTATGCATACACGATCATGGATCTATGAAGAATAAGCTTTAATGCATTAAACATGAGCTTGAATCAATAACGTGTACTACTCAATTGCGATATCGCAAGAATGCTCACTTAGATTTAGGCCAATATCCTATTCCATCTATTAATGCAACACATAAAATACAGAATCTCCTTACAATAATGTTAATCTATTGCCAAGGAGCATGGATCTGATACAATGCATCCAAATAACATGTACCCTGAACTACTAGAGGTGATCTCTCTACCTCCAGGAATCCATAAGAACTATCTTTTGCCACTATGCAGTTCACATCATTTATATATGGTGCAAGACTTATCCCTTCACTAGCTTATCTATTCACAGTGAAAGATAGGTTGCATGCTAATAATATCCATGTGTCATTGAGAATCATAGCCACACATGCAAGTGTGCTATCTATAGACCACTTATAGTTAACTGAAGTGATCAAAGGCTAGGTTCATTTAGCTCTTCTGGGATGCAAAAGCTCCTTCAATCCACTCCTCCAAAGATAGACAATGCATGGTGCATACAAGAATCTCTGCATCGTTTAGTATGATCCACCTGCCATCTTCTAAAAATAGAGTCTGTACATGCTCAGAAAATTCGGCTAACCACCTCGAATGTTGAACTTAACTATCTGCACTTATGGTCCTAGGTGAGTCCCTCTGCACCCTTGAATCCAGGCCTGCTCTCCCATTTTAAAGACTTTACGTGTGAGTTCACCTAATTAAAGTATCTAGTCTCTGGATCAACAGGACTTTTCTTTCCGAAGAAGTCTCAATTAGTGTTAATGGGTGATTCCCAGTGAAACAGTTATGAGCCATCTGAATATCCATTTTGAGACGTGCAAAGGTCTGCTTTGTCAGCCTCCAGTGAATTTTGCACGGGACTCCTAGAGGTTAGATTATTTGGCTAAATAAATAAAGCCCCGTTTGAAATAAATTGTGCATCCACTTCTTGAACCCTGTTGAAGTTTTGCATGCTAGTATTCACATATATCATTAGGGTTTTCACCAGGAATGAATCCTGGGATTTTTTTGTGCGCCTTCTGAAAACATTTATCATTTTTAATTTATTTCTTTTATGTTTTTCTCTACTTTTCTCCTTAGTTTCTCTGTGAAATTCCCCTAGGTCAATTCCTTCACTAGTATAGTCTGCCTTTATTGCCATAGAACATCTGGAGATCATAAGCTAACGGCCGCCACACTAGAAGGAATCAGCCTTAGGAAGCAATCTTGCTTGTTATGAAAAAGATGAAGTCATAGGCACAACAAAGCCTCTCTTGGGCAAGTCACACTTTTGGGAATGAATAGGTTTAAGCTCCAGTGGGACAATTTGGTAGTAGCAGGCAGGTAATTGAAATTTAGTACCTGCCTTGCAAGGTACTTTTTCCCATGGAGGCAAAGTCACGTAAGTTGCGATGGGAAGATTAGAAGTACCAGGCAGGCGGGAATTTCTTACCTACCTTGCAGGGTGAAAATTCCCATTATAAAATAAAGAAAATTCTACTTAAAGAACCGGTGGGAATTTCTTACCTGCCTTACAAGGTAAAAATTCAAATTATGGAAGTGAAACTGCTTAATTGAATGAAGGGATTTTTGGAGCTGCAGAGCAGGGTGAATAATCCCATCAAAGTTGACTTTTTAAATATAGAAATCAGCCTTGCCAAAAAGTGCAACCCCTTTGGGCATTAAATAATAACTTTAATGCAATTTATTAATAGTTTTCCTTCCTAACTTTGGAGCCATGGAGAAATAGAAGGTTAATACATGATGTGAAGTCAAACAAGACTAAAGGAAGAAGGATAGGCAATAAATTAAATTAATTTATTTAATGACAGCCATGAGCATGCAAATTTAGGTGCCCACATTGTAAGGAATTATCTCCTTGTCTTATTTGTTAATTAATTGCCAGGAATAGGATTGGAAATTATTTAATATAGAATGATGAGAGTTATATAAGCATGGGCTGCCATAGTGATGGAATAGTTAATTCTTTTATCAAAGGATTGCAACCCAGACAATTTTGGTGACCAAAGGATGAGGATTTTTGCTTAACAAAGTGTTTTTCACTGGCGAAAATCTTTAAATTTTGGTGCCTAGGATTAGAGGAGCTTGATTTAAGCTTGTATAATGATTTGTATGTTGGTACAGGTTCCTAGGTGAAGTTAAAAATATTTATGCTTGCTTTGCATGTAAGCAAAGTCTCAAATTTTAGAGCAGCAGGCTTTATATGTAGCTTTTTGTGATAAAAATCAAGTGTTCATGCTTTGTATTCCGCCTTTGTCTGAAATAATTGCAAGTATTCATTACATGTGTTTATATAAGTAAAATTAATCTCAAATCAATGTCAGATACATTGAATATATCTTCCAAATATGAAGAAATTCCCAGATCTACACCAATTACAAAGAATTCCGACCGAATAAAAAGAAAAAGAGTTTCTCAGACAAATATTGCTTTGACCATGACAAAACAGGATGAAAGAGAAGGATCAACGAATTCATGTATTGCTTCCA
This sequence comes from Taxus chinensis, assembly GCA_019776745.2. NCBI lineage: Eukaryota > Viridiplantae > Streptophyta > Pinopsida > Cupressales > Taxaceae > Taxus > Taxus chinensis. Next base: position 657,903,165 of record CM034156.1, read on the forward strand.
GAGTGTTGTACACTCAAAATTCCCCGCTCTGATAAGAGTAAAAATTTCAAAATTTTGAGTTTAAGTGTTTTTCTCTGAAGTGCCTAAGTCGTGAAATTGAAAAAATCTAAGTTTTGGGTCATTTTGTAAGTATTTCGGGCCTGTCGGACATTTTTGTCCCAACTGTCCCGAGTTCCAAATTGCCTTCTGTCCTCCGGTCGGCCGAAATCCCCAAAGTTGTCCCATTTTCGGGCCCGTCGGAAAGTTTTGTCCCAAGTGTCCCAAAACTTATTGTGCGAGTTGTTCCAATTTCGGCCGAACCACCCGAACCGCGTACTTCGCACTTTCATGTCTCAAATGTCCCAAAGTTAAAAAGTGCAAGCTGTCCCATTTTCGGCCGAAACTCCTGAGTCGCGTACTTCAGAGCTCTTTGTCCCAAATCAAAAATGCAAACTGTTCCAATTTCGGCCAATTTTCCCGAAACGTGTCCTTCGCGCGTTTTCGTCCCAAATGTCCCATTTTCAAAAGTGTGCCCTGTTTCAATTTCACCCGAACCGGCCAAACTGCGTACTCCGGAACTTTTTGTCCCGAATGTCCCAAGTCCAAACGGGCCCTTTGTTCCATTTTCGGCTGAAACATATGAATCGCGTACTTCGCGAATTATCGTCCCAATTGTTCCAAAAAGCATTTGTGCGTCCTCTCCCTGTTTCACCCGAATCGGCCGAGCCGCGTGTTTCACGCATTCGCGTCTCACATGTCCCAAGCGTACCAAGTGACATTCATACTTAGTTTTTCCCGCTCACTCCGAGTATGTTGCTATTCAAATTGGTGGTTGTGTATTAAATGCGCATTAAATTCATTCCTCTCCCCAAACGGCTATATAACGAGCATTTCCCCTTTGCATTTTTCACACTGCTTCCATGCTATCTTTTGCTCGAACCCTTGCAATTTGCAAACCTGTGCGTGTTCCCCTCCCTCTGTGAATTCCTTCCCGAGTCTAGGTTGCGGCTCTGAGCTACTATCAATATGAAGATCAAATTTCAGGGACAGGAACAAATTTCTCCACTTGAGTCTGCCGTTAGTAATATTGGGGACAACGAAGCTCGTCATCTCGACTTCGGTGATTTTTGGGCAAGGATGGCAGATGCAAACCCTACACCAATGGCGCAGATGATTCATGATAGTGGTTTGGCTTTTGCTGGAGGTTTCCCAATCTCAGTACAGTGTGCTGATACAGTGCTTTCATGCGGAGCTCACTTTGACCCCGTTTCAAGTGAATTGACCAATATACATGGGGAACTCATCGCCAAACTGGATGCTGCCGCCATTAGCACTACTCTGAGGATTCCAGAGATGGATAATGCCATAGTCGTTTCCCGAGATCAAGCACAGGCTATGTTCGACCAAGACAGTGACAAATATAAGGCACGAGTGGCGAAGTCCTGGCTTAAAAACCCTAGGAAGGGAGCTTCTCGTCTGACCAAAACCCTCTTCCGAGCAGATTTCAACGAAGAATTGTCAGACTTCATAATCTTGCTGGCTCGGGTTATGGGTTTGCCCTCTACCAACGAGTTTCACTTCTGGATGTGCCCGCTCATCAGCATGGTGTGCGAAGGAACGCAAAATATCAATTGGGCGGAAATCATAAGTATGAATTTGACGGAGCAGCTTTCCAATGTGTAGCAAACGAAGAAATTCTACATGACTTCGTACTTGATGTATACTCTGGCAGCGTCACGGCAATGGTTTGGATTTTCCTACATTGATGCACACAAAGATGATCCAGTATATGCTTACTGCCCGCAGTTCACCCTGGAGACCAGCAATCGTAATTTCAGAAGGGTCAATGATGCTTTCACCATGTACGTGGTCAGACTGCTCGAAGGTGATACTGCTAGAAGGTTTTCAGATGAAGCCATGAACCTGATATCACAATATGGTGCCTATTTCATCCAATTCAGGAAATTTTCTTATATCAGGCTTGCTGGCTATGAGAGCACTCCTCTGCGGCTTCCCATGTTCTGCAATGATAAAATGGCCTTGATAGAAATATGCAGGCAACTAGACAAGTTGCACAGAACTTGCAGAGACAAGAAGATTTCTGGCTTGCACTTTCCCATCTCTCTGGGAAACTACACATGCAAAACAGCTCTGGATGCTCAGAACATAGAAAGAGCCCTGGTCCCTATCACTGTTCATTTCTTCAAGCCAAGAACCTGCTTTGACTTGAAGAAGTTTATTGAACAGAACATCAAGATAATCTATCATCATAGGGTAGATACAGAAGACTACTGGGCTGACTGTGCAGATGATTTTGAAGCCAGGAGAAGGCATTGTGGCAGGTTCTCCCTGCAATTGATCCAAGAACTCGGTCTGTACCAAGTTCCTGAAGGTCTCCAGGATGACAATTCTGATCTATACTCGTATGAGTATGAAAATGTGATTAAGCACACTCCTTTGGAGGACCTGGATTGGAACAGGAAAGAGAGGGATGATCTGGCTGAGATTCTTGCTCCAGTCTTAGTCAGGACTAGGGTCTGGTTCAGTAAGAAGATCCGAGAATTCAAGAGGCACTCAGGAGAATCCTCCTCCAAAGATGTTTCGACACCAATAAGAGAAGCATCAGTTCCAAAGTCTGGAACACCAGTGCAAACCCCTCCTGCCTCATCAATACAGGGACCTGCAGAATCTACTCCCTCTTCATCTACCCAAGTATATAAGAAGAAACTCAAAGAGGTAAAGAAGGAGCCTGCAGAAAATGACCCTCAAAGAAAATAGGCAGAGTTGCCTATGGGGCCAGAGAACATCATCGTTCTCAGTGAAAGTGAAGAGAGTGAGTGCCAACTCCTGCAAATGTTCCTGAAGATCCAGCAGATAAGGACAAAGAGGTCCAGAGCACTGAACTTCCAGGTGCTACTGATTCTTCTACCGCCATTGCCTCCAGTGCCCTACTCACATCTCAGCTTGAGTCAACAGCTGCGCAGACCCTGAGTGTCATGAGCTCCCTGTCTCTTGGTCCCCTTGCTTCTCCTGCAGATTCTTCTTCCTCTTTTGCGTGGGTGCAACCTTTGGTTGACAAAAGGAAGAGAAAATCCTCCTCTCAAAGCTTGGGACCAAATTTTGATGCTGTAGCAGCCTTGTTGGGCACCACTCCTTCTCGTGCCAAGAAAGCCAGAACCACCTCCAGAATAGTGTCGGATACTCAAGGACAACAATTCCTGGAGATTGCCAAGCCTACAACAGATAAATCAGAAGCAGGACTTGCAGGTATCTGACTTGGAGCTCTTGAGAATCCCAATGGGAGAGTCTACTCCTGAAGGTGAGATTCATAACCTCCAGGAAACAGTCACAAGAGTCATTGGGAGGGTAGAGAAAGGGCAGCAAACTATTGAACAGTTGGAAGAACAGGCCCAAGTTCTCACAGGTTTCATCAAGTCCCTTTTGTCTAAGGACAAAGTTTTGGACCCTACCCCCTTGACTGCTCTCCCACCTCCTGTAATTCTAAGCCAAGATGAAGTGCAGAGTATTAAAGATATGCACAAGTATTCTGTCTATGGCAGAGCTATTGAAGCCATGGTGGATGACATGCTTGTTGCTGGATTAAACTTCATCGATGAAGCTTTCAAACTCCACGAAAAGGTGAGTAATGTGCAACTGAAGCTCTCCTCCACTATCAATACCATGGATAAAGAGCTCAAAATCTGGAGCAGTTGTATAGCGGACCTTTGCCTTATGGGACAGACAGATGAGAACATCTTACTGGCGAATAAGATTTTGATGATGCCAAAGACAATCTATCAAAATCTTGGGTCTACAGCATGGAGTGGAAGATCAGAGTCTTGGAAGAGGCTTTGGGAGAAATGAAGAACAGCTGGCAGAAGGGAGAAGCTTTCAAGACACTGGTTGTTGCTGCTTTCAAGGATATACATTGTCATCTTCAGGATGAAAATTCTGGTGTTTCCCTTTCCTTGCAAGAAATCAAAGCTCAGTTCAGAGCTTTTGTCAAAGATAATCTATTCAAGGAAAGCTCCATCTCTAAAGAAAAGATGAAGGAAATTTGTTCTCTTCAATCTGCCATTGAAGAAGCAAATAAATATTATCATACTCACGTCGAGTTTGATAAAGAGATGGAGAAGTGTCTAGGATTTTGGACTCAGTCTGCGGCCAACACGTCAGTTCCACGTGGCAGAGACATAGCTGAGGCATTGAAGAGATTCAGGCAGCGGATTCTGAAGTCAGTGGGTCCCTCCCAGTAACTGGCCACCTGTCTCCTTCTCCCATTCTTTTCTCTTCTTCCCTTTCTTTTCCGTTTTCTTTGTAATTAGTTGAGGTATTGCGGTTGGCGTTCCTTAACTATTCTTTAGTTAAAAGAAACGGTTACGAAGAGTAACTGACTTGTAAGCTATATAATGGCCTTTCCACGCCATTTTTGAAAAGAGGAAGAACTTGGCATATTTTCTGAAAGTGTAAATAGATCTTAAAGAAATCAATACAAAAGGGCTTTCTATTAATTGTCTATCTAATCTCTGTTATCTCTGTGTTTTCATTTAATATTCGTGAAGATCATTTTGTCTCTAATTCGTTAGTCTCTCTGATTGCATACTGTCAAATTTTGCAAATACAGTGATCTTGTATAACCAAGAAGGAACTTTGTGTCCTTGATTAATGAATCTGAAGAAGGTTATTTACAGAACTTTGTGTCTTTAAATTTAATCCTATTCAACCAATGCAAATGATCTTGTCTTAAATTCCTTGCAACTTCGCATACATAAAGAATTATTCTGCTATCTATAATTCTGCATGTTGCTATTCTGCTCATCCTCGTATTCCCTTTCCTCAGTCCTTTTGTAACTGATGATCCTTGTGGAAAACACTTTCGTAATATCCAAGTTTGACCATAAAATAATGTTTTGTACATTTGTAAATAAGTTCGTTTCTGAATAAGGGAACCTCTCCCATTAAAGAGGAGGGACTTCTTGTCCCCTGACTGTTGCTCTTCTTAAAAGTCCTATTTGACGACCAACAGTTTTTGGCGACTCCGCTGGGGAAAATCACATTCCAGTACTGTAATTTTTGATCATCCTTTGATCTGGCGACTCCGTGTTTCACTCGAGGGAGAAGGGCCCTTGGTATCGAAGATTCTCAGTTTCAGCTTTTAGAGCAACAGGGTTTTCCTTTCCCTTCAACTTCAAGAAGTAGAAGGACTCGTTCGACAAGCACCCCACCTGTTCAAGATAGAAGTCCCACGGGTGGTATTCCTTCAGAGCCTGCTAGTCCCAATCTACGAGCTTTGATTCTTGCTGGTGTTACAGTTCCTCTCCAAGCCATATTTCCAAGAATGGCGGCACCATTGCCATGGGGTCATCGTGTCGGGCCCCTGGCCCTTGCTCAGCCTTTGCATGAGTTACCCAGAGGTAACCGGAAGAACTTCCCCAAATTCAAAGGTGATGGCAAAGTGCATCCCGACGAACACATCGCAGCCTTCGTTGTTGCATGTGGAGTTCTGGGAGTTGAACATGAAGACGTCTCCGTAAGGCTGTTCATTGAGACGTTACAAGATAATGCTGCTGATTGGTTCTATCACCTTCCGGCTGATGCTATCACCGACTGGAACACAATGAGAACTCAGTTCGAAAACCGTTTCAAGCCGGCAGAAGATGTGCATGCCTTGCTTGCCCAAATTTCTCAGATAAAGAAAGATTCATCAGAACCCATGAGAGAATTTGTGGCTCGATTCAACAGACTGATCAACAAAATTCCTGTAAATACTCGACCTGTTGATCAAATTCAAAAATGTTTCTTTCTAAATGCCCAATCACCTAAAGTTAGTTATGCACTAAGAAGGGCTAATCTCGGAACGTTAGTTCTGGATCAAGAACTGGCTGTTAGTGTCGAGGATGACTTGATCATGTCAGGGAAGTTGAGAAGAGACCCTCCCAAATCTAAGTCTGCTGCTTCTTCCTCTTCCACCCCTGGACCTAATACTGATCCATTAGTCCAGAAACTTGCAAATGATCTTGTCGCTATAAAGAAACAATTGGCTCAGCATGCCCCGTATGCAGATGTTCCAAGAAGAAATTTTCAGCCCAGAAATCATTTTCCTGCTCCTCACACAAGACTAGCACTTGAAGGACCTCCTGTTAAGGTTCCTGTGAATGCAACCTGTGAAGTTGAAGAGCCAGATGATGATGTGGACAATGAAGCTTGCGAGGAGTTTCCTGGAGGAATTTGATGATGAGGCAGAAGAACTTGAGGGATCTCGAGTTAATTTCTTTACCACTGAGGGCATTGATGATGGAGATGACTATGATGAAGTGGTAGCAGACATGAATAGTGAATCATTTGCTGTCATGACTCGAGAACAGACAAGGCAGAGGGAGAAAGTGACACAGCCCATGAAGAAATCTAAGGAGCAGTCGGCAACTATTCCTGTAATTGCAAAAAGAGGGTCTCCTATCCCTACTTCATCTACGTCAAAGGTGAGTCCTGTCAATCTGCAAATGCTACCAAAGTTGCTTCTTCTTTTTCTCCTAAAGTTGATAAGCCTAGAATTCCAAATGATGATGGCCCGTCCACTTCTGGGTCTTTTGATATTGTTGATCACCTGAAAAAGACCAAGGTCCAAATCTCAGAAGCTGAGTACTATCAAACCCATCCCAAAGCTTTTGCCAAGATGATTCAATTTGTTAATTCCCATTCCAAGACCACCTCTAAAGGCCTTTTGCCCACTCCTTCTGCACCACAGCCTAGTCTGGTAGCTGCTGTCACCTCGCCTGGTGACAAAATTAAACCATTTTATGTAACACTTCTCATAGCTGGCCATAGGCTCAGTAATTGTGTCATAGATTCTGGAGCCTCAGATAATGTGATGCCTGCTAAAGTAGCTCATGCTTTGGGCTTGACCCTCACTCGTACTTATGGATCTTGCTACTCCATGGAGAGTAAGGAAGTGCCTTTGGTTGGAAGGATTAAAGATGCACAAGTGGCTTTTGCTGCTTTACCTGAGAAGAAAGTTTTGGCTACCATCCTAGTAGCAGACATTCCTCCTTCTTATGGAATGTTGCTAAGTAGGAACTTCTGTAAAGATGTGGGTGGAGAAATTCAAATGGATTGGTCACATGCACTCATACCTGTCAATGGACAAATGAAGAAGCTGTTGCCTGAGAAACAATCTGAGTATATTGTGCAGAAAACGGATGATCCTAAGGCACAAATACTCTATGAGGATATGGGTCATGGCAATTACATGATTATGTCCCCTGATGAAATCCAACCCCCCAAAGTATCACCTAAAGATCCCAATGGTGTTTGGATTTTAGAATTTGATGGAAGTTGTTCCTCAGCTGGTTCTGGAGCTGGTGTCCTGCTAGTGTCACCTGAAGGATGCCTACATCCTTTTTCATTTAAGTTGCAGTTCGAAAACACTAATAATACAGCAGAGTATGAGGCTCTCATTCTTGGACTGCAAGTGGCCAAAGAACAAGGTGTGAAGAACCTTCTGGCTCGTGGTGATGTAGAGCTGATTGTAAAGCAGGTCAGAAACCTCTTTCAGGTAAAAAATGGGAGGCTGAAGCATTACCGGAATCAGGTTTGGGATTCCATTGAATTCCTTGATGCTTTCTCTATTGAGGCAATACCTAGGGAAAAGAACAGCAGGGCTGATTCACTAGCTGTCTCAGGGTCACTACTGATTCCCCATCCTGAATTCTCTCAGGATAAGTTCACTATTGAAATGGTCCATCGGCCTAGTGTACCTGACAATACCAATAACTGGCAAGTTTTCAATGATGATCAGCATTTGCTTTCCTTCCTGGAACTCAAGGGTAATTTCGAACAACTGTATTTTGAGGGAAGTGACAACCTGCCTCGTGAAAGCGTGTCCTTTGACCAAGCTGTCACCCAAGGAGAAGAAACAGATCAGGAAGGGTGCATTAAACTCAAAGGAAACAAGATTCCTAAAGGTTTGGTGAGTCTGGAGGAATTATTTGATAAACATGACAGGTATGTGAAATCTAAAGCTTCTACTGGACCTCAGCAATCAGCTGAGTATGATAAGATTGATATTGGGAGTTCTAATGACCCTAAGCTAGTAAATATTGGAAAATGTTGCACAACAGATGAGAGGAGAAAAGCAATTGATCTTCTAAGAAGGTATAAGGATGTTCTTGCTTACTCTTATGAGGATCTAAAAGCCTTCAAGCCAAAAGATATGCAGCATTCTATTCCTCTCAAACCAGGAATTAAGCCTTTCAAGCAGAAACAAAGCAGTATAACCCCAAAATAGCTGACACCATCTTTCAGGAGATTCAGAAGTTGTTGAAGGCTAAAATTATTTTTCCCATTCACCATTCAACATGGATTGCAAATATTGTGCCTGTCAGGAAGAAAAATGGTGAGATCCGCATCTGTGTTGATTTCAGGAACCTGAATCAGGCTTCTCTGAAAGATAATTATCCTTTGCCCATGATGGATCAAGTTTTGCAAGCGGTAACAGGCTCTGAAATGTTATCTATGCTTGATGGATTGTCTGGATACAATCAGGTAGAGGTTGATACTGTAGATCAACACAAGACAGCCTTCACCACTCCTTGGGGTACCTTTGCCTACAAGAGAATGCCTTTTGGGCTTATTAATGCTGGTGCCACTTTCCAGAGAGCTATGGATCTGGCTTTTGGAAGCTTGAAAGGGAAGTGTATTGTCATATACCTTGATGACCTGACAGTGTTTTCCAAGACAAGAGCGGATCATTTTGATCACCTGGAGACAGTTCTGCTAAGATGCAGAGAGCATGGAATCTCTCTGAACCCTAAAAAATCTTGTCTTCTGTGTTACAGAGGGAAAAATATTAGGGCACATTGTCTCCAAGGATGGTATTAAGATTGACCCTGAACGAGTTCAAGCCATCCAGCAAATTCCTCTCCCAACCAGTAAAAAGGGCGTGCACTCCTTCTTCGGTAAGATCAATTTTTTGAGAAGATTCATTCCTGATTTTGCAGAGTTAACTTTGAACATTTCTCAGATGATGAAAGGGAAGCAAACATTTGGTTGGTCTTCTGAAGGAAAAGAATCCTTTGAGGGTATCAAGAGAGCTATCGCTAAAACTCCAGTTTTGGCCTGTCCTGATTTCAGCAAAGATTTCATCATCTATTGCTATGCTACAGATAATACCTTGGCTGCTGTCTTAACTCAAGAAGACTCTGATGAACATGAGCTCCCAATTGCGTTCATGAGCTATATTCTGAAAGATCATGAGTTGAAATACACCATGATGGAGAAGCATGCTTTTGCAGTGGTCAAAGCTGTTAAACAATTTCGTTTCTATATCCTCAACTCTCACTCCATGGTGCTGGTTCCAGATACAACTGTTAAGTCGATTCTTACACAACAAGAATTTGGATCCAAGAGAGGGAACTGGGTGGCTAAGGTCCAAGAGTATGACATTGATATCAAACCGACCAAGCTGGTTCGTGGAAAAGGTCTTTGTGAGCTCATTGCTGAAGGAGCTAAACATGAGTTGCTGGAGGAGAAAGCTGACATTCCTACTGTTCTGTTCCTTAGCTCAGTCGATGAATGGTATGCTGACATCGCCCATTTTCTCACCTATGGGGAATGCCCCTCTCATTTAACTGCCAAAGAAAAGAGGACTGTTAAATTGAGGTCAGCGCAATATGTATTGTGGGAAAATGCTTTGTTCAAGCGTGGCTTAGATGGGAGATTTTTGAAGTGTGTGGACAAGGAACAGCAGAGAAAATTGCTCTCAGCTTTTCATGATCAGGCATGTGGAGGGCACTATTCATCAACAGTCACAGCTCATAAGATACTCCGTGGAGGGTATTATTGGCCTACCTTGTTCAGGGATGCATCCAAGTGGGTTGATAAATGTGAGGCTTGTCAGACTTTTGTGGGAAGACCTAAATTGGCTTCTTTGCCTCTCAAGCCAGTTGTGATTGAGGAACCATTTCAACAGTGGGGTTTAGACTTCATTGGTACACTTAATCCTTCTTCTAGTGCTGGTCACACTCATGTGCTAACTGCCACTGACTACTTCACCAAATGGGTGGAAGCTATTCCAGTCAAGAGCACTACTTCTGAAGTGGTATGCAACTTCATCAAAGAGAACATCTTGGTAAGGTATGGTGTACCTAATAAGATTGTAACAGATAATGCTTCGAACTTCTCCTCAACTGAGATAATGGACTTCTGCTACGGGTATGGCATCTCTCTGGCTCATTCTTCAGATTATTACCCCCAGGGAAATGGGCAAGCAGAATCCACAAACAAAAACCTGGTGACTATCATAAGGAAGTTGGTCAATGAGTCTCAACGAAACTGGCACAAGAAGCTCTATGATGCTCTTTGGGCAGACAGGATCACACCTAAAAGAGCCATTGGAATGTCCCCTTTTCAAGTGGTGTATGGAGTAGAAGCTCAACTGCCAGTGACAGTGGAACTGCCAGCCTTGCACCTAATGAAGGCCATTGAGGATACTAGTTTCAGTGATGCTCTGGATAAAAGGATCATGTACCTGCACAAACTGAATGAGGACAGATTGGAGGTTGCTGATAGGATATCTGTTCACCAGCAGAAGGTAAAGGTCCTGTTTGACAAAAAGGCTAGGTTCAGAGAGTTCCAAGTTAGAGACACCGTGCTGTTATGGGACAAAAGACATGAACCTCGTGGCAGCCATGGAAAGTTTGATTCCCTGTGGCTCGGACCTTTCAAGATCAGACACTTTGCTGGTAAGAACTCTTTCTATCTTGATTACATGGATGGTTCTGCCCCTCCCACTTCCTTATAGTGGGCAGTATTTGAAGTTGTTCAAGTCCTAGGTGACTAGGGAGTCCCTTTGTATATTCTGTACAGTGTTTTTGCTTCTCTGCTTTTGGTGTGTTTTCCTTTTGTTGTTTTGGTGTGTTGCCCTCTGTATTGGTCTGTTTTTGACTCCGTTGCCCAATGGATAAGGCACTGGTCTGCTTCACCTGAGTTTGTCTAAGTTCTTGCCTTGTCTCATTCCTTGAATTTATGCCAAGTCATCCCCAGAAGGAGCCAGCTGTTGTCCACTCAAAATTCCCTGCTCTGATAAAGTGAAAATTTCAAAATTTTGAGTTTAAGTGTTTTTCTCTGAAGTGCCTAAGTCGTGAAATTGAGAAAATCTGTGTTTTGGGTCATTTTGTGTATTTTCGGGCCTGTCAGACATTTTTGTCCCAACTGTCCCAAGTTCAAAAGTGCATGTCTTGTTCCCCGATCGGCCGAAATCCCCGAAGTTGTCCCATTTTCGGGCCCGTCGGAACTTTTGTCCCAAGTGTCCCAAACTTCAAATTGTGCTAGTTGTTCCAATTTCGGCCGAAATTCCCGAACCGCGTACTTCGTGCACTTTCATGTTCTCAAATGTCCCAAACGCTTCCGGACCTTGCAAGCTGTCCGTTTTCGCCCGAATTGACTCCCAAGTCGCGTACTTCGGAGCATCTTTGTCCCAAATGTCCTGAAAATTTCGGCTGTGCAAGTTTTGTCCCAAATGTCCCATTTTCAAAAGTGTGCCCGAAACCGGCCAAGTCGCGTACTCCGGAACTTTTTGTCCCGAATGTCCCAAGTCCAAACGGGCCCTTTGTTCCATTTTCGGCCGAAACATCCGAATCGCGTACTTCACGCATTTTCGTCCCAATTGTCTCCAAAAGCATTTGTGCGTCCTCTCCCTGTTTCGCCCGAATCGGCCGAGCCGCGTGTTTCGCGCATTCGCGTCTCACATGTCCCAAGCGTACCAAGTGTCATTCGTGCTTAGTTTTTCCCGCTCACTCCGAGTATCATGCTTATTCAAATTGGTGGTTATGTATTAAATGCGCATTAAATTCATTCCTCTCTCCAAACGGCTATATAACGAGCATTTCCCCTTTGCATTTTTCGCACTGCTTCCATGCTATCTTATGCTCGAACCCTTGCATTTTGCAAACCTGCGCGTGTATCCCCTACCTCTGTGAAATCCTTTCTAAGTCTAGTTTGCGGCTCTGTCCTCCTAGCTACTATCAATATGAAGATCAAGTTTCAGGGACAGGAACAAATTTCACCGCTTGAGTCCGTCTGTTCGTAATATTGGCGACATCGAAGCACGTCATCTTGACTTCGGCGATTTCTAGGCAAGGATGGCGGATGCAAACCCTACACCAATGGCGCAGATGATTCACGATAGTGGTTTGGATTTCGCTGGAGGTTTCCCAATCTCAGTACAGTGTGTTGATACAGTGCTTTCGTGCGGAGATCACTTCGACCCCATTTCAAGTGAATTGACCAATATACATGGGGAACTCATTGCCAAACTGGATGCTACCGCCATTAGCACTGCCCTGAGGATTCCAGAGATGGATAATGCCATAGTCGTTTCCAGAGATCAAGCACAAGCTATGTTCGACCAAGACAGTGACAAGTATAAGGCACAAGTGGTAAAGTCCTGGCTTAAAAACCCTAGGAAGGGAGCTTCTCGTCTGACCAAAACCCTCTTCCGAGCAGATTTCAACGAAGAACTGTCAGACTTCATAATCTTGTTGGCTCAGGTTATGGGCCTGCCCTCTACCAACTAGTTTCATTTCTGGATGTGCCCGCTCATCAGCATGGTATGCGAAGGAACGCAAAATATCAATTGGGCAGAAATCATAAGCATGAATTTGACGGAGCAGCTGTCCAATGTGCAGCAAACAAAGAAATTCTACATGACTTCGTACTTGATGTATACCCTGGCAGCGTCACGGCAATGGTTTGGCTTTTCTTACGTTGATATACACAAAGATGATCCAGTATATGGTTATTACCCCGCAGTTCACCCTGGAGACCAGCAATCGTAATTTCAGAAGGGTCAATGATGCTTTCACCATGTACGTGGTCAGGACTGCTCGAAGGTGATACTGCTAGAAGGTTTTCAGATGAAGCCATGAACCTGATATCGCAATATGGTGCTTTTTTTCATCCAATTCAGGAAATTTTCCTATATCAGGCTTGCTGGCTATGAGAGCACTCCTCTGCGGCTTCCCATGTTCTGCAATGACAAAATGGCCTTGATAGAAATATGCAGGCAACTAGACAAGTTGCACAGAACTTGCAGAGACAAGAAAATTTCTGGCTTACACTTTCCCATCTCTCTGGGAAATTACACGTGCAAAACAGCTCTGGATGCCCAAAACATAGAGAGATGCCCTGGTCCCCATCACTGTTCATTTCTTCAAGCCTAGAACCTGTTTTGACTTGAATAAGTTTATTGAACAGAATATCAAGATAGTTTATCATCACAGGGCAGATACTGAAGACTACTGGGCTGATTGTGCAGATGATTTTGAAGCCAGAAGAAGGCATTGTGGCAGGTTCTCCCTGCAATTGATTCAAAGAACTCAGTCTGTACCAAGTTCTTGAAGGTCTCTAGGATGACAATTCTGAACTATACTCGTATGAGTATGAAAATGTGATTAAGCACACTCCTCTGGAGGACCTGGATTGGAACAGGAAGAGAGAAAGATGATCTGGCTGAGATTCTTGCTCTAGTCTTGGTCAGAACTAGGGTCTGGTTCAGTAAGAAGATCCGAGAACTCAAGAGGCACTCAGGAGAATCCAGCTCCAAAGATCATTCGACACCCATAAGGGAGGCATCAGTTCCAGATTCTGGAACACCAGTGCAAAACCCCTTCTTCCCCAACAGCTCAGGGACCTGTGGAATCTACTCCTTCTCCATCTACCCAGGTATACAAAAAAAAACTCAAAGAGGTAAAGAAGGATCCTGCAGAGAATGATCACTCTAAGAAAGCAGGCAGAGTTACCTATAGGGCCAGAGAACATCATTGTTCTCAGTGAAAGTGAAGAAAGTGAGATGCCCACTCCTACAAATGCTCCTGAAGACCCAGCAGATAAGGACAAAGAGGTACAGAGCACCGAAATTCCAGGTACTATTGATTCTTCTACTTCCATTGCCTCCAGTGCTCTACCCACATCTCAGCTTGAATAAGCAACAGCTGCGTAGACCCTGAGTGTCATGAGCTCCCTGTCTCTTGGTCCCCCTTGCCTCTCCTGTAGATTCTTCTTCCACTTTTGCTTGGGTTGCAACCTCTGGTCGACAAAAGGAAGAGGAAATCCTCCTCTCAAAGATTGGGACCCAATTTTGATGCTGTTGCAGCCTTGTTGGGCACCACTCCTTCTCGTTGCCAAGAAAGCCAGAAACTACTTCCAGGATTGTGTCAGATGCTCAAGGTCAGCAATTCCTGGAGATTGCTAAGCCCACAGTGGATAAATCAGAATCAGGACCTGCTGACATCTGACTTAGAGCTCTTCTAGGATCCCTATGGGAGAATCTACTCCCTGAAGGTGAGATTCATAACCTTCAAGAAACAGTCACAAGGGTCATTGGAAGGGTCGAGAAAGGGCAACAGACTATTGAACAGCTGGAGGAACAATCCCAAGTTCTCACGAGCTTTCATCAAGTCACTTTTGTCTAAGGACAAAGTTTTAGACCCTACCCCCTTTGACTGCCCTACCGCCTCCTGTACTTCTAAGCCAAGATGAAGTGCAGAGTATCAAAGATATGCACAAAGTATTCATGTCTATGGCAGAGCTATTGAAGCCATGGTGGATGGACATGCTTGTTGCCGGGCTAAACTTCATCGATGAAGCTTTTAAACTACATGGAAAGGTAGAGTAATTTGCAACAGAAGCTATCCTCTACCATTGGGTACCATGGATAAAGAGCTTAAACTCTGGAGTAGTTGCATTGTAGACCTTCGCCTCATGGGACAGACAGATGAGAACATCTTACTGGAAAATAAGGTTTTCGACGATGCTAAGGACAATATGTCAAAATCTTGGGTCTCACAGCGTGGAATGGAAAATCAAAGTTCTTGGAAGAAGCTGTGGGAGAAATGAAGAACAGCTGGCAGAAAGGAGAAGCTTTTCAAGACACTGGTTGTTGCTCGCTTTCAAGGATATATGCATTGTCATCTTCAGGATGAAAACTCTGGCGTTTCCCTTGTCCTTGCAAGAAATCAAAGCTCAGTTTAGAGCTTTTGTCAAAGATAACCTATATTCAAGGAAGAGCTCCATCTATAAGGAAAAGATGAACGGAAATTTGTCTCTCTTCAGTCTGCCATTGAAGAAGCAAACAAAGACTATCATACTCACGTCGAGTTTGATAAAGAGATGGAGAAATGTCTAGGATTTTGGACTCAGTCTGCAACCAACATGTCAGTCCCTCGTGGCAGAGATATAGCTGAGTCATTGAAGAAGTTCAGGCAGCGGATTCTGAAGACAGTTGGGTCCCTCCCAGTAGCCGGCCACCTGTCCCCTTCTCTTCCTTCTTTCCTCTTCTTTCCTTTCTTTTCGTATTCTTTGTAATTAGTTAAGGTATTGCAATTGGCGGTACTTAACTATTCTTTGGTTAAAAGAAACGGTTACGAAGAGTAACCGACTTGTAAGCTATATAATGGCCTTTCCACGGCATTTTGAGAGAGGAGGAAGAACTTGGCATATTTTTGCTGAAAAGTGTAAATAGATCTTAACGAAATCAATACAAAAGGGCTTTCCATTCTTTGTCTATCTGATTCTCTGTTGTCTCTGTGTTTTCCTTTAGATATTCGTGAAGATCATTTTGTTCCTAGTACTAGTTTAGTCTCTCTGATTGCATATCTGTTCAAGTTTTGCAAGTACAGTGATCTTGTACAACCAAGGAGGAACTTTGTGTCCTCGATTAACAAATTTGAAGAAGGTTATTTACAAGAACTTTGCGTCCTTAAATTTAATCTCTACTCAACCAATCGCAAATGATCTTGTCTCTAAAATTCCTTTGCAAGCTTCGCACACATGAAGAATTATTCTGCTATCTATAATTCTGAATATTGCTATTCTGCTCATCTTCTTATTCCTTTTCCTCAGTCCTTCTGTAACTGATGATCCTTGTAGAAAACACTTTCGTAATATTCAAGTTCGACCATAAAATAATGTTTTGTATATTTGTAAATAAGTTCGTTTCTGAATAAGGGAACCTCTCCCATTAAAGAGGAGGGACTTTTTGTCCCCTGACTGTTGCTCTTCTTGAAAGTCCAATTTGACGACCAACACAAAGTTGTTGATATCATTGATACAGCATGGTGGGGGGTGAATCTCACCCAGCCAATTTGATTGATAGATCCAAATCTCGTAATTACAAAGGCTTCTGACAACAATTCATCCTCTTGTTTCTAACGTATCCCGTGTAGAAAGTCAGTGCATGGAAAATTCCTTCCAGGATCTTGTGCATGTGCTCCCAATCTTCTAGTTGAAGCCTTCATCGAATTTACTTGTACTTTCCTTCACCCGGAGTGCTTTCCAGAATTTTTAATTGCTCATATGCAATTAAAAATAAAAGATGACGAGTTTTGTCTGAATTATTTACAATAAACATTGCACTGATGCATGTACTGGAGAAGAACTGCAAAAGCTTCAAGGATAAGGGGGAAGACAAGTCAGAAGCAATACCCATAAGAAAAATCACAGTCAGCTGATTCCAATCTAGTTTGGTGAGAATCAAAGGAAAAAGAATCAACTGCATGTAGAATATGGAAAAAGAACAAAACTGGAAGTGTTGCAGTTTTCTTCTAATTTCTTTTCCTCTTTCTTATTCTTCTTTTCTCTGACAAATTAATTGAGTGATTAATTAAATTATACAACTTAAGTGATTGGTTTAAAAGCCATTACTTGAAGAAGTTAATTACTTGGAGATAGGTGACAGACATGCAAAATAGAAGGTTTTACTATCAGTTATAAATCATGCATGTCATACAAAGAGGAATTCCAAGAAGGAGATTGCTAGTTGTTTCCTTTTCGACTTCCACATGTGCCAGTTCAGTTATTGTTTCCTATTTGTAACTTCCCCTCCATACACTATAAATGAAGGAAGAACCTACAGGTTAGAGATGAGAATTTTTAAGCAACATTCTTGTGTTCCAGAATTTTGTGCTGAAGCCCCTGATAGCTATTTGAAAGAAGAGGAATAGAAAGGATCATATTTTTGGATAACTTTGTTTCAACAGTGCATTTTGTTTCTAACTTTTTATCTTAGATATAGATTTGAAAGTTTCCTTTGCTTATAATTATGTGTGTTAATATCTATCTATTTTACCTATGTGCATGTGATCAACTCTGTAATCTATTGATTGGGTTGCACATCTTCCCTCCTTCCTAGTTTCTATTATTTCCCCTTTCTTCAGATATTTCCTTTCTTTAACAACTGCTTACTTGATGCAAAACTATATAGCTATGGTTCATGAGCTGCATAGTTAAAGGTAATACCAACAAATAGATACTAGCATAATTTAACTAAAAAATCTTACATGGGAGCCTCAATGGTAAATGAGGGAGATTTATCTCATGACTACCTAGGTTTTCAGCTGTGCAGAAAATCTATCCAACAAAACCTAAAGAAAGGAGCCTCAAGGCTACCCAAGACAATGTTCAGGGTTGATTTCCATGAAGAATTATCAGTTGTCATCACTCTCCTTGTCAAGATTATGGGAATGCCCTCCACTAATGAGTTTCATTACTGGATGTTCCCCTATATCAATATCATATGTGAGTGTAAGAAAAGCTTGAACTGGGCTAAAATAATCTATGATAGCTTGACTGAGCAATTGGTAGATGTTCAAAGGACTCAAACCTTCTACATGACCTCCTAGCTGATGTTCACCATTGTGGCTTATAGAGAATGGTTGGGTTTCTCCCCCTGTTGAAGACAAGAAATATTCTCCTATCTATGAGTATCATCCATAGTTGACTATGAAAGTGAATGATGCATTCACTATGTACATTGTTAGATTGTTGGAAGGAGATATTACCAGAAGATTCTTGGATGAGGCGAAACAACTGATCAACTTCTATGGCAGATTTTTCACCCAATTCAGAAAGTTTTTCATATATAAGATTGGATGGATTTGAGGGACAACCCCTGAAACTTCCCATGTACTATAGTGATAAGATGGATTTGGTGGAGATCTGAAAACAATTGGATAAGTTTCATAGAACTTGTAGGGATAAGAGGATTGCAGGTATTCAGTTCCCAATCACATTGGGTAACTACACTTGCAGGACTTCCCTAGATGCTCAGAATTTTGACAGAACAATTGATCCTCTCACTCTCCACTATTATAAACCCAAAACTTGATTTGATATTAAGGATTTCATTTCCACCAATTTTATAATGGGTTATCAGCATCTTTCTGATATTGAAGACTACTAGGCAGATTGTTCTAATGATTATGAGGCTCGGAGAAGGTACTATGAAAGATTGTTTTTGCAAAAAATTGAGGATTTTGGTATACATCATGTTCCTAAAGGGTTTGAGGATGATGATGAATAATTACAGTCTCTTGAGTATGAAAAATCAATCAAACACAATCCTATTGAAACCATTGATTGGTTTGTTAAGGAGAGAGATGATTTGAAGGAGCTCTTCAACCCTATCTTGGTGAGAACTAGGTTATGGTTTCATAGGAAAATGAAAATATTTAGGGAAAGGAAATCCAAGTCTAATTCTCAAGATACTTCTGCTCCTAAGAAATAATACCTATATCAGCTCCTGAGATACATGAAAAATCCGTTTCTTATCCCCCAAAATCTTCAACTCTGGTGTACATGAAGAAGGGAAAAGCTAAGAAGAATGATAAAGTGGGGGATGTAATTCCATAGAGTGAGAAGCTATCCTCTCCTAAGAAATATAAAACAATACCTGATGAGGAAGCTATTTTGGACCTTGGTGATGATGACAGTGAGGAAAAAGAGCAGGAAAAGCTAGAAGAAAATGTCCTTGAAGAAAGAAGTGGGAAGGAGGATCAATCAAAGAAACTAGTTTCTAAATCTGTATCTACTAAGGAAGCTCCTACCACTCAAACCAATACTTCTGTGTTATAAGTTGCCATTTTACAAACCCTAAGTGCCATGAGTGCATCTGCACTTGGACCTATTTCTCCTTTCACTTCTAGTTCTTCATTTTCCTGGGTATAACCATTGCTGGAAAGTAGGAAAAGAAAGGCTACTTCAAGTATTATTGCTCCTAAGTTGAATGCAGTGGCAACACTTTTGGGTACTACTCCTCTCCCTCCAGCTAAAAAGGCTAAGGTCACCTCTATATTAGTTTAATATTCCCAAGGTCAGTAATTCATGGAGATTGCAAGAGAAAAGATTGACAAGGATGAAAAGGACCTATCAATGGGTGATCTGGAATTGACAATAATTTCTCTTGGTGAATCAACACTTGAAAGTGAGGTGCATAATCTGAAGGAGATAATGTCTAATGTGATTGAAAGAGTTGAAAAAGGGAAGCAGACACATGACCAATTGGAGGAGAAGAATCAAATTTTTTCAAATTTCATCAAATCCTTACTAGTCGAGGATAAGGTACTTGATCCAAATCCCCTATCTTCTATCCCACCTCATGCCATCCTGTGCAATGATGAAGTTCAATCCATCAAATATATTCATAACCATTCCACTTATGGGAAAACAATGGAAGATATGGTTGATTACTTTATAATCATAGGTCTGAATTTCATTGAGGAAGCATTCAAGGCATATGAGAAAATTTCTAAGATTCAATTAATTTCACTACAACACTCAGCAGGTTAGATAGGGAGTTGAAATTATGGAGTGAATGTATTCAAGATATTAGATTAATGAGTGAGACAGATGTACAAATACTTTTGGAAAATAAGATATTTGATGATGCAAAGATGAATCTGTCCAAGAAATGGGTTTTTAGCATTGACTGGAAGATAAAGGTTCTTGAATAAGCCATTAGAAAACTTAGAAACATGTTACAAAAAGGAGAAGCTTTTAAATCATGTGTCATGTCTACTTTTCAAGATATTCATTGCCAAATATTTAAGGAGAATTCAAATGATAGATTCAACATCCAAGAAATTAAGTCTCAATTCAAGACTTTTGTTAAAGAAGATTTGTACAAACTGGACACTATCTCCAAGGAAAAGATTAAAGAAATTTGCACACTGCAGACAACTATCATAGATGCTAATAAGAATTCTTGGAGAATGCATAGTTTGGAAAGGAAATGGAAAAGTGTTTGGGTAGTTGGACTCATGCAACTACTAATACAAAAATTCCTCGGGATATGGAAATAGTTGAAAATTTGAAAATATTCAGGAATCAAATGCTCAAGACAAAATGGGCCATAAACACTTCCTCCAACATCTCGACATCCTAGTTATCAATTTACTTTCTTTAAATATCTAATTAAGGTGGGTATTATCTCTTTAGTCACATATTATGTAACTAAGATATAACTTGAGTTTGTAATATTTAATTAGATACTAAGTTTTGAGATTAAGGAAACTGAAAAAGCTCTTTTGTAACCATTTCCTAGGTTATTTAAAGAAATTTTCTTGTCATTGTAAAGGATAGTGATTTTGATATCTGGATGTAAAAAGAACATTGAACTAATCAATACAGAATAATTTTCACCCTCTCTCATGCTTTATCTCTTTCCATTCCTTGTCTGATTCATATAAATCTATGCATATCTAAGCAAGAAATTTGTGTCTTTCAGTTGACAAGCGTATTTGAAACTTTGTGTCTAATACATACAGGTCCTGTGTTTTTATATGCATAGTTTAAATCTTGTCATTTTATCAAGCATCAATAAGATATCATTTTTCTATCTATATGTCTAAAAGTGCTCTTCTCTTCAGTTTTTGAATACCAGTTCTTCTATTCTCCTTTCTTCTGTATTGAAAATATTTATATGAATACCTCTTGAATATAAAAATCTTCACCAAAATGTTGAACAAGTATTGTAAATAAGGTTTTTCTTTTCTCTTTTTTGTTCAATAAGGGAACCTATCACATAAAGAGGAGGGAATATTTTTCCCTGACTGTTGCTCATTTTCAAAAGATCAAATTCTAAAACCAACATTTTTTGGCACCCACTGTGGGGCACATATTGTGCATCCCACCAAAACAACTTCAAATTGAACCAAAAGCAATAGCACCCTGACAGATAAAAGATATACACGAGGTCAAAGATCACATGGTATAGAAGATCCAAATTTTTGTTTTTGGAACAACACGGATTTCCTTTAGCCCCAAAAAGAAGGAGAATAAGATCCACAAGTACTCCTCCTATCAAAAATATAACTACAAGAAACAAAAACTCACGATCACAATCAAGCACTAATATTCAAGCTTTGGTGTTAGCTGGAGTCACAATCCCATTGCAAACCATTTTTCTAAGAATGGTAGCACCTCTACTTTGGGGACAACGAGTTGGACATCTGGACCTTGCTCAACCCTTGCATGATCTCCCAAAAGGGAATAGAAAGAGTTTTCCTAAATTCAAGGGTAATGGAAAAGTACACCCAGATGAACACATTGTTGTATTCATTGTGGCATGTGGAATACTTGGAGTGGAACATGAAGATGTTTCTATTAGGATTTTTGTGGAAACAATACAAGACAATGTTGTTAACTGGTTCTATCATCTCCTTGCTAGAGCTATCACTGATTAGACCTCCATGAGGACTTAATTTGAGGATCGATTCAAACCTGCTGAATATTTGCACACTCTCCTTACCCAGATTATTCAAATAAATAAAGAACCATATGAGCCTATGAGAGAGTTTGTTGCCAAGTTTAAAAAATTAGTTAATAAGATTCTAGTGACCACTCGTCCTGTAGATCAAATTCAGAAATGATTTTTCTTGAATGCACAATTACCAGAGGTGAGATATACACTAAGAAGATCCAATCTTTCTACTTTGGATGCCAATCAATGTTTGGCTATAAGTGTTGAAGATGATTTAAAAATGTATGGGAAATTAAAAAATGAACCTGCTAAATCTAAGGCCTCTTCTTAAGGAAATAACTCAGACCAGTTAGTACAAAAATTGGAAAATTATCTCATAGCTATCAAAAAGCAATTGGACCAGAATACTCCTTAAAAGGATATTCCTAGAAGGAATTTTCATCCCCGAAATCATCTGCCTCCTGTCTGTTAGTTATATAATTTGATCTTTTGAAAACAAGCAACAGTCAGGGGACAACACTCCCTCCTCTTTATGGGGAGGTTCCCTTATTGAACACAAAAGAGAGAGCTAAACTACTTATTTACAATATAAACATTTGTTCAATATTTTGGTGAGAGTTTTGATATTATAGATTCCTTGTACGAAGGTTTTCAATATAGAAGAAAGAGGAAAAGTCTGTACTAATATTCAGAAGCTGAAAAGAGGAGAGAAATTTCAGACATATAGATTATGGAGTGATATCTTACTAATGCTTGATAAAATAACAAGATCTAAACTAAGCATATTAAAACACATGACATGTATGTATACGACAAAAAGTTCCAAATACACTCATCAAAGGAGAGACACAAAGTTGTTTATTAAATATGCATAGCTCTCATGAATCAGACAAAGAACATAAAGATATAAAGGACTAGAGAGGGTGAAAAATTTTATGTATTGATTAATAGCTCAATGTTCTTTTAACATCCAAGATATAAAAATCCCCTTACAATGGAAAGAAAATTTCTTTAAATAACCCAAAAACGGTTACAAAAGAGCCTCTTCAGTTTCCTTTCTTTTAATATCGAAAGTTAGTATCTAATTAAATATTAAAAACTCAACTTACCCCTTGTTTTCAAAACACATGACTTAAAGGGGTAAATCCACCTTAATTAGATATTCTTAAAATAAGAAAGGAAAAATAAGGACTAGGAAGTCAAAAAGGTGGTAGAAGAACTTGTAGTCCTTTTTTTCTTTAACACTTGATTTCTGAATTGTTTCAATGCTTCAGCTATGTCCATTCCTTGGGGAATTGTTGTATTGGCAGTTGCATGAGTCCAACATCCCAAACACTTATCCATTTCTTTCCCAAAATTTACATTTTCCAAGAACTCCTTGTTGGCATCCATGATAGCAGCATGCAGTGTAAAAATATATTCCATATTCTCCTTGGATATAGTATCTTGTTTGAACAAATATTCTTTAAAAAAAGTCTCGAATTGAGATTTGATCTCTTGGATAGTGAATTTATCATTTAAAATTTCTTTGAAGATTCAAGTGAATATCCAAGAAGGCATAAGTGACACAAGATTTAAAAGCTTATCCTTTTTATAACATGTTCCTGAGTTCCCCAATGGCCTCATCAAGAACCTTTATTTTCCAGTCAAACCTGAAAACCCACTTCCTAGACAGATTCAACTTTGCATCATCAAAAACCTTATTTTCCAAAAGGATCTATAAATCTGTCTCACTCATCAATATGAGATCTTCAATGCACTCACTCCAAAATTTCAACTCTCTATCCAACCCATTGAATGTTGTAGATAACTTTGATTGAACCTTAAAAATCTTCTCATATGCCTTGAATGCTTCCTTAATGAAATTCAAGCCTGTGATTATCAAATCATCAACCATAGCTTCCATTTCCCTTCCATAAGTGGCATGCTTATGAATGTATTAGATATATTGAACCTCTTTAGTGGACAAGATGGCAGGAGGAGGAATGTAAGCTATGGGAGTTGTGTTAAGCACCTTATCTTCTGCCAATAAGGATTTAATGAAACTTGATAAAATCTGATTCTACTCTTCTAACTGCTCCTGTGTCTGCTGCTCCCTTTCAAGTCTTTCAATTACCTTAGACACAGTCTCCCTCAAATTATGCACCTCACTTTTAGGTGTTGATTCACCAAGAGAAATTCTTGTCAGTTCTAGATCACCCATTGATAGGTCTTTCTCATCTTTTTTTTTTTGGGTTTTATAATTTCCATGAATTTCTGGCCTTGGGAATCTAAAACCAATATTGATGTAACTTTGGCCTTTTTGGCTGGAGGGGGGGGGGGAGTATTTCCTAGAAAAGCTGCCACTGCATCAAATTTGGGATTAGTCAC
This sequence comes from Taxus chinensis, assembly GCA_019776745.2. Lineage (NCBI taxonomy): Eukaryota > Viridiplantae > Streptophyta > Pinopsida > Cupressales > Taxaceae > Taxus > Taxus chinensis. The sequence goes on from CM034156.1 coordinate 657,927,046, forward strand.
ACTTGGAGTGGCCTTTCTTTTCTTTCTTTCCAGTAATGGTTGTACCCATGTAAATAAAGATCTTGAAGTGGAAGGATCAATAGGCCCAAGTCTAGATGCACTCATTGCACTCATATTTTTCACAACAACCACTTCTAACACAAATGTATCAGCTTGAGTGAAAGGAGTTTCGTTAGTAGATATTTCCATAGATTCTGAAACTGTTTTCTTGGCTTCATCTCCCCTTCCACTGCTTTCTTTAAGAACATCTTCTTCTGGATTTTCCTGCTCTTTTTCTTTACTATCGTCATCACCAAGGTCTACAATGGCCTCCTTATCAGGTAATGTTTCAACTTGCTTAGGAGAGGGCTGCCTTATCATCCTTCTTGGATTTTCCCTTTTTGGTGTATACCAGAGTTGAAGGTTTTGGACGAGAAGGGAAAAAATTTTCATGTGTTTTGGGAATTGATGAGGGTACTTCCTTCTGAGGAGTAGGAGTATCTTGGGAAGTAGACCTAGATTTCCTTGCCTTGAATATTTCCATTTTCCTGTCGAGCCAAAGTCTAGTTCTCACTAGGACATGATTGTTGAGCTACTTCAAATCATCTTTCTCCTTGACAAACCAATCAATGGTTTTAATATGAGTGTGCTTGATTGATATTTCATACTCAAGAGACTAAAATTATTAATAATCATCTTCCAACCCTTCAGGGACATCATATATACCAAAATCAATGATTTGATATAAAGATAATCTCCTGTAATACCTTCTCTAGGATTCATAATCATCAGAAAAATCTACCCAGTAGTCTAAAATATCAACAAGGTGTTGCTAACCCATTCTAAAGTTTGTAGAAATGAAATCCTTAATATCAAAAAATGTTCTGGGCTTATAATAGTGAAGGGTAAGGGGATCAATGGTTCTATCAATGTTCTGGGCATCCAAGGAAGTTTTACAGGTGTAGTTTCCCAATGTGATTGGGAACTAAATTACTACGATCTTCTTATTCCTGAAGGTTCTATGCAATTTTTCCAATTGTCTACATACCTCAACCAAATCCATCTTGTCACTATAGTACATTGGAAGTTTCAAGGGGTTTCCTTCAAATCCATCCAAATAAATATATGAAAACTTCCTAAATTGGGTGAAAAAGCTACCATAGACATTGATCAGTTGCTTTTCCTCATCAGAGAATATTTTGGCAATATCTCCTTCCAACAATCTGATAATGTACATAGTGAATGCATCATTCACTCTTATAAAATGATGATTACTGACCTTCAGAGTCAACTATGGATGATAGATATAAATGGGATCATCTTTCTTATCTTCCACAGGGGAGAAACCCAACCACTCTTTATAAGATGTAATGGAGTACATAAAATAGGAGATCATGTAGAAGGTTTGAGTCCTCTGAAAATTTGCCAATTTCTTAGTCAGACTGTCACAAAATTCATGCCCAGTTCAAGTTCCGCTTACCCTCACATATGATATTGATGTAAGGGAACATACAAAAATGGAATTCATTTGTAGAAGGCATTCCCATGATCCTGGAAAGAAGAGTGATGACATTTGACAATTCTTCATGGAAATCAGCCCTTAACATTGCTTTGGGAAGCCTTGAGGCTCCTTTCTTAGGTTTCTTAAACCAGGATTTGGCTACTCTGCTCTTGTATCATTCCCTATCCTGATCAAAAAGAGTTTACGCCTGATCCTTAGTAAGAATGTTTGATCCTTCCATCACAAGAATTCTGAAAGTAGTGCGAATACAATCCTTGTCAAGTCGAGCCACCAAATAACCTTGAGGATCAACAATTTATTTTATTTTCGGGTCAAAACAAGAACCACAAGCTAGCATTGTGTCAAAACACTGAACTGAAATGGGAAATCCCCTGCCTCTATGATCCCACTATCTTTGATCAACTAAGCCACATGATTAGGGTTTTTACAATTTATTCAAGCCCATAAATCATCCAAGTCTATGTGTTGAGCTTCACTATCACCAATTTTTAGTACAACTGTCTCTAAGGAAGACAGGTGCTCGTGTCCTTTAAAATTGATCTTCATTTTACGACAGGAGAAGAAGATCTCTGTGAGATTAATTTCCTTGGTTTCTCGATCAATACTTTGACGGTTCATGACTTCTCTGATATTTGTAAAATTTGAAAACAATAGAGCATGAATTGACCATGGATATAAATGGAAGATAAGAGGGAACTCTTATGGTCTTTTGCAAATGCAAGCAAGGTGGTGAAAATGATCAATTACCCAAGTATTTATATGCATTTAACCTCAAGTAGGTCGGTGGGGTGAAATAAATGAGGGAATTAATACTCTATGTGACGTTAAACAATGAAAATAGGGTAAGGTGGAAGAAAAGTACACAAGTGGCCCATAGGACATTGGGACATCTGGGATGCGCAGAGCCGAAATAGCTGATTTGTAGAAAAAGTAGAAAAACTTACACAATTGTCCCAAGGAACAACGGGATAGCTGGAATGCATAGAGCCATAAAATACATAGTGAATGGAAGTCGGAAAAGGTGAACTTGTGGAAAAATGGAGGTCAGGTGGCACTTGGGAAAAGAAAATCTGAAACTCTTGCAACTCACTAAAATCGGACAAGTCGGGAAATTTTGACACAAACTGTCCTCGAGACACCAGGACACCATTTCTATGAAAAGCCGAAAATACCAAAAATGAAGGAAAAACAAGACTAATTGGAAAAAGTAGAAAATCAGGGAACAGACGGCCCAGTGGAACTTGGGACATGAGGGACAAAAAATCCCGAAATACCTGGAAAACACTGAAAAATCCTTAAAACTGAAAAGTTTGAAAAAATGACTAACTATTTGGAACTAGATTTTTCTCAGGGGATCTTTTACAAGGGTATTTAGCAGCTACCTAACCTGAAAATTTTTAAAATTTAAGAAGAAAAAATCACAACTCTTGGGGAGGTGGCAACAACTGGATCTTTTTGGGGACATAGCTTGGATTGAGCACCGTGACGACAAGACATAATATGAAATCCATAATCTCAGGGTTTCCAAAACAAACCAGTGCCCTATCCATTGGGAAAAAGAGTCAAAAATGAAACAATATAGAAGAGACACCCACACAACACCAAACAAAGACAAAAAAAATGGAGACTATAATGGACTATAAAAAGGGCCACCTAGCAACCTAGGACCAAAAAAACTTCAAGTACTACCCACTATATGATCTGAAAATAATCAAGTTATTACTACCTGATCTCGGACCCTTATAGGATTTAATTATTTATCGATCATTTACTCCTTTTAAGTAATCAATTTAAAATAATGCAAGACAATAATGACAATTGCACACAGATTGATTACGGAGTTCGGCAATTTCCTACGTCTCTGGGTTCATGGTCGAACCGTTCGACTAGTCAAAACTTGTAAGTTACAATAGTACTTTCACAAGAAAACCTAATGGAATTTTACTTTCCTATCAGTATACCAGTTCTTCAAAAAAATTCCAATTATCAGTCAAATTTTTCTTCACCTTCCTGATGCACAATCTCCTTCAGCTTCGATCGGCCTTCCCGACGCTATCAATGCAACGCTAGCACTCCAGTTGACAATCTAGGATTTGCAAGTAATTGGTGTGGCTCAATGGGCCTATTGGGTAGTTTATAATTACTCCCAATCACAAATATTTAATTTATTATTTCCTAACAAATAATAGGTCAATAATAATCAAAATAATAATGCCTAAATAATTTAGGTCTTCACACAACAACAATTTCTCATTCGCCTTTCAAACTCTGAGCTTGTCTTCATATTTTGTGTGTGTCCCCACAATAAGCTTAACAAATAATAAGCTTGGGGTGTGTGTGTCCAATCCAATGCAAATGGGTTCCCTATTTATACAAAATTAGGGCCCAAAAAATATGCAATATAATTTATCTTAAGGCTATTATAAGCCTCATCCCGTAAAATGAATGGGATCAAATATTCCCAAAAATATGGTTTACATGTTTAAATGGGATAAATCCCCATGTTGGCGGCTTAGCATTTGATAAGGGATTAAATCCTATAGTGAGCGACATTTTTTAGTGGGTATAAATCCCACATTTTGTGGTTTGATAATGTTTTAGGCTTTAAAGCCTTTTCCCACGTATTAACATAGTGGTCAAAGGACCACGTGAGCATAACCGTCCCCTACCACCGCTTCACCACCTTCTTCCCACGTGGATTTTCATGCATGGCTTTAATCCCCCAACAACCACTTCATCTTCTCCCTTCCATGTGGAAGCTTGGAAATAGCATGGTTAAGTTGGCAGCTAGGAGAATTATGTGGGCTTTAATACTAATGTATAAACATTAATATATAGCGGTTGACATATACATGTGCATGGCGTTTAGAAATAATGCGTGGCATTTGGAAAGTAGACTTACCAAGTAAATATAATTTTGACCCATGTAATGTGGTATGGAAATAATTAACTCGGTCAATAGCATATATTCCACTTGTCATCTCCCGATAGGCAAATCGATCGTATTCGATTCATGGTGGCTTGTGGACCCACCACGCCAGTGATAATACCATAGTCCACATGGCGGCTGGCGAGCAATATTTTATGATAATTGAAGACCAGATATCAACAACCAACAAACGACTCCCTTTTCCTTTTCACCACGTGTCACAGTGCCATTGATCCAATATTGACCAGTTGACTAGAGTTGACTTTCCTCTTGACCGGACATATCTAGAGCTCCCGATGTCCATTTTTTTCGTTCTCATAGTCACTGGAAAGCTCTCGAGATGATCTTCTGCACTAAAACCATTTAGGGATGTTTAGGGAACTTTCAAAAATTATCCCCTGATCACACCTCCCCACTGAGAAAGGCTTTTTGTCCCAAAAAGCTTCCGAACTGTCCTGAATTTGAAAAACTCTGCTGCCACCTTGGAAGTGCTACTGTAGTAGACCCTTGGTTCTTCTCCTCCAACCTTCTCACTTCAAAAAATCTTCTCTGACCTTGGACCTGTGGGTTATGGGCCCACGACACTTCCGCTACGCCACTCTGACATCCGAAGAAGACCTTCACACCTCTGCTTTATGGTGCTAAGTTTCTAAATGAAACCTCAACGCTCCTTCTGTGCGGTGCTAAGCTTCTTGATAGCTGACAACAAGGATCTTCTTTGACTCTATAACACAGCTCATGTCTTTGAGTTGATTCTACAAAATCCAAACTGGTTTGAAGGAACTCCATGTTACGTAGAGCTTTGATTGATCCGATGTCAATGATGAACAATGACTTGTTCCTTTTCAGACCTCAACACCTCTGATGCATGATGCTAAGCCTCTTTCAAGACCTCAAGCCTCCAATGCATGATGCTAAGTCTGTTATAGACCTAAACACCTCTGATGCATGATGCTAAGCCTTTTGCAAGACCTCGAGCCTCCAATGCATGATGCTAAGTCTGTTGATCAGCTATCATTCGTATGTGTGGTCGCAATGCCTTGACACCGAATGATGTTCTACGCTGATCCTTTTTGAGCTCCTCGTTGTTGACACACTAATATCAGGTACCACTCTGCTGCATGGTCACAATTCCTCTACACAGAATGAAGTTCCAACCTAACGTCAATGCCAATGATGATTCAGCTACCATTCTACTGCATGGTCACAATGCCTCTACACAGAATGAAGTTTCGAGCTGATCTTTTGAGAGCTCTTATGTCTGCACAAATGGCAGATCAATCTCCAAGATTTATATGAGTTATTTCCTGTATCCAAGTTGTAACATGTACTCACCAACTGATTAGGATATATTTTTGGAGCATTTAATCAAATTTTCTAAGTAAGAAAATCTACTGAGTATTGTAAACCTTTCTCTCAGCATTTTCTCACAGAATCTAATCTCCAAACTTAATACTGCATACAATTCATCAATCTAAATTATGCTTGTACCCTCTCTGGATCTATCTCGCTTCCCTCTTTGGAAACAATGTGTCCAAGCAATTTTCCCTTAGTGACACTAAAAATGGACTTTTTCAGATTGAGGGACACCCCATGTTCTCTGCACTTTTGAAGGATAGTTTCAAGGTGTTGGAAATGGTCTTCCCTTCTCTTATAAAATATAGTTAAATCATCTAGATACACCACAATACACTTTCCTTTCAAAGATCCAAAAGCTAGATCCATTTCCCGTTGGAAATTAGCACCAACATTAATCAGACCGAATGGCATCCTCTTATAATCAAAAGTTCCCCATGGAGTTGTGAAAGTCATTTTGTGTTGATCAGGAACATCAACCTCTATTTTATTGTACCCTGAAAATTCATCCAACATAGACAACATCTCAGAGCTGATAACAAATTGCAAAATTTTATCCATCATGGGAAGTGGATAATTTTCCTTGAGGGAGGCTTGGTTTAGATTTCAGAAATCCACACAAATCTAGATTTCACCATTCTTTTTCCTTACCGGAACAATATTATCCACCCAATATGAGTGATGAATGGGAAAAATTATCTTTGCCTTCAAATGCTTTTGAATCTCATGATAAATGGTATCTGAAATCTTTGGGTTGTATTGCCTTTGTTTCTACCAAAAAGGCTTGATTCCTGGCTTCAGAGGAATATAATGATGCATTTCTCTTGGCTTGAATGATTTCAAATCATCATATGAATAAGCAAGGACATCAACATATCTTCTTAGTAACTTTATCATCTTACTTCTTTCTTATTTTGTGTAGCATTTTCCAACATTAACAAGCTTGGTTTATTCTTTACTTCCAATGTTAACATTTTCATACTATGCAGACTGATGAACCTCATGTGATATATTTTACCTGATATACCTGTCATGCTTGTCAAACAAATCCTCTAGGCTCACTATTCCTCTGGGAATATTTTTACCTTTCAAATTTATGCAGCCATATTTATCATATTCTTCCTCGATCCCCTCTTCAGTTATGGTGGATGTTATGGACTCACGAGGAACAGCTTCACTTCTTTCAAAATACAGTTGACTGAAGTTATCTTGAAGTTTGAGAAAAGAAAGCAGATGTTGATCATCATTGAATACTTGCCAATTGTTGGCATTATCCGACGCACTTGGCCTGTGTATCATTTCAATTATGAACTTTTCTTGGGAAAAGTCAGGATTAGGGATCAATAAGGATCTTAAGATGACTAGAGCATCTTCTCTAGTATTCCTTTCTCTGGGAACAAATTCTATGGAGAAGGCATCCAATAATTTGATAGAATCCCAAACCAGATTCCTATAGTGTTTTAGCCTCTTGTTATTAACCTGAAAAATATATCTGACTTGTTTGAAGTTGAGTTCAAAATTTCCTTGTGCATAAACATTATTAACCCCCATCTCCCTAGCCATTGATAATCCCAAAGGAAGAGCTTCGTACTCTGCTATATTATTTGTGTTCTAAAATTAAAGCTTGTAGGAGAAAGGATAAGATTTCTTTTCAGGAGAAAACAAGACCACTCTTTCTCTAAAACCTGTTGAAGAACAACTACCATAAAATTAAAGGATCCAAAAAATGTTAGGATCATCCATCACACCTTTGAAAATTCTCATTTCTTGTTCTGACATGATCATGTAGTTCCCATGACCAATGTCCTCATAGAGGATATGTTCTTTAGGATCATTAGTTTTCTGCACAATATACTCAGTCTATATCTCAGGTAACAATTTATTCATTTTCCCATTAACTGGGATGAGAGCATGTGACTATTCCATTTGAATTTCTCCACCCACTTCTTTACAGAATTTCCTACTTAGAAACATGCCATAGGATGGGGGAATATCTGCTACTAAGATAGTATCTTTAACCCTTTTTTCTGGGAAGGAAACAAAAGCTACTTGTGCTTATTTAATCCTTCCTACAAATGACACCTCCTTACTTTCCATGGAATAATAGGAACCAAAGGTGCATGTTAAAGTTAGGCCTAAATTGTGGGAAACCTTAGCAGGCATCACATTGTCTGATGCTCCTGACTCAATGACACAATTACTGAGCCTATGCCCAGCTATAAGTAGGGTGATATAGAAAGGCTCAATGTTTTCAATAACATAAGGTGTCGTAGCCATTAGGTTCTACTAAGGTGTAGAGGTGGGAGTGGGTAAAAGGCCTTTAGAGGTGATGGGTACATGGTTTGGTTTAGACTTGAAAAATTTGACAACTTGAGCAAAGGCATCAGGATGGGTCTGATAGAAATCAGCCTCTAAAATTTGGATTTTAGTTTTCTTGAGATAATCATAATGTCAAAGGATCCTGAGGTAGATGGGGTGTCTGGATTATAAGGGGAAGAATACTCAGGTCTATCAACTTTGACATTTGAGGTTATCTTATTCACATATGAAGATAAAGAAGTAGGAGTATTAATACTACTTACCTTTTGAGTAGAAGTGGTAGGTATGTGGGACACTCTTTTTACAATAACTGGGATAGTAATTAGAACCTCCTTGGATCTATTTGTAGGTTGAACCACTTCCTTCTTCTTGTTCATTTGTTCTTGGGTCATGACAACATATGATTCACTATTTATATCAGCCATTACTTCATCATAATCATCTACATCATCATCCACTCCCTCATTAATGAGGAAATTAACCTAAGAATCATTGTCTTCCTCATATCCCTCAAATTCATCTTCATATTCTGGTTCTTGGACTTCATATGTTGCATTAACAGGAACTTTGAGAAGAGACCCTTCAATTGCGAGCTTTAAAAGAGGAGGTAGACAATTTCAAGATTGAAAATTCCTTCTTGAAATAACTTTAAAGGGAGTATTCTGGGCCAATTGTTTCTTGATAGTTATGAGATCATTTTCCAATTTTTGTACTAACTAATCTGAGTTATTTCCTGAAGAAAAATAAGATGTCTTATATTTAGCAGGTTCTTTCTTTAGTTTTCCAGACATCATTAAATCATCTTCAACACTTATGGCTTGACATTGACTAGCATCCAGAGTAGCAAAGTTAGCTCTTCCCAATGCATAGCTCAATTTTGGTAATTGTGCATTATTAATGCAAAATCACAGGACCCCTGAAGGTCTACAAATCAAAATATGAGACTCCCAGTGTAATAGCATAACATTGATTTTTCTTCCAAAGTGTGGGACTTTGCAAATGGAAAAAAACTCTCCAAATGAAGGTTGGTTCCTATTCCTCTGTTTACTCTAACTTTTCCAAGAGAGCAAGGTTAAGAAAGTTACAAAAAGAATGAAAACTAAGCTATCAGAGGTGATGCGAAAAATAATGATGAACATTTACTTTGCTGTTAAACACAGACCAAAAAAATGTGATATATCTAGGCTATTAACATGCACAAATAACCAGATTTGTAATGAAAAGATCAGAAGGATGCAATGAAAGCAAGAAAGGGTTGACAATAACCCATAGACTTATATTTTATTTCTCCAAAAAGTTGATACAAAGCATTATAATGGCCAAAAGACATAAATTTTGCATCACAGATTTATGGAAAGGTTGAAAACTCCATAAATTCGCTGCAAAATAAAGAAAAAGGGAGATGCAGAGTAAAAGCGTTTAACATAAAAAATGAATTGATACCTTTCATTTATAGATGAATTGAGGAGAGAGAAGGAGAAAAGGTGAAAATCTGATTTTGATACCCAACCACCAGCCATTAATGCCCTTCGAATTTGCCTGCAACTTGTCAAATCAGTTTTCCATGATACCTCGCATGCTAGAGAAGAAAAAATGGTAATCGAGTAAAATCATAGCTCTCGAAGCAATCTGATCTTACATTAATGGAATGAAAGGAAATTTCTAGGGTTTCCCTCCATCAAATCTAGTTGATTCTTCATCCTTGGCGTGTGGGAGAAGGAAAAATTAGCGGATCGAGCAAAATCTGACCTGTTTGAAACAATCAAATCCGCATTGATGGCATGAAAGATGTTTTTAGATTTTCCTCCATCAAATCCTATAAAAAATGAATTTGTATGCTTCCAATGCGTAGAAGGGATCGCAATCTTTCCAAAAAGTCCTCTTTTGATAAAATCTGATCTTCCAGATGAAATATATGCTCCTCTAAAGATTTAGGGCAAAAACTAGGGCACAAAATTATGGCAAAAAATGGTGGAAAAATCATATTTGAAAATGGGTAAGTGGGCCCAAAATTGAATTTTGCACTTTTTCCTGGAAAAATGCAAAAATCTCAAAAACCTTCACATCCCCGCAACTCCGCCATTGTAATTTTGCCCCAAAGGCCTCACAGGCCGAAAATTGGAATTGTGCCCCTTTTTTCCCTTTGAAAATCCAAAAAATTCAAAGGTATGAAAATCTCCCGCAAGCCCGCAAGCCTGCCACTTGTCAATTTCCCATTTGATGAAGGGTCCTCGAGTCCTCGGGCCACAAAGTGAAAACTGTGCCTTTTGTCCAAAATAGGGGGGAAATTTTTTTAAAGTGTCTCAGATTCCCTGCAACTTTCACCACATTTCATGTTCTCATTGGTTAATAAACCTTTCGGGCTCACGGGTTCGCGCTTGCAAATTGCGCCTTTCACCAAAATTTTGCAACAAGTTTTAAAGTTACCAACAGACCTGTGGCTCTGCCACTTGCAAACTTTAACTTAGCAAAAAGAAGCCTCATTGGGTTTGCGGGCCGTAAAATGAAAACTAAGCCATTTTTTCTGAAAAATGCCAAAAGTTTGAAACTCTTATACAAACCCGCAGCTCCACCACTTTGTCATTTTTTCATTGGACCACGACCTTCTCGGGCTCGCGGGCCAGAAATGAAAACTTGCACTTTTTCCATTTGAAGTTCCAAAGTGACAAAATTACCTCTGCTTCCCCACAAGTCTGCCCTTGGAAATTTGGGCAAAATTTCCTCCATAGCCCCACAACTGCTTATTTGGGCAAAAATTCCTCCGCGGCCCCGCAAGTCTACTTTTTGGAAGAAAATCTCTCCAAGGCCCACCGAAACTTGGAATTTTTTTTGGAAAACCTTCCCCCGGCCCGTAGGCCCGCAGAAACTTGGAAATACTATCAAAAAAGCCTTCCCAGGCCTGCCGGCCCAGAAAAACTTAGAAATTTGGACAAAAAAGCCTTCCTAGGCTCGCCGGCCCGTAACTTGAAAAATAATTGGAGTTAAAAGACATCTTTACCTTTCTGGAAAGGAAAAGAAATTTCCCATCTGATGAAGCTATTTTTAGAAACCCTTAAGTACTTGAAATGTGCAAAAAATCAATTTGAAGCACAAGAAGAAGGAAAAGTGGCTTACTTGACCAAAATAAGTATGAGCTTATTTTGGTCAACAATTTGGCGACTCACAGGGGTCATCTTCTTGTTAGAAGAAATGAGCAGCTACCTTGAAGCATCTATTGGGCATGGAATCATGAGTGATAGATTGATACTGATCTAAACTTTAAAAAATGATCCCTGAACCACTTGGAAACCCGCTAAAACTGAAAATTGATCTTCACCAAATGACAAGTTCAATGCAATGTGTAAGAGCAACAAAACATCACCACACAAACTATATGCAAAACTGAAAATCATACATGCTCCAAGTAGAACATGTAGAGTATGAAAAGAACTTCTTCTACTGAAAGCAAACCTACCCAATCTATGCTAACCAGAAGCAATAGAGTATGCGCACCATCACTTAGGAAAATGAAACCTAAACTACAACAAGATAATGTGCATATGCACTTACAGGAGTTAAAAAGCCTAGGCTAATATTTACAAGGGTGAACCCTTTTACCTTTTAGTAGAAATTTTTAAGATAGATTCAATTCATTGGAATCTGAAACTCTTTACCATCCAATGTAGACAATTTGAAAGCATTGTTACTTTTACATCCTATGACCATGTCAGGGCCACTCCAAATGACATCAAATTTCGAATGCCTTCCTGGTTTTACCTGATCTACATCCCACTTCAGAACTAGGTTCCCTTCCTGAAAGGTTCTTGTTCTTGCTTTCTTATCAAACCATATTTTAACCAAGCCCTGATCCTTTTCCATTGTTTGGGCTACATGCTCTTTAATTTCTTCTAATTCTAGCAGCTTTGTATATCTGGCCTCCATTGGTTCAAATTCAAATAATTCCAACTGCTTTATTAGCTCTAATGTGGGTAGATCCAATGATATAGGTAGAAATTCCTCTTTCCCATAGACCAGCTTATAGGGAGAATTACATGTAGACCTCTTTGGTGTGATCCTATCAGCCCATAGAGCTAATTTGAGCCTTGTGTGCCAAGTTCTCTGATTTTCATCAAGAGTCCTTCCGATAATTTTAAGCAGGTTCTTGTTTGTAGAATCTGCCTGTTTGTTACCCTGAGGGTAATAGTTTGATGAAGTGCTCAAGTAGATCCCATTCTTGACATCCCATTCTGTGATCTTGGAAATAATAAATGCTAAGGAATTTTCTGATATGATGATGGTTGGCACACCAAATCTGGTTACTATCCCTTCATATAAGTCTAGTATGCTGGACTCGTTAGCTTCTTTGAGTGCTACTGCCTCAGTCCACTTGGTAAAATAATTTGTTGCTATCAGAATCCACTTGTGGCCTTGGCTTGAGTTTGGATTGATGACCCCAACGAAGTCCAATCCCCATTGCACGAATGGCTGGTCAATTGAAATTGGGTGCAATGGAAGTGCTGCAAATTTCTCTTTTCCTATGAAGAACACACACTTTTTGCACTTCTTGATCCATGTGTAGCATTCACTGAACACCTTGGGCCAATAATAACCTACCTTCATGATCTTGAGAGCTGTTACCCATGGAGAAAACCTTTCTCCAGGTTCTCCATCGTGGAACTCCTGCAATACCCTCTCAATTTGACTTGTCTCGATGCATCTCAATAGAACTTCATTGATGTCTTTCTTAAACAAAATCCCATCGAAAAGGACAAATAGAATGGCTTGTAGTCTAAAGTTTCTCCTCTTTTCTTTGCTCATTTCTAGAGGGAAAAAACCTATTTGTAAGAAGTGCATAATATTCTGAGTCCAACAGGGAGTGGGTACATTGTCAATTTTTGCTCTTGACCATCTTGCAGTACCAAAACAACTTTGTTTTCATTGCTCGTTTCAACATGTTGACTTGAGGCCAGTTGTTCACACAATCCCTTTCTATGGACCAGCTTAGTGACTTTAATTTCAATGTCATATTCCATGACCCAAGTGAACCACCCTGCACGTTTTTCATTCATATCTTTGTTCAAAAGGAAGTCCTTAAATCCCGCATGGGAAACTAGCAGTTGGATTTTGTTGTTCGAAACTAGATGCTTGAATTTATTTAAGCCTCTGATCAATGCAAGGACATGATTTTCAATGAAAGAGTACCTAGTTTCATAGTCCTCCAAACTTTTACTAAAGAAAGCAATTGGTTGTTCAGATCCCTCTTTGTTCTATTGTAATAAGATTGCAGAAATCATGTCACCACTACCAAAGGCATAGAGTATGAACTCCTTGGAGAAATTTGGATTCATGAGAGTTAGAGCTTGTGATATAGCCTCTTTGATTTCTTCAGAACTTTCTTTTCCCTCAGTTTTCCACTTGAATGCCATGCTTTTCTTTAACATTAGCGTTATTGGCTTCACAAGAGTAGAAAAATATGGAACAAACCTATGGACAGAGTTGATTCTCCCTAAGAAGCTTTGAAGAGCCTTCTTATGGCTTGGCAAGGGTAATGCCCGAATTTCTTCAAATCTTTCTGAGTCAATCGACAATCCCTCCTTTGAAACAATATGGCCTAGAAGCTTTCCCTCGTGAGCCAAGAATATGCATTTTTTAGGGTTCAATGATACCCCAAATATTTGACACCTTTGAAATACCTGTCTCAGATGAAAGAGATGATCTACTGTGTTTTTAGAGAACATAGTGATGTCATCAAGATATATAAAAACCATTTTATTGATCAAATCCTTGAATTCCATATCCATTTCCCTTTGGAAAGTGGCTCTAACATTGGAAAATCCAAATGGCATTTTTCTGTAGGCATAGGTGCCCCATTTGGTGGTGAAAGTTGTCTTGAACTGGTCATCCTCCTTCACCATTATCTGGTTATACCCTGAGTAGCCATCTAGGAGGGATAATCTTTTTGACCCGGATACCACTTGCAAAATTTTCTCCATTGAAGGGAGTGGGTAGTGGTCTTTGAGAGATGCCCTATTCAAGTCTCCAAAGTCCACACACAACCTAATTTCTCCATTCTTCTTCCTGACTGGGACCAAGTTTGCAACCCATCTTGAGTGCTTGATTGGAAATATAATGCTTTCCTCTATTATCTTGTTTAGCTCCTTCTTCATAAGAGGCTCAATGTGAGGGTTGACTGGTATTTTCTTTTGCCTAATGGGCTTAGCATCTGGGTTCATCTCTATTGTATGTTGTGCCAAATTTGGATTGAATCCTCTCAGGTCTTCATATCTCCAAGAAAAGACATCTGGAAATTCTTGGCAAAGTTTCATGAAATCATCTGTTTCCTTCTTAGTAGCTACTTTTCCAATTTGAAGTGTTTTGCCTTCTCCAATTGAAATTGGCTCTGAATCCTCTCCTTTGACCTATATGTTGGCCTTCTCTTTTTGAAACTGATCATTAGGATTGAAGATAGATTCCAATGTGACGAAAACTTTGGGAAGCTTGTTTGTCTACAACTGCACTACTTGATCTCCATACCGCTGCTCTAATTTGTCCTAATTTTTAGCAGAGAATTCAGCCTCCTCTTGTAAGAAATTAACGATCTACTGATCATTCTCAAACACTTGCTAGCTTGTGTTGTTATCCGGTTACTACTGGCCTCACAATCACATGGATATGTGGTTGTGTTTTCTCTCTCTTGATGCTATCAACCACATTAAAAGTTACTCCAACTACTGCAAGCCTATCAGCAGCTTCATTCTTCTTCCTGGGTATGGACATAATTTTCAAATCTTAGAAATCCCCAATGAGGTCCCATACCCTATTCTTGTAGCTCTTGATTAGATCATTCCTTGCAGCATGTTATCCCCTAACCTGATTACAATCATCTCACTATCACCAAATACCTGTAAGTTATTTATGCCCCTTTTCTTGGCCCAATGAAGTCCATGAATCAAAGCCTCATATTCAACTGTGTTGTTTGAGCATGAAAATTGAAATCTAAAATCTGAATAGTACTTGATGTTTGGGGTGAAACCAACATTGCACCACCTCTAACACCTTGTTTACTTTTTGAACCATCAAAGAATAATTGCCATACCTCATCATCATCCTTGTGGTCTGGCTTGGTGATGCTAGGGAGAGGATGAATATCTACATGCAAAAAATAAATTCCTATCTCAGATTCTACAATTTCCTTGTATGGGTCAAAAGCATGAATTTTTTTCCCATTCATCCAAAGTAAAATCAGGAATCCCCTTGACCTTAGTACCTGCTTCTAGATCATTTGAACACTCCTCTTGATCAAAGGCTGAGCAATTTTCATTGATATGACTTTGCACATGAGGCTCAATATGGAAATTGGTAATTGGTTTTGACCTGATTGTTGCTTTAGCTCCATATCTTGTCCTAAAAATCATATGTGACCAATCTGCAGATAGGTACCCACCAATTTAGGATGTGAAATCCCTTGATAAACATAGAGCAAAGCAAGGTGGAAGGTTAATCATGGACACATCAAGCAAGACCGTGACATTAGGACATGCATGCAACGTAAGTCTTAGCCTTTTGATGACCCCAACCGTTGATACTATTGTACCATCCAATTGCACTACTCTTTTTAATACTGGCTCATACTTTAGACCCAATTGATCTGCTATTTGCTTTGGCATCACCGAACTACTTGCCCCTGAATCAATCATGCAATTGTGTACCAAGTTATTCCCAAAAATCAATGACACATAGAAGGGTGGAGGCATTAAAAATCTTGCTTGGTTGGCACCCATGTTGTTGTACTGCATTAGTGAGAACCTTATCTCCTGTCCTTGGCTTGATTCATTCAGAGGTAGGCCAATTAGCCAATGCAACCTACAATAGATCTCGTTGCCCTGGGATTGCTAGTGATTACCACATGGAGATATTCATATGTGTTTTCCTCATCTGGTCGATGATGTTGAAAGGGGGATGAGTTATCCTTCTGTTGACCCTTTTATTGGTACAACCATCTCTAGAACTTGGATAGGCACTTTGAGCAGCTACAATTGGTGCCTTAGGCTGATTCTGCACATTTAGGACAACATTTTTTCTACCAATTCCTTGTGGCAGTGGGATTGGATTGAGAAACAACTGGATTAGATGGTTGTCCCCTCTTCTATGCTCCTTTTCTTTTGACCATGTATTGGTATTCACACCTTGAAAATGATGGTTGGTTAATTCCATATAAATATTCTATTTTCCAATAAACCAATGTGGTTTTTTGTTAGGAGGTTCCTCTTGATCAACTCTCTTACTACTGACTTTCCTCCCTGACTTGGTTCTTGGGACACATAAATGGTCTATACCATCAAAGCGTGATTTAGTGCACCATTTAAGCATGTTGATTAGATTGTGAGATTGATTTCATGGGTAGCACCAATCATACTCCTGATGCCATGTTATTCTATGTTGGAACCAAGGCTTTTGAGGTTGACATTGCATTCGGATCATATGGCCTGGAATGGCCTGAGCAGTTTGAAATTTTCGTTGATTCTGATTTTGATTTCCAGCCTGATTTGGTAATCTATTTTGTTGATATGGAGGCCTAGCTTGATATTGAGTTTGAGGCTGATATGGCCTAGAACTTTGATCTTGTTGTCTCTTGATAGTCACCAACTCATTTCCTAGATTTTGAAGCTGCCTCATCACCTCATGTAACTCTTTTGAAGTGCTTGAAGAAGTAGAAGCCTCATTGTTGCTTTGATTTCTAGGGGGTGGAATGGGATTCAACTCTGGTGTTTGGCTGGTTGTAGGAGTTCCCATGTCTGGATAGAGAGGCATTGGTGGCCTTGGTGCTATCTTTCCAAGCTTGAATCAAGTAATTTTTCATCTCTGATAGCTATGCCATGGGCTCCTGGCAATGCTACTCCACCCATTGATTGAATCATCACGACTATGTCTAAATTTATAACCTTTAAGAAGTAGAGGAATGCTCCTTGATCAGTTGGTCTGATAGCCTATTGGAATTCTATCCCATGTCCTTTGGAACCAAAAATTGAAATATGTCATTTTCTCATTGGGGGCCCTTTTGATTATTGTCAGGTAATCCAATAAAGACAAATTGTCTTCTCTCTCTCCAAATTGGTTGCAAAGGGATGAACAAAGATGGTTCCAATTTGTAATAGACCATGTTATTAGGATCTTAAACCATTGTAAGGCCTTACCTTTGAAAGATGAAGCCAACAGCTTGACTTGCCACATCCACTTAATTTATTTCATGGATTGCATATGACATTGCCAATATCCTAGATGTGGTCAATAGGAGTAGTATGATTTTTCTCCTGTGAAATAGGGGATATTATTTAGTGTTGTAACTGCAACCTGATTCTGAGTATTTAAGGTAAGTGGACTACTACCTGTGAAATTGACAAAAGGATTCAGTGGTAGATGTCCTATGATAATTGGCCTGAGAATCCTTGTTGACCTGAATGAAAGGCATGCCTATTGGAGGTGTTGACAAGGTTCTATTTGGTGGAGATGGAGACCTTTGAGCTCTTCTTCCTCTCATTTCTTTGTTTGGGGACAAGTGAAGATGGGAAAATGATCCTTCTTCTCTAGCTCTAGACCTTTTCTGTATTCTTCTCATAAATTTACCAAGCTTGGGCTGTTTAAAAACCAGTAGATTCTACCTTTTGGATTCACTAGATGTGCAATTTCAAAGCTCCTTTCAAACTGAAAAAACCCTACAACAAGTGCACATCTACATTGCTATAATAAAAAATGAAAACTTATTTCTCCCACCGGCATGCCAAAACTGTTGATGCAAAATCACAGCAACCTGAAGGTCTACAAATCAAATTCTGAGACTCCCAGTGTGATAGCATAACATTGAGTTTTCTTCCAAAGTGTGGGACTTGCAAATGGAAAAAACTCTCCAGATGAATGCTAGTTCCTATTCCTCTGTTCAAGTGCATGCATTCATATTGCAAAGGATTATATTCTAATACCTACTCTAAATTTTCCAAGAGACCAAGGTTAAGAAAGTTGCAAAAAGAATGAAAACTAAGCTATCAGAGGTGATGCACCAAGGAATGATGAACATTTACTTTGTTGTTAAACACATACCCAAAAAAATGTGATATAGCTAGGATACTAACATGCACAAATAACCAAATCTGTAATGAAAAGATCAAAAGGATGCAATGAAATCAAGAGAGGGTTGAAAATCACCCACAAAATTATATTTTATTACTCCACAGAGTTGATACAAAGCATTACAATGGCCAAAAGGCATAAATTTTGCATCACAGATTTATGGAAAGGCTTGAAAAATCCACAAATTCGCTGCAAAATAGAGAAAAAGGGAGATGCAGAGTAAAAGCATCCAACATAAAAAATGAATCGATCCCTTCCATTTATAGCTGAATCGAGGAGAGAGAAGGAGAAAAGGGGAAAATATTATTTTGATACCTAACCACCAGCCATTAAAACCCTTCAAATCCACCTGCAACCTGTCAAATTAATTTTCCATGATGCCTTGTGTGTTGGAGAAGAAAAAATGGCAAATTGAGTAAAATCATAGCTCTCAAAGCAATCTAATCTTACATTAATGGCATGAAAGGACATTTCTAGGGTTTTCCCACATCAAATCCAGTCGATTCTTCATCCTTAGTGTGTGGGAGAAGGAAAAAATGGCGGATTGAGAAAAATATGACTTTTTTGAAACAATCAGATCCACATTGATGGTGTGAAAGGCTTTTTTATCTTTTCCTCCATCAAATTCTACAAAAAATGTTTTTTTATGCTTCTAATGCATAGAAGGGATCAAGATATTTCCAAAAAGTCCTCTTTTTCTAAAATCTGATCTTCCAGTTGAAAGATATGATCATCTAAAGATTTAGGGCAAAAAATAGGGCAAAACATTAGGACAAAAAATGGCAGCAAAATCAGATTTGAAAATGGGTCTGCGGGCCCAAAATTGACTTTTGCACTTTTTCCCGAAAAAACGTAAAAATCCCAAAAACCTCTGCATCCCCGTAGCTCCGCCATTGCAATTTTGCCCCAAAGGCCTCACGGGCCAAAAATTGGAATTGCACCCCTTTTTCCCTTTGAAAAGCCAAAAAAACTAGAGGTATGAAAATCTCCCGCAAGCCTGCCACTTGTCAATTTCCCATTTGAAGAAGGGTCGCCAGGTCCTCGGGCCACAAAGTGAAAACTGCGCATTTTGCGCAAAATAGGGGGGAAAAATCTTCAAAGTGTCTATGCAGCCCCCTTTGTCGCTTCCACCACATGTCATGTTTTCATTGGTCAATAGTCCTTTCAGGCTCACGGGTTTGCCATTGCGAATTACGCCTTTTGCCAAATTTTTTCTAAAAGTTTTAAAGTTCCCCACAGACCCATGGCTCCACCATTTGCATTTTCAACTTAACAAAAGAAACATTCACTAGGCTTGCGGGCTAAAAAATTAAAACTAATCCATTCTTGCAGAAAAATGCAAAAGGTTTGAAACTCTCCCGCATACCCATAGCTCTGCCATTGCAATTTTTCCCCAAAATCCTCACAGGCCAAAAATTGGAATTGTGCCCCTTTTTTCCCTTTGAAAATCCAAAAAATTCAGAGGTATGAAAATCTCCCGCAAGCCCCCAAACCTACCACTTGTAAATTTCCCATTTGAAGAAGGGTCGCCAGGTCCTTGGGACACAAATTGAAAACTGTGCCTTTTGTGAAAAATAGCGGGGCAAAAAATTCAAAGTGTCTCCACTTCCCTGTAGCTTCCACCACATGTTGTGTTCTCATTGGTCAATAAACCTTCTGGGCTCATGGGTTCGGGCTTACAAATTGCACCTTTCACCAAAATTTTGTAACAAGTTTTAAAGTTCCCCACAAACCCTGGCTCTGCCACTTGCAAACTTTAACTTAGCAAAAGAATCCTTGTTGCGTTTGCGAGCTGCAAAATGAAAACCAAGCCATTTTTTCTAAAAAAATGACAACAGTTTGAAACTCTTCTGTAAACCCGCAGCTCTGCCACTTGTCAATTTTTTATTAGTCCACGACCTTCTCGGGCTCACGGGTCGAAAATGAAAACTTGCATGTTTTCCATTTGAAGTGCTAAAGTTACAAAATTACCTCTAATTCCCCGCAAGTCCGCCCTTGGAAATTTGGGAAAAAATTCCTTCATAGCCCCGTAATTGCTTATCTGGGAAAAAATTCCTCCGCGGCCCCGCAAGTCCACTTTTTGGAAGAAAATCTCTCCAAGGCCCACTGAAACTTGGAAATTTTGTTGAAAACCCTTCCCCTGGCCCACAGTCCTACAGAAACTTGGAAATTTTGTCAAAAAATCCTTCCCAGGCCTGTTGGCCCATATAAACTTGGAAATTTGGGCAAAAAAGCCTTCCTAGGCCCTCTAGCCCGTATTTTGAAAAATACTTGGAGTTAGAATGACTTCTTTACCTTTCTGGAAAGGGGAAGAAATTTCCCATCTGATGAAGCTATTTTTAGAAACCCTTGATTACTTGAAATATTCAAAAAATCAAGTTGAAATATAAGAAGGGGGAAAAGTGGGTTACTTGACCAAAATAATTATGAGCTTATTTTGGTCAACATGCATTCAAGAAAAAACATTTCTGAATTTGATCTATAGGCCAAGTGGCCACTGGGATATTATTAACCAGATTTTTAAACTTGGAAATGAAATATCTCATAGGCTCATATGGTTCCTTCTTTATTTGAGAAATATGAGTGAGGAGAGCGTCTACATCTTCAGTAGGCTTGAATCTATCTTCAAACTGAGTCCTTATGGAGGTCCAACAAGTGATGGCACCAAGAGGGAGGTTGTACAACCAATCAAAAACATTATCTTGTAATGTCTCCACAAAAAGTATAACAAAAAAATCTGTGTTCCACTCCGAGTATTCCACATGCCACAATGAATGTAACAATGTGTTCATCTAGATGTACTTTCCCATCTCCTTTGAATTTGGGGAAGATTTTCCTATTCCCTTTTGGGAGTTCATGCAATGGTTGAGCAAGGGCCAGAGGCCCAACCCTTTTTCCTCAAGGTAAAGGTGCTTCCATTCTTGGAAAAATAGTCTTCAAAGGAACTGTGACTTCGGCCAATACCAGAGCTTGAATACTAGGGCTTGAGTGCAAGCATGTGTT
This sequence comes from Taxus chinensis, assembly GCA_019776745.2. Classification (NCBI taxonomy): domain Eukaryota; kingdom Viridiplantae; phylum Streptophyta; class Pinopsida; order Cupressales; family Taxaceae; genus Taxus; species Taxus chinensis. The sequence goes on from CM034156.1 coordinate 657,948,258, forward strand.
TCTTACAGTTCTATTTTCGACAGGAGGAGTACTTGTGGATCTAGTTCTTTTTCTTTCTGGGATTAAAGAAAATCCATGTTGTTCTAGAATAAGAAAATTTGGATCTTCAATACCACGTTCTCTTTGACCTCGTGTATATCTCCTATCATCTAGGGTGTTATTGCTTCTGGCTCGATTGAAGTTGTTTCGGTGGGTATGCACAATAAGTTCCCCATAGTGGGTGCCAATTTTTTTTGGATGTATAATTTGCTCTTTTGAAAACAAGCAACAGTCAGGGGACAACAATCCCTCCTCTTTATGGGGAGGTTCCCTTATTGAACACAAAAGAGAGAACTAAACTACTTATTTAAAATATAAATATTTTTTCAATATTTTGGTGAGGATTTTGATATTCTAGATTCCTTAACCGAAGGTTTTCAATACAGAAGAAAGAGGAAAATTTAAGAATGATATTTAGAAGCTGAAAAGAGGAGAGAACTTTTAGACACATATATTATAGAGTGATATCTTACTAATGCTTGATAAAATAACAAGATATAAACTAAGCATATTAAAACACAGGACATGCATGTATCAGACACAAGTTCCAAATACAAGCATCAATTGAGAGACACAAAGTTCTTGCTTAAATATGCATAGCTTCTCATGAGTAAGACAAAGAATAGAAAGAGATACATCACAAGAGAGGGTGAAACTTCTTCTGTATTGATTAATAGCTCAATGTTCTCTTAGCATCCAAGATATTAAAAATTACCTTAAAATGAAAAAACGTTCTTTAAATAACCCAAAAATAGTTACAAAAGAGCCTCTTCAGTTTCCTTTCTTTTAATCTTGAAAGTTAGTATCTAATTAAATATTAAAAACTCAACTTACCCCTTGTTTTCATAACACACGAATTAAAGGGGTAAAGCCACCTTAATAAGATATTATTAAAATAAGAAAGGAAAAATAAGGACTAGGAAGTCGAAAAGGTGGTAGAAGCACTTGTAGTCATTTTTTTCTTTAGCACTTGATTTCTGAATCATTTCAATGCTTCAGCTATGTCCACTCCTCAGGGAATTGTTGTATTGGCAGTTGCATGAGTCCAACTGCCCAAACAATTCTCCATTTCTTTCCCAAAATTTGCATTTTCCAAGAGCTCCTTGTTGGCATCCATGATAGCAGCATGTAGTGTAAAAATATCTTTCATATTCTCCTTGGATATAGTATCTTGTTTGAATAAATATTCTCTAACAAAAGTCTTGAATTGAGATTTGATCTCTTGGATAGTGAATTTATCATTTGAACTTTCTTTGAAGATTCGACAATGAATATACAGGAAGGCAGAAGTGACACAAGATTTAAAAGCTTCTCCTTTTTGTAATATGTTCCTCAGTTCCCCAATGGCCTCCTCAAGAACCTTTATTTTCCAGTCAATATTGAAAACCCAATGCCTGGACAGATTCAAATTTGCATCATCAAAAAACTTATTTTCCAAAAGGATTTGTACATCTGTCTCACTCATCAATATGAGATCCTAAATGCACTCACTCCATAATTTCAACTCTCTATCCAACCCACTAAGTGTTGTAGAGAACTTTGATTGAACCTTAAAAATATTCTCATATGCCTTGAAATCTTCCTCAATGAAATTCAAGCCTGTGATTATCAAATTGTTAACCATAGTTTGCATTTCCTTTCCATAAGTGGCATGCTTATGAATGTATTTAATATCTTGAACCTCATCAGTGGATAGGATGACAAGAGGGGGAATGGAATATATGGGAGTAGGGTCAAGCACCTTATCTTTGTCCAATAAGGATTTGATGAAACTTAATAAAATATGATTCTTCTCTTCTAACTGCTTCTGTATCTGATTCCCCCTTTTAACTCTTTCAATTACCTTAGACACGGCCTCCCTCAAATTATGCACCTCACTTTCAGGTATTGATTCACCAAGAGAAATTCTCGTCAGTTTTAGATCACCCATTGATATGTATTTTTCATCTTTTTCTGACTTGGGTTTTGTAATTTCCATGAATTGTTGGCCTTGGGAATCTGAAACCAATATTGATGTGACTTTGGAATTTTTGGCTGGAGGGGGGGGAGTAGTTCCTAGAAGAGCTTCCACTGCATAAAATTTAGGAGCAGTCACACTTGGAGCGACCTTTCTTTTCTTACTTTCCAATAATGGTTGTACCCATGTAAATGAAGAGCTTGAAGTGGAAGGAGCAATAGGCCCAAGTGTAGATGCAATAATTGCACTCAGAGTTTTTACAACAACAACTTCTAACATAGAGGTATCAACTTGAGTGACAGGATCTTCCTCAGTAGATATTTCCATAGATTTTGAAACTATTTTCTCTGCTTGATCTGCCCTCCCATTGCTTTGTTCAAGAACATATTCTTCTCGTTTTTCCTACTCTTTTTCCTCCCTGTCATCATCACCAAGGTCTATAATGTCCTCCAAATCAGGTACTGTTTCAAATATCTTAGGAGAGGGCTTCCTTTCACTCTCATCAACTTCCTTATCATCCTTCTTGGCTTTTCCCTTCTTGGTGTATACTAGAGTTGAACGTTTTGGAGGAGAAGGGACATATTGTTCATGTGTTTAGGGAATTGATAAGGGAACTTCCTTATGAGGAGTAGGAGTATCTTGGGAATTAGACCTGGATTTACGTGCCCAGAAAAATTTTCATTTTCCCATCAAACCAAAGTCTAGTTATCATTAGGACATGATTTTTGAGCTCCTTCAAATCATCTCTCTCCTTGAAAAACCAATCAATGGTTTCAATAGGAGTGTGATTGATTGATATTTCATACTCAAGAGACTACAATTCTTCATCATCATCTTTTAACCCTTTAGGGACATCATATATAAAAAATAAATGATCTGTTGTAGAGATAATCTCCCATAATACCTTCTCCAGTCTTCATAATCATTAGAACAATATGCCCAGTAGTCTTCATTATCAGTAAGGTGCTGATAAACCATTCTGAAGTTGGTATAAATGAACTCCTTAATTTCAAAACAAGTTCTGGGCTTATAATAGTGAAGGGTAATAGAGGCAATAGTTCTATCAATGTTTTGGGCATCCAAGGAAGTTTTTCAGGTGTAGTTTCCCAATGTGATTAGGAACTGAATGCCTGCGATCTTCTTATCCCTGCAGATTCTATGCAATTTGTTTAATTTTCTACATACCTCAACCAAATCCATCTTGTCACTGCATTACATTTTATGTTTCAAGGGTTTTCCTTTAAATCCAACCAAATGAATACATGAAAACTTCCTGAATTGGGTGAAAAAGCTATCATAGACATTGATCAGTTGCTTTGCCTCATCAGAGAATATTTTGGCAGTATCTCCTTCTAACAATCTGATAATGTACATTGTGAATGCATCATTCACTCTTCTGAATGATGATTATTGACCTACAGATTCAACTATGGACGATACATATAAATGGGAACATCTTCTTATCTTCTACAGGGGAGAAACCCAACCACTCTTTATAAGATGCAATGGAGTACATCAAATCGGAGGTCATGTAGAAGGTTTGAGTCCTCTAAACATTTTCCAATTGCTCAGTTAGGCTGTCACAAATTATTCCTACCCAGTTCAAGTTCTGCTTACCCTCACATATGATATTGATATAAGAGCACATCCAGAAATGGAATTCATTGGTAGAAGGAATTTCCATGACCCTGACAAGAAGAGTGATGGCATCTAACAATTCTTCATGGAAATCAGCCCTGAACATTATTTTGGGCAGCCTTGAGGCTCCTTTCTTAGGGTTATTGAACCAAGAATTGGCCACTCTGATGTTGTATCATTCACTATCCTGATCAAAAATAGTTTGTGCCTGATCATTAGTAATAATGTTTGAGCCTTCCATCGTGGGAATTATGAAAGAAATTCGAATACAATCCTCATCAAGTAAAACCACCACCTGACCTTGAGGATCAACAATTTCTTTTAATTCCGGGTCAAAACAGGAACCACAGGCTAGCACTGGGTTGGCACACTAAACTGAAATGGGAAAGCCCCCTGCCTATGTGATCCTACTATCTTTGATCAACAAAATCTAGAACTAGTGATATTTCCAAGACGACATATTATGGTTTTCCTACTTCAAGGGACGCAAGGAGGTAATATATTATTTTATTATATAATATTTGTAGTTATGTTCGTAAATTATTTTTTTAAATTTATTTCATCTTTTTAATTTATTGTATAATCATATAGTGTCATTGTCTTCCATGTCAATGTCTTTGACGCAACCTTGTAAATCTTGTGCTTGCCAATTTAAATGACATGAGACCACCCCCATAATTTTTGAGGAGGTGTCTTCTATAACAAGGAGGGATGTAAATTCTCCAACTGATTCTTGTTTTTCATAAATTACCTAGGGGAATGGACGACACTCACAATTGGGCCACTATAGGACATGATAGGACTCAACACTGAGGGATAGGTTGATCTGGGGGGTGTCTGGAAAAGTATAACATAGAAAAAAATGACATTAGGGAATAGTTTTTTTTGTTTTCAGGTGAAGTTTTTCCCATGCAAAAACACAAGACAACACACTTATAAAGACATGTTTTGGAATTTTTGAATATAATCCTTAGTTGTTCCTATGTATTGTCAGGAATTCATATTATTAGTGATCACATATATTTTGTATGGGTTAATATTAATATGTGGGTGTGGATAAATATATTGTATTTAGTGTTTTGTTAAGTAATATTGTTGTATATTATAACAATATTACGTACTTGATTAGTGGTTAGTAGGTTGTACCCATGAATATTATTCCGGGATAATAGTTGTAACACCTCCCTATTATTTCAGAGGTTGTTTTGGCTATATCGTTGGCTATATAATAGCCATGTAATGTACGTTTGATATATACAACTGAAGTTATGTGTAAAAATGATCCATATTTATTATTTATTGCAGCTTTTATATCTAGGTAAAATAGTTCGTTGTTGCATTTTTTATAGTGGATCTAGAGTTCATCTGTGAACATTAACCATGTAGCAGGATGTCCCATATTTTTCTTCTTCTTTCACATCCATCCATATCAAATGAATTATTTTGATTCTAGATACAAGGATGTCATTGCCACCTTATATCCACTTGGTACATAATGCACATCAAAATAATTGTCCATTTGGTTGATCCAAGTGACGAGATCATTCTAATTATAGTTACACATTTCCATTTTTGGAATCTTATTATGTCATCGACTAGAAGATCCAACTTGGTTGGGTTTTGCAAAGGATCCACTCTGGCTGGGATGATTTGTATTTGAGTGTGTTTTGATTGAGGATCCTATATGAACCCAATAGGAATTCTTAAAATTATTCATGAATGAATTAATGGACATAGATTCACTCATAAATAAATGCACATTATTGTCAAATTCTACCTTCAATTCACCTTTCATTGAATCTTGATATTGTTCATCTTCTACTCCCTAGAGCAACTGAAGAGCTAGCATCTCGACCATGACTGGAATCTCATCTTCAATCCCATATAGAAATTGGAATGGTGACATGCCAATTGATTTCTTTGGTATTATCATGTCTATCCACAATGTTTCATAGAGTTTCTTATACCAATTCCTTTTATTTTCATCTATAAACTTGCGTATTATGGTTATAATGTTCTTGTTACTCAATTCAGCCTAACCATTTCCTTGCGGATAATAGTTTGATGAGTGAGATAGGGAGATCTCATACCCATAGAAAAAATTGGTCAACTCTCTCAAAGAGAAGTAGGTGGCATTGTCTACCACAATATTTTGCTAAACTATGAAATGAAAAATGACATTCTCCTTTAGGAATTTGCACATCGTTTCAGTATTGGATTTCCTGGCCAGAATATCCTCCACCCACTTAGTGTAATAGTTCATTATTGTGAACACATAGGAGTGACCGGTGCTTGAGTGAGGATTCAAATGACCAATGAAATCCATCCCCCACTATTGGAAAGGCTCCTCAATCACCATAGGCTTGAGAGGAAGAAAAATAAGTCAATGTCTATGAACGAACTGGTGACATGCCTCACACTTGGAAATCCATCCTTGAGTGTCTGCAAAGAGAGTAGGCTAGCAGTACCTTCCCTGAATAATTTTATGAGCACTGACCATCACCAAAAAATGCCTTCCACATGCTTGGTCATGGTATAATTTTAGTAGCTTCCCGTGTTGTTATTTGTCCATGCATTTGAGAAAGCACCCATCAAGACCTCTCTTGTAGAGGATGCAGTTCTAGATCACAAGGTTGGATGCCCTTAGTTTGAGTGTTCTCCTTTGTTTATAATCAAGATGGGCGGGGAACTCACCATAGGTCGGGTAGTAAGAAATGTCTGCATACCACTTGTCGATGGTGTTTACTAAGAGAACTTGCGGAAAATATTTAATACATTTGGGGAAATGACATTATTTATTGCCATGTTAATATTTGAGATCCTCATCTTCAGCTATTATCTTACACAAACCATTTACTCGGATCAAGTTGGAAGGTCAGATCTCCAAATCATATTCTTGAATTTTTGAAACCCAATGTCCTCTCTTGACTCCAGGGTCTTGCTGATTTAGAATGGACTTGATTGTAATTCCTAGAACCATCACTATGGTGTGAGAGTTAACGATGTAGAATCTAAAATTATTCATGGCTTTGACTACTACATAGGAAAATTTCTACAACTGGATATAGTTCAACTCATGGTTCTTCAATGGGAAGCTCATAAAAGCAATAGGTGATTCTACACCTTCATCATACTTTTGGAAAAGGATGGTAGAGAGAGTGTGTTTTTAGAGGCATATCAATACATAATTAACTCTTTATCAAAATTAGGACATACCAGGATCTGAGGTCTAGAAATGGCTCTCTTAATTGCTTCAAATGTTGCTTTACCATCATCACTCCATTTTACATTTTCCTGGGGCTTCATCATGGATGTGATGTATTTAGTTAGCTGTGTAAATTTGGGAACAAAGCACCGGAGAGATTTGAATTTACCAAAGAAGGAATGAAATCCCTTCTTACTTGTGGGTAGGGACAATGTTTGAATTTCCTCCACTCTTTCTAAATCAATGCTTGCAAGTTGTTTTTTACAATTTTCCCAAGCAATCTTCCTTCCGTAACCCCAAAAATGCATTTCTTAGAATTTAGAGATATACCATGCTTTCGACATCGGATGAGTACTTGCTCCAATTGTTCTATATAATATCTGTGATTTTTTGAGAAAAATAGTGAGGTCATCTACATAGATGACGATGCAATGATCAGATCCTTGAATGCTAAATTCAGTTCTCTTTGAAATTTTGTGTCGGTGTTGATCAAACTGAAAGGCATTCTGATATATGCTAAATTTCCCCAAGGTGTTGTGAAGGTTTTATTGATCTTGTCTTTTTCTTCCACTTCAATCTGGTTGTATATTGAGAATACGTCAAACAAGAAGAAAATTTTAGACCTAGTGACTGCTTGCATTAAATGATCCATCATGGGCAGAGGATAATTATCCTTCAATGAGGCTTGATTCAAATTGTGGAAGACTACACAAATTATAATTTCTTTGTTCTTCTTCTACACTGGAATAATATTTTCTACCCACTTTGAATGATGGATAGGTAAAATGATCCTAACATTGAGCATCCACAACACCTCTTCCTTGATTGTATCAACAACTTTAGGATTATAAGGCCGTTGCTTCTTCCTAAAAGGCTTAGTGTTTTGTTTCAAAGGAATTGAGTGATGCATTTCTCTCAGTTGGAAGGATTTAAGCTCATCATAATAATATATAAGAAAATTAGGACATTTTTTTAGTAGTGAAATAAACCTTCTCTTTTCCTCTGGCGAGGATCACTTGCCAATTTTTACCATCCTTGGTTACTCCTAATTAAACAAAAATGGAAAATATATGGATGATATAAATTAGTTTAATCTAAAATGCACAATAGTAAAGAAAAGATAACTAAATAAGGAAAGTGACTAAGCAAATAAGAAAGTAGAAATGTAAAACCCTAGTGTGTAGGGAGCGTTAGAAAAAAATCAGTTGATTTGACGAGCTTGTTGGATTGTGTCATAGAGATGACTAGAGAAACAGGAGGAGAAAAAGACTATGTTGAGACACAGAAAAGTGCTGATCTAAGCATTTTGAGTAGATTGGGGTGCCCTAGTCTAATTTCTAGGTGCCCTGGTCTATGCAAGAGGTTTGGAAGCAAAAATTGTAGGGTCACTAGATGATCCAAGGACTTCATTTTCTGTTGCATGTGTTTCGTAGCACTACGGCAGATGTTGCTGATAATTAGTGATGAAGAAGAGACCTGCAAAACCCCGACCCAACAATCAAAACCCTAAAAAACTAAAGATGCAAATGAAGGGGTCAAACTATCCTCAACGACCACAATGGTAGACTTACTAATTGAGCATTGCACTACATTTCAGACCCAAATGTAGTTTTGAGTGTGTGTGAGAGAATTGTGCCTTATATGCTCTTGTGTCAGTCACACTTTATGAAGTAGTGAGATATAACTAGATTTATAAATGTAATAAATGGTGGAAGGAATAGAATAAACTTCCCTCATATGATGTGTGATGCAGATGAACCAACTGTTTCCCTTGTGATGGAGCTTGATGGATGTAAATGGATCCTTGGATGGATGCAACCTTAGGTGGTGATGAAACCTATAATTTTCCAGTAAGACCCCAGGCGTGTTGGCACATCACTTAGCGTAGACTACACTCACCCAAAGCACGTAAAGGTACGAGGTCCCTCTTTAGGGTTGTTATTGCAGGATGTTTTGCATGATGAAGAATTAATTCATATAGTTCCATTATTAATACATCATTCTATAGAGCATGCCATATCTATATCTAATGGAGAACAAGATTAAGTATTAACCATGATGAAATCAAGAACATACTAGATCAAAATAAACACAGAACTAACACTTAGATTCAGCCAATATCCTCCATTATATTAAATATGACAACTACACAAAAGATTCTTACAGTAATGGCATTCTATGCCCATACGCGCACAGATATGATATAGTAGTCCAGTTTTGCACACATACATACATATATCTATCTCTCTACTCATTCATTCATTCATTCATTCATTCCTCCATATTTTTCTACTATGCAGTTCACTACATATTTATAAGGGTGGGGACTCTCCCTTCACCGCTTATCCAATCCTAAAATAGTTCGCATGCTATTATTAGCCACACACTTTTTACAGTCATATCCCCAGATGCAAGTGTGCTAACAATAGACTTCCTTTAGTTAACTGATAGTGATAAACCTATTCTTAGCCTGCATCCATGTAAAGTTCTTTATAGCTGATCCTCCAAAAATAGCCAATGCGTGGCGTGAAAGTCTCTACCTCGTTTATGTTCTCTGCATGCCATCTTTAAAAATAGATCCTCATGTGTAAAAATAGCCAAGTCCCAAAATATGAACTTATCCTCTGCACACGTGTTTCCCTTATCCACTCGCGCCTTTGAACATGCCCTATTTTCCTGCGCGGACCTCTGGTGTTCCTTCTAATAAGTTTTCTCTGCTCAATGTTACCCCACACCAATTGCATTGCCACCTTGGCAATGATTGTCTTAAAAATGAATTAAATAATCTGAATGGAAAGAATAAGAACAAATCTATATGAATAAAAGAATGATGTTACTCTACAGCTTCATCCGCTTCAACCTAAAGAACTAATTCTGGATATGCCTCCTTTATTTAGGCCTCCAAGGACTATCACTCAATAAGTGCTTCCTCAACTTTTTCTGGAAGGTCCACAGCAATGGGATCTAGTTTAACTTGCACAATCTCTCCTTTCTCATTTTGTAAGACCAACAAAATGCTAGACATTGCAGTCATCCTTCCTTATAGTAAATCCATCTTTTGTGTGATGAGTTTCCCAATCTCATCTATTCGATCCTTGTGTGGTTCTTGTGCTTCTACAACGGTCTCATGCTTCTGTTTAACTAGTGCTAATCTTTCTGCGTAGCCCAATGTGTCATCCTTCATTACTTTCTGGACCTCATTGTCCTCCTCTAGGGTTTTTATTTTGATGAGTGCCTCTAGAGCTGTACTTATGTTCAAGGCTTGGTCCGCCTTCTTCAGTTCTTCCCACAATACTTGCAACAGTCCTTCGTAAGATGAAATATTTCTCTTTAATGCAACCCTTTCCCTTTCTGCCTCTTTCTCAGGATTCTTTGGTGTTTGCATTTACATGGTTTCATCTTCAAGTACCAAATCCAAAAAATTCTTAACATAGTGCATTGCTGAAAGAAATTTCTCTAGTACCTTTGACTCCAGATGTGGGCACACTTTCAATACATGGTCCCCAATAGTCTCTTTCATGTTGATAAAGGCATGGTTCTTCTTCTATTCCAAGTCCTTTTCCTGGTTTAGGAACATTATTTTTGCATCCTTTGTTTTAATTTCCTCTCGCAGTGCCCTAATGGTTATGGCCTTATCCATGTTCTTACGAGCCACCTATGTGGAGACCTTTACCAATGCATTACTTACTTGCTCATCAGACATAACAGTAGGCTTTACTATTATGTTTCTAGCTTAGGGAGTCTTTCTCAACCTCCTTTACATGCACAAATCCTCACACACATCGAAGTCTGGTTCATCATATGTGTGTGCATCAACCATGATAGTTGCTTCCTTGTGCATACGGTTACCATATCTTCATCCATAAACTCCCAGCCATATAAATCCTTTTGTGTCATAGTGTTATGGAAACATGCATGGATAATTTTACCTATGTCCTCAGCATAGCCCATGATTGGTGCATTGTGTTCTCCACGCATTCTCTTTGTTCTAGGCCCCTTAGGAACTAGAGCTTCAATATTTTGAGTTTGTTCTGACATACCTCGAGTAGTCTCATACGTGGATTCAGTTGTCTCCTTTTTTCCTTCCTCTCCATCCTTCATTTCTTCATCTTTTGATTCCTCTTATGGTTCCTCCTTGCTCTGTGGTTCCTCCTCATATTTAGGTGGTGTAGGAGACCCTGACATGCTTTCCTTGGATTCCTCCACCTCTTCACCCAACTTCAACTTCCTTCTTCTTTTCTCATTTTCTTCCTTCTGTGGAGATAGTCGAGGTGACCTAAGCACTGATTTTGGAGTAGAACCTTGAGTCCTTGTTTTCCTAAATACTCTTATAAAGTAGCACTCTCCTTGAACTACTTCTGGATCCTCTTCTTCTTCCTGCCCATGAGTTAGCATAGTCGCGTGATCTGATTCTCTTTTATCTGATGGCTACCTCATCCTGTGCTCCAAACCACCACTATCCTCACAATCATCCTCCTCATCCTCTACTTTAATTTTCTTAGTGGGCTTAGGCACTGGAATATTCTCCATGGTATGCTTACCCTTCAACAGCCTTGGGAGTACAAACTCATCTTCCACATACTTGTTGTTTTCCATCTTGGGCTTCAGTTGGAGGTACACAAGTGTTTCTCCAATGTCTCCAACATCCAAACTTACTAGATTTATACTCAACACATCTGAAATGAGCCTTTCAATATATGCATTACGTCCTGGATATACATATTTCCTCCTCAGTGTGTGGTAGTCGCAGTCTACCTGTTCTACATTTAATGTTAGGCAGTGCATGTCTAAGAAATGAGCTTCACCTTTGGTAGTGGAAATGAAGAAGAAGAAAGAGGACCCTCCTATTTAAATATCACAGAACAAAATCATTAGTAGAGGATCTCCCCTACCAGCATCGATGGAATCTGCAAAAGAGAAGCCATACCTAGTGGTAAGAAAGAAGCAAGCTACTATACCAAATAATTACACTAGTAATTCTCTTATTCCTAAATCTATTTTTTGTATCAAAAGCTAGTCCTGCGAAATCCTTCACCTCTGCTTAAGCCAAACCAGCCGCTTCTTCTCAACCTGCTACCCCAGTTACCAAGAGTTCTCAAATTCCTAAGGTATTGCAGGCTTCATAATGTAAAACTTATACCATTCCTAGAATATTATCCCCACTTACCCTGTCTCCATTTGATTATGTTGAGCATGCAAATAAAACTAAATTCCAAATCATAGAGATGGAATATTTACAAACACACCCAGCTCAGTTTGAAAGATTCATTGATGTCATCAAGAGTGGTAGTCCCAAATCTAATACTACAAATCCCAATCCTAAAGGCCTACTAATGACACCATCTACACCTCCAAATCATAACATATTAGCCTTTAGTGCATCAAAGACCAAAAAGTAGAGCCATTCTACCTGTCCCTTATTGTCAAAGGCTATCAACTTAATAATTGTATTATAGACTATGGAGCCTCAGAAACTGTCAGTCCCATTAAGGTAACTAATGCCTTAGGAATTACCTTAGCCCATGCAAATGGATCTTGCTATTCCATGGAATCCAAAGAAGTGCTATTCGTGGGGAGAACAAAAGATACATAGGTGGACTTGGCTAATTTTCTAGAGAAGAAGGTATTGCTCACAATTCTGGTGGCTGATATTCTAGCTTCTTTTGGAATGCTCTTAAGTAGAAGATTTTACAGAGATTTAGGTAAAGATATTATGATGGATTGGCCCTTTGCGACCATTCCGGTGAAAGGAGAAATAAAAAAAATTGTTTCCAGTACGTAAGATGAAATATAGGGTACAAAATTTAGATGATTCGAGAGAAAATATATTTTCCAAGATAGTGGAATGGGAAATTATTTCCTCACATCCGAAAGGGACGAAAATCTACCTTTTCTCACTGAAGACGAAGAAAATGAGTCGTGGACTATGGAATTTGATGGGATTCTGAAGCTGGTGTTGTTTTGATCTCACCTTCAGGAAAAAGCCTTCCCTTATTGTAAAGAATTTATTTTGAAATACCAATAATACAATAAAGTGTGAAGCTTTCCTCCTGGGGATGGGTGTTGTCAAAGATATGTGAATCAAGCAATTGAAATATCTGAGTGATGCTGAAGTGATATTCAAGCAGGAAAGAAATAATACCAAGTGAAAAATATAAGACTCTGACACTATAGAAACATGGTATGGGATTTCATTGAGGGATGATTATCTTACGGTGTCAACTTCCTTAGTGACACCACATCCATCCTTTATCAAAGATAAGGTGACCGTGGAGATGTTTTTTAGATCCAGTGTGCCCGATATTGTGAACCATTGTCATGTCTTCAATGATGAAAATCATCTCATATCCTTCTTGGAGTAGAGATAATTTTAATAGCCTCTTCTTTGAAGGGAGTGAGAATCCACATAGAGAGGCGGTGACCAAAAAAGATAAAGATGGAATCAATGGGATTGATGAAAATGGAGTACTCAAGCTTAAGGGGAACAAGATTCCTAAAGGCCTGGTGTAACTGGAAGATATTTTTTATAAACATGGTGTATTCATCAACGAAGTTGGGAAAAGGAGTCATCAAGGTGTACCGATGAGTTTGAGAAGGAAAACATTGGTACCATGGAGCTGTAAACATTAAATCACACACTTTGGGTATTATTTAGTCTCAGTCTCATACTAATATTCATATGGATTTTGAGTGAAGAAAGTACTAAATAACCCCCATCTTTTATCCATTTTACTTTGCTTTTTTTTTTCATTCTCGACCTTCAGCACATGCTTTCCTAGTCTATTTTTATCATCCCACATTGTTGTGCACTTGACTGGGGTTCTCAGGCTAGTACTTGGGCACCCATAAGCAATCTGGTCCAAGTCAGGGTACCTTACTCCTTTTCCCACTTTACTTCCATCTTTCAGGCACTTTCTAACCGTTAGAGATTTCTATATTTTTTTTGGTCAACATCTTTGAGTTTAATTACAAAATTAGAACAAGAAAACCATATAAATATAAAGTTATGAGACCATAATAAGGTACCAAGCACTAATCACTACTATCACCACCTAAGGTTGCATCCATCCAAGGCTCCATTTGCATCCATCAAGCTCCATCACAAAGGACAAAACTATCTCATATGCACCACACATCATAAGAGTGAAGTGTATTCTATTCCATCCACCATTTATTACATTTATACATCTAGTTATAGATCGCTACTTCACAAAGTGTGACTGACACAAGAGAACCTAAGGCATAATTCACACTCACACACACACTCAGAACTACATTTGGGTCTGAAATGTAGTGCAACACTAAGTTAGTAAGTCCACCATTGTGGTTGCTGAGGACAGTTTGACCCCTTTATTTGCATCTTTTATTTTTTAGGGTTTTGATGCTTGGATTGGGGTTTTGTAGGTCTCTTCTTCATTATTGATTATCAATGACATTTGATGTAGTGCAGTGAAATACATGCAACAGGAAGCGAAGACCTTAGATCATCTAGTGACCCTGCAAGTTTGGCTTCTGAACCTCATAAACAGACCAAGGTGCCCATAACTCAGACTATGACACCCCAAGCACCCTAATCCTATCCCAGGTACCCCAGTGCACTCATAATGTTAATATATGCACTTTTATGGGCCTCGACACAGTCATTTTCTCCTCATGTTTCTCTAGTCATCTCTGTGCCACAATCCAACAAGCTCATTGAATAAGCTGAGTTATTTCTAACTCTCCTTACACACTAGGGTTTTACATTTCTACTTTCTTAGTTTCTTGGGCCACTTTCCTTATTTATCTAGCTCTTATTTACTGTTGTGAATTTTAGATTAAACTAATTTAGATCATCTATATATTTTCCATTTTAGTTTAATCATTTTGTTGAACCCGATCGCTTTAACACTTAGAATCCTCATTTTCCCTCTATCATGGATCCTAAAATTCCTGAAATTTATTTGTTTGATTTTCTTAAGATGCATCCTAATTTTCAAGTTGTTCTTTAAAAATACCTAAACACAAGGTATCTCCATAGTGATAAACTGCCGCATCAAGTAAGTGCTATTTTTTATCGTTTATTTGACGACCCTAGTCTTCATGATCCTCCATCTAATCAAACCCTATTAGACTCAATTAAAGCTTTGTCTTATTTATTTCAAGACAAATTTAATGCTATGGAATCCACAATCACATCTCTAAAATTTGAAAGACAACATCTTAAGGGCATTTCTCATGATCATGTTTTTTCTCCTTTTACATCTCATCCTCATTCTATGTCTTCTACATGTGCTCATGTTAGTGAACCTCAAAACTTATCACTTTTCACACCTCTCAAGTTTTCAATCAATTCTCAGCAACATGATATTCTTCTGAAACTCATTACTCATCAATTAATCAACTTTCTATCTACTCATTATTATCCTCCTTATAGGTTATTCAACTATCTAGGTCATCTATATTTAATATCATCGAATCAATGGACAAATGAAAATGATTTCTATGATTTGCAACAAATAATTAAGTATCTTGAGATTCAAGGTTTCATTTCATTCATTGCACAACATTATGTTACATGGTCCTCTCCACTGTTTACATCTTAATGGGTTCTTAAATTTGATTCATCTAATAAGGAAATTCAAGAGCCACCTAAGTAACCACCTACAACATCACCAAGTCAACATACACAACCTCCTTTAACAATTAGTTCAACACCTCTTTCTCTCAAGTCATCCACAACATTACTAGGTTAAATTACACATGCTCCTCTTAAGAATGAGCTCACTCCTCCTCCATTAAAGTTATTTATGTCATCCTTAGGCCATGCTCAGTAATCACCTCCTATGGTTAAACTTGTTATTCCACCATCTGCTATAAACTATACCTGTGTTGATGACTGGGACCCGGATGAAGCTTACTATGATGATGAACCATTTGATGATCACACTCCTCTATCACTTCAGCATCTGATCACGTTTTTCAAAGAAACTACTCCTTACATTGACCCACTTAGAGTCTTTTGACAAAATCTCCATCACTAAATTGATTAACTTAAATATGAATATTTTAGAGTTAATCTAAGAATTACAAAAGTAAATGAGAGCTAAATTAAATAAGGAAAGTGACCCAAACAACAAAGAATTTAGAAATGAAAAACCCAAATGTGCAAGGAGAGTTATA
Source organism: Taxus chinensis (assembly GCA_019776745.2). NCBI lineage: Eukaryota > Viridiplantae > Streptophyta > Pinopsida > Cupressales > Taxaceae > Taxus > Taxus chinensis. The sequence goes on from CM034156.1 coordinate 657,964,259, forward strand.
AAGAACTCAACTTATTCAACAAGACTACTAGACTGTGTCACGGAGATGGCTGGAGAAACAAGAGGAGGAAACGATAGTGCCAAGGTCCAAAAAAGTGTAGATATGAGTAATCTGAGTGGACTGGGGTGCCTAGATGAGAATCAAGGTGCCTGTGGGTACCATAGTCTAAGTTCAGATCACCCTTTTCTATGCAGCAGGTCTAAAAACCAAATTTGTAGGACTGCAAGGTGATGTGAATCCTTCGCTATCTGTGGCGTGTATTTTGATGCATTGTGCCAGATGTCGTTGATAATAAGTGATGACAGAGAGACCTGAAAAATCCAAAAACAAGAATCAAACCCTAAAAAAGAAAAATGCAAATGAAGGGGTTGGATTATCCTCAGTGGCCACAATGGAGGACTTACTAACTGAGCGTTGCACTACATTTCAGACCCAAATGTAGTTCTGAGTGTGTGTGTGTGTGAGAATTATGCCCTAGGTTCTCTTGTGCTAGTCACACTTTGTGAAGTAGCGAGCTATAAATAGATGTAGAAACATAATAAAATGGTGGATAGAATATAATTCCCTCCTATGATGTGTGATATAGATGAACCAATCTTGTCCCTTGTGATGGAGCTAGATGGATGTAAATGGAGCCTTGGATGAATGCAACCTTAAGTGATGATAGTAGTGACTAGTGCTTGGTCCCTCATTATGGTCTCATAACTTTATATTTATATGGTTCTCTTGTTCTCATTTTGTAATTAACCCCGAAGAGGCTAACTACTAAAAATATAGAAAGTTCAAATGAATAGAAAGTTCCCAAAAGATGGAAGTAAAGTAGGAAAAGGATTAGGGTGCCAAGGTTAGTACTGGGGTTCCTTCCGACCATATAAGAAGCAAGAAGTAAAAAAAAATACAACAAAGACGTCAAAATCAATGACAAGAAAAACATTTTTTGGAAACAAATACACCATACTAACATGCAGGTACATCACACACATCGACAACTACACACACGTTTATGCCTTAGGTTAACTCTCATCACTTTTTTATCTTTTGCATCTTTAGTTTCCATGATTCATCATCTTTTTGTTACTCCACAATTTTTCTAGTCCTTCGACGTGTTTTCTACATCACTCTACATGGATATCATATACACATCTCTATCTACTTTATGTTATTGAGCATTCCCCTCACCAACATAAAGTGGGGGAAAATGAAGAAACTAAATCACACACTTTGGGTATTATTTAATCTCGGTCTCATACTACTATTCATATGGTTTTTGAGTGAAGAAAGTACTAATTAACCCCCATATTTTGGCCATTTTATTTTGCTTTTTTTTGTCATTCCTGACCTTCAGCACATACTTTCCCTGTATTTTTTTATCATCCCACATTTTTTTGCACTTGACTGGGGCATCTAGGCTGGTACTGGGGTGCCCACAAGCACCTTGGTCTCGGTCGGGGTGCCATGATCATTTTCCCACTTTAATTCTATCTCTCAGGAACTTTCTATCCATTTGAGATTTCCATATTTTTGGTGGTCGGCATATTCGGGGTTAATTACAAAATTAGAACAAGAGAACCATATAAATATAAAGTTGTAAGACCATAATGAGGTACCAAGCACTCATCACTACTATCACCACCAGTTGAGAAGAGAATACTTATTAGAAGGCACACCAGAGGTCTGCGCAGGAAAATAGGGGCATGTTCAAAGGCAGCGAACGGATAAAGGAAACATGTGTGTACGGAGGATAAGTTCATATTTTGGGACTTAGCCATTTTTGCACATGAGGATCTATTTTTAGAGATGGTGTGCAAGAGTGCATAAACAAGGTAGAGACTCGTGCGCCATGCATTGGCTATTTTTGGAGGATTGGACTACAAAGCACTTTTCATGGATGTGGGCTAAGAATAGGTTTATCACTATCAGTTAACTAAAGGAATTCTATTATTAGCACACTTTCATGTGGGGCTATGGATGTAAAAAGAACATAGCTAATAATAGCATGCAACCTATTTTAGGATCAGATAAGCGATGAAGAGAAAGTACACACCCTTATAAATATGTAGTGAACTACATAGTTAGAATATATATAAAAGAATGAGTAGAGAGATAAATAATATATGTATGTATGTGTGCAAGACTGGACTACTATATCAAATCTGTGTGCGTGTATGGGCATAGAATTCCATTAATGTAAGAAGCTTTTGTGTAATTGTAATATTTAATATAATGGAGGATATAGGTTGAATCTAAGTGTTAGTTCTATGTGTATTTGGATCTAGTATGTTCCTAATTTCATCATGGATAATACTTAATTTTTTTCTCCCTTAGATATAGATATGGCATGCTCTATAGAATGATGTATTAATAATAGAACTGCATGTATTAATTCTTCATCATGTTAACATCCTACAACAACAACCCTAAAGAGGGGCCTAGTACCTTTACACGCTTCGAGTGAGCACTAAGTCTAGGATGAGTGTTGTTCCAGTGTGCCTAGGGTCTTACTAGGGAATTCTAGGCTACATCATTGGTTCCATTATCCGGGACCTATTTTTCAGTTGTTTTCAGGATGGTTCACGATGAAGACATATTGGTTGACCTCTAGCAAGTGTTTGAAGAGTGGATACATGATCTAGAAGAAGAATACACATGGTAGGTTCAACACTAGATTCAATTTTAACACACGCACTGTGGGTGGTGCAAAAACTGTATGACAGTTTATATGAGAGATTCTTTCTATTTTCGCAGTATCTTGTATGAGTGGATGGTTACATATCTAAGTGGAACTGGAGGTATCGGGCACTTATTTGGACACAAGAATAATTTCAAGCCCTTTATGATGCTGATTTGATTTGGAATTGAGTTGTGGATATGTGGTTTCATGGTGTTTTGAACAGTTATATTTTGGAGTACTCAATTTCCACTTATTCGTGTCTAGAAGTAGCAGAATTCCAATTTTTACGATATCCAAGGGGAACTTACCTACAATCCATTCCACTGGCGCTTAATATCTTAATGGTAACTTTTGAATTTGGAGAGACAAACCTGATGTCTAACTAAACCCTAACACATGTGGGGGCAAGAGTAGGTTTGGTGAAAGATGCCAGACCTAGCGGTAGAAAGGAATAGAGAGGAAAGGTGGATTAAGTATAATGAGGTGTGAGAGAGGGAGATCGAGAAGCAGTGGGAGGTTGCAGAAGTGGATGGCGTTGTGGAGAAAGGTAGTTCAGGAAGGAGTTTAAGTTCACACAGAAGATGTGGAAGCCAGAACCTCAGGAACTCCCCTAATTGGGAAAACCATGACAAGGAACCCTCCTCAACCTCATGTAGAAGTGCAGCTAGTAAAGACAACCTAGGCCACAGACGTGCATCTGAACCTACCTGATAACCTAGCCCTTGTGCTTGTTTTCTACTATCTAGTATGACAAGTAGTTGTCAAGTTCATTTTGGGAAGTAAGAGAGTAGGAGTAAGTTAGAAAGTAAGTACATCAATGGATAGGGATGATTTTTTCATTTTATTTGGGGGTACATTTTTTCAGGTGCATCATTAACATAGAACACAAGCGCGTAGAATTTTGGATTTACTTCTAGGAAGTGGAACTACTTCACAGAATGTAGGGGTTCAGTATAGTACTACTTTTGGAGCACAGGGGAGTACATCTACAGGTCCTATTCCAGCCATAGGTGGAGGATCAGGAGGTATAGGTGGTTCTAGTTCCAGTGGATCTGGTGGTTCTAGAGGTAGAGGAACACAAGAGGTTCTGTATCAGGTGGGCAAGGCCCACACCAACCCCAGAATATTTACATGGAGATGTCTCTTCGTCTCCCAGAGTATAGAGGCATAGAAGATGTTGTTGAACATGTGCACATGTGTGAAATATTGTGGTATGTGAAAAGGAATCACGACCTCTGATCGCAAGGCAAGTCAATTTTTTACCACATTATAGGGACGTGCACACAGTTAGTATAGGAATTTTGACCCAGATCAAACTTGCGTGGATTATGCAGCATTGAAGGATGTTTTCTTAAAAGAGTTCTATATCCTACAGAATTTGAGCAGAAGAGTATAAGTGCACTCAATGATATCAAGTAGAGGCACTACTGAGAGTGTACATGAGTATGATGCCCATTTTAAAAAACTTCTATCTAAATTGTCTTATGAAATTAACACAAGCCAACATGCACAATGGTTCATTGGAGGATTGACTACACCATTTAGAAGGGTGCTGTCACATAAGACCTACACTGATCTGTGTGAAGCATTGGAGGCAGCCCTAATTGCATGAGGAAATTGGGAGTATTGACAATGGTGTTAGCCTATTCTTAGAAGAACAGATTGTAGTTATGGTAAAGTAGTTAGAAAAACTATCAGCAAATTTCACTCATGAAACGTGCTCGGGGATTTGGTGTATAGATTGTGAAGTAGAAGGTCACACCAAGGATAGTTGTCCTCATAGATCTATATGTTCATTATTTGTTAGACTGTGAGATCTGTCATTTGAATCATGATGGTAGCCAGTGTCCTTTGTTACAGTGCTTGATAAGGAAGAATGTATCTTGTTACTATAAGAATTTTCCGGTCAACAACTCATGATACTGAAGAATGTAGATTGATTGGTCAGATCCATGATGCCATAGACATTGGGGTATGAAATACAACTGTAACAGGTAATTCTAAAGGAAATAATGAGCACCAGGATCAGGATCACAATCAAACATGCTATGACAAGAATGAGGGGCGTTTTAACGAAGGATGTGGAAGAGGATGCAGGTTATTGAGGTGGATATAGAGGATGAGGCCATGGTGTAGGAAGAGGTGAGTTCCCTTGATGAACATGTTATATATGTGGGTCTCCTGATCCCTATAGGGTGTGAATGTCCTCATAATATCACATGTTCTTTCTATGGAATGAATCATAGCTATGAGGATTTCCCAAACTTATATGAGAATATTAGAAAACAACATAAGCAAGAGAAAAAATTCATAGGGATGGTTAGAATCTAGTGCATGGTGGAAAATCAGTGGATTCCCAAGTTATCACCAGTTTGAGGCATTAACCATGAAATATTACCACATGAGCTGAAGTGACACGCACAAAGATGCATTGCACCAGAAGCCTACAATCACCAAGGATGAGGTTTTGCATGTGAGGTACCTAGGTCCTACTCATCAGAAGGAAGTCTATCAAGAGACCATAGAGGTCCTCAAAAATCTTACAGGTGAAATACAGTTCTTAAAAGAAATAGTAAAAAATATAGAACAAAAGATAGGAAGTAGGCAAGGTCCCATATGATATGGATGACATAAGAGAAGTATGCTAAAATACTATGCCAGGAGAATATTATTCCATTATTAGGAAATTGGTTGAAGGGGAACACTCTATGCACAAGTACTGAGAATGAATGGAATATCTTACATGCAAATATTCCCCCTGATAGCATTGACTACGATAAGGAGATTACTCTGAATGTTGTTTTGGATGGATGGCTCTTGAGCAATATATTGATTGATACAAGTGTGGAAGTAAATGTTCTTACGTTAGATGCATGGGTGTAAATGGGGAGACCTCCATTACATCCATAATCTAATGTGTTGTTTATGAGAAATAGGACTAAGGCCACTCCCATAGGAGTTTTGAAGGATGCATCTATAACAATACAAGGGGCCAAATTCATTAGGGATTTTGAGGTATTAGCGCTCACGGAAGAAGATAACTTTCCATCTTTACTTGGGCGCCCTTGGTGTTATGCAAATAATGTTGATTTAAGGTTCAACAAGGGATACATCAGTTTTGAAAACAAGGAGGAAAGAGTTGTAATCCCCTTAATAGATGGAAAATCTACACCGTATGTTGAGCCTTTGAGTGAAGAGGACTTAAACAGAAATTTATGTGCACTATTCAAGACCTAGAGGTCATTGAGCCATCAAAGGAGGGAATCCTTCAGTGGGAAGATCACAATCTATTAGTGATACTACGAGTATTTATTGTGATAATTGGGCTCACGGTACTTATGAACTAGTAGGACATGCAGTAAGAAGTGTGATTGCATAGAAAAATGGACTTCACTCTGTTTAACGAATAGGTAGCTCAATACCTTGGTATATTGGGGCAGAAGATCTTCCTGTGTTATTGCAAGCCATGGATGCACAGTGGATAGATCAAGTTCAAGAGAATGAACATGTTAGCATATACCTTACGTGGGACGATATCGCGTTGGTGGGTAGTTCATAGAGATAATCTTATGGAATGGAATGAAATCAAAATCACACTATCTACTAGGTTCTTTAGGAGCAATGCACCTACGTAGATATGCACTTATCATGGTAATCAACCTATTCAACATCACATTCAGCAGTGTGAGAGACTCTAGATAATTGGGACATGAAGCATTACCACCTTCACTCTGGGTGCATAAATTATATTCCACCCTACAAGGATGCGCATGTGCACTTGGTATGTATATGCATAAGCTACATAGAGAGACTGGAAATTGAAAGAATTTGATTGCAAGAATGATCCAGACCTTTGACTACTTCTCTTCCAAACCTCCAGTAGAAGAGGCATTAAAATTTGTCAAGTGCTTAACTATGGGGGATAGTGAAAAGGTGGAAGAGCTCATTTAGGAATTATTTGGTGAAACAGAGTCGGGAGCGTGTTTTGAAGAAGAAGAAGACATGGACTCCATACTACTAGAACATGCTTTCCTTGAGAAAGAAAAAGGAAATATGGTCTACATAGTGGATGACGAGGAAGTTGAAAACTATGGATGTCGATCATTCACAAGGAATGCACGAGGTCTTGGACAGTGCAAATAAGGATACGCGTGCATATCATGAACCAATGAAGACAAAGAAAGTAAATATAGGGTCAAAAGCTGAGCCTAAGGAGGCATAATTGGAGCCTAAGACTTAGAAGGCTAAAATATGGAGTTATTATGGGATTATCAGGACTTATTCCCTTGAGGGTATCATGAACTTAAAGGTGTGCATGAATCACTAGGGGAGATGAAGATAAAACTTAAAGGTGTGTGCCCAATTAGAAAGAAAAACCTTATAGAATGAACCCTAACTTACATGAAAAGGTCAAAGAGAGATTGATAAAATGTTGAAGTTTGGAATCATTTGACCCTGGATGAGTCAGAATGGGTTAGTCCAATGGTGATCAGTATCAAAAAGGATGGTCAGATTAGAATCTGTGTAGATTACAGGGAGCTGAATGTAGCATGTGTCACATACCCCTTTCCTATGCCATTCACTGAGGAAATACTGGAAGGCATGGCAGGGTATGAAATCTATTCATTTACAGATGGGTTTTCTGGGTATCATCAGGTTAGGATTGCCTAGGAGGATTAGGAAAAGACAACTTTTACTACTGAATGGGGAAATTTTTCCTATACTGTGATGCCCTTCTGGACTGAAGAATGCACTTGATGTATTCTCGTAGATAGTTGTTCAGGCATTCAAATATTTTATTCACAACTTCTTACAGGTTTATTTAGATGATTGGATAGTATATGGGCTTGTTAAGGATCACTGTGACAATCTATGCCTAATGTTTGAACGATGCAGATAGTTAAGTATCTCTTTGAACATCAAGAAGTCCATATTTGCTACACCATTTAGAATACTATTAGGTCACATAATTTACAAGGAGGGTTTGTTAGTTGATCCAGCTAAGGTTTCAGTCATTCTAGGCCTGGAAGCACCTACCAGTCAGAGTGAGGTGCATGGATTTTTGGGTCACACAGGTATTATAGAAAATTCATAAAGGGATATGTTAAAGTTGTAGCACCCTTGGAGGAGTTACTGAAAGGAAAGGGTACATTCTATTGGGGAGAACCGCAGTAACACATGCATTTGAGATATTAAAAGAAAAACATACTACCATGCCTATTCTTCATTTTCGTTCATGGGACAACCATTTCATGTACATGTGTGGAAGGCCATCGTAGTGTTAGCTCAGCCTGGAGTGGGTATTATGGATCATCCTATTGTTTTGCTAGTTGAAAACTGACTCCTACAAAACAGAATTACACAACTACAGAAGCGCAAAGTTTTGTCAATTATTTATGCACTACACAACAGGTATCTGCTAGCTACACCATTTGTATTCTATAGATCACATGGCCTTGAAGTAGAATGTATTATAGATTATCATATCTGTTTTGGTGGTATTGTAGGTGGCCACTATGTAGGTGATGCTATTGCATGTAAGATCCTACTTGCCAAATTATGGTGGGAGATATTGTATAAATATTCTAAGGCATATTGGCACTAGGCGTGTGATCAAGATTGTATATTAGGGAAACCCTATAGGAAAACTAGTATTGACAAAGAGATGAGATCATTTCAGCATCTAGACCAAACTAGTGCAGAAGAGATGAGAAATGGCCTATTGACTTTGTAGGACCTATTTCACTAGCCGTGTGTAGGACTAGATTGCGCTATATCATTACTTCCACAGATTATCTCACAAGGTGGGCAGAAGTAGCACTTACGAAGGACTATACAACAGCTAGGTTTTTATGGGAAAATATTCTTACAAGGTATGGATGTCCTTTGAGTCTTAACAAGTGATTAGGGAACACACTTTTTGAATGAGACAATCATGATCCTATTAGATGAATTTATGGTTGCACACCATAAGACCACACCTTACCATCCTCAGGAAAATGGAACTACTGAGGATTTCAACAAAATTTTGAACCAAACGTTGACAAAAATTTGTGATGTCTGAACAAAGGATTGTGATGAAAAAGTGTCTGATGTACTTTGGGCATATAGAAAATTTATAAGAGATTGAACAAACCCACACCATTTCAGTTAGAGTTTGGCACAAAATCCATTCTTCCTATAGAATTCATGTTACCTTCTTTGTGTATTGTGCACACTGGAGGTATAGTTGATGAGTAAGCCTTAGAAGAATGGATTGAGAAGATGATTTAGCTGAATGAGAGACAAGCCATAACATATTGGAGTCAGAAGTAAGAAAATGCTAGGAAGAAAGCATGGCATGACAGAAACATAAGGGATAAGAAGTTTGATGTTGGAAAAATGGTACTTCTTTATGAATCTAAGTTCTTGTGCCATCCAGGAAAACTTAAGGTTTATTAGTTGCTGCCATATTTCATCACTTACATACTTAAATTAGGTGCTTTCCAGTTAGAAGCACTTGATGGAACATGACTACCTAGTTACTTTAATGGGATAGGTTGAAGACCTACTATAAATAAGTCTTCTTGGTTTTTGTAATAAGGCAATGTTTCCATTTAGATTGGGGTTTTCCTTCTGTATTTCCTTCATTTTCACTATGCTTTATCAATTTAGTTATTGTTCTTATGTAATAAGTTTGGTTGCACGGGTGAAGCTAACTACAATATGGAGTATGTTTATGCGCAAAGGAATGCACATACTTTTAGTGTGGGTTGGTTTTCGATACCTAGGTACAATACTGTGGGAATTGGAAGGTGAAAAGAATAAGCTCCTACAGGTGATTTTCAAGTCAAAATATTTGTTGATCAGAGAACACTTGATAGAAGTCACATAAGAATTTCACATAGGGAAACATGTCATATTCAAAGGTATGAACGGATAGGGAGAGCACACGCACAGAGGATAATTTCAGTTTCATGACTTAGCCATTTTTGAGTATGAAGGTCTATTTTTAGAAGATGGCATGCAGAGCACACAAACGAGGAAGGGCACATGCATGTCATGCATTGTATATTTCTAGAGAATTGGATACAAAATGGATCTGCAAAAGATAGGATTATCACATTGGCACACTTGCATGTGTGGTTAAGTTTGTAGGTGAAGAAGCAATAAATGCATCAAAAATTTTAAAATCTATATAAGGATGGGATGTGAGTTCATTATTACTGTTGCGATTAAGATAACCTATTTTTAGGATTGGATAAGCGGTGAAGAGGGAAAGTCCCCACCTTTTATATTTGTAGTGAACTACCCAGTAAAGATAGATATATAGAGAGACGTTCATATAGGTGGTGAGTATACATAGGAGATATGTGTATGTGGATTACTGTATTAGATCCATGTGCACATAGGCATAGATTCCACTATTGTAAGAAGCTTCTGTGTTATCATTATTAGTAATTTATGGAAGATATTGGCTGAATCTTAGTGACATTCCTGTTAATTGAGTTTTGTATGTTCTTGATTCAATCATGACTATTGTTTAAATCTATCTTTCTTAGATCTAGATCTATCATGCACTATAGAATGATTTTTTAATTATGGATCCATATGATGTAAGTATTCATCATGCTAACATCTTATTACAATAACCCTAAAGAGGGACCTGAGACCTTTGCGTTTTTGGGTGAGCATTCATGCTAGGTTGAGTGATGTGCCAACACGTCTAGGGTCTTACTGGTAAATTATAGGCTACATCATTGGTTCCATTCGAGGCCTCTTTTTCAGTTGTTCCCAGGATGGTTAACAATGAAGACATACCAGTTAACTCTAGCAAGTGTTGAGGAGTGGATACATGATTTAGAGGAAGAATACACATGAAGATTCAGCACTGGATCAGAGTTTAATGCACACACTTGGGTGGAACAAAATCTGTATGACATTTTATATGAGATATTCTTTACTATTTTCTTGATAGATTTGTACGAGTGGCTAGTTGCTTATGCGTCTAAATGGAATTATAGATATCAAATGAATTTGTTTGTATAGAGGAAGAATTTCAAACTCTTTATGATTTTGATTTGATCTAGACTCGCGCTGATCTGGATATGTGGGACAAGGTGTTTTAAAAATTAATATCCTAGAGTATTCAATTTCGACATACTCTTGCCTAGAGGTAGCTGAATTCTAGTTTTTGCAGTATCCCAGAGGGACATATTTACAAGGTATTCAACTGGAAATCAAGATCTTGATGGTAAACTTAAATTTAGAAGACAAACCTATGTGCTAGCTCACCCCACCATGCACGGGGGTAGGAAAAGGATTGGTGCAAGATGGAGGACTTAGCAGAAGAAAGGAAAAGAGAAGAATGGTTGCTTAAATATAATGAGGTGCTGAAGAGGGAGATAGAAAAATAGTGTGACATTACAGAGTAGATGGTATTATGGAGAGAGATGCCTCGTGAAGGATTTAGAGTTCACAAAGAAAAAGTGGAGCCAGAGCATTAGAAACTAACCCATCTAGGAAAGCATCACAGGGAACCCTCCTTGGCCTCACAAGGAAGTGTGCCAGTAGATTAACGACCTGGGCCATAGGTGTGCATCTGAACCTACCTGATAACTTAGTGCTTGTGCTTGGTTTTCTTGTATCTAGTATGAAAAATAGTAGAGAGTGAATTTGTGGAAGGAAGAGAGCCATAGTAAGTTAGAGAGAAAGCACTCCAATGGAAAGGAAAATGGATTCATCATTGTTTGGTGGGAAAATTTTCAAGTATGTAATTCACAAAGAATGAGTGTGCCAAATGTTGGATTCACCTCTGGAAGTGGAACTACTTCGCAACCTATAGGGGTTTAGTATAGTACTACTATCAGAGCACAAGGGAGTACATCTACAGGTCCTATTCCAACTACAAGTGGAGGATCAAGAGGTATAGGTGGTTCTAGTTCTAGTGGATCTGGTGGTTCTGGAGGTAGAGGAAACACATGAGATTTTGGATCAGGTGGGCAATGTCTGCACCAACCTCAAAATATTTATATGGAGATGTCTCTTTGTCTCCAGTGAATAGAGGCATAAAATATGCTGCTGGGCATGTACACATGTGTGAATTATTATAGTGCACAAAAGGGATCACGGCTTCTGAGAGTAAGGAATATCAATTTTCTACCACATTACATGGACGTGCACATAGTTGGTACAGAAGTTTGACCTTGATCAAACTTGCATTGATTATGCAGCTTTGAAGGATGCTTTCTTAAAAGAATTCTATATCCCGAAGTTTGATCAGAAGAGTATAACCGTGCTCAAATATATCAAACAAGGCACTACTAAAATTGTATGTGAGTATGATTCCCATTTTACAACACTTCTATTTAAGCTTTCCTATGATATTCACATAAGCCAACATACACAATGGTTCATTAGAGGATTAAATACCCCATTTAGAAGGGCATTGTCACATAAGACATACACTGATCCACATGAAGCATTATAGAAGCATTTTGTGTTGAGGCAGTTGGGAGCATTGACACTGGTGCTAGCCCATTCTTACAGGCACAGATTACAGCCATGGAAAAGTAGTTAGAGAAACTATCAGAAAATTCAGCCCATGAAATGCATGCTTAGGGATTTGGTGTATAGATTGTGAAGTGGAAGGTCACAAGAAAGATAGTTGTCCCTGCACATATCCATACATTCATTACTATTAGACTATGAGATCTGCCATTTGAATCATGATTCTAGCCATTGTCCTTTATTACAACACACAATAAGGAAGAACGTATCCTATTATTGTAAAAATTTTCAGTCCACAACCCATGACACTAAAGATTGTAGATTGATTGGTCAGAATCTACGATGCTATATACCTTGGGGTATGACAGAAAAATGTATGTCAGATAATTCTAAGGGAAACGAGAATGAGCACCAGGATTGAGATCACAATCAAATGCATGCTATGACAAGAATGATGGGAATTTTGAAGGGGGTCATGGAAGAGGAGTGTGGGTATCAAGGTGGATATGGAGGGCGAGACCATGGTGGAGGAAAAAGTGCAAGTTCCCTTGTGGAAAATGTGTATACATATAGATCTCCTAATCATTATAGGTGTGAATGTCCCCATAATGTTACATGTTCTTTCTGTGGAAAGAATCACAGCTATGAGGAGTGCCCATACTTGTATGAGCATCTTAGTAAGACAACATAAGAAACAGAACAAAGGTGTAGGGATAGTTAGAATCTAGTGCATGCAGTGGAGAATCATTGGATACCCAAGTTAGCACTAGAACCTGAGGCATTAACCATGAAATATTACAACATGATCTGAAGTGGCGCACGTGCCAAGAGAGGCATTGTGCAACTAGGACACCTACAGATTACCAAGGAGGAGGTTTTTCATGCAAGATACCCATATCCTTCTCATCAAAAGGAGGTCTATCAAGAGACCATGGAGGTCCTCAGAAATCTTAAAGGTGAAATATAAGTACTCTAAAAGAGAATTCACAGAAAGGTAGAACAAATAAAAGGAAGCAGGGAAAGGTCTCCATCTGAATATTGATGAAATAAGAGAGGTCTGTAAAATGCTATGCCAAGAGAACATTAATCCATTATTAGGAAATTGGTTGAAGGGGAATAATCCTATGTGCAAGCACTGAGAATGAATGGAAAATCCTACATGTAAATATCTCCCCTTGATAGCATTGACCACGACAAAGAGATCACTCTTGAATGTCTGTTTTGGATGGATGGATTGCTGAGTAATATATTGATTGATACAGGTGTGGAAGTAAATGTTATTAAATTAGATGCATGGGCACAAATGGGGAGACCTCCATTGTAGCCATCATCTAATGTGTTGTTTATGGTAATTCGGACTAAGGCCACTCCTATAGGAGTTTTTAAGGATGCATCTATAACTATATAAGGGGCCAACTTCACGGGGGATTTTGAGGTACTAGCACTCATGGAAGAAAGACAACTTTCCATAGCTTTTCTTGGGTGCCCTTGGTGTTATGTGAATAATGCTGACTTGAGGTTCAATAAGGGGTACATCTAAATTTGAGAACAAGGAGGAAAGAGTTATAATCCCTTTAACAGATGGAATGTCTACACCATATGTTGAGACCGTTGAGTGAGGAGGACTTAAATAGAAACTATGTGTGTGCACATCATTCAGGATCCAAAGGTCAATGAGCCATCAAAGGAGTAAATCCTTCAGTGGGAAGATTCTCAATCTATTAGTGATACTACGAGTATTACTTATGATAATTGGGCTCATAGTACATACAAACTAGTAGGGCATGAAGGTGAAGAAGCATGATTGTCACACGTAAGAATGGACTTCAATCTGTTAGATGTATAGGTGGCTCGGTACCTTGGTATATTGGGATAGAAATATCTTCCAGTATTCTTGCAAGCCATGGAAGCATAGTGGATAGACCAAGTCAGAGTTAAGAGAACATGTTATCATATACTTTGTGTGGGACATCAACGTACGCTAGTGGGTAGTTCATAGAGATAATCTTATGGACTGTAAGTGAGATTAGAATTGCACTATATACTCAGGTTTTTAAGGAGCAATGCACCTACTGCAGATCTAAACTTATAATGGTGATCAATCATGTTTAACATCACATTCAGCAGTGTGAGAGACTCTTGATAGTGGGATAGGAAGCATTACCACCTTCACTCTGGGTGCATAAATTGTATTCCAACTCTATAAGGATGTGAATGTGTTTGGTATGTATATGCAAAGAACTCACATAGAGAGATTGGAAATTGGTAGAATTTGATTGACAGGACTGATCCAAACGTTTGACTACTTCTCTGACCAAACCTCTAGTCAGAAGAGGCATTACAATTTGTCAAGCACTTAACTATGGGAGATAGTGCAAAGGTGGAGGAGCTCATTCAGGAATTTTTTGGTGAGACTAGGGTCAGGAGAGCACTTTGAAAATGAAGAAGAAATGGACACTCTATACTATTTGAGCGTGCTTTCCTTGAGAAAGAAAAAGGAAATATGTTGTATATAGTGGATGATGAGGAAGGTGAGAACCTAGATATCAAAAATTCACAAGGGGTGCATGCACAGGTCTTAGATAGTTCAGACTAAGGATACACACTGCATACCATGAACCAATGAAGACAAATAAAGGTAAATATTGGGATCAGAGGATGATCCTAAAGAATTCATAATTGGAGACTACTGGTTAGAATCAGAAGTGATCAAAAATTATTGAATTACTACAGGGATTATTAGGACTTATTCCCTTGGGGGTATCAAAAAATTAAAGGTGTGCATGACTCACTTGGGGAAATGAATATAAATCTTAAAGAAGGTGTGTGACCTAGTTAGAAAGATATATTATAGAATGAATCCCAATTTGCATGAAAAGGTACAGGAAGATATTGATAACATGTTGAAAGTTTGGAATCATTCAACCCTCTAGATGAGTCAGAATGGGTTAGTCCTATGGTGATAAGTATTAAGAAGGATGGTCAGAATTTGAATATGTGTCGATTATAGGGAGTTGAATGTTGCATGTGTCACAGACCCCTTTCCTATGCCATTCACTGAGGAAATACTAGAAGGAGTGGAAGGGCACAAAATCTATTCATTTACAGATGAGTTTTCTAGAATATACATCAGATTAGGATTGCCCAGGAGTATCAGGAGGATAAATTTTCTATTGAATGAGGTAGC
Source organism: Taxus chinensis (assembly GCA_019776745.2). NCBI lineage: Eukaryota > Viridiplantae > Streptophyta > Pinopsida > Cupressales > Taxaceae > Taxus > Taxus chinensis. The sequence goes on from CM034156.1 coordinate 657,979,606, forward strand.
TTTTCCTATACTCTAATGCCTTTTGGATTGAAAAACACACCTGCTATGTATTCTCATAGATAGTTGTTCAGTGCATTCAAAAATTTTATTCACAACTTCTTTCAGGTGTATCTAGATGTTTGGAAAATATATGGGCTTATAAAAGATCATTGTGACAATTTGTGCTCAATGTTTGAATGATGCAGATAGTTGAGTATCTCTTTAAACATCAAGAAGTGAATATTTGCTACACCATTTAGAAAACTGTTAGGTCACATAATCTGCAAAGAGGGTCTACTGGTTGATCCAGCTAAGATTGCATTCATTCTAGGCCTAGAAGTGCCTAACAGTTAGAGTGAAGTGCATGGATTTTTGGGCCACACAGGGTATTATAGAAAATTGATAAAGGGGTATGCCAAAGTTATCACACCTTTGGAGGAGTTACTGAAAGGAAAAGGTAAATTCTATTGGGGAGATCCACAATAGCGTGCATTTGAGATATTAAAAGAGAAACTTACTACCATGCATATTATGCATTTTCCTTCATGGGACCAACCATTTCATGTACATGTGGATGCCTCTGGCATAGCCATTGGCGTAGTGCTAACTCAACCTGGAGAAAGTATTATAGATCATCTTATCTATTTTTCTAGTAGAAAGTTGACTCCTACAAAATATATTTACACAACTATAGAGTGTGAATATTTATCAATGATCTATGAACTACACAAGTTTAGACAGTATCTGCTGGCTACACCATTTGTATTCTATACAAATCACATGGAATTGAAGTATTTTTTCAACAAGCCCGTGTTACAGGGGTGCATATGTAGATGGGTAATATTATTTCAAGAATTTGATTTCACATTTGTGGTCAAACCAGGGAAATGTAATTCTGGACTAGACCACTTTTCCAGAATACATTCAGGAGAGGAAGCACAGACAATTGAAGAAACCATGCCATATGCACAATTATAAAGGATACAATGCACGCCATCGGAATTAGAAGGCATTGTTGTGTTTCTACGAACTGGTATGGCACTAGAAGGAATGAAGGCCTTAGAAAAGAAACAACTTGTTATACGTGCAACACCTTTTATGTTGATCAATGGTGACCTATACAAATCAGGCATATATGAAGTATTGCGTCGTTGTGTATTGGAGCATGAGCGCATAGATATTATGGAGGAATCTCATAGTGGTATTATAGGTAGCCACTATGAGGGTGATACTACTGTGCGCAATATCTTACTCACTAGGTTATGGTGGGAGACCCTGTATAAATATTGTAAGGCGTGTGATCATTGTCAACATCTAGGAAAAATAGGGCAAAGAGATGAGATTCCTTTAAGACCTATTTCTTGTGTAGAACCATTTGAGAAATGGGCTATCAACTTTGTAGGACCTATTTCACTGATCGTGTGGAGGACTTGATCATGCTACATTATTACTTGTACAGATTATCTCACAAGGTGGGCAGAAGCATCACCTACGAAGGATTGTACAGCAGCTACAACAACTAGGTTTCTATGGGAAAAGTTTCTTACAAGGTATGGATGTCCCTTGATTCTGACGAGTGATAGGGAAACAAATTTTTTGAATGAGAAAATCAGAATCTTATTAGATGAGTTTATGATTGCACACCATAAGACTACACCTTACCATCCTTAGGAAAATGGAACTACCGAGGCTTTCAACAAGATTTTAAGCCAGACCTTGAAAAAAAAATTGTGATGTTGGAAGAAAGGATTGGGATGACAAAGTATCTATTGTAATTTGGGCATATAGAATAACATATAAGAGGTTGAACAAAGCCACACCATTTCAGTTAGTGTTTGGCGCAGAAGTAGTTCTTCATATGGAATTCATGTTACCTTCTTTGTGTATCGCGCGCTAGAGGTCTAGCTGATGAGCAAGCTTTAAAATAACAGATTGAAAATATGATCCAACTGGATGAAAGATGAGTAATAGCACGTTGGAGTCAGAATCAAGAAAAATCCAAACATAAAGCATGGCATGATAGACACATCAAGGATAATAAGTTTGAGATTGGACAAATGGTGTTTCTTTATGACTCTAAGTTCTTGCACCATCCAGGAAAACTTAAGGTACATTGGTTGGGGCAGTATTTTATCACTTACATCCTTGAAACAGGCACTTTCTAGTTAGAAGCACTTGATGGAACACGAATAATTGGTTACTTTAATGAGAGTAGGCTAAAGACCTACTATAAATAACTCTTCTTGGTGTTTGTAATAAGGAAGTGTTTCCCTTTAGATTAGGTGTTCAATTTTGTATTCCTTTCATGTATTTCATTCTTCATCACTATTCTTTGTCAATTTAGATGTTGTTCCTGTGTAATAATCACATTTATGTATGTGAAGCTAATTACTATTTAAATAATTTTTATGCACAGAGGACTGCACATGCTTTTAGTGTGGGGTGGTTGTTGATGTCCAGGTACAAGACTGTTGTAATTGAATGGTGAAAGGAATAAGATGCTATGGGTGTTATTCAAGTTAAAGGATTTCTTCTAAAAAGTGACCAAATATGGAGATGAATGAAGGGATAGTATAACGCGAGGTAAGCGGAGGCCATAACAACTACCAGTGGAAGGTGTAGTGACGAGGTACTCGGGCGCAAGGAAGCACGCTAAAGAGAAGTTTGTGACCAGAGCGTAGGAAGGCATGCTAGAAGGTTATAGATAGGGTGTGAAGATGTATTACATGGAAAGAAAAAAATTGGTAAATGAATGAGAGGACATTTGGTAGGTGAAGGAGCAATAAATGCATCAAAATTTGAAAATCTATATAAGGATGGGATGCGAGTTCATTTTTACCGTTGTAATTAAGAGAATTTGAAAAGAGGCTAAGTGTGAAAGAGTTGAGCAATCATGTTGAGGTATGAAGAGTGTGAAACCAGATGTGGAAAGGAGGTTTGTGCGAAGAAGAAGCTTACATTCCTAGAGGAGAATGGTTTGAGCAAAGAAGGCGCGTTATAAACAAGTTAGGGCATGCGATTTCAACTAGGGAACAGAGATTTGAGCGAGGGTTTGATTTGCACATTGTAGAAGTTAAAAGGTGAGTATTTTTGGAGCATTACAAGGTATAAATGGCACCAAAGAAGGAATTTTAATCGAGAGTTAAGGGAAAGAAGAAGGTGGTCGTGGAGGAAGAAGAAATGACCCCTGAGAGTAAATTTTCAAAGATAAAATATCTAGAGGGGGTTATAGTAGGTCAGGAATGGGGTTCCCACATCCGAAGAAGAAAAATAAGTGAGTACAACCATCGTACCACAAAAAACAAGAAAGACTTGGATGTAGTTTTAAACATGAAGAAAAATAAGCACATGGTGGAGGACATAACGGTTTATGATGATGCTGGGGAGAAGTTATTGAAAAAGATAGGAATTTACCAATTATACGAGCTCCCCTATTTTCGAAAGTATGAGACCTTGTACCAATGGCTTATGAGTAAGGTACATGAAGAATTCTTCTACTTTGTAGGACATACAATAAGGATCTCAGCCGCGCTAATCTCCACATTGACAGGGTTGAAAGGCACAGGGGAAGACTTGAATGATGACTTAATAGATAAGGTCGTAATCCTGGAGACTAGGAGGGAGCTGGGGTACACTAAGGGTCTACACAGCATGGACATAGAAAAAATAAAGAAGTACCCAGCTGTGTAGGTAGTTGCACACCTTGTGACAAAACTAAATGACCAAGAGAGGTGGTCACAAGTGAACACAATGTGGGTGCACATTGTACGGAAGATGTATAAAGGAGTGGTCTACAACATTTCAGGTTACATTGCAGAAACTATCATTGAAGAAGTGTGCTTAGGAGGAAAGATCAGTTTCGGGGCTGTTCTGTTTTCTTTGGTATTCATGGAAATAAGGGTGCCCAATAAACCAAAGGGGAAGATCTAGGAGTATCCCATGGAGAACAAGTCACCTGCAGAACGATTCAACAATTACTTGTGTGAAGGATCGATGACCGAGCCAATTAAGCAAAGGGATGAGAATTGGTATGATAGGCTCCATGTGGCGTTTGAAGAGGAATGGCACATACCCAAGGAATTTACTACGGTGGTGGATAAGGCGGTACAGTTTGTAGTTTACCAACAATTTTTCATTGTTTGATTTGCGATGAAGTACGGGTCTTGGAGCCCATGGTGCAAACTTCTGTATGCCTTCACAACAAGGTATTTCTAGGCATCAGTTCACATATTTTCATATGTTTTCCACCTAAAATTCAATGCAGACAAGGTAGACTATGAATATCACACATTGAGGAAGAAGTATGTATATCCAGGATGTAATTCATATATCGAAAGGCTCATCTCGGATGTGTTAAGTATAAAGCCAGTAAGTTTGGCTGTTAGAGACATTGGAGCAACATTTTTGTACCTCCAACTGAACCCCAAGATGGAAAACAAAAAGTATGTTGAAGATGAGTTCGCACTCCCAGGGCCTCTGAAAGGTAAGCATACCATGGAGAACATTCCAGTACCCAAGCCCACAGAGACAATGGAAGTGGAAGATGAAGAAGATGAGCGTGAGGATAGTGGTGGTTTAGAACACAGGAGGAGGTAGTCATTAGATAAAAGAGGATCAAAGCACGTGACTACGTCAACTCATGGGTACAGAGAAGAAGAGGATCTAGAAGTAGTACATGGAGAGTGTCACTTTAAAAGAATCTTCAAGAAAATAAGGACTCAAGGTGCTACTCCACAAATAGTACGTAGGTCACCTCTATTATCTCCACAGAAGGAGACAATTGAGAAAAGAAGAAGGAAGTTGAAGCTGGATGAAGAAGCAAAAGAATACAAGGAAAGCACACCAGAGTCTCCTACACCACCTAAATATGAGGAAGAATCACAGAGCAGGGAGGAGCCAGAAGAGGAATCAAAGGATGAATAAATGAAGGATGGAGAAGGAGAAAAGGAGACTACAGAAGTTGCGCATGATACTTCTCGGGGTATATTAGAATAAACTCCAAATCTTGAAGCTCCAATTCCTAAGGGGCCTAGAATAAAGAGAATGAGTGAAGAACATAGTGCACTAATCATGGGCTATGTTAAGGACACAGGTAAAATTATATGTGCCTTTTTTCAGAGCACAGTGACACAAAAGGAGTTATATGGTTGGGAGTTGATGGATGAAAATATGGAAACCATGCACACAAGAAAGCAATTGTCATGGTCAATGCACACGCATATAGTTGAACCATACTTTGATGTGTGTGAGCAGTCGTGCGTATCAAGGAGGTTAAAGAAGAGACCCCAAGCTAGACACATAACAATAAAGCCTACTGTTATGTCCGATGAGCAAGTGAGCAATGCATTGGTAAAGGTCTCCATAGAGGTGGAACGCAGGAACATGGATAAGGCCACAACCATCATGGTGCTACAAGAGGAAATCAAGACAAAGGCTGCAAAAATAGCACACATGACCCAGGAAATATACTTGGAGAAGAAGAAGAACCATGCCTTTATCAACATGGAAGAGGCTATTGGGGACCATTTACTAAAATCACGCCCACATCTGGAGTCAAAGGTACCAAAACAATTTCCCTCAATAATGCACTATGTTACGAATTTGGTATATTTGGTACTTGAAGATGAAACCATGCGAATTCCAACCCCAAAGAATCTTGAGAAAGAGGTAGAAAGGGAAATGGATACAGTGATAAGAAATATTTCCTCATACAAAGGACTGCTACAAGCACTGCAGGAAGAACTAAAGAAATCAGACCAATCCTTGAACATCTGTACAGCTCCAGAGGTGCTCATAAAGATAAAACCCTGGAGGAGGACAATGAGGTTCTGAAAGTGATGAAGGACGACACATTGGGCCACGCAGAAAGATTAGCACTTATTAAATAAAAACATGAGGCCCTTGGTGCAACACAAGAACCACACAAGGAGCAGCTAGATGAGCTTGGGAAACTCATCGCGCAAGATGAACTAGAGTCTAGAATTCACAGATATAACCTAGACGTGTTGGCACATCACTCAGCACAGGTTGAGCACTCACCCAAAGTGTGAAAAGGCACCAGGTCCCTCTTTAGGGTTGATGTAGCAGGATGTTAGCATGATGAAGTAACAAAGATAAATACTTTAGGACTAATCCATCATCACACAAGTGTGTAACAAAACCAGATCTACAAATGAATGTGCTTAAGTGTTAATAATAAATGAATCAATAGCATGCAATGATCAAAACATACAAGATAACACTTTGGTTCAGCCAATATTCTTCATATATTATCATAACACTAATACATAAGCTTCATACAATGAAAGTAGTCATGCGCGGATGGATCTGATACAATTATCTAGTCACTTACACACATATAAATCTCTAGCTCTGGGTCTTACTATCTAGCTCTCTATATCTTAACTAAGTAATTCAACCCATATATATAGGGTGGGGACTTTCCCTTCACCGCCTAATTACTCTAGAAATAGGTCGCATGCTAATAATAGCCACGTGCCTTTTACAAACATAGCCACACATACAAGTGTGCTATCTATAGATCTCTGATAGTTAACTAAGGTGTTAAATCTATTCTTGGATCACCTTCATGCAAAATCGCTTCGATCCAATCCTCTAAAGATAGATGATGTGTGGCGCAAGTCTCGGCGTTGTTTGTGTGTTCCGCAAACCAACTTCCCAAAATAGACTTCATGCTCCAAAAATGGCTAAGTCCTGAATACTAAACTCGCCCTCCCATGCACCGGTTATTCCTATCCTTCCGCACCTTTGAATCTGGTCTGTTCTCCCGCACGAACTCTATGTGTGAGTTATGCTAAGTATTTTCTTTGATCAACATTACCCCACACTAATCTCATTGTCACCCCGACAATGGTTATGTCCAAAACTGAATAAAGAATGTTGAATAAATCATACATAAAGAATTGGAAAGAATAAAAGAATGTCTCAAGTTTCAGGCTCTTCTGATCCATCATGAAGTATCATTTCTGGATATTCTGCTCTTATTTCAGCCTCTAATGTTTTCCAATTGGTGAGTGCCTTTCCTTTTTTTATAGTTTACCCACAACAATGGACTCCAGTTCATCTTGTGTCACTTCACCTTTTTCATTCTTCACTACCAACATAATGGTGGACATTGAAGTATGTGCCTCTTCTAGTACATCCATACTCTGGGAAATGAGTTTGCCAAGCTCATCTAACCTCTCCTTGTGTGGTTGTTGTGTTGCTGCCAAGGCCTCACACTTTTGTTTCACAACTGTTAACCTTTTGGCATGGCCTAAGGTCTCATATTTCATGGCCTTGTGTACTTCGTTGTCTTCATCCATGGTCTTTACCTGAATCAGTGCTTCCGGGGCTGTGCAAATATTCAAGGCATGGTCTACCTTCTTCAACTCTTCTTGGAGTGCTTGCAGTAGGCCCTCATATGCTGCAATTTTTCATGCCACTACTTCCTTAGCCCTTTCCGCATCCTCCTCAGCATTATTTTGTTATGGTATTCTTATGGTTTCATCTTCTAATACCAGTTTCACCAAAGTATTTACATAGTGCATTACTAAAGGAAAGCATTCTGGTACTTTGGACTCCAGATGTGGGCATGCTTTGATCACATAGTCCCCAATTTCTTCCGCCATGCTTACGAAAGTATCATACTTTCTCTGGGTCAAGTCCTTCTCCTATTGTAAGTGTGCTATCTATTTATCTTTTACCTTCATCTCTTCACACACACTTTGATCATGGCAGCCTTGTCTATGTTTCACCTAGCCACTTCTGCCTATACTTTCACCAGTGCGTTACTCACTTGTTCATCTGACATAATAGTTGGCTTTACTGTTATATGCCTGGCTTGTGGTGCCTTTCTCAATTTCCTTGATACACATGATTCCTCGCACACATCAAAATTAGGCTCATCCATGTGGGTGTGTATTGACCAGGATAACTACTTTCTGGTATGCACCATTGCCATATCTTCGTCCATGAGCTCCCAGCCATATAAATCCTTTTGCATGACTGTGCTCTGAAAGTGGGCTCGAACAATCTTTTCTTTATCCTCTACATATCCCATCAATGGTGCACTATATTCTTCATGTGCTCTACCTGTCCTTGGCCCTTTTGGTAATCTGGCCTCAAGGTTAGGAGCTTCTATGTGGTATCAAGTGTTGCTTCAGAACTTTTCCTTTTCTCCTTCTTCATCCTTACCTCCTCATTCTTGTTCTCCTCTTGTTTCTCTTCTCCATATTCTAGGGCTCTTGCTCTGTTTCATGTTGTGTTGGAGATGCATGTGCACCCTCCCCTGATTCTTCTGCCTCCTCATCTAGCTTCAGCTTTCTTCATATCTTCTTCTTGGTAGGTTCATTTTTTGGTGAGAGGCATGGTGACTTTCTCATAGTCTAAGGGGTTTGCATCCTTGTGCATTTAAACACTTTTTTAAATCTTTAACCTTCTTGTCCCACCTCAATGTATTCTTGTTCGTCCTCCTTCCTTGGTGGAGTATCTGTGTGCTCAACCTCTTTCTTTCCAGTCGGTTGTTTTCTCCTCCGCACTAAGCCTCCATTGTCTTCATGCTCATCTTCTTCATCATCAACCTGAATGGGCTTTGATGGCTTGGGTGCTGGAATGTTCTCCAACGTATGTTTTCCCCTTGGCAGCCCTGGGAGTGTGAACTCATTCTCCACATATTTATTATTTTCCATCTTGGGCTTCAGCTGCATATATATAAGTGTTGCCCCTATGTCACCCACTGTGAGACTTACCACCTTGATGCTTAATATCTCTGAAAGAATAGTCTCATTGTATGCGCTCCACCCTGGATATACATACTTTTTCCACAGAGTATGGTAGTCACAGTCTACCTTGTCTGCATTAAATATCAATCTTTTTGTATCTGTGAACCTATGGATGATGCCTGAAATTACCTTGTTGTGAATGCATAGGGAAGTTTGCACCATGGGCTCCATGCTCCATCCTGTCATCGGGAAGCGTGCGATGTAGAAATGCTGATAAACAACAAATTGAACTTGTCTTTCCTAATACCAAAGGTAGTTCCTTAGGTATGCACCACTCCTCTTCAAAGGCCTGGCGTAGAACCTATCGTACCACATCTCCACCATTTGTTTTACATCATCGGTCATGGATCCTTTGCATAAGTATTTGTCAAACCTTTCAGCTGGAGATTTGTTCTCCATGGGGTATTCCCATACTTTATCCTTGGGTCCATCTGGTACCCTTGATCTCCATAAATACTAAGGATAGCAGGACAACGCCAAAGATTATTTTCTTCCCCATGCACACTTCCTCTACAATCTCCTCTGCAATGTAACCCACAATGTTGTATACAACTCCCTCTACCATGCGCTTTGCTACATGTAACCACATGGTGTTTACTTGTGACCACCGACTTTGGTCATTCAACTTTGTAACCAAGTGCGCTGCTGCCTTCACCACCGGGAAATTCTTTAATTTATCAATGTCCATTCCATGTGGGACCTTTCATATACCCCGACTCCTGACAAGTCTCCAAGATAGCAGCTTTATCTGCTAAATCATTCTTTATATCCTCTTCTGGAGGCCTTCAATCCTGTAACTGATTATATGAGCAAGGAATGAAATTATTACCCTTCTTCCTGCAAAGTAGAAGAAGTCCTCATGGATTCTTCTCATCAACCATTGGTATAAGGGCTCATACTTCCTGAAATATGGAATCTCGTAGAGTTGATATACTCCATTCCTCCTTAACAACTTCTCTCCTACATTATCATATACCGGCATATCATCCGCTCATGCGCTTGTTTGTTCTTGTCATGAGCAGGGCATCAAGTTCCTTTTTATTATCGGAGGTCATGTGATTGTATTCAGTTACTTTTCTCTTTCATGTATGTGTGATTCCCACTTCTTTCCCAACAATGACCCCTTTCTGGATACTGCATTTCCAAAAAAATTTCTCTCGGGGGCCATTTCTTCTTCTTCCTCAATTACTAATTTCTTCTTTCCTTTTGTTCCTGCTGCTACGGCCTTCTTGGGAGCCATTTATACCTTGTAAATGTTTGTTAAAAACCTTCTCTATATTTGTTAATGGTGGAATCCAAACCCTAGCTCGATGCAAGCATGCCCTAGATCAAGTCACGAAACTGCATGCCCTAGCTCTCCTATGTCTTCTCTGCTTCCTTCAAACCCTTCCTCACCGGGGATCCAAGCTCTTAACTGCACAAAGCTTACCTCTCACATCTGGTTTCATGCTCTTCGCACCTTGAATCAATCACTCGGCTCTTCGCACTTAACTCTTTTCAAATACTCACAATTGCAAACGGTAAAAATGAACTCACATCCCATCCTTATATAAATTTTCAAATTTTGATGCATTAATTTCTTCTCCACCTACAAAATATTTCCTCATTTATTTCCCAATTTTTTCATTTCCACGTGGTACATCTTCGCGCCACAGCTATAACCTTCTAGCTTGCCTTCCTACCTTCTGGTCACAGACTTCTCTTCAGCGCGCGCCCTAGCACCTGAGTACCTCGTCACTACACCTTCTCCTGGTAGTTATCATGGCCACCACTTACCTCACATTATACTTTTCTTCCACTCATCTCCATCCTTGGTCACTTTTGAGAACAATATTTTGTGAATCACCCTTAGCAACTTACTTCCTCAACGTCCGCAACATTATAACTTCCAATCTTCACAACATTATACCTGGGAATCACCAACAATCCACCCCACACTAAAAGTATGTGCAGTGCATCAACATGCTTCATATTTTAGTTAGCTTCATGTGCACGCAAGCGCGCTTATTACACAAAAAAAAGAACTAAATTGACAAATCATAACGACGATGAAATAAATACATTAAGGAAATGCAAAAATGGAAACCTAATCTATCTAGCAATACTGCCTTATTACAAACACCAAGAAGACTTATTTATAGTAGGGCTTCAACCTACTCCTGTTAAAGTAACTGGGTAGCCATGTTCCGTCAAGTTCTTCTAACTGGAAAGCACCTGACTCAAGTATGTGAGTAATAACATACGGCCCTAACCAATGTACCTTAAGCTTTCCCAGATGGTGTAAAAACTTAGAGTCATAAAGAAGTACCATTTGTCCAACCTCAAGCTTCTTATCTTTGATATGTCTATCATGCCATGCTTTCTGCCATGCTTTTTCTTGCTTTTGACTCCACCGTGATATGGCTTGGAACTCATCCAGTTGAACCATCTTCTCAATCCATTCTTCCAAAGCTTGCTCATCAGCTAGACCTCCAGCGCGCGCAATGCGCAAAGAAGGTAACATGAATTCTATAGGAAGAACAACTTCCACCCCAAACACCAACTGAAATGGTGTGGCTTTGTTCAATCTCTTATATGTCATTCTGTAAGCCCAAAGAATAGCAGACACTTTGTCATCCCAATATTTTCTTCCAACATCACAAATCTTGGTCAATGTTTGGCTCAAAATCTTGTTGAAAGCCTCAGCAGTTCCATTTTCCTGAGGGTGATAGGGTGTAGTCTTATGGTGTGCAACCATAAACTCATCTAACAAAATCCTGATTGTCTCATTCAAAAAATGTGTGCCCCTATCACTTGTCAAACTTAAAGGACATCCATACCTTGTAAGAACATTCTCCCATAAAAACCTAGCTGTTGTAGCCGCCGTACAGTCCTTCGTAGGTGCTGCTTCTACCCATCTTGTAAGATAATTTGTACAAGTAATGATATAGCGCAATCCAGTCCTACGCGTGGCTGGCAAAATAGGCCCTACAAAGTCAATAGCCCATTTCTCAAATGGTTTGGCACTTGTAATTGGTCGTAAAGGCATCTCATCCCTCTTTCCTGGTCGACCGAGATGCTGACAATGGTCACATGCTTTGCAATACTCTTTACAATCCTTATACAATGTTTCCCACCATAAACCAGCAAGTAAGATCTTTCACGTTGTAGCATCACCTGCATAGTGGCCACCTACAATACCACCATGTGCTTCCTCCATTATATCCTTGTGTTCATGCTCTAATACACAAAAAGCGTAACACTTCATCTCTACCTAACTTGTATAAGTCACCACTGATTAACATAAATGGTGTTGCGTGTATAGCAAGTTGTTTCTTTTCCAAAGCCTTCATGCCTCCTGGTGCTATACCAGTCCTTAAAAATACAGCAATGTCCTCTAATTCTGATGGCATGCATTGTAACCTATACAACTGTGCATCAGGCATGGTCTCTTCTATTTTTTGCACTTCTTCACCTGATTGAATTCTAGACAAGTGATCCGGTCCAGAATTACTTTTCCCTGGTTTCACCACAACTGTAAAGTCAAACTCTTGGAATAAGAGTATCCATCTGCATATGCACCCCTGTAAGATGGGATTGTTCACCAAATACTTCAATGCCATGTGATTTGTATAAAACACAAACGGTGTGGCTAACAGATACTATCGGAACTTGTGTAAGGCATATATCATGGACAAAGCTTCGCGCTCTATAGTTGTATAATTCTGTTCAGCAGGGGTTAGCTTTCTACTAGTAAAACAAATGGGATGATCGACTATAACTTCTCCAGGTTGAGCTAACACAGTGCCAATGGCAATGTGCCAGAGGTGTCCACATGTACATGAAAAGGTTTATCCCATGAAGGAAAGTGTAAGATAGGCGCGGTAGTAAGTTTCTCCTTCAATATCTCAAACGTGCGCTGTTGCGATTCTCCCCAATAGAACGTACCTTTCCCCTTGAGTAACTCTTCCAAAGGTGCGGTAACTTTGGCATACCCTTTGATGAAATTTCTATAATACCCTGTGTCACCCAAAAATTTGTGCACCTCACTTTGATTGACAGGACACTTTCAGGCCTAAAATGACTGCAACTTTAGCTGGATCAACCAACAACCCTTCCTTACAGATTATGTGCCCTAACAGTATTCCAAAAGGTGTACCAAAGATGCACTTCTTGATATTCAACGAGATACTCAACTGTCTACATCTTTCAAACATTAAGCGTAGATTGTCACAATGATCTTTAATAAGCCCATATATTGTCCAATCATCTAGATAGACCTATAAGAAGTTGTGAATAAAATCCTTGAATGCTTGAACAACTATCCGTGAGAATACAACAGGTGCATTTTTCAATCCAAAAGGCATCACAGTATAGGCAAAACTTCCCCATTCAGTAGTAAATGTTTTCTTTTCTTGATCTTCCAGAGCAATCCTAACCTGATGATACCCTGAAAACCCATCATGTAAATGAATATATCTTGTGCCCAACCACTCCTAATATCTCTTTTGTGAATGGCATAGGAAAAGGATTTGTAACACATGCTACATTCAACTCCCTATAATCTACACAAATTTGAATCCTACCATCCTTCTTGATACTTATCACCATAGGACTAACCCATTCTGACTCATCCAAGGGTCGAATGATTCCAGATTTCAACATCTTATCAATTTCCTCCTTTACCTTTTCACGTGAAAATTGGGATTCATTCGATAAGGTCTCTTTCTAACAGGTTGCATACCTTCCTTAAGCTTTATCTTCATTTCTCCAAGTGATTTATACACGCCTTTAAGTTCATGGTACCCTCTCGGGAATAAGTCCTCATAGTCTCTAAGTAACTCTATGATCTTTGACACTTCTAATTCTGACCAGTAGTCTCCAATTATCACTTCCTTAGGTTCAGCTTCCATTCCAATGTTTACCTTCTTTGTCTTCATGGGTTCATGATATGCGCACGTATCTACATCTGCACTATCTAAGACCTCGCGTGCTCCATGTGAATGATCAACATCCAAGTTCTCAACTTCCTCATCATCAATTATGTAAACCATAGCTTCCCTTTTTCTTTCTCAAGGCAAGCACGTTCAAGTAGTATGGAGTCATCTTCTTCTTCTTCAAAATGTGCTCCTATCTCTATCTCACCAAATAATTCTTGAATAAGCTCCTCCGATTTTCCACTATCTCCCATAGTTAAGTGCTTGATAAAGCTCAATGCCTTGTCCACTGGTGGTTTGGTCGAGAAGAAGTCAAAAGTTTGGATCATCCCTACAGTCAAATCCTGCCAATTTCCAGTTTCTCTATGTAGTTCAGCATATACATACCAAGCGCATGCGCAACCTTGTAGAGTAGAATATAACCAATGCACCCAAAGTGAAGGTGGTAATGCTTCCTGTCCTACTATCCAGAGTCTCTCACACTGCTAAATGTGATGCTGAACAGGTTGATCACCATGATAAGGCAAATATTTGTAGGTGCATTGTTCCTTAAAAACCTAGCAGATAAGGTGGTTCCAATCTCATCCCATTCCATAAGATTATCCTTGTGAACCACCCACCAGCGTGCTACCATTGTCCCGTGCAAGGTATATGCTAACATATCTCTTCTTTTAACCTGGCTAGCCCATTTTACCTCATGGCTTGTAAAAATACAGTCAGATCTTCGGTTCCATATACCAGGGTACTAAGTGACCTATACATCTGACAGAATGAAAACCCTTCTTACAAGAAACCATGCACTTCACCTCGCGCCCCACCAGTTCATAAGTACCGTGAGCCCAATTATCACAAGCAATACTTGTAGTATCACTCAATAGAATGAGAATCTTCCCACTGCAGAATTCCTTCCTTTGATGGCTCATTGACCTCTGGGTCCCGAATAATGTGTATATAAATTTTGTTCAAGTCCTCTTCACTTAAAGGTTCTACATATGGTATGGACTTCCCATCTTCAAAGGTATTATAACCCTTTCTTCCTTGTTCTCAAAGCTGATATACCCCTTGTTAAATCTCAAATCAGCATTGTTTGCATAACACCAAGGGCGCCCAAGCAAAGCTGGAAAGCTATCTTCTTCCGTGAGTGCCAATACTTCAAAATATCCCGTGAACTTGGCCCCTTGTATAGTTATATGATGCATCTTTCAGAACTCCTATGGGAGTAGCCTTAGTCCTATTTTCCATAAACAACACATTAGATGATGGCTGCAATGGAGGTCTCCCCATTTGTACCCATGCATCCAATGTAAGTACATTTACTTCTGCACCTGTATCAATCAAAATTTTGCTCAACAACCAACCATCCACAACAGCATTCAAAGTGATTTCCTTGTCGTAGTCAATGCTATCAGGAGGGAGATTTGCATGGAGTATCTGTCTTCCAGTCTCAGTTCCTACACGTGGAGTATTCCCCTTCAACCAATTCCCCAATAAAGGAATAATATTCTCCTGGTGCAGCATTCTACATACCTCTCTAATGTCATCAATATCAGAAGGGGCCTTTTCTGTATCCTTCTTATGCTCCATTTTCCTAGGATTGCTCTTTTAAGCATTGTATCTCACCCTGAAGATTCCTGAGAACCTCCATGGTCTCTTGATATAACTTCCTTCTGATGAGTTGGATCTGGATACCTGGCATGCAAAACCTCCTCCCTAGTGATTGTCGGCTTCTGGTGCAATGCCTCTTTCATGCGTGCCACTTCAACTCGTGTGGTAATCTTCACTGTTACTACCTCAGGTTCTGGTGTTAACTTGGGCATCCACTATTCTCTACCATGCGTGCTGGATCCTAACCATCCCCGTGCCTTTGTTCTCTTGCTTGTGTTGCTTACTGAGATGCTCATACAAGTCTAGAACACTCCTCATAAATATGTCCCTTTCCACAAAATGAACAGGAGATATTACTGCGGGCATTCACACCTATAGTGGTCAGGTGATCCACATGTATAACATGTTCCACGAGGGAACTCACCTCTTCCTCCACCTCGGCCTCATCCTCCATATCTGCCTCGATACCCCCATCCTCTTCCACGACCTCCTTCAAATCGCCCATCATTCTTGTCATAGCGCATGCTTGATTATAATCCTAATCCTGGTGCTCATTCTTTCCCTTATAATTATCATACACACTTGTCTGTCGAACCCCAATATCAATGGCATCATGGATCTGGCCAATCAATCTATAATCCTTAGTATCATGGGTCGTGGACCGACAAATTTTACAAAAAGAGATACATTCTTCCTGATCGCACGTTGTAGCAAAGGAAAGTGACTAGCGTCATGATTCAAATAACAGATCTCACAGTCTAACAATAATGAATGTATAGATCTGTGAGGACAACTATCCTTGGTGTGACCTTCCACTTCACAATCCGTACACCAAATCCCTGAGCGCATTTCATGAGCTGAATTTGTTGATATTTTCTCTAACTGCTTTGCCATAGCTATGCTATCTGAGCCTCTAAGAATGGACTAACTCCAGTTTCAATACTCCCAACTACCTTAGCACGTAAAGCTACTTCCAATGCTTCACGTGGATCAGTATATGTCTTATGCGACAACGCCCTTCGAAATGGTGTAATTAATCCTCACACAAACCATTGTGCATGTTGACTTGCATGTATATCATAAGAGAGATTTGATAAGAGTGTCTTAAAATGGGCATCATACTCACGTACACTCTCAGTAGTGCCTTGTTTAATATCCTTAAGTGCGCTTATACTCTTCTGTCTCAAACTCTGGGATATGGAATTCTTTCAAGAAATCATCCTTTAATGCTGCATAATCAATGCAGGTTTGATTAGGATCAAACTTCCTATACCAACTATGTGCACGTGCCTATAATGTTATAGCAAATTGACTTCCCTTGTGCTCATAAGCCATGATACCTTTCACACCACAAGATTTCACACATATGAACATGTTTCGTAGCATCTTCGATACCTCTATACTCCAAGAGACGAAGGGACATCTCCATATAAATGTTCTGAGGTTGTTGTGGGCCTTATCCACCTAATCCAGAACCTCCTGATTTCCTCTACCTCCAAAACCACTAGATCCACCGGAACTAGAACCACCTATACCTCCTGATCCTCCACCTGAAGTTGGAATAGGGCCTGTAGATGTACTCCCCTATGATTTGAAAATAGTACTATACATGAACCCCTACAGTCTGTGAAGTAGTTCCACTTCCAGAGGTGAATCCAATGTTCAGCGCACTCATATTTTGTATAGATGATGTGCCTGAAAATGTACCCCCAAAGAATAATGAAGTTGTATGTTCTGCCATTGATGTATGCGCTTTCTAACTTGCTCCCGCTTTCTCACTTCCTAAATGAAAGTTATTTCCACCTATTGTACTAGATACTGGAAAACCAAGTGCAAGGGCTAGGTCAGCAAGTTGGTTCAGATGTGTGCCCACGGCCCAGGTCATATTTTTTAGCATTGTTCCCTATGAAACCGAGGAGGGTACTCTATCATGCTTTCCAAGATGGGGGATCTCCTAATGCTCTAGCTCTTCATCTTCTTCATGAGATTCAATTCCTTCACGAGCCATCTCTCTCCACAATGCCATCTGTTTTGCAACATCACATTGCTTCTCTATTCCCCTCTCGCGTGCCTCATCATACTTCAACCACCTCTCTTCCCTCTGCCTTGCTGCTGCCAAGTCTACCATCTTTCACCAGTCCTGTTCCTACCCCCGTGCGTGGAGGTTTTTAGCTATCCATAGGTTTATCTTCCAAGTTCAACGTTACCATCAATATCGTGATCACCAGTGGAATACCTTGCAAATATGTCACTCTAGGATACCGTAGGAACTGAAATTCAGCTACCTTTGGGCACAAATACGTCGATATTGAATACTCTAGAATATAGCTATTTATAACACCATGAAACCATGTATCCACCACACAAGTCTAGATCAAGTCAACATCATACAGTGCTTGAAATTCCTCCTATGTCCAAACAAGTGTGCAATATCTCCAATTTTGTTTAAACACATATGCATTCAGCCACTCGTACAACTCTACTGGAAAGATAGCGAAGAAGCTCTCACACAAACTATCATATAAATTCTACTCTACCCAAGTGTGTGCGCTAAATCCGGATCTAGTGTTAAACCTTCATGCATATTCTTTCTCTAGATCGTTAATCCATTCTTCAATGCTTGCCAAAGTTAACCAGTATGTCTTCATCGTGAACCATCCTTGGAACAACTGAAAAAGAGGTCTCTGCAACGGAACCAATGATGCAGCCTAAAATTCACAGATATAACCTAGATGCACTGGCACATCACTTAGCACAGGCTGAGCGCTCACCCGAAGCGCGCAAAGGCACCAGGTCCCTCTTTAGGATTGTTGTAGAAGGATGTTAGCATGATGAAGTAATAAAGATAAATACCTATAACTAATCCATCATCACATAGTGTATAACAGAACCAGATCTATGAATGAATGTGCTTAAGTGTTAATCATAAATGAATCAATAACATGTAATGATCATGACATACAAGATAACACTTTGGTTTGGCCAATATTCTTCATATATTATCATAACACTAATACAGAAGCTTCATACAATAACAGTAGTCATGCGCACATGGATCTGATACAATTATCCAGTCACATACACACATATAGATCTCTAGCTCTGGTTTTAAGCTCTCTTTATCTCTCTCTAGCTCTCTATATCTCTCAACTAAGTAATTCAACTCATATATAGGGTGGGGACTTTCCCTTCACTGCTTAACTACTCCAGAAATAGGTCACATGCTAATAATAGCCACGTGCCTTTTACAAACATAGCCACACATGCAAGTGTGCTATCTATAGATCTTTGATAGTTAACTTAAGTGCTAAATCTATTCTTGGATCACCTTCATGCAAAAGCACTTCGATCCAATCCTCTAAAGATAGATGATGCGTGGTGCGTAAGTCTTGGCATTGTTTGTGTGTTCTGCACACCAACTTCCCAAAATAGACTTCATGCTCCCAAACGGCTAAGTCCTGAATACTAAACTCACCCTCCCACGCACCGGTTATTCCTATCCTTTTGTGCCTTTGAATCTGGCATGTTCTCCCACACGAACTCTATGTGTGAGTTCTACTAAGTATTTTCTCTGATCAACATTGTAGCAGACATTCCAAAGAAAGTAGAGGAAGTGCTCACTAAGTGGCAGACCTTGGAGGCCAAAATAAAGGAAGAATATCCCGAATTAATTCTTCAAGTTGAAGCAGATGAAGCTGCAGAGTAACATCATTATTTTATTCATATAGATTCATTCTTATTCTTTCCATTCACATTCTTTACTTCATTTTTGAGACAACCATTTCCAGGTTGGAAATGCAATTAGTGTGGGGTAATGTTGAGTAGAGAATACTTAGTAGAAGGAACACAAAGAGGTTCGTACGGGAAAATAGGGCAGGTTCAAAGGCGCGAAAAGATATGGGAAACACGCACGTGGAAGATAAGTTCATATTTCAGGACTTATCCATTTTCACACATGAGGATCTATTTTTAGAGATGGCATGCAGAGCACACAAACAAGGCAGAGACCTACGCACCATGCATTGGCTATTTTTTGAGGATTGGTTACAAAGCACTTTGCATGGATGTAGACTAAGAATAGATTTATCACTATCAGTTAATTAAAGGAAATCTATTTTTATCACACTTGCATGTGGGGATATGGTTATAAATGGCACGTGGCTAATAATAGCATGTGACCTATTTTGGGATTGCATAAGCGGTGAAGGGAAAGTCCCTACCCTTATAAATATGTAGTGAACTATGCAGTAGAGTATGTATGGATGTATGGATGAGTATGTGTAAGTGCGTATGAATATGTGAATATGTGAGACTGCATTACTGTATTAGATCTATACGCGCATGGATGTGGAATGCTATTATTGTAAGAATCTTCTGTGTAATCGTCATATTTAATATAATGGAGGATATTGGCTGAATCTAAGTGTTAATTCTGTGTGTAATTAGATCTTGTATGTTCTTAGTTTCATCATGGTTAAGACTTGAGTCTATTCTTCCTTAGATATAGATCTGACATGCTCTGTATAATGATGTATTAATCATGGATCTGTATGTATTAAGTCTTCATCATGCTAACATCCTTCACAACAAACCTAAAGAGGGTCTTGGTACCTTTGCACGCTTCGGGTGAGCGCTCAGTCTAGGCTGAGTGATGTGTCAGAGCGCCTGGGATCTTACTAGTAAATTCTAGGCTACATCACCTTCATGTTTCTTCTAAATTATTTTAACACTTGTCGTGAAGATTATTTTTGATAATATATTTATTTCCACCCATTTTCGCTACGTCGGGGCATGTTTTTGCTTCCCGACAACCCTTTATGCTACTTGGGGAATATTTTTTCCTTCCAGCATATTTTGGTGATGTATCACAACTTCGTTATTTATTCTATAATATTTCCTTCTATAAAATTCAAACAATCAAAACAATATAAAAATTTTCCAAAAATCCAAAAAAATTGGTTAAAATCCAAAAATTTGTAAAAATTCAAAAAAATTCAACAATTGGTAAATGACATACCTGCAACTAAAGCCTATATCAAATGCATTTCCATCGAACATCGGAATTTGTAAATTTATTCTTGGATAGTTATTCTTGGCCTATTTGGAGGATTATTATTTTTTGGCACATTCCTCAAAGCGATCTCAGAGAGTTTCTTCTTCATAGCAATCATATCATTATCCATTTTCTGAATTATTGGATCAGGGGGCATTAATCCAAAACCTTGGCCATTCTTATTACCATTAGGATTCTTTACTTTTCCAGACAATATTAGACCATCGTCCATCTCTATTACATAATCTTGTGCTTCTTTTAAATATTTGGGTTGAGATATTTTGAGGAAGAACCCAAATTCTGGTTGCAAGGCACTAATAAAGAATGTCTTCAAGTTATTATTTAAAGGCATGCCATCTTCAGGAATCCTTTAGATTATCTACTTGTTCTTGGCTATGAAATATCTCATGGATTCATTAGAATCCTTCATTTGTACCAGTTGGACCACAATATCTTGGCAGTCTTTTGTAGTTTTAAATCTATACTCAAATATGGTTCTTATATCCTCCTAACAAATTATGGACCTTATTGGTAGCATATAAAACCATTTAGCCACATTTTCTTGTAATTACAACACGAATAATCTCACAAACACATCTTCATGTTCAACACCCAACACTCTACATGTGGTGATGAAAATTGCTAGATGTTATTCAGGGAGTTAAGAACCGTCTCCTCTAAATTTTGGAAAGTTTTTTCTCGATCCTCATGGTAGCTCATGGAGTGGTTGTGGAAGTGAAAACGAATCGGTATTCCTTATCTATTGTACAATTGGTCAAGGTGCATCTTGGTTTGCCATTTCTTCTTCAACTTCTTCTTCGAACCTTTCTCTGTTTTTGGCTAAGGTTGTGGCTCTTGCGTCTGCTCTCATTTGATATCTTTCTATTTATTAAATTTCAGCTCTTATCTCAACTTCAGCTCTTGCTTCTACTTTTTTCTGGTAAACCAAGTGTTGTTAATCCATTAGATGTTGATTTACTAGTGAGAGTAGTTTTTGGACGAAGGGGATACCTTGAATTTCTGATTAGCTCTTGTCTTCACTGAAGTTCCTAAAAAATTGGGTCGGTATGTCCGCCTTGCCTTTGTGATCATGTGTACCTTCTATCAGCCAATTTGAAAATTTGAAATGAATTTAGGCTCTTCTTTGTAGTGCTTGATTCTATCTCGTTCTTTACAATTCAGGAGCACATTCTTCTTCAAGATCCAAAATTCTTATGGTAGTGAAGTATTGTGTGAAACTTTTTTTGTTATGCCAAATAGTCTCTCAAAAATATGAAGCGATGTCTTCTTGAATGTGGAATAACAATTCAGGTCTTTCAAGAGGAGGATTACTTGGAATAGCCATGGTTCTGAGACATAGGCTCCCATGACTGTTCAACTTCAAAATTTTGAATTTTTGATTTTCTTATTTTTTTGGTATTTTCTGAGGTCATATTTTGGGCGCAGATGCTACCAAGTCTACCCCACAGAAAAATCTAGCAGTTTCTTACTAGAGAGGACTTTTCTTAGAGAGGGGGAAAGGGAGTGAGAAAAATGGAGAGGGATTAATGTTGTAGGTAGAAAATCATATTCCCACAACCATTGACCATAAAATTCTAACACACATATGATTAGAAGAAGAACAATTATGCAAACGACAATAAGGCCAATTAAAATTTATGAGCACAAAGTTTCAATAAATTTCCCAGTCAGAAAAGGGCAACAAACTCCTTATTTATTTATTAATGCTTTAGCAAAATTGTACACATCAAGAGTGGTAAGAATATATAAATGAGAAGTAGAAGAATTGTTATCTATTTTCTTCTTTACAACGATTATTCTCTCATGAACTCACAAAATTGACAACCCCCTGGAATGAGGGAGTCATTACAATATATCGAAATATGGATTTCCTTCCCATTTCCCCTCACATGAATCTTCACATTCGTATTCCACTTGTCAACTTTCATATGCCTTGCAAATTCCATATTTTCCATTTCCATGTTGAAGAAGATGAAAAGACCTTTCCAAAAAGTCCAATTTGTGAAATTTGGACATCCTAGGTGAAAGATATATCAAATCAGATCTAGGGGTGCCATGGGGAATATGGGTTCTTGGGTCTTCATTACAGTCTGCATTTAATATATTGTTCCCTTTATAGTGCGTATGGTGCAGATATTCGAAACATAGAGGGAAGTCGAGAATGAGGAACTTAAGTTCCCCACGGGCCCACTTTGGGTGCATTGAATTGGGTTACTTGTTGATCAGTGATTTAGCCACCAGGTCACAATTAGGAATTGTTCCACCCAAACCTTATGTTCCCACACTCTCTAGTTCTCCCGCATCATCATTCCTCCATAATTATCTACGCCTACAATGAAATTTCCTTTGATTTTGGGTTAGATGGGTTTTTGGATCCTGGGTGGAACTTGGGAATAGTTCCCCTGAGGCTTTGGTGCTCGTATGTCCTCCCTGCTCTTCTCAACACTCAACCCCTTCGACTCCTCTTTGTTCTTAGATCCTCGACCTACACAGAGAATAAGTGGTTCCTGAGAACTGATCCCCATCCACATAGTTTCTCTGCATCGCTCCCAGCCCGCAAAACACTTAAACTCTTTTCCCTGCAGTAATTTCAGGGATGTAGGGAATAAGTTACCTACGGGAACTTGTTCCTTGCGTTCCAAAAATATCCAATTCACACGTACTTAGTTGTTTCCTTTATATCCTAGCTTGAAGACCCCTACGGAGAAATTGTGAGCCCGTGGAACCTACTTCATGCACAACCAAAAAATATGTAATACACTGCATCATTTATATTTCGAGAAAATTGGAATTTCAAGGAACCTAAGGCTCGGAAGAACTTGTTCCTTGTGTTCCTCCTAGACCCGCAAAACCTGAAAAACACTAGAGATGACCAAATTTACCCAATTTTCTCAAATTTTCTAACTGTTTTGGATCTTCATGGATCTAGGGAGTTAGGAAAAGTGTAGAGAAGTGCCCCCAAAGCCAATTTTCTCCATTTTTACCAATTTTTTCAGATTTTTGGCTAGGTGTTGAACTTAAAGCCTAGAGAGAAGGGAAATACATCCAAATGGTTCCAAGTGTCCAAAACATGATAAATACATGAAAATGTAGATTTTTCACCAAGATCCTATGAAAGTGCTCAAGTCCAATTTTTCAAGTTGTCCATTTTCCCAAGGGAAAAATGAATAACAGGTCTTTATCACTACTCTGGTGACTGTACACTTGTCTTAGAAAAGCTGGTGAGAGCCCCTTCTAATTTTTCTTGAAAAACCACTTTGAGAGATAGTGTTTTGAAGTCACTTGAATGATCTTATTTTTCCTAAATCACTTAGGGGAATGCATGACACTCACAACTGGGCCACTGTAGGGCATGATAGGAATTGACACACTGAACATACAACCAAATATAGATCTAGGGGGCCCAACCACCAGAATAGAGATAGGACCAACTAGGTTGATCTGGGGGTGTCTGGAAAGGTATAACATAGAAAATTTTGACATTAGGGAATAGTTGTTCTATTTTCAGGTGAAGTGTTTCCCATGTAAAAACACATAACAACACACCTATAAGGACATGTTTTTGATTTTTTGAATATAATCCTTGATTGTTCCTATTTATTGCATCTTTTATATCTAGGTAAAATAGTTCTTTGTTACATTTTTTATAGTGGATCTAGAGTTCATCTGTGAACATTAAAAATGTAGTAGGAAGTCCCATATTTTTATTATGCTTGCACATCCCTCTATATCAAATGAATTATTTAGGTTCAAGATACAAGGATCCCATTACCACCTTATATCCACTTGGTACATAATGCACATCAAAATAATTGTCCATTTGGTTGATCCAAGTTACGAGATCATTCTCATTATAGTTACACATTTCCAGTTTTATAATCTTATTATGCCATTGACTAGAAGATCCAAATTGGTTGAAATGTGCAAAGAATCTTCCTTGGTTGGGATGATTTGGATTTGAGTGTGTTTTGATTGAGGATCTTGTATGACCCCAATAGGAATTCTTGAAAGTATTCATGAATGAATTAATGGACACTGATTCACTCATATATAAATGCACACTATTGTCAAATTCTACCTTCAATTCACCTTTCATTGAGTGCAAGATTTTTTTGAAATCTAGTGTCAATTCAACTTTAGTGATTGCAAACCATGGTTGAGGTAATCTGTATTCATTTTTTTAAAAAATTATCCTGAAGTTGGGTGAGTACCTCCCACGCCCCAAAATTTGAAGATTTAGAATCCATATCTTTCTTATTTTGAGTCATTTTTAGAGTGAATTTCCCATTGCATTAGGATCTAGTTAATTTCCCTATCATAATGTATGGTTTGGGTCTTAGGGTAGAGGTATTATGGTAGGAATTCAAGGTTTCAAGTTTCATTTGGCTTTTTTATTAGAGAGGAACACATAGAACAAGCCAATGTTAATTTTTGGAAACCTTTCCGAAAATGTAAAAACCCCTAAAATGGTCATTACTTTTGAAAAATAACTCAAACAATATATAAATTTAGAGAGAAACTTGCTTGACATGTTTCAAAACTTCAATTAGAAATTTGTATAAAATTTTAGAATAGTTTTTGAGATATATCTAAATCTTCAAAATTATGGATTTTTGACCTAATTTTTCCCAAATTGAAGCTCCAGTTCCACTTGTAAATAAATTACTTAAATAGATCCGAATAATAATATAAATAGAACATGAAATAAAACCAAAATATAGATTTAATATGATAAGAATGTAAGCATAGATGACTTAGACACTACTAGGGGTAACCTCCACACTTTACAAATAGACTCAAAGGCTCAATACGATGATCATCTACTAGTTACAAACTCCTATATATACTCTATCATGTTAAGTAAACCATATATGTGGATCTAATAATCATATGAAATCCTAAATAAATGTGATATGAAATTAAGATATCATGTTAGCCACAAGTTGGCTATACATATCCCAATATGTGTCCTAGGATTAAGGGCGTAACATTATTTGATCTTATCACTCATGATATTCTATTTCAATGGAATGTCTAGGTTGCTGAGTATTTACCTTTATCTTATTTATCAAACACTTCTTCTTACTTTTCAAATCTTGAGGATTCCACACTTCTTGATGATGATAATGATGTTGTTGTTATTAATCCTCCACTACCAATGAAAGAAGACATTTAGATTATATATGAAGAAGCACCACAACCTGAACCAAAATGGGTTCGTATAATATACACTGAAGTTGGTGACATGGCATGGAATGCCAAAAATCTAAGTATGTTGATATCATGGCATCCATATGGTACTACAACATTGAAAAAGATGACAATGACACAAGATCTAGAGACTGGTCATAAAGTTTTTAATCCTCCTAAATGATAGGTAGTTATGGAAGAAGAAATACACTCTTTGAAAATGAACAAAACTTGGGATTTTGATCATTTTATTAAGGGTAAAAGATAGTGAGTTTTAATTCAGATTATTGCACTGAATATGCAGCAAATATGTTCAATCAATGGTATAAATCCTGACTATTAGCAAAAACAATTCACATGTTGAAGGATTTGATTACCATGAAACCTTTTATCTATTTTTTGAGAAGAATTATATATGGATGGTAACCTCATTGGATATAACATAGGGATGGTTTAAATCCATTAAATGGATGTAAAATTGGCTTCTTACATGGATACTCATGGGAAGAAATCTACATCCTACCCTCTAGGGTCTGTTAGTAGTGAGAACACTATGTATGTGCATAGAAGAAAAAATACTTATATATCTTGAAACAATATAATTATATAATTATGGTTTTACATAGAGTCCTTATGACCCTGTAGTCTACACTAAGAAAGTAGAGGGAAACTTTTGATACTAGTCATCTATGTTGACAACTTAATCATTCCAAAAAGTAGATTGAAGATTTAAAATCCTAGTTAATGAAATATTTTGAGATGACTAACATGGGTTTGTTACATTTTTTCCTTGATCTATTGATTTCAATATCTAAGAAAGTTATTTAAATTCATCAATCCAAATATTCTCAGGATATTTTATGCCAATTCAACATGGAAAACTACAAATCATAATGAATCCTTTTCAATTAAGGGAAAAAAATTATACCAAGTGTTTTCCCCTTTTGTTTGATTGTAAAATTTATAGGAAGTTGTTGGAAATTCTATTATACTTGACAAATACATGCCTTGATATCTCTAAAATTGCGGTGAATATTATATCATGTTATAATCATGAACCACATGAATGGTAAGATTCAAAATGTATTATATGGTATATTTTTCATACTACTAATTTTGGGATTGAGTACAATATAAGTGGAAAAACATCAATTTTTGGTTACGTTTTAGGGTAAAATAACAAAAAAACTCCTTTTGGTGCAAAAAAAATAATTTAAGGATAAAAATATAGTGATTTTGTTGGAGATCAACATTATCATAATTTACCTAAAGGATACTGCTTCCATCTTTGGGAGGGGGGTCTCGTGACTTGGTCTTGTAAAATCTAGAGTACCATTTATTTGTATACTCCAAAAGCTAAGTATAGTGTAGTTTTCATTGTTAGACATGAGTCAATATAGATTCAACGTATGGTTTCTAATTTTGAATTTCCACATAACAAAATCACTTCACTTTGGTGCAACAATAAGAGCTTCATCCACGAATCTTACAGCCCAATAGAACACCAATGCAAACAAACATTGAAATTCATATGCATTATATTTCAAAACTATTACAGGACATGTAAATTGATCTTAACATTTTATCAAATAGATGATCAAGATATTGACATCTTCACAAATCCCTTTCTTGAGTCACTAGCAAAAAAACACTCCTCTGTTGATGGCTACTCGGAGAGTGGTGAGCACGACTGAATGGATGCCATGGAGAACAGCTTCGATGACCTCCACGGGGAAGTCCTCCACATGGCGGAGAACGCTGAGAAGGTGAAGGTGGTTCCCTAGAGACATTACATGGGGCATCACCTCAATGCTGCAGAAAAGTCTGTAGATGTTCCACTTTCAAGGAATCTTTATTAGCCTGGACTTGAATCTACAGAAGCACATTGGAGATAACCATAGATTTGTTATACATTAAGAATTATTGATTAAATAAATATAATTAGCAAAGAAAAAATCATTTTGTTCTTTCCATATCCAAAAAATAATTCCCCTCTAAAACACATATCAAATCTGGGGCAAACATATGCGTAATTTTGGGGCTATCTCCTAGAAGAATGTGCTTCCAGGTAAAACATTCAGGTCTGAGAGGGAAGAAAAAGGAATGAATCCAATTCCAAGCACGTTGCACTTTATGGAATTACCAAAATAGGTGTATCAAGCTTTCCAAGTGGTCAGAGAACTAACATGTGGGAGTCATAATCCCAATTTGAACCAACCAAGATCCAATTCGAAGACCTTGGTGAAGAATACACCAAATAAAATGAGCAATTTTTGGTTCCACATTGATAGACCAATTAGTGCCAAATATCATTCCCCGACATGATAGGGAAGAATGCACCCCCATTGAGTTTTTATTTTTTCAACCATGGGAAAATGTGGGGAGAGCCAACGGTAACCTTTAATGGCTAAATAATTGTGAAACGGGGTGTTAAAATACCACTTCCAGTCCATCCACTAAGGGTGGGAGGGCTACATTGAAATTTTATGTAGCATATGTTTGAGGAACGAGTTGATGATATCGGTAATGCTAGAAAAACCCTGGGTGGTGAGATAAAACCCAACTTTAAGCTCAGGCCAAGAATACCAAGATTGAGAGTTCTTACAGAACAGATCTTGGATTGTATGAATTTTGCGCTTGAAAATTTTGAGCATAGGAATTCCAGGGACTTCTATAAAACATCGATCCTAAGTTTGAATGATAGGAGACCACCACAGAGATTTATTATTGATGGAAACACCATTACAAAATCCATTTCCTTTCCATTACAGCCATGGTTTGATCCATTCCCATGTTTTCTAGATACTTTTGAGCACGAAGTTTCCCACAACTTTAACAAGAACAAGAGAAAGGAGAAGATCGAAAAACCCCAATCCTTTCAAGGTGGGGAAAATTTAGGGTGATCCCTCCTTGATGCCATGGCATAGAAGCACTTTCCACACTTCATGGCCCTTAATGCATTGAATTATCCATTTCGCACAGAGTTCGTACCCTTTTCGTTGAATTCCTATGAGGCCCAACCCCCCAGAATCACGGGGAAGGAAACAAATTTCACAAGAAACTCTGTGAAATCCTTTTCCAGTTGAGAGGCATTAACCCAAAGAAATTCTTTTATGAGCTTATCCAATTTCTGAATAAAAATATTTGGAAGGCACCCAACACAATGAATATTAAACATGGGTGGTTGCGAGGACTTAAGAAAAAATCTGAAATTTTCCTTCCAATGACAACAATCACATGATCCAGTACTCAAACTTATTGGCCACCCGTTGTATCACATACTACTAAAGCTCTTTCGGTGATGCCTGAAAGGAAAATGGAATACCGATGAATTTAAACATCTCACCATGGGCAAGAATCTTCCATTGAAATGAGTCCAACCAAGCGGGCATAGGGAGGAAAGATTTCCCATAACACTACGCTTTATGTCATTGAATGGAATAACCAGAGGCTAAATAGAAGATATCGAGGTAATGCATGACATTGGTCTTGTCCTTAATGAGAGTAATAAAAGATTCATCTACAAAGTGACCATTAAGTAATTGATAATGATTTGCATAAGGAAGCGTTATTCCCCTAACAAGCCCTTGGTATTTGGAATGCGCCAGCAGATACCCAAATCCTTCAACAGTGAGCAAATAAAGCACAGGCACACACGGGCACCCTTGGCGAATGGAACAAAAAAAATTAAAAGCCCTAGAAATGTGGCCATTAATGGTGATATGGGAAGAAGTATTGGCGAAAAGCATCCCAACAGATAGAATAAAAATGGGGACAAAGTCGAGGGCTTCAAGCATGGCAAGAATAAACGGCCATTCAATCCAATCATAAGCCTTTTCAAAGTCAATTTTAATGAACATAGAAAATTGATTAGATCTATGTGGCCATTCCATTCCTTCCCAAACAATAATGATGTTGTTTAGAATATAACGCCCCTAAATGAACCTAGTTTGTTTCGGTTGGATGATAATAGGAAGGATATGACGCAGCTGAATAGCTAGACCCTTAGAAATAATCTTGTACGAGACATTTAACAAAGTAATAGGTCGTCAGCTAATGATTTTCTTTATATCTCTAGGTGTAGGGATAAGTTTTATGTTACCTTTGTTAATACGCGGACCAATTGACTAGTTCTAAAATCCCTCGAGATAGACTTGAATAAGGTTCGGGACTACAGTGTCCCGTAACAACTTATAAACCATGCAAGGGAAACCATCGCAATTAGGGGCCTTATCATTGGCCATTTGTGTGCCTTCTTCATGAAAATCATCAATGGTAAGCATGCGGTCATAGACCACCTTCTAAGTGGGAGAGATCTTGCATTACACAATAGCTATACATTGGTCAAGAGTTGTTTTTCGCTCATTAGAGGGCGATTGAGCTTGAAACACCAGTTTATAGTTGAACAAATTCCTGGAGCATGAGTTGGGGATCAGTAACCCAAATTCCACCATCATTGATGACACAAATGTTTTGAGAAGGTTTTTTTCTCTAAGGGAAAGAAAAAATTCTTTTGGCACCCGATCGCCAATTTTAATCCAGTGCATGCGGGCACATATTTGAGCTCCTCGAGCATTGTAACTATCAACAATTTGAATTCTCTGCCAAAGCTCTACCACTTGAAGTTGTAGATTTTCAGAGAAGGGTTTGCCTTAGAGCGCCACCACCGCACGGATAAAATTAGACGTGGTAGCGGAGCATGAGCGGTGCCTAATTTTAACCAACTATCAGCCATATATTATGAGGAATCTAGTAGTTCAGTTCATAGAGCATCCTCCCACCATTGATTCCAGCTGATATGCATAGGTGGAAGAAAGCGCTGATAATGAATTGTATGAGGGGATAGATTCCACACCCGCTTAATGTGGTTGAGAGTGTTCCCATGTTACATCAAGGCAATTTTAAGAAAAAAATGGCCTTTATGACAAAAAGTGTGCCTATCTTGCCAAGAGATGTGAAATCAAATAGGGAAGTGGTCTAAAAGGACAAAGTTAGGCATGACCTCCATAGGTAAGGAATAAATGGTGTCAAACTCAAAAAAATCTTGAGTTGACAACATAGCTCTGTCGAGCCATTTAAGAACACGATTCGATCCTCCTCGAAATTTTGACAAAGTGAACCAAGTTTCAAAGGTGGGAATGCGAGAGGCATTAGGGTCATAAAACCTGAACTTATTGCACATGAAAAACCATGCCTCTCTTTCTCTAGTTGTCCATCACATAGGAAGGTTCCCACACTTATCATTGATCTACTCAACCATATTAAAATCACCACTTATAACGCAATAAGTATCGGGAATTATGCATGATATCACTGCCAACGATCGGCCCTTTTGGTCACATCGTTAGAGGCATAAATATTAATGAGGCCAAAAAGGCGGCTGTCAATAATAAATAGGACCCATATTGCACGATTAGTGGGTTCGACACCATGCTCCATAAAAAGGGGCCGCCATTTTGGGGAAAAAGTGGAAATTAAACCCCCATGCACTCCATCATGATTACTACAAAATGTGAGGTTTTTCAGGCCAAATGGATTTACAAACCATTTGTAACTGAAACCTGAAATTTTCACTTCCTGCAAAAACAACACATCTAAATTACTTTAAATTTGAATGTATTGTGTCTACTTATTTTATTATAGTGTTCTCTTGATTATCAAATCAATTGTGTAGCAATTATATTGTAAAATTACATTGTTCTATATTTGAATGTGATTATAACAATTCAAAATTAGTTATCTTTGATCATATTAATATTATAAATATACAATAGTATATTATATTTTAATTTAGTTAATAGTACCATAAATTTTAATTATATATAAAATATGTTTTTTAATATAATTATGAGTGTTTAATTTTGATTAGTGTCGCACTTAAAGGTAATTTTAAGTCGCTTCACAATGTTAGCGCTAAGGAATGTTTAGGTTGACCTAAATATTTAGTCTTAGGGAAAGTTTAATTTGATCTCTTAAGTCACATTAAGTTATTCTCACATCGATATGAAAAGACACATTTACATTGGAATTTTAAACTATTATTAAGGATTATTTATGTTACATACATGTAAGTCACATTTAAGGCACTTTTATCAAAAGTAGGGTTACACGAGATAGGGTTGAGTTATATTTAAGGTTAAAACTATGGTATCGTATATAGAATGTAATGTTTAGTTTTTGTTTAAGGAGGAACTGAATTAATTGTCTACTTAAACCTTGAATTAAATGTGTGGTTTAAAAATTCATTAATTTTATATTTTGACACTAATTCAACTTACACATGCCTATATGGAAACTAATGGCTAGCTTAATCAACCAAAATGTTGTAGTGGCATTTTTTCATTAATATATTATTAGTAATTCTACCATGACTTGAATGTATCTTTTTCTAATGTTATGCATGTATGCATGCATTATGGGTGAATATTTGAGGTTATTGTTGATATGAATGCAGTCATAGTTTGAGGTCCTAATGAAGCATGTTATTTTAACATGAGTTACACAATAATCATGTGAAAATACCTAGAATGGGTGTGCAAAATAGTAGTTCACACACAACACAAAATAACAAAGGTAAAAATTTATTCAATGGACATAATTTAGTTACAGGAACAAAATATGATACTTTTATCTTAGTATTGAAATGAAAATATTACAATATTCCTAAGAGGTAAATTACAACAAAATATTCGTAAAATAGACATGAAAGTTTTGCAGGGCTCTATGTGAGCTACAAATGGTTTTGTTTTCTTGCACAATTTGCAAAAACTCACATTCTTCTCTCAAACTCAGCACTAAATATTATTTCTTTGGATTTCAACTCATTCAACAACTATGACTGATGTATTTATAAGCATGGAAAGAATTTATAAAGGTTTAAATGGTTCACCTTCCTAATCGTGAAACCATCTATTATGGTTCATCACTTTTTATCATTATATGTTTTCATCCATTTTTGTCTTCACTGCACAATGAAAAATATTCATTTAAATGCATAACCAAATTCACATTTATATTTTACTTTACCTTCTATCTAGACAAGTATGCAAAAGAAACAAAATTTATTCGTAAACTTTTCTTACCAATTACATATGCCATCTTGCAAGCTACTATCCTTTATATTTACACACACACACACACACACACACACACACACACACACACACACACAAGACATCTAGTATAGTTTACAAGCTTTCCCTTTTTCCCAGATTTAAAAGTTCTATGCAAAACGTGTAACCCCAACCTTTGTGTAAGGATCTAATTTTGTAAAGAGATGAAAATTCCTTACTAAACTACACTACATTAGGTGTACACAAGGTTGCATAAAAAATTCATCCTTACATAGTATTTTTTGATGATGCAGATTACTCACGCATTGAAATTATCTGATATCATACAACCCAAGTAAGAGAAATGAACCATGAGCTCATAATTATGTGCAATCAGTGAGGTATTAAATAAATCTTCCATAATTCATAATTTTGGATGCACCCAACCACATCATGTACCAAAATTTATGCCCCTTTCACTTAACTAGATACTCCTTTTACTACTTTTTATGCATTTTTTTGACCCTGGTATTAACTACCTATCTAATCTCCTCTTTCACTATCTTATGGAATCACTTTCTCTAATCTAACTCTCTAGAATATATGATATCATTTTTTACATTTTCTTATTCCCCATTATACGAATACATTATTTTTTTTTTAAGATAGGTGATATATCTATCCCATCATGCAATTTTATCTCATATGCATTGGTTTTAAATTTTCTCATCACCTTACATGGTTCTATTTTATTCCACTTCAAATTTTATACGATCCTAAAGATAACCTTTTCTTTTTCAAGTTTTCCAAGACCATATATCTCATTTAGTGCACTACTCTAATTTTCTAAAATGCATCCAACTTATATTGTGCACTCCTCTTTTATATTTGGGTGAGCATTTATTGGTGCACACCATGTATGTATTATGCAAAATATTTGTATTTATCACTTCTTTTTTGTTCCCTGATGTTACACAGCTCCATAACGCCTCTTTTATTTTTTTCAAAATATAATCTAGAATGAGGTCCTCAGTAACTTATATTTATTGTAGGAAAGAGCATCCTATGTAAAGTATAAATCCCATAATCTTGGATTTTATCCCACTATTCTAATAAAAAAACTACCCATACTCCTGACCAATTCTATTTGATAATCCATTTAAGAATGACATATTGAACTGAACTATAAATTGGGGTTCATATTCTTCCATATATTTTCTAGAAGTGTCCCTCAATTTTTTATATTTTTCAGATAAAATGTTGTGTATAAATCCATGCAACCTCACAACTTCCGTAAAAAATGGATTAACTACATGTATGTCATCATTAATATCTTATCAACTTCCTATAGAATAACATCAATCCATGGAAACTTCATTCTTCAAATGTTATATTTTAGTATATCCATTCAATAATATCTCTCACCTTATGTGGATCCACTTTCAATCCTTGTTGAGATATCAAAAATCCTAAATACACTGATTTCTCCTTCATAAAGTTGTATTTATTCAAATTTATAAGCAGCTTGTCCTTGCACAAATGGTGTAAAACTTGTCTTAAGTGAGACATGTGATCCTCCTTGGTCATAATAAAAATAAAATTTCTTCTAAGTAAACAAGACAATGATGATGAGGAAATGCTTCAATTCTTCATCCACAAGTCTCATGAACATGATTGGTCCGTTAGTTAGACCAAAATGCATAAAAACCGCTCATACATAACATCCTACATTTTTTAACTGAAGTCTTCCATTCATTCCCATCTTCAATTATAATATGATGATAGTCACTCTTAAATAAATTTTACTGAAGTATCAGGATCCACTCAAGAAATAGATCAAATCGTCCATGCAAAGCAATGGAAATATAGACGTAATGGTTATTTTTTATGGTTCTAGATTCAGTGCACATTCTCAATTATCCTTCATTATTTAGTGCTAGCATTGCAAGTATTGTGCATATGAGATCATACTTTCATGAATCAACCCCTTATTAATTAGTTATAGGACTTTCTTCTGCACGTACTCATTCTCATGTGACATCATCTATATGTAGGTTTGTTTGGAAACCCAAAATTGCTATCTAGTCCATTTGGTAAGTTATTGTTGGTGCAGAATCATAGCACCCCTGGACACAGATCAGGCTTCTAGGTTGATCACTCAGGCATCCAGTGTGATTGCACAACATGGAAACCTCTCTCCAAGCGTGGGGACTTGTAAAACCGAGAGAGGAATCTCCAGAGAAGGCTGGTTCCTGCTCCTAAACTACCTGCCACAAGCTATTCTAGTGCAGGCAAGCTAATCTAATCCTAATCTAACCATGCCAAGGAGACACAGAGAGAGAGAGAGAGAAAGGAAAAGAACAAAAGCCTACACTAAAACGGTGATACACCAGAGAAGGAGGATGTTGAACATCTATCAAAACTGCCATGGAACAAAGAGAGGTGAGCAATGGGAAGGATGGACAGAAGCATCACAAACCCAAGGATAGATTTCACACAGAAAATGTTCCAAAACTCCATGAACACAGCTCCAAACCTGCAATGAACATTCAAACATGCACAAATACCTGCAAATGAAGAGAGGCAAGAAGGGAACAAGCAAAAACGAGAAAGGATGGACAGATGCATCACAAAACACGTTTTGTTGCTCCAGAAGTTTGCACAGAACATCATTTCAATAGTAAAAGGAAAAAACGCCATTACAGAGAAAGGGAGGAGGCTCGAACTCCATTTTCAACCCTAGAGAAGAAAAGAAGGGAGGGCAGAGCAGAAAAGATGAACCACTTTTTTTTCAAATGAGTCAAATCTAGCTTTTTACATTGCATGGGTCGAGCCCAGGGGACAGAAACGTGGGAAAACGTGCAAGCCCATTCCTCATTGACTGTAGATGCATTAAAACGGCATGGGATATCTTACCAACCCATACCCTGCCATCTTTGACCAATTTGGAGGAGAATGCGACCCATTTGTATTAATTTGGCCGCTGAAATGTCACTTCTGGCCGTGCTGAAGAAGAATGCGACCCATTAGCATTAAAACAGGTTGTTGAAACGTCACTTCTGGCCATTACTATGCGCCAGAGACGTTTTTGAACTTTCTATCTCCAGACTACACCAAAACTCAAGATTATCCCTAGAATCATGTAGAGGATTTCAATAGCTTTCCATTGATGTCAAGAATGTACAAATCCGAGCTCTGGATCGAAAGTTATGACGATCTGAAGATTTAGGGCACGGAACAGACCAAAACGGATTTTGAAATATTTCCCGCGCTCTGCCACCTGGATGACACGTGGCAGGCTCTGATTCGGTGAATAATTCTCTCTCCCTTATCTTTCAGCGGGCTTCATTTGAAATTTCCCTGTGGGCCCGTTAAACTTGGACACGTGTCCCCTTTTGATTGGCTCGGGATCCTTCGGCTCCTTCGCGCCTTTTCATCCCAAATGTCCCATTTGCTTTTGGACTCTTTGTGCTCATTTCGGCCGATTCGGCCGGTTCGGGTACATTTGTCCCGATTGTCCCATTTGCTTCCGGGCTGCTTGTGCTCATTTCGGCCGATCCGGCCAGTTCGCGTCCATTTGTCCCAAATGTTTTGCTTCTGGACCATTTGTGCTCATTTCGGCCGACTTTCACGTTTTGGGACTGTCCCAATTGCTTTCCCCATTTCGGCCGATCTGGCCGGTTCGGGTCTTTTTGTCCCACTTGTCCCACTTGCTTTTGGACTCTTTGTGCTCATTTCGGCCGATTCGGCCGGTTCGGGTCTTTTTGTCCCACACGTCCCAAAGGCAACCTTGAGCAGGACTTAGCCAATTTTCACGATTTTTCCTGGATCAACCTACTTGCCTTCTGCAACTTTTGTCCGCATTTTCTCAGAGCTTGCTCTTTTCAGCCTGGACAGAAGAGTTAGAAAATTTCCTGAAGGGACCCTAGAAACATGATTTTTGCTCTGAATCAATCAATTTGCTTGGGACTTGAGAATCTGATGCATGTTATCAACAATTACCCTGGGGGGGGAATTTTTGACAACAGTTTGGCGACTCAGTGGGGTCATCTGCCTGCTAGATGAATGATCAGTAGCCTGAAGCAATCCATTGGGCATGGAGTCATAAGTAGTAGCTTGAAAACTGATCTGAACTTTGAAAACCTCCCCTCTGAGCCACTTGGAAACCCACCAGACATGGAGTTGTTCATACCAAAATGCCACTGAAAAGAACTGTGCAAGAGCAAAACCAGCAACAACAAAAACTATGTACAAAACTGAAAATCATACATGCCCCAAATGGAACATGCAGAGTGTGCACAAGCACTTCTTCTGCTGAAAGAAAACCTACCTACTCTACTCTAACTGGAAGCAAAGGCAAGCTAAACAAACCCTGCAACTGGTTGTGCAAAATAGCTTCCTTTCTTCAAAATTGGCAGCCATGCAATTGATTTGGCAGCTGATCATGGCTGTTAGGATGAGTGGAAAATCAACAAGAAGCTGGTCTTCCACCCAGATCATCAAGGTATCTAGCTGAAAAATCCAATACCTCTTTTAGTTTCTCTGCATTTGGATTGGAGAGGTATGGCAGCTGATCCTTGGTACTTTGTAGCTCATCCTCATGCCTAGAAGCAAGCATGACTGGTTGTGGCTTCTCCTTTGGCTCCAATGAAGCCAAATACCTGATTGGGCAAGGTTTGATCCTTTGGATATGCCCATAGCTCTGATTTTCAACTCCAAGAATGGAGTCCTCTTGTAGACCCTCTTGAATGGATGATGTGGAAGAAATGGTGGAATCCTTCTGTCCTTTCCCTTCCTCCAATGAAGAACATGGAAGATTAAAATCTTCCAATCTTGATTCCAAAGGGCTGCTGTAAGATGCAGGCTGCTGCAAATGAAAGTTCTCCTTCATGACAGCAGGACTCTGGTGTTTGGAATGTGGATGATGAAAGAGAGAATGGTGAAAACTCAACCGGCTCTTCTCCATCAAAACAGTCCTCCAAATCTGACAGGTAAACTGCCTCATTGCTGTCCTGCTACTCGTGTTCAACTTCCTCCATGGTGTCCTCTTGATCTGCAACTTGACCACCATGGTTTCCTTCACTCTCCAATATTGAGTTTGAGAGATCAAACTCCTCTTCAGTACTAGAACTTGAGAGAGGTGAAGTAGAAAGAAGAACTGAAGGTTCTTCTATAACCTGCTTTGTGCTCAAACCCTTTGGATCTGCACTTTTCTCCTCCACAGCTAGATTGTGCTCCTCTTCTTTTGGATTTGGAGCAGCTTCTCCTTCCTCTAATGTTTGAAGGCAATCTTGCTCTTGATTGAACTCTTCCTCTAGCATGAAGTTTGTCAAGTCAAACTCTTCAATCTACTGCTGGTAGAGGACAAGGTAGTGCAAGATCCTCTTCAAAGTTTCTTCCATGGCTGAGGATTGAATTGGGGTATGAAAATCTTGTTTCCTTGGAGGAGGGGGTATTTTGTTAGCTCTTGTGGAGGGAATGACTGTTTGGAAGGGAAAAGGAAAGAAGAATTGAGATGAGATGGAAGACTGAGGGATGGAGGGATGGATTCAACACTTGGGACAGCAAATGGAGGGTTTGAAACTTGACACTGACTGAAATGAAATAGATTGGGAAAGAGGAAAAGAAAAGGCATGAGATGGTGTGCTTACCCATTGACAAGGTTGCTAGAATACTTCTCTCATACACCTCTATTTCTTCAATCCACTTTGCAAGCAAAGGCAGCGTTGCAATCATGAAGTCAAGCTTCTCCTGAGGGCTGTAATGCCTTGGAAAAGGTCCCACCCATGGACAGGGTGCTCCACAACCGATTCCAAATGCTCTCATCTGTGCCTGAGCCCTAGACTGCACTATGTTTACCTCCATCTTTTGGATTTTCTCCAACAAAATCAGCATCTTGGATCTGATGGTCTTCATTGTATGCATACTCTTGCTCTTGGAAAGCTCCATAGCCAAACTGACTTTGGCACTGCTGTTCATATGGGTATGCATACTGATCTTGAATCTGCTCAAAATGCTGATTTGGAGGATTTGTAAAACATGTTGGAGGTGTGATATACTGCTGTTGTTGATGTGAATCCCATGATGGAAATGAAGTCATGATTGCACAACTTCATAGAATGGAAAAGAATATGGAAGAGATGGATGGAAGAATGGATGGAGAATGGATGAAAATGGATGGAAACGAAGGTCTGCAAGCTTCAGAGATGGGTTGTTGACCAGATGGAGTCGCCAGATGTGTTTGCAAGTGCCTCCAAAGGCTGAAATCTTCACAGGAACACATCAACCTGCAAAAGATGAAGTGGAAGACCTCTAAGGTCCCACCGGGCGTGCCAAAACTATTGATGTGGTCGCACGGTGGCTTAAACTTTGCTGTTGATAATGAGACACCTCTGAAAGATGAAACTCTAACTTCTGTGAAGTCCCACAGGGCGTGCCAAAACTGTTGATGACAAATCACAGCACCCCTGGACGCACATCAGGCTTCTAGGTTGATCACTCAGGCATCCAGTGTGATTGCACAACATGGAAACCTCTCTCCAAGCGTGGGACTTGTGAAACCGAGAGAGGAATCTCCAGAGAAGGCTGGTTCCTGCTCCTAAACTACCTGCCACAAGCTATTCCAGTGCAGGAAAGCTAATCTAATCCTAATCTAACCATGCCAAGGAGACAGAGACAGAGAGAGAGAGAGAGAGAGAGAGAGAGAGAGAGAAAGAGAAAGGAAAAGAACAAAAGCCTACACTAAAATGGTGATACACCAGAGAAGGAGGATGTTGAACATCTATCAAAACTGCCATGGAACAAAGAGAGGTGAGCAATGGGAAGGATGGACAGAAGCATCACAAACCCAAGGATAGATTTCACACAGAAAATGTTCCAAAACTCCATGAACACAGCTCCAAACCTGCAATGAACATTCAAACATGCACAAATACCTGCAATGAAGAGAGGCAAGAAGGGAACAAGCAAAAACGAGAAAGGATGGACAGATGCATCACAAAACATGTTTTGTTGCTCCAGAAGTTTGCACAGAACATCATTTCAATAGTAAAAGGCAAAAACACCATTACAGAGAAAGGGAGGAGGCTCAAACTCCATTTTCAACCCTAGAGAAGAAAAGAAGGGAGGGCAGAGCCGAAAGAATGAACAACCTTTTTTTCAAATGAGCCAAATCTGGCTTTTTACATTACATGGGTCGAGCCCAGGGGATAAAAACATGGGAAAACGTGCAAGCCCATTCCTCATTGACTGCAGATGCATTAAAACGGCATGGGATACCTTACCAACCCATACCCTGCCATCT
This sequence comes from Taxus chinensis, assembly GCA_019776745.2. Lineage (NCBI taxonomy): Eukaryota > Viridiplantae > Streptophyta > Pinopsida > Cupressales > Taxaceae > Taxus > Taxus chinensis. Next base: position 658,019,508 of record CM034156.1, read on the forward strand.
TTGACTGATTTGGAGGAGAATGCGACCCATTTGTATTAATTTGGCCGCTAAAATGTCACTTCTGGCCGTGCTGAAGAAGAAAGTGACCCATTAGCATTAAAACAGGTTGTTGAAACATCACTTCTGGCCATTACTACGCGCCAAAGACGTTTCTGAACTTTATCTCTCCAGACTACACCAAAACTTGAGATTAGCCCCAGAATCATGTAGAGGATTTCACTAGCTTTCCATTGATGTCAAGAACGTACAAATCTGAGCTCTGGATCGAAAGTTATGGAGGTCTGAATTTTTTAGGGCACGAAACAGACCAAGACGGATTTTGAAATATTTCCCGCGCTTCTGCCACCTGGATGACATGTGGCAGGCTCTGATTCGTTCAATAATTCTCTCTCCCTTGTCTTTCGGCGGGCTTCATTTGAAATTTCCCTATGGGCCTCTTAAACTTGGACACGTGTCCCCTTCTGATTGGCTCGGGCTGACCCTTGAAAACTCACCCTTTGACTTTTGGACTCTTTCCCTTGTGACACGTGTCAATCCGATTGGCTTTCGGCTCCTTCGGCTCTTTCGCGTCCACCGCGTCTTTTTGTCCCAGATGACTTTTGGACCTTTGTGCTCATTTCGGCCGATTCGGCCGGTTCGGGTCCATTTGTCCCAATTGTCCCATTTGCTTCCGGGCTGCTTGTGCTCATTTCGGCCGATCCGCCACATCCATTTGTCCCCAAATGTCCCATTTGGTTCTGGACCGTTTGTGCTCATTTCAGCCAATTCGGCCGGTTCGCGTCCTTCTGGATTGTCCTAATTGTTCCTGCTTGTGCATTTCGGCCAATCCGGCCGGTTCGGGTCTTTTTGTCCCAGACTTGTCCCACTTGCTTTTGGACTCTTTGTGCTCATTTCGGCTGATCCGGCCGGTTCGGGTCTTTTTGTCCCACTCGTCCCAAAGGCGACCTTGAGTACGACTTAGCCAATTTTCACGATTTTTCCTGGATCAACCTACTTGCCTTCTGCAACTTTTTTCCACATTTTCTCAGAGCTTGCTCTTTTCAGCCTGGATAGAAGAGTTAGAAAATTTCCTGAAGGGACCCTAGAAACCTGATTTTTGCTCTGAATCAATCAATTTGCTTGGGATTCGAGAATCTGATGCATGTTATCAACAATTACCCTGGGGGGGAATTTTTGACAACAGTTATATTGTGAGTGGGTGGTAAGTGATATTGTGAATAGGTTGTTATACATTTTCTCTACAAACTTGATCAACATCTCCTTCACTTAACATGGGTGTGCTTCTCAATTCCATATACACTCATCTTGCATTTACTTAGGAACAAATGTGTAACATTTCTTCATCTTTATTTCTGTAAAATTTACGTTTTGGAAACTAACAATACCTTTGGGATCTTGTGCACTACCTCACTCTTATCTTTTATAATATGAAATGTGTACTTCTTACTACATTTATAAATGTGTGAGTACTTTTGTCAGGCTTACAATCCTTACCCAAATAATACATGGCATACATCCTTTGATATTATAGATCACACAACATTTCATCTTTACATGTTTTAACTTGAAAAATAAAAAACCATTGTTCATTTACTAGAATTTTTTATTCCTTCAAAAATAAGGATGTCTCATATGGATTTGGGAGCATAATCTTCTTGAGACCCAAGTTTCTCAACCATTTCATTAGAAACAAGGTTTTCAATAGTACCACTATTAATGATCACATGTCAACACTTACCTCAGGAATTACAAATTATTTGACATATTTTATTACTCTATGCAAGTGCATTTTCTTCCTTCAATATCTTTAACAATAATTTATTCATCGTGGGATCCTCTACACACTCTAGATACTCTATATCATTGACTAATGCAATGTTATCTTTATCAAATTACACAAGATATTTGCGATAATAAGTTCTTATTGCACCATTATTTTCCTTTTCATGTGGGAATTCAAATTATTTATGTCACAATTTATATCTGAAACGTGTACCAGTGAATCATTTACCTCATTCTCATATGGCATATCCTCTTTCCCTATAATATCCTCTTCCACTATGCACATAATCATCACTTTCAGAATAAATTTCTTCCACCTCATGTACATAATTTGGTCTATCATTGTGTGAAAAACCTTCTTTCATGCATGAAAATTGTCCCTCTCTTTGTACAACACTTTTTTGACTTTAAGAAAACATCTCATCAACATTCAATTCTCACATAAGGATTATTTTATTGATTTGTACTTGTCATGTTGCAATCATCCTTAATGGAAAAGTATAATCCACTCACATATCATGAGAAGTTTTTTGCACCACTTTATATGTGACTAGCATGAATGGTCAATCCATACATCTCTTTTGTGTAATCCTTTCTTATCTATTTTTGTATCAAGTTTTTCAACTTCTTACAAAGTTTCAAATTTTATTCTGAAAGAAAAAAATTACCCTTAACTTGGAAACAATTATGTTTCAAGCTTTGATTTTATCTTCAATTTGTATTATTCTTTCAATTTATACATGATCCCACCATAAGGATACATGCCCTCTCAAATTTTTTCATGCAATTTGTAACTTCTTTGGGTCTTCTATGGATTAGAAAAAATTCAACATTGCAGTGTTTCTTCAATGATTTAATTGTATTCTTTCTACCCCACATGTGCACCCAAATCTCCACCTATGATGATCCTTGTCATAACCCTTTGACTATGTTCTCCATAGGAATTCTAAACTTTGTGTCTATAATAGAATGCCTTTCTCAAAAATAGTTATGTACTTTGTATATAGTAGACAATCATAGATACTTACAATAGTCATGTCTTTATAACATGTTTCCCATAAACATATTAATTACATTACAAATATTAAGTGATGGATAAGGCCCAAAGCACCCATATCATAGTTTAACTAAATATAAGATCAAGCCTTCCTAATGAACATAATTTACAGAATTAGGTTAAAAAAATTTAAATCACATGTGTGATCTCGAGGTCATCAATTAGGGGACCCTGCCATTTGTTCTATCGAAGCACCTTACACTTTATTATGTGAGAATTCATGTAGGCCTTGTTTCAATTTCAATCCATACGTGTGATAGTCCAATGAATGAACATAGTTTCACATATGGATGTGCAATATCTAGATTCACATCTTCCTATAGCGTGAGCCTATGAAAATACATCGCATATTACTGCACACATTTTGAAGTTTGGTCAGTTCTTCCTTTTTCACTCAAAATTGTGTCCTTAATTTTTTCCCCTGTGTCATTAGTAGATGATGCACACCAGTGAGATATAATTTATAGCATACAGCATATCCTTGAATATGAATCTTTTGGTACCATGAACAATTGCAAGCTTCATACACATGCTTCATCACCTTCTGAATTGAGAATTGTTGTGCTTATATGCCTTGCACACAAATTTTACAACAAGAAATCCTTGTTTTGTGTCATCTTCTAAATCTTTTTGGATATACCACAAGATACCACAAGGTATTTTAACCCCTTTTGGTTGTGTATATGTAGTTAATAACCTATATTATTGTGTTGCAGACAAGCATATGCTCACACTAATAATTTAACACTAGTTTCAAATTTGTAACTTTTAGGAACTAGATTGTGAATCCTTGTGATCAAACTGACAATGCCACACACTAGAATATGTAAAAGCACAAAAAATGATCTATTTATTTTTTTTCAATGTAAGATTACACGTGAATCACAATGTTCATGTGTCACCCTATTTTTGAGAAGTTTTGCAAGGTGATGTGGTCATATTAGGGAATAAGATAGGAGAACATTTCCCTAATAACTCGTTGTGAGTATTGGAAAAGCAAGTGAGGTTTTCATAGCCCTAAAGCATATAAATAAAGGCATGTAATTTAGTTCCCACTATCTTAGAATCACCATAACCATATTGCTACATTTTTGTCTTAACGCTAAAAGAGTGCTATGACTATTGTGATGGTCTTTTCTTTGCACTATTTTTAATAGACTCGACTTGGCCCAATACCTAAAGAGTATCAAATTGCAACAAATATTATATCGTTCCAAAACCTTTCAATTATTTTTAATTTTAATTTTTACACCAAAGGCGTTACCCCTATGGGAAAGGGCTTTGCGGACAGTCATGGGACTATGTCAAATTTGACGGCCTAAATGACAGTGGTTCTATTTTTTATCCGTTTTACTTTTTAGTTTTTCTAGTTTTATTTTTGCATGATTCGAGGTATATATTTTTTAGTTTTTCTATTTTTAATTTTGCATGATGTGGGAAATATGTTTTTAATATGAAGGGATGTATTTAATAATTTAAATCTCTTTGTCTTTTATCTCCTCTTTGACCTGATTTGAAACTCATAACTCGGGATCCATATCATGTATGTTTAGACTCTGATATCAAACACTAATCTGTGTTTACTAGGACATAACAGATTTTGTAGCTTGGCAGGGAACACATTCTAAAACTGGTGTATGCACATATTTTCAGAGGTCATTTAATCCTAGAAAATCACCCAATTGGAAGGGAGTTAAAGCATCAAGCATCAAAATCTTGTGATTCTGCATGGATATTCGCTTTCTCCTTCTTTATGATTACATGGAAAATGGAATTCTGTGGGACATCCTACACAGTGAGTAAAATGATTATGTTATGAAGAAAAATGGATCTATACATTGTAGATTCATATTTTGAAATATAAAAATGGATCTGTATTTAGTTGGAATAATCAACTGCTTAATAGTGGACCTCTCAATCAATATGGCATCTTTTGGAAGGTAATTTTGATATGCAGGGTATCAGTTATTAGTTTATTTAATGTGTAGGCTAAGACTTAAATGAGTTGGAATCAAGCAGGCGACTAGGTTATAGAGATATCTCCTTGCTAATCTTGGGGCTCTGCAATTTTTGTGGGTGGGTTAGGGTTTGGAGTCACTTTTGTTTCCCACTTATCTTTTACCTTTGACTGTCACACTTGTCATTTTGACCTCTTTGTTATATAGTGTGTAGAAGACAGAAGTACGATATCTAATTTACGGCTTCGTCCTTGTGAAAGATGTTTGGAGGAGTAATTTAATATTATGTTCCTAGCTCAACTCACCAATGTAATGCAAGGATAAATCATACTGAACATGGCGCCGATCAATTGGTGTGAGTGGCTCAAACACTTCTTCAACGAAATATCCCTTAAACATACATTCGACAATAGGTAACATTTGCGAGAAAGACTTTTGATTACCTCCCTATTACTACCTTAAGTGGTATCCATATGGTAGGGGGATTAATTCCTTGTTGAGTGTGTTCCCGTATCCGCATTTCACTCTTCGTTGGTTCAACACACTGAAGATGAACTCCATATATTGCTCACCCCCTTCCTCATTTATTAGAAACTCCCCACTATTGACTGAACTTTATTGTAACTCAAGATGAACCATCTATAACTTCAGTATTTTTTTCTTCACCTCCCGCTTCATTGCCTTTAGTAACGCAAACTTCTTTTTCAATGGGGACTGGGGAGTATATCTAGTGACTATGCTTTAAACAACCTATATGATTTAGTTCCATGCATTGGATCCAATTCTCACCGCTCTAATACCATCTCCTTGGTACACATATCTACCATGCAAAGGTTACGATCTCTAATCCAATCATGTACACCTTCATGCTTAGGTCATTATCAAGTACATGTCCTCACTCACTCTGTTTGGGTCTTTAACAGAGTATGACTCCAAAAGAAGGAAATAAATTGGTAGAACTATTCTTGTTTGAACATGTTCAATATTTTCACTTTCTAAGGAAATTTAACAATCAAATTATCTGTAATTGATGTTTTTCCCAAAATAAAAAACTTAGATAAACTTATAAAGTCATATCAAGTGAGGTATCATAGCCTTATGGTCAGGCATTATTATATCTGAATTTTGTATGTTTTCAAATTCTAAATCCCTACTCATTTGATATGATATACAACACATCGTCAACCTTTGTTCAACCCTTGTTATGATATCTATCTAAGTCTAATGAATTGGGTGGGCCTTATTATTGGAGTATCATAACCTTATGGTTGGGTCTTGGTATATCTAATATTTTGTATGTTTTCATCTTCTAAATTATTAAATCTTTGATACAATATTTGGCACACTGTCAGCCTTTGTTCAGCTTTTGTTATGATATCTGTCAAAGTGTAATGAATTGGCATTTCCCTATTGTGAAAATTTCAGTTTATTTTAAAATTTCACATTCATTGTTGGCTTAGCGCTCTAGCATTTCATATAGTTAATTGTGTATATTGTACCCCAATTATCTAATGATTGTGGATTGGAATTTTGCTTGCCTATTTTTTATGACCCATATTGATGATTCAAGTTTTGCATGCCATGGAGGAAGATTATCAATAGAAATGAAAATCTCAGTAGATACAATGTTTTGTAAATGCCTTTGAATGATTTGCACAGTACAGAACTATAATTATGCAAGGTTTCATAATCCTGTTATTTCTATAATTTTTTATGGGTTCTCATTATTAGTATTAGTACTAAGTCTTCAATGTCATTACAAAATGTTGACGCATCTTTCTAGTGATATATATGTATGTAAAATGGGGAAGCATGTAAAGGTATGTGAAATGTTTGACAAAATGCTTGAAAGTAATATGGTCACATGGCCTTCAAATATTATAGGATATAGAGTGAATAGCTTTGTTAAAGCATTCATAATATTTTTCCAAATGTAACGAATATTTTTCAAACACAATAAATTCACATTTGGTAGCATACTCTCATCTCTTTATCGTAAATGACGCTTTACAATTTTGTAGCGATATTCTTGCAGTGTTTTCTACATTATTTCCCATCAAATCTTGTTGGTATTTATTTCATCGTGATTTCTTCAACTACTCACAAGGTGGTTCATTTTCTATGTTATGTAAAATGTCTTATTTGTACATATGAAATTCTCGGCTAATGCCGTTGCTTTGTTTTGGGTTTTTTATTTAAAAACAAGCCCATAGCCTCAACAAAATAGCTTCTGATAGAGTTCGTAAAGATCTGATAGAATGGAAAGTCAACATAGATGTTAGATTCAAGCACAAGCCCATTGTTAATTTGCAAAGATATATATCCATTTCATTTTCAATGTTGGATTGAATAGACATGAAAAAGTAACTTGTTTGGTGTTTTTAGTTATATTGATACCAAAGCGTAAAGTTTGTAACACGTGTTACTAAATGGTAGGTGGGAAATTAAACTGATAAGATCCCTGAGCATAATGTATGCCAATGAAACTTACCAGCTCTAAGTTGTTTTTCTGGAGCAGTATCCAACTGAAGCTCCTTAGGGTGCATCCTCATTATTTTTTTAGAATACTCATTTAATTATTTCTTTATGATACCCAACTAATATGAATCCTAAAAAATTACATGTTGAGTTTTTGTAATATTTTGGTTCTCATTATTTCCTTTGAATACCTATCTTAGCTAAATCATTAAAATTACATGTCAATTTTTACAATGAATCTTCAATACTTCATTAGTTCAATTATCAAGAAAGATAATAGTTTTGTCAATATTTTCAATAAATAGTCAATACTCCATTGGTTCAATTATCATCACAGAGATGGGTCATCATCACTTTCCTACATTATCTGTTTAATCATTTCATTAGAATACCCATCTAATTTGAATCATGAAAATTACAAGTCAAGTGTTTTAATATATATTTAATATTCTATTAGATACGAAAATTTTGGGCGGATCATACCCAAATTAGTGAGTTGTGTCATTTTTGTAGTTGGTTGCATGCTAAATTTATGGAACCATAAATCACAAAATATAGGACATCTTTTTTTATTATAGCACAATATTTCTCTACTATAAATCACTGAGGAAGTTCATATTCTGAAGGATTTAGTTGTTAAATGAATAATGGTTGGATGTGTCTTTTATTTCCCAATTCAGATATCCAATGGATTGCTAAGCTTACAACACTTGTATTACAACTTAATAATTTTACATATCTAAATTCAATCCCTCAATAAGGCATCAAGAATGGCCAAATCCCGTAGATGCTCTTAGTGACTTGGATCTCTTAAATCTTCATTTTCCTTTAGCCAGAAGCCTTCAAAAGGAAAAGCATTCATATCATCACCACCACCAGAATTCAAAATCTTTAACATTGGACATTGCCATTAGACATTTCTTTAATCCCTCAACATGTCCTGAAGAGTGCCCAAATCTTGGAAGTTTTCTTTTGCATTGTTGAAATGTTTTTATAAATCTTAGTACTCAAAAAATGCATTGTATAAAATATAGAGATAACTGATTGGTTGATAAAAGAGTATGTTTGAAGATTACAAGCACTTAATTACAATTTTTATTATTTATGGAAACTCTTTAGGAACTTCAATCTAATATTTTTGATTCTCTTTCTTATGTGGTAAATAAGAGAGTGTTGTCTCTAAAGGAACTTCAAGTGGGTTTCAATATTGATTGAAGTAATTATTCATTTGTTCTATTTCATTTGTTTTGTTTATTACATGTTATGGACTAAAAAAATATTGTAGAGTACTTTCATTTTATTTGATTTTGATTGTTTCATTTATATTTATAGTTGGCTCAAATCCTTTTTTTGAAGTGACAATCTGTGCATTTACCCTCCTTTTTCATTCGAAAGGTACTCAAAAATGGTGTATATATCAACACTTGGATCAAGAAGAAAGGAGGAGTCAAGACTAATATCACTCAACCAAAACAATTTGTCGTAAATACTAGCATCTACTTTGATAGCACCTCCACTACTACTATTTTACTCATCTTTAGTGCCAAAAAAATTGGTCGTAAAAGACTACCACTCATGATATTAAATCTGCAAATGTACCAAAGTCTTCATGTATTCATGTTTAGTTCAAATAAAATACTTTGCAAAACGCTACCAGTCATGATATACGATTTGTAAATGTATATGTACGAATTTGTAACACATTTGAAATGTATAGATATAACCTTTAAATGTAATTCTTCATCTATACTCCTACACTTACAAAATCAATCACACCCCTTATCAACATCAACTACAAAAGTAATAACTATCCCTCTAAATAAAATAACATATATCGTTTGACGTTCACATTGCATTGTACACATGTGATTGCTAGTTTAAATATATTTTAATTTATAATTACGCCGAAGGTGTTCCCCTTATGGAAAAGGTCATTCCAAATGTTTCTGCGACTGTGTTAAATTTGATGGTCGGTTGGAAATTTTTTCAAAGCGATTAAATTTGACGGCCGTTTTAATGGTTTAAATATGTTTTTAGATGGGCCGACTGAACTCCACTTGCACGCCCGCTTTTGAGGAGAAATTTGTGTTATTTGGGAAACATATGTGAAAATTGTATTTTTTTCTAGAGTTTTACAAGTTCCTACTGTACACGGAGCAGTCCTTGCAATCTTCTCCAAATGGAAAGCACAAATTTTTACATGGAAGGGGTGAATTGCTACTCTTTTATTTTTGTAAAACTTGCATGTGCTTTTCTTAGGACGTTGGTGAATCTTATTTGTGGATCTGTTGCAAACATCCAACGACAAAAACAATGCCTCCCCTGCTCCTATTCGATTGCTCTTTGGATATTTCTCCTTTTTTAATTCCCATTGGGCGCCAAATACTACCATCAGGGTAAATGGGCACCTGATCCTGGACCAACCCAGTATTGATTTTTCAATAGGGGATCAGATCCGTGAGAAATTTTGGACGTTTTGTTTTCTAAACCTAGATGTGGTTTTATTTCACTATGTTTAGGCTAGAGTAGATAATCATATGCGCGGATTCCAACCAAGGCACTATCCATCGCTGCATCAGTCCGCACAGTTTTCCTTTGATCAATGGTGGTAGATGTAGAAAGTGCGAATCAAGTAGGTTTTTTATCCCCGTGTTGTTCTTTTATATGCTTTTCATTTTTGTTAATAATGTTTTCCCCTTTGTATGAATAGGTCTTTTTTGTGTCTCACTCCACAAGGCGTAGGATTTGCGTTTGCAATTTTTCATTCATTTGAGGGTTTGAAGGCGTAGGTCAAATTCTATCTTCCTGTTTTTGGATTGTAGGAAAAATCCCCAGCCTCGATTTCATGTTGTTTCCCCATGGTTTGAATCTATTTTCCCTTTCATAAGAGTTCCAGTCAACGCCATCCCATGTTCTTCCCCATGCATACCTGGGTGTTTGTTTCATTGTGGTCGGGAAAATAAAATAAAATAGTAACAAATACAACCTTTACAAAATCGACTGTTGTTAAATGCTTAGTGTATGTCTTGCAGTTGCAAGAGGCATCAGATCGCATCCTCTCACTCATTAACAACACAACTCACCTTCCGAGTGTATTGTTGAATCTTGCACAAATAAGAGAATTTGATCAAAATTTTGAAAGCACCCTTATACTAGAGGATCAACAAGATGAAAAGACTGAGGAAAGGAGCGTAAGTGAGTCAGAAGATGTTGTAGGGCTTGTGGATTTTTCTCATGGATCTAGTCATTCCTTAATCCTACATTTCTTGCACAAAGTATGGGATCCCAATACAACCTTGTACAGGCTCTGTTTACGTTTGGGATAATTGTTTCCTCTGATATATTTATTTTTGTGTTGTGACCAAAAATATATATGCCCCCAAAAATATTCCTTTCCAGCTTCTTGTGCCGAGAACATTGGTATCAATTCAACATTATATTAAGTGAGAGTACTGAAGCATAGGAAACCTATTTGTAGAAATGGAAATTGGTTATTCCCATTTTTATAAATCAAAGCATATTAAGGTGTTCTCCCACATCATTCATTTTTGCTTTGATAACAGGGTAATATCATGTACCTGTTACTATTATTCTGAAGCAGTAAAACCCAGTCTTATGTACAAATTCCTTTTAGTTCAAGTAGAGTTGTGTTTCATTAGTTTTAGTACATAAAATCCTGCAGGAGCATGTAATGTAGCCATTTAGAAACTGGATGCAAACATTTGGTAGTCACCTAGTGGTATAACTCTCTATACCGGGGAACGTAAATTAAGAACAAGAATTTTGTTATTGAGATAATTCTCTTATTGGGGAACCATTTCATAGTGTTATATCACAACTCTTTTTTATTAGTAACTGTGTTTTACGTTTGTGCTCTATATTGACTATGACAGTTTTATAATCATAGCCATATCTTTGGAAAAGGTTTCTGTAGGAAAATATTATTATTGGGCATTAATATATTGTAGTAAAAAATATTTCTTGATATGATTGTGCAATGTTTTTTGATTTCCCACATTCTTAGTCTTATTGCAAAATCTTCATCCTTTTGTATCCACTTGTTTTCTATAACTATTGTAGAAATCTATTTAACTAAGGTGTGAAAACTATAAGAAATTATGCTCATCATATTTCTTTTATTCAATACCAATAATTATTCTTGTTCTATTACACATGCTCAATATATATTCATTACTTGTCAACACATGTTGTGAGAATTAAAGGCCAAATTTCTGAGGGTTATACAAGCTCGAGTGTACACAAAACTTCTCTAGACTTCCATATGTGTGTACCTTATTCACATGTGTTATTTGGATACTTCATGGATCCCCGTTTGCTAAACCCCACAACACTTTTTTGCTCACAATGAATGGCGTAGGTTTAGTTTTGGAGATGTTTTATGTTCTATCCTTTCTGATATTTGCCTTTAAGAAAAACAAGGTATGTTATTATATGCCATTTATGAGATAGGGATTTTAAACATTTTGAATAAATTCAATGGTTTATTAGATTCTATACTTCGATCTGTAAATGTAATTGTATATTTTTGATACAAATATTTTAATCTATTCTTGCAGGTGATAACATTGGGGTTGATAATAAAAATGATATTGGTTTTTGTCACGTTACTTGTAGTTAATGTTTTCTTGTTGCACACGTATAGATCCAAAAAGTTATCGGCTGGGGTTTCATGCATGATCCTCTCCATTATTATGTATGTCTCCCCAATGATTGTGTTGGTAGGTATTTAGTCTTATTCTCTTCTTGTATATATTACTATAAAATGTGTATAATGATTCTTTCAAGAAGGTTGATGATTTTGTTTCTTATTTTAGGGACTTGTTATCATAACCAAAAGTGTGGAGTATATGTCATTTTTAACATCCTTATTTAACACCCTAGATGCACTTCTCTACTCTGGATACTCTCTAATCACTAGGGATATGTTTTAGTGGTATACTTCTCTTATTTCTCACTACCATTTAATTTATAGTCTCAATTTTTTCTGCAAGGACTATGAACAAAGAAAGAAAAGTTTTGCTTGGATGGCGGGTACAGATGATCACTTGGATATTTATGTGTTGGGAATGGCAAAAAAACATGGATTTTATCAAACAAGTATATGAGTGCACAACTTATCTTATTATGTTTGTGTGAGGTTTTAATTATTTTCCTGGTTTAAATGTAATTTGTGAATAGTTTTGGCAGAATTGGAGTAAAATATGTGTTCATAATATCTTAGAATCCAATGCACCTTCACTACTAACAATATTAGAGAATTGTATCAAAGTTGAGACAACCAAAGCAAAGAACATGAAGATGACGGATGACGGTGGAGAGATAATTGCTCAAAATAAAAGTTAAGAAAAATAAACTCAAAGTAACACCAGGGAAGTAGACGAATCTCTTGAATCTGGTGGTGGAGAGGTGGTGTTAATATTGTATGTCAAGGGTTAATAACATTTAGGCACCCTTTTATATTTTATCATTGTATTTCAAGGGTTAACGGAATTTAGACATCCTTTTGTATTTTATCTTATTTGATATTAATAAAAAATTTGTGAACCCATTTGTTGGGCACAAGATTCAAATCAAATTGTTTTTAATTTATAATATTAATTATCATCCCACTCTGACATCATAGATGATATGTAGTTGTTGATTGCACTATATGATATTTGGTTATTATTTATTCTTGAAATTAAGATTTTTTATTCTTTAAATTCGTATAACCTCTAGAGAGACAACAAAAATTGAAATTAGTATTGTCTCTAGAGAGACACAAAATTAGTTTTATGTATTGTCTCTAGGGAGACAATGATATTGTCTCTAAAGAGACGAAAATGATATTGTCTCTAGAGAGAAAAATGATATTATCTCTCAAGAAATAAAATATGTATCAATCTATATTGTCTCTGGAGAGACAATAATTAGAACCACCCGCTTTGAGACAATAATAAAGACAATATAATAATTTTTTATCGTATCTATTTAAGAGAATCCGGTCAAGTATTATCTCTATTATTGTCATAAAACTTGACTGGATTTAATAGTGATTGGAACTCGAACATGCGATGTAGAGGTTAGTTTTCACTTTTTGAAATTATGTTTTGCACCGTGATAAGTTTTTTTGAACTTATTTTCTCTAGATTGTGTTGTTACATTTATTTTTATAGTTTTCCGTGATTTTAGCGATTGAATCCATCTATTTTTATTTTCTCTTTTCTTTGAACCACTTAGTCAGAGGGTTACAGGGTTTCAAATTTGTATATGATGCAGGATTTTTTTGAAACAGTTGAGATTTTGTATAATTGTATCATATTTGAGCTAATCCGGCTAATAAAATGGTTTTCTAAACATGGGATCTTAATATTTAATAAGTAAAATGTATATATTTTATTAAATATTAAAATAGATGACTTAATGCAACTTTCACATGTTGATCTAATCTTTTTTTATCAAAATTGTAGAGGGAAAGAAACCTTCAAATGATTTTGCTTTAAAGAGTCTTGGTTGGGGCTGGACATACGTATTGTTCAATGGTAGACCACCTAAGGAAAAGCCTTTCCTTAGTTTTGTTGTATTTCTACCCATTGGCAGGCAGGTTGGATAAGGATTAATTAGGGAGGCCGAAGGTTGATTGTAACGACGGGGGAGTTCAATTTATTAAACCATCCATGGATTTTCCTTCCATCTCCTAAAAAAACAAGAATTTCAGTAACTTCACCTATAACAAGCTCTTGGATACAACAAATGGACCTTTTCTTTTCTAAGGCATAGAAACAAATATCTACAACAATCAAGAATAGGATTTTATCAATCCAAGGTTGTACAAAGATTTTGAACTAAAGAGGTTACTAAACAAAAACCTTGCAGTTGTTTCCAATACAACTTTTCCTTTAATATAGACCTCTCCATTAGTGGCCTTATCAAGAATTTGGGCATCATCTTCACAATTATCCAAATAAATCAGCTCCTGACCTTCAACATAACCATCCTCTTTAAACTTAGATATATGTTGATCCTCATCATTATTTTCAGAAGATACCTCATTATTATTTTCTGAATAAATTACATTTTCCTCAACACTATTCTAATTAAAACCTCCAAAACATTGATCATCAAGCTCCAAATTTTCCTCAGCCACATTCTATTTTACACCTCCAACACAATGATAATCGACCCCACTCTGTTGAACACCTCCAACACATAGATCATCAAGTCGCAAAATTTACTTTTCTCCCCTAGTAGTAACTTATGCCCTTATGACTAACAATTTGTTTTCAAAAAATATGTGAGTCCATCCATTCTTCTTCATAACATAATCATTTTACTCACCATGTAGGATGTCCCACAGACTTTTGCTTACCATGTAATCATAAAACAACAGGTTTTCATGTGGAGAAAGTGAATATCCATGCAGACATTGAAAAAAAGCACACTAAGTTACAATTACCCTTGAAATTAAATTGATGCTTCCAACTCAAAATAGGGATTCAAATTATTTACTATGTAATTATCAGTTGTTCAATGATTTGTGAGGAATTTTCAATACTAATCTTCCATTATATCTCAACTCTTTAACTTCTACTCTTCCATTATATGTCAATTAGCTGAGAATTTGTTCTAAAATTTACTGCAATTTGTATAGGACTTTCATTATGTTCTAGATAATTCTAGTGTAAGAAGAAAGGAAGAGTCAAGACTAATATCACTCAACCAACACAACCCATCGTAAATACTAGCCTCTACTTTGATAGAACCTCCACTACTACTTTACTCAACACTTCTTGTATCCAAAACGACAGTGTTGTTCAGGGGGTATCAAATGTATTCATGTTTAGTGCATATAAAATTGGAAACAAAAGGCTACCACTCATTATTTAAATCCTGAAAATTTACGAAAGTCTTCATGTATGTTTAGTTCAAATAAAATAGTCCACAAAAGGCTACCACTCGTGATATAAGATTTGTAAATGTATATGTACGAATTTGTAACAAATTTGAAATGTATAAATAGAACCTTTAAATGAAATGTTTCATCTATATTCCTACACTTCCACTATAATCACACCCCTTATCAACATGTTAGTGACAGTAGAAAAAAGGCCTTTTCAACAAAACACCAACCAAACAATCGATGCAACAACCGTCTCAAACACGTTGCAAGACCAACACAATTTACCCCAAATAATTCAACCACATCAACTACAAAATTAATTAACTATCCAAATAGGAATCCAATGTATTCATGTTTAGTGCCACAAAAGGATACCACTCATGATATAAAATCTTTAAATGTATGGAAGTATTCATGTATTCATGTTTAGTTCAAATAAAATAGTCCACTAAATGCTACCACTCATGATATAAGATTTGCAAATGTATATGTATGAATTTGTAACAAATTTGAACTGTAGAGATGGAACCTTTAAATATAATGTTTCATCTATATTCCTACACTTGCAAAATCAATCACACCCCTTATCAACATCAATTACAGAAGTAATAACTATTCCGCTAAATAAAATAACATAAACTATTTGGCGTTCACATTGCATTGTGCACATGCGATTGCTATTCTAAGTCCTATGTATTATGCCTAGAGGCATTCCCCTATGGTAAAGAGCCTGCGGTCATTCACGCCAAGAGCTTAAATTTGACGGGAGTTCATCTATTTTTTTCTATTTTTTAGTCGTTCCATGGGAACCGCGGCAGTTGCATGCTTATTTCTTACTTCAATATTTTCGACATGTTTCCCTATTCTTCAATTTTATCTCTTTATCTAAAGATCATTCAACAAACACATAGATGAATGGGCATATCCCTTGCTTTAGATCGAAATTTATTCAAAAGCCAGATCTGTTAAGATATAATTACATGAAACCTTAACGAAAAAAGAAACCTTTGCGTTAATTATAGTGGATGTTTTGACAGTTGCGCCAGGTTATCAAGTATGAGAGCGACATTCACGAGTTCAATCCTTACTTCAATTACAGAGTTACACAGATTCACATCCTTTCTTACCTTAAGAAGTCTGAAATCATCTCAAAAGCTTCAACTTCCAGTATCACCTTAAAGATGTGGGGGCTTGGCTATTACTGGTCAGTAGTTGGTGTTGGAAAACTTGGACTGGCTAGGTCTAATTCAATAAACTGGAGTTTGAGAGCCCTATAATCATAGAAAGGACTATCATTTTTTGTAATCATAGAAAGCTATGTAATCATTGTTGGCTGTAAAACTCTACTTCTATTTATAATATCATCTCTAGCAAATAATGAATGTAAAGATTTTCAAGTGCTTTAAAATAGAACAACTGACGGTCTTGTTACTGATTTTGTATTTATGATCACCACTGGTAACAAACATTTCATACAAGACTCATAATATGGCTATTAAAAAAACCGTCATGACCCCTAGTACTAAACCCCTGCTGAAAATGTACACTAAAAATAGGGCTACTATCATGGCCCAAGTGTAATGAATTTTTCATTTTAAAAGTACTACAAATATTTTGATATATTGTTTGGGTATAATTTTTTAACTTCAATAAATACTGTTGATATTTACTTTTTTATTGATGATAGATCATTAATAATTTAATGTATCAAACTTGAGATCAATTTGTAGTTCGAGAAAATGATACCACACCAGGCACATATAGTTTCCAATCAAGAAAAGTACATATGGTTTCCAATCAAAAAAATGGGTGGAGAAGTCACACCCCAAATTATACCACACCAGGCACACACGTGCCATAGGATACAAAAATCAGATGAACAAAGAAGTCACAGACGTGACAAGTCGCAGAGAAGCTAATCAAGCAGCAACAACGAACATAGCGGATGGAGGAGGCGGAGGCGGCAACCTGCGAAGCATCACCCCAACCTATTGCAGGGAGGTTAGGAGAAGACGATGTAGGATCCCACCCATCACCCTTATCGTAGGAAATCTCATCTTGTCTAATCAGAGAAATTGTAAGATCCAAGTGAGGAAATTTATCGAGGGGCACCCTGCCTGGAACCAGAGGTCAGAGAAGATGAAGGCCACCCAGAGCCACTACCACAGTTGTGATCGGAGGGAGGAGCCCCCCCAACCAAATCCATCGCCATCTTGGGATCGGGGAGGACCCTCCCATCCATCACCACCAAGCCACTAGAAAATGCCACTGGACGAGATCGAGAACAAGGGGGAGGTGGGGATTGTCACCGCAATGGAGAAGGGTGATGGGGTGGAGACGGAACGAGAGCACGGGGCGCTACCCCAGTGGGTGAGAAGATTGTAAAGATGTTCCACCTCCAAGTGGACTTTCCCAGCCTAGACCTGGATCTGAAGCAACACATGAGAAATAATTTAAGATTCTTGTTGTTGGCAATTGATCATAGAAAATTCTATTAATATTATTTATTCATAATGTACAATGAAATTCTTAAAAGGGGCTTAAGGATTTATGTCATGGTTTTTATCCACGTGCTGTTTTATCCAATTATTTAAAAATGAACTCTGTTATTTGCATATCCATTAGATTAGTTTTGTAACTCCTAGAAATGTAAAAACTTTGGTAATGGTTATTCGATATTTTTTAGTTTGAGTAACCGCCAATATCCGTCTTTGCCAATAATTTAATTGAAAAATTTGTTTAATAAATGTCATTTATTTATGTGTTTAGCTTTTATTATCGTTCTTCACTAGTTTCTTAGAAGAATGAATCTTTATGATGTGTATATTTTCTATTGTTTGTTTATCTACAGGATCAAATGATTCCCTGTTGGTTTTGTAAATTACTTAATAGTTTCCATCATTACTTTTAGCACAAACCGTGTACGGCCCACGGTTTCATCTATTGAGGGATTTAATAAAAGTGAGCATTAATTTATTTTGATTTTCTCATTGACTGAAACCGCGGGCCCTACACAGTTTGTGTGAGTGTTGTTTAAGCTCGGGTTTACTTTTATGTTTTTATTAATCATTAAATAAGGAATTGACAAGATATGGTTCTTAGCAGGGTTATATCCCCTTCCCTATTTTATATTTGAAGCTGAAAGAATTGAATAAATATAAATGAATTGTCATTTATTTTTCTGATCTTGTTAAACACATTTACTTGGTTATAAAGGATAAGTTAATAGTGGAAGTGTATGTGCTATGAATTCTTGTTTAGATGACAAAAGAATACAGTGTCCATTTAATTCTTGATATTGGTATTTCTATGTTCTTTTAATGTTCTCTAGTTTGTTAGAGGTTTAAGATTGCATGGGTTACTTGACAACTAGACTGCTTGTAATATTGCATGAATTTGAACTCATCTTAGGATTCTCATATATTTATTCAAGGGATACAATGTCCAAGCAATTCTTGGTTTTGCTATATTATTATGTTAAATAGCATTTTTGGTTAATCTAATCCATTGTCCATTCAATTCTTGGTTTCGGTATTTTATTATGTTAAATGGACCGTTTCGCTTATGTACTTTTTAATGTTGCGGAGAGTAAATCTTATGTGCTTAGTTTATTGATAATTTTTTGTTCAATTAGAATTTTTACTGTTTAATTTGTTTAGGCTAATGATATCTTAGGTTTGGTAATTCTATAACATATTGCATTTTCTCATGGTGTAACAAGATCTTGGGACTGTACAATGGCACCAAGTGCACTACATATCTGAATAAACAATGAGGCTCTAGTAAATGGCCTAAAGAGTCCAAAAAACAATAGGCACAAGAATCTAGTCAAGAAATCCTCCAAGATTGTAGATGGGCAATAGCCTCCTAATGTAGATGTCAAATCCACAAGTAACCCACAAGGAATTTGAATTAAGCTTCAAGCTCAATTCAAATCACAACTCTTCAATGCATCTCCACAAACTCCAAATGCTCACAAATGCTCAATGAGAGAGACGCGATAAAAATTATGTGAGGGGTCTATATAACATCATCACGCCGAAGGCATTTATCCCTATTAGAATTACCCTATGGTGGTTCATAAAAATAATCTCCATCGTTGACCTCGAGCATCACAACCATCCACGCGTTTCCAAAGGTCCCACATATTTCATCCTCCGGAGTCTTTTGGTTTGTCCCCTTTAAATGTAATTCACATTCACATGAATTATGTGTTCAAGATATAGACGATATAGTGAACCACAATGTCCTTCCCCTCCATAAAACTCCTTTTTATTCGCCCTCATCCTCTCTTTCTTTCACTTCCTCAGTTTTCGAATGTTCACCCCATCCCATTCGACGTTTCCATTGTGCACTCAACTTACAATTACTAGTTAACAAACCTAATTATAATATAATATGATTAGTTGTGGTATCTATGAAACAAGTAGGAGAAAACTTTCTATTTTTCCCTACATATTTCTTTTTTCTGAAGACAAACTTTTTGTATGGCTTCCTGAATGCAGAAGAATGCTCAAATTGTCTGAATTTCTTGTATTTCTTGTACTTATCCCGACCCTTCCCTTTTGAAAAAGAAAAATCTTTACAACCTTTATTTTTGGGGATATCTTGTTTTTCACATCCAAATGGGTCAGTTTCAAACATATGACAAAATTTATGACCAAGAAATCTTTCATTTTTCCTGGCTTCCTTCCTTTCAAGCTTTTCTCTACATAATCTGGCATTAGTATTGTCAATTATCTGGTTTATGGCACTAAAGCTCAATTCATCTAGATTTATGCCATGCATAGCCTTCTTATACTCAGTAGAGAAATATGGAAGAAAGGATTCAATATACCTTAATCTCATTGCAGCATCATGAATATTGCTAGAATTATAGTATAGCTTCTGCATATAACATTGATATTCCTTTATTCTAGACATATCACAAAGTTTAGCTCTGAGAAACAAAGAAGTATCCAATACTTTATTATCCTTAATGTCACCAATAAACTCTTTAATTATAGCAGCGGTCAAGCCCATAAAACCACTTTGTAGGATTGCAGACTGTTGGGGAACAGTGTCCCACCATTCTTTGATGATTCCTACAAAACCATTTGCAATGGCTGAGGCTATTGCATGGGGATATTTTTTGTACATTTCTAATTGTGAATTACCCCATCCTATCATGCTGTTGGTTTTCAAATAGGACTTTTTAGAAGAGCAACAGTCAGGGGACAAGAAGTCCCTCCTCTTTAATGGGAGAGGTTCCCTTATTCTGAAACGAACTTATTTACAAATGTACAGAACATTATTTTATGGTTAAACTTGGATATTACGAAAGTGTTTTCCACAAGGATCATCAATCACACAAGGGATAGCAGAATAACTCTTTATGTATGCGAAGTTTCTAGGAATTTAAGACAAGATCGTTTGCATTAGACGAACAAGATGAGATTTCCAGACATAAAGTTCTGTAAATAATCTTCTTCAGATTCATCAATCAAGGACGTAAATTTCCTTCTTGGTTTTACAAGATCACTATATTCGCAATATTTGAAAAATCATGCAATTAGTGAGACTAATGAACTAGAAACAAATGATCTTCACGAGATTAAACAAAAACACAGAGATAACAGAAACAGATAGACGATGAATGGAAAAGCCCTTTTGTATTGATTTCTTTCTGATCTATTTACACTTTCAGTAAGTATTCCAAGTTCTTCCTCCCTCAAAAATGGCGTGGAAAGGCCATTATATAGCTTACAAGTCGGTTACTCTTCGTAACCGTTTATTTTAACTAAAGAATAGTTCAGGATCGCCAATTGCAATACCTTAACTAATTACAAAGAATACGAAAAGAATGGAAAGAAGAGGAAAGAAAGGAGAAGGAGACATGTGGCCGGCTACTGGGAGGGACCCACTGTCTTCAGAATCCGCTGCCTGAATTTCTTCAATGACTCAGCTATATCTCTGCCACGAGGGACTGACGTGTTGGTTGCGGACTGAGTCCAAAATCCCAGACATTTCTCCATCTCTTTATCAAACTCGACGTGAGTATGATAATCTTTGTTTGCTTCTTCAATGGCAGACTGAAGGGAACATATTTCCTTCATCTTTTCCTTAGAGATGGAGCTTTCCTTGAATAGATTATCCTTGACAAAAGCTCTGAACTGAGCTTTGATTTCTTGTAAGGACAAGGAAACACCAGAGTTTTCATCCTGAAGATGACAATGCATATCTTTGAAAGCAGCAGCTGCCAGTGTCTTGAAAGCTTCTCCCTTCTACCAGCTGTTCTTCATTTCTCCCACAGCTTCCTCCAGGACCTTGATTTTCCACTCCACGCTGTAGACCCAGGATTTCGATAGGTTTTCTTTGGCATCATCGAAAACCTTATTCGCTAGTAAGATGTTCTCATATGTCTGTCCCATGAGGCGAAGGTCTACAATACAACTGCTCCAGAGTTTAAGCTCTTTATCCATAACCCCGATGGTAGAGGATAGCTTTTGTTGCAAATTGTCTACCTTTCCATGTAGCTTAAAAGCTTCATCGATGAAGTTTAGCCCGGCAACAAGCATGTCATCCACCATGGCTTCAATAGCTCTACCATAGACAGAATACTTGTGCATATCTTTAATACTTTGCACTTCATCTTGGCTTAGAATTACAGGAGGAGGTAGAGCAGTCAAGGGGGTAGGGTCCAAAACTTTGTCCTTAGACAAAAGTGACTTGATAAAACTTGTGAGAACTTGGGCTTGTTCTTCCAGTTGTTAAATAGTCTGCTGCCCTTTCTCTACCCTTCCAATGACTCTTGTGACTGTCTCCTGGAGGTTGTGAATTTCACCTTCAGGAGTAGACTCTCCCATAGGGATCCTTGAAAGCTCCAAGTCAGATGTCAGCAAGTTTGATTCTGATTTGTCCATTGTAGGCTTAGCAATCTCCAAGAATTGCTGACCTTGAGCATCAGACACAATCCTGGAAGTAGTTCTGGCTTTCTTGGCACGAGAAGGAGTGGTGCCCAACAAGGCTGCTACAGCATCAAAATTCAGTTCCAGGATTTGGGAGGAGGATTTCCTCTTCCTTTTGTCAACCGGAGGCTGCACCCAAGCAAAAGAGGAAGAAGAATCTGTAGGAGAGGCAAGGGGACCAAGAGACAGGGAGCTCATGACACTCAGGGTCTGTGCAGCTGTTGACTCGAGTTGAGAGGTGAGTAGAGCACTGGAGGTAATGGCGGTAGAAGAATCAGTGGCACCTGGAAGTTCGATGCTCTGGACCTCCTTGTCCTTATCTGCTGGATCTTTAGGAACATTTGAAGGAGGCACCTCACTCTCTTCACTTTCACTGAGAACAATGATGTTCTCTGGCCCTATAGGTAACTCTGCCTATTTTCTTGGAGGGTCATTCTCTGCAAGCTCCTTCTTCACCTCTTTGAGTTTCTTTTTGTATACCTGGGTGGATGGAGAAGGAGTAGATCCTGTGGGTCCTTGAGTTGCTGAGGCATGAGGTGTTTTCACTGGTGTTCCAGACTCTGGAACTAATGTCTCTCTTATTGGCGTTGAATCATCTTTGGAGCTAGATTCTCCTGAGTGCCTCTTGAATTCTCGGATCTTTTTACTGAACCAGACCCTAGTCCTGATTAAGACTGGAGCAAGAATCTCAGCCAGATCATCTCTCTCTTTCCTAATCCAATCCAGGTCCTCCAGAGGGGTGTGCTTAATCACATTTTCATACTCATACGAGTATAGATCAGAATTTTCATCCTGGAGACCTTCAAGAACTTGATACAGACTGAGTTCTTTGATCAATTGCAGGGAGAACCTGCCACAATGCCTTCTTCTGGCTTCAAAATCATCTGCACAGTCAGCCCAGTAGTCTTCAGTATCTGCCCTATGATGATAGATTATCTTGATATTCTGTTCAATAAACTTCTTCAAATCAAAGCAAGTTCTGGGCTTGAAGAAATGAACAGTGATAGGGATCAGGGCTCTTTCTATGTTCTGAGCATCCAGAGCTGTTTTGCATGTGTAGTTTCCCAGAGAGATGGGAAAGTGCAAGCCAGAAATTTTCTTGTCTCTGCAAGTTCTGTGCAACTTTTGTAGTTGCCTGCATATTTCTATCAAGGCCATTTTGTCATTGCAGAACATAGGAAGCCGCAGAGGGGTGCTCTCATAGCCAGCAAGCCTAATATAGGAAATTTTCCTGAATTGGATGAAATAGGCTCCATACTGCGATATCAGGCTCATAGCTTCATATGAAAACCTTCTTGCAGTATCGCCTTCGAACAATCTGACCACGTACATAGTGAAAGCATCGTTGACTCTTCTGAAATTCCGATTACTGGTCTCTAGGGTGAACTGCGGGCAATAGGCGTACACTGGATCATCTTTGTGTGTATCTATGTAGGAGAAACCAAACCACTGCCTTGATGCTGCTAGGGTATACATCAGATATGAAGTCATAAAGAACTTCTTTGTTTGTTGAACGCTGGATAGCTGTTCCGCCAAATTCATATAGATGATCTCTGCCTAGTTGATATTTTGTGTTCCCTCGCACACCATGCTGATGAGAAGGCACATCCAGAAATGAAACTCATTGGTGGAGGGCAAACCCATAACCCGAGCCAGCAGGATTATGAAGTCCGATAGTTCTTCGTTGAAATATGCTCGGAATAGGGTTTTGGTCAGGCGAGAAGCACCTTTCTTAGGGTTCTTCAACCAAGACTTCGCCACTCGAGCTTTATATTTGTCACTGTCTTGGTCGAACATGGCCTGTGCTTGATCCCGAGAAACGACTATAGCATTGTCCATCTCCGGAATCCTCAGGGCAGCGCCAATGGCGGCAGCGTCCAGCTTGGCAATGAGCTCCCCGTGTACATTTGTCAATTCGCTCGAAGCGGGGTCGAAGTGAGCTCCGCATGAAAGCACAGTATCAGCACACTGTACTGAGATTGGGAAACCTCCAGCAAAAGCTAAACCACTATCATGAATCATCTGCGCCATTGGTGTAGGGTTTGCATCTGTCATTCTTGCCCAGAAATCGCTGAAGTCAAGATGACGAGCTTCGCTATCCCCGATATTGCTAACAGCAGACTCAAGCGGAGAAATTTGCTCCTGTCCCTGAAACTTGATCTTCATATTGATAGATTAGAGCTGCGACCTTAACTTGGATAGGAATTACAGAGAGAAAGGCTATACGGGTAGGGAATTAGATCGCAAGGGTTTGAGCAAAGATAGCACGGAAGCAATGTGGAAAATGTAAAGGTGGTATGCTTGTTATATAGCCGTTTGGAGAGAGAAATGACTTTAATGCGCATTGAATACAACCACCAATTTGAAAAAGCATCATACTCAGATTGAGCGGGAAAACTAAGTGTGAATGACACTTGGTACGCTTGGGACATGTGAGACGCGAATGCGCGAAACACGCGGCTCGGGTGTTTCGGGTGAAACAGGGAGAAGACGCACAAATGCATTTGGGACAAATGGGACGAAAATGTGCGAAGTACGCGATTCGGGTGTTTCGGCCGAAATTGGAACAAAGGGCCCGTTTGGACTTGGGACATTCGGGACAAAAAGTTTCGGAGTACGCGACTTGACCGGCTCGGCCGAAAATGAAACAGGGCACATTTTTGAGAATGGGACATTTGGGACGAAAACGCGCGAAGGACGCGTTTCGGGCAAATCGGGTGAAATTGGAACAGTTTGCATTTTTCAATTTGGGACAAAGAGCTCTGAAGTACGCGATTCGGGAGTTTCGGCCGAAAATGGGAAAGTTCACACTTTTTAACTTTGGGACATTTGAGACAAAAAAGTGCGAAGTACGCGGGAAGGATGATTCGGCCGAAATTGGAACAACACGCAAAATGAGTTTTGGGACACTTGGGACAAAACTCTCCGACGGGCCCGAAAATGGGACAGCTTCGGGGATTTCGGCCGATCGGGGAACAGTATGCACTTTTGTACTAGGGACAGTTGGGACAAAAAGTTCTGACAGGCCCGAAAATCACACGAAATGATCCAAAACACAGATTTTTTTAATTTCATGACTTAGGCACTTCAGAGAAAAAACCCTTCAACTCAAAATTTTGAAAATTTTACTCTTATCAGAGCGGGAAATTTTGAGTGGACAACAGCTGGCTCCTTCTAGGGATGACTTGGTATAAATTCATAGAATGAGACAAGGCAAGAACTTAGACAACTCGGTGAAGCAGACCAGTGCCTTATCCATTGGGCAAAGGAGTCAAAAATAAACCAATACAGAGGGCAACACACACAACAGAAGGGAAACACACCAAAAACAGAAAAGCAAAAACACTATACATAATATACAAAGGGACTCCCTAGTCACCTATGACTTGAACAACTTTAAATACTGCCCACTATAAGGGAGTGGGAGGGGAGAACCATCCATGTAATCAAGATAGAAAGAGTTCTTACCAGCAAAGTGTCTTATCTTGAAAGGTCCGAGCCACAGGGAATCAAATTTTCCATGGCTGCCACGAGGTTCATGTCTTTTGTCCCATAACAGCACAGTATCTCCAACTTGGAACTCTCTGAACCTAGATTTCTTGTCGAACAGAACCTTCACCTTCTGCTGGTGAGCAGATATCCTGTCAGCAACCTCCAATCTATCCTCATTCAGTTTGTGCATGTACATGATTCTTTTATCCAGAGCATCAATGAAACTAGTATTCTCAATGGCCTTCATCAGGTGCAAGGCTGGCAGTTCCACTGTCACTGGCAATTGAGCTTCTACTCCATATACCACTTGAAAGGGAGACATTCCAATGGCTCTTTTAGGTGTGATCCTGTCTACCCAAAGAGCATCATAAAGCTTCTTATGCCAGTTTCGCTGAGACTCATTGACCAACTTCCTTATGATAGTCACCAGATTTTTGTTGGTGGATTCTGCTTGTCCATTTCCCTGGGGATAATAATCTGAAGAATGAGCCAGAGAGATGCCATACCCGTAGCAGAAATCCATTATCTCAGTTGAGGAGAAGTTCGAAGCATTGTCTGTTACAATCTTGTTAGGTACACCATACCTTACCAAAATGTTCTCCTTGATGAAGTTGCACACCACTTCAGAAGTAGTGCTCTTGACTGGAATAGCTTCCACCCATTTGGTGAATTAGTCAGTGGCAGTTAGCACATGCGTGTGCCCAGCACTAGAAACAGGGTTGAGTGCACCAATGAAGTCTAGACCCCACTGTTGAAATGGTTCCTCAATCACAACTGGCTTGAGAGGCAAAGATGCCAATTTAGGTCTTCCTACAAAAGTTTGACAAGCCTCGCATTTATCCACCCACTTGGATGCATCTCTGAACAAGGAAGGCCAGTAATATCCTCCCCAGAGTATCTTGTGAGCTGTGACTGTTGATGAATAGTGCCCTCCACATGCCTGATCATGGAAAGCTGAGAGCAACTTTCTCTGCTGCTCCTTATCCACACACTTCAGAAATCTTCCATCTAAGCCACGCTTGAACAAAGCATTTTCCCACAGTACATATTGCGCTGATCTCAATTTAACAGTCCTCTTTTCCTTGGTAGTTAAATGAGAGGGGCATTCCCCATAGGTGAGAAAATGGGCGATGTCGGCATACCATTCATCAACTGAACTAAGGAATAGAACCGTAGGAATGTCAGCTTTCTCCTCCAGCAACTCATGTTTGGCTCCTTCAGCAATGAGCTCACAAAGACCTTTGCCACGAACCAGCTTGGTCGGTTTGATATCAATGTCATACTCCTGGACCTTAGCCACCCAGTTTCCCCTCTTGGATCCAAATTCTTGTTGTGTAAGAATTGACTTAACAGTCGTATCTGGAACCAGCACCATAGAGTGGGAGTTGAGGATATAGAAACGGAATTTCTTGACAGCTTTGACTACTGCAAAAGCATGCTTCTCCATCATGGTGTATTTCATCTCATGATTCTTCAGGATATAGCTCATGAAGGAAATTGGTAGCTCATGTCCATCAGAGTCTTCTTGGGTTAAGACAGCAGCCAGCGTATTATCTGTAGCATAGCAATAGATGATAAAATCTTTGCTGAAATCAGGACAGGCCAAAACTGGAGTTTTAGCAATAGCTTTCTTGATACCCTCAAAGGATTCCTTTCCTTCAGAAGACCAACCAAATGTTTGCTTCCCTTTCATCATCTGAGAAATATTCAACGTTAATTCAGCAAAATCAGGGATGAATCTTTTTAAGAAATTGATCTTACCGAAGAAGGAATGCACGCCTTTTTTACTAGTAGGGAGAGGAATTTGCTGGATGGCTTGGACTCATTCAAGATCAATCTTAATACCGTCCTTTGAGACAATGTGCCCTAATAGTTTTCCTTCTGTAACACAGAAGACAGGATTTTTAGGGTTCAGGGAGATTCCATGCTCTCTGCATCTCTGCAGAACTGTTTCCAGGTGGTCGAAGTGATCCGCTCTTGTCTTCGAAAACACTGTCAGGTCATCAAGGTATATGACTATACATTTCCCTTTCAAGCTTCCAAAAGCCAGATCCATAGCTCTCTGGAAAGTGGCACCAGCATTAATCAGCCCAAAAGGCATTCTCTTGTAGGCAAAGGTACCCCAAGGAGTTGTGAAGGTTGTCTTGTGTTGATCTGCAGTATCAACCTCTACCTGATTGTATCCTAAGAATCCATCAAGCATAGATAACATCTCAGATCCTGTTACTGCTTGCAATATTTGATCCATCATAGGCAGAGGGTAGTTATCTTTCAGAGAAGCCTGATTCAGGTTCCTGAAATCAACATAGATGCAGATCTCACCATTCTTCTTCCTAACAGGTACAATGTTTGCAATCCATGTCGAATGGTGAATGGGAAAAATAATTTTAGCCTTCAATAATTTCTGAATCTCCTGAAATATAGTGTCAGCAATTTTTGGATTATACTGCCTCTGCTTCTGCTTGAAAGGCTTGATTCTTGGTTTGAGGGGAATATAATGCTGCATATCTTTTGGCTTGAAAGCTTTTAGATCCTCAAAAGAATAAGCGTAGATGATCCTCATAGCTTCCTTAGATGTTTACATATAGCTCTTCATCCACTCAGTCGGGTGTGCAACATGGAATGTGCTCCCAATATAAATCAGTTCATGGGGAAAATGGAACTCCATTTAGCAATGTTGGGCATGCTAATGAAGGAGGTGCATATGAAGGTGCAGTAGAGGATATATTGATGTTACGTATGTTGGACAGTCCCCCTATAAAGAGTCATATTAGTAGTAGTAACTCAGGTAGAGGTAGTGGAGTGGGAGAAACTTACATCCTATCACATAAATAACACCCTTCAAGTGGTGGAAAATGAGGTGTTCCATCCATCAGTTGAGTGATCAGTCTATAGTCATAAGTACGTGGAATACTCAAGAGGTAGTATTAGTCATCTTCCCTCAAAATACAGTTGTTCGAGGTTTCACTTGAGTTCACACAAAAGTTTATATTCAATATGCTGGTCATCGTATGAAATTTTACACAATGATGTAGTACTAGTCAGCAACAGCTTGGCCGTTGCATGGAGCCATGGTCTACCATAGTGAACTTAGTTATGAGAGATATTCAGGATGGGGAATCAGTAGTGACAAAGAGACATCCATTGTTAATCAGTTTTAGCCCTACTTTACAATAGGTAATGTGATGTGATCAATGCATGAGACAAGCATCAAGGAATTCCATCATATCCCAAACCTGCATTTCGATAATGACAAGAAGGATTAACATTCGTGACCTGAAACAGACTTCTAGACTTGCTTCAATAAATGAGCATGGGACATAACCACGAGTTCATATTCATTATCAATTACAAGTCGTGCTTGATACCCACATTGTAAATGAAAATCACGATATGTAATGGGTAGCCTCATTTTCTGAAGGTATTAAGATCAACATGAGTGATTAGATGAGAACTGCAATATATTGAGAAAATGCATCCACAAATGTGTGTATATAGCCGAGTCAGGATGCATATAAGCACAGATGCGAGTACCTCCAGCAAGAAGATGTTGGAATTTATGCCTTAAATCAAGATTCTAGAAAGTAAATAATCATTTATTGAGATACTTCAGGTGATGACTATGGAGGGTCTAGGATTTCATCAGGGGACAAAATCATGTAATTACCATGGCCCCTATCCTCATAGAGTAGCTGTGCCTTAAGATCAAAGGTCTGGGTTGCACTAATATACTCAGATTGTAACTAAAATAGTAACTTATTCTATTTGTCCGTTTACATGGTATAGAGAGCAATAAAATAACTGAATCCAATTGAAGTAATCCCCACCCAAATATTGACAGATGATACTACTTAGCAAAATTCCATAAGAAGGATTAAATGTCTGAAACCACTAGGATGGTAGCAAAGAGAGTCTGGAAAATCCTTAAATCTTGCAAATCCCTAGCTTTGTGCATCTTTAAACAATTACAAACATAGGAAATAACCTTACTTTAAATGGAATAACCATACCTCATAACATTACGAGTTTTTAAAAAGATTAATACCTTCTTGGATCAGCCTTCTTGATCGGGCTTCATGTTTTTTGAGAGCTTGGACCAGCTTTATCATCTTTCTTCACATGTTCACATGTGAATCCTATGACCAGCTATAAGGAGTTTTCACATAACATCTCTTTGCACCTCAAAAATTCGCACTAAGGTGATTTAAGACAGCTTGTTCTAACCAGACTTATACATGTGGTTCATCAGGAGGTGTGGGAAGAAGGCATCTTTAGAGATCAAATTGCAATGGGCATTCACAACTTGGATCTCCATACTTGAGAAATGTATCTTCTTTGATGGGTTTAGTAGTATTTAGACATGATCTTCAACTTGAACCTTCTATCCTTTGTATAGATTGATCCATGTTCATTCTCAAAGGATCTAATGATATCATGTTGACAATCTATGAATTATGGAATTCTAGGCTTTCTCATACTTCTTAGGAGAAAAAGAAGAAGAAGCTGCTTTGGGAGCAACATCCAAAGTACTTACCCATTGTTTGTGCAAGCTTTTAGGATCTCTTCAAGTGATTAAACTTGCTTCTCAAGGACTCACTTTGATACTAATTGTTGGAAGCACAATGGAATAATAGGGTTGCTGGGTGAATTACTCCTACAAATTTCTTATTTCATTTACCATTAATCGTATCATCCATTAACATCCATCTCATGTGTCATATACATTCGAGTCAATAAGAGCTTATTAGGTGTGCACAATACATATCTAAATAACCACTAACATCATGAGAGAGAACACATACATCAAAATGCCTGTAAGTGGGAAAGACCTTGACTGGGGAAGAAAAACCACTAAAATATCTTCTGCCTCATCATCGTACTCCACAACAAATTCACTCACAAGCTGAATCATTATCATCATCACAAGAGATCTTCAACCTTACAGGTTGACATTCACCAGGAACCCATGACAAGAGGTCACTTCAACCCCTAAACCCTTGTGTGGGGGGCAGGCATACGGTTACTGGGCTGAAAAGATACTTCATATGGAACGTATGCATACGGTGCATGCTGAGCTAATATGTTTCTTTATAGCTAATAGATCATTTGCAAGTTGTAGATATGCTACTAATGGACTCAGCTAATGGTGATCACAGTAGGTGGAAGACTTCAGAAGCAGCAGATTTAGATTTAGGAGGACCTCCTTCTCAGCTTCACTCAAACTTGGATCAAGTCATGACTTGTTTTTATGTAACAACCAGTTCTTGACACACACAATACCTAAAATTCCTCAGACCTGTCACACACCTCCTCAGATATCAAATAACTTACTTTCATACCTATTGGGCAATCATAGACATGATTCACACTTTTTCCCTCTCTGATCAACTAGTGCGAGTATTTGAATTCAGGAATTTTGCACTTTATCACCCTGTTGAATCGAGCCACAAATTCTCTCATAGGTTCTGATGGATCTTTCTTTATCTGAGAAATTTGGGCAAGCAGGGCATGCACATCTTATGCCGGCTTAAAACGGCTTTCAAACTGAGTTCTCATTCGTATTCCAGTCGGTGATGGCACCAGCCGGAAGATGATAGAACCAGTCAGCAGCATTGTCTTGTAACGTCTCGACGAACAGTCTTACAGAGACATCTTCATGTTCAACTCCCAAGACTCCACATGCAACTATGAAGGCTGCAATATGTTCATCAGGGTGTATTTTAGCCATCTCCTTTAAATTTGGGGAAGTTCTTTCGGTTACCTCTAGGTAACTCATGTAAAGGCTGTGTGAGGGCCAGGGGCCCGACACGTTGACCCCATGGCAATTGTGCCGCCATTCTTCTTGGAAATACAGTTTGGAGGGGAACTATAACCACCATCCAAGGATCAAAGCTCGTAGATTGGGACTAGCAGGCTCTGAAGTGAATACCACCGGTAGGACTTCTTTCTTGGACAGGTGGAGTGCTCGTCAAACAAGTTCTTCTATTTGAAGGGAAAGGAAAACCTTGTTGCTCCAAAAGCTGAAACTGTAGAGAATCTTCAATAGTAAGGGCCCTTCTCCCTCGAGTGAAACGTGGAGTCGCCAGATCAAAGGATGATCGAAAAACTTGCAGTACTGGAATGCGATTTTCCCCAGCGTGAGTCGCCAAAAACTGTTGGTTTTCAAATAGGACTTTTTAGAAGAGCAACAGTCAGGGGACAAGAAGTCCCTCCTCTTTAATGGGAGAGGTTCCCTTATTCAGAAACGAACTTATTTACAAATGTACAGAACATTATTTTATGGTTAAACTTGGATATTACGAAAGTGTTTTCCACAAGGATCATCAATTACACAAGGACTGAGGAAAGGGAATAAGAAGGTGAGCAGAATAGCAACATTCAGAATTATAGATAGCAGAATAATTCTTTATGTGTGCGAAAGTTTCAAGGAATTTAAGACAAGATCATTTGCATTAGATGAACAAGATGAAATTTCCAGACACAAAGTTCTGTAAATAATCTTCTTCAGATTCATTAATCAAGGACACAAAGTTCCTTCTTGGTTATACAAGATCACTATATTCGCAATATTTGAAAAGTCATGCAATTAGTGAGACTAACGAACTAGAAACAAATGATCTTCACGAGATTAAACAAAAACACAGAGATAACAGAAACAGATAGACAAAGAATGGAAAAGCCCTTTTGTATTGATTTCTTTCTGATCTATTTACACTTTCAGTAAATATTCCAAGTTCTTCCTCCTTTTAAAATGGCGTGGAAAGGCCATTATATAGCTTACAAGTCAGTTACTCTTCGTAACCGTTTCTTTTAACTAAAGAATTAGTTAAGGACCGCCAATTGCAATACCTTAACTAATTACAAAGAATACGAAAAGAAATAGGAAAGAAGAGGAAAGAAAGGAGAAGGAGACAGGTGGCCGGCTACTGGGAGGGACCCACTGTCTTCAGAATCCGCTGCCTGAATTTCTTCAATGACTCAGCTATATCTCTGCCACGAGGGACTGACGTGTTGGTTGCAGACTGAGTCCAAAATCCCAGACATTTCTCCATCTCTTTATCAAACTCGACGTGAGTATGATAATCTTTGTTTGCTTCTTCAATGGCAGATTGAAGAGAACAAATTTCCTTCATCTTTTCCTTAGAGATGGAGCTTTCCTTGAAAAGATTATCTTTGACAAAAGCTCTGAACTGAGCTTTGATTTCTTGCAAGGACAAGGGAAACACCAGAGTTTTCATCCTGAAGATGACAATGCATATCTTTGAAAGCAGCAGCTAACCAGTGTCTTGAAAGCTTCTCCCTTCTGCCAGCTGTTCTTCATTTCTCCCACAGCTTCTTCCAGGACTTTGATTTTCCATTCCACGCTGTAGACCCAAGATTTTGACAGATTGTCCTTTGCATCATCAAAAACCTTATTCGCCAGTAAGATGTTCTCATCTGTCTGTCCCATGAGGCGAAGGTCTACTATGCAACTACTCCAGAGTTTAAGCTCTTTATCCATGACCCCAATGGTAGAGGATAGCTTTTGTTGCAAATTGTCTACCTTTCCATGTAGCTTAAAAGCTTCATCGATGAAGTTTAGCCCGGCAACAAGCATGTCATCCACCATGGCTTCAATAGCTCTGCCATAGACAGAATACTTGTGCATATCTTTAATACTTTGCACTTCATCTTGGCTTAGAATTACAGGAGGAGGTAGAGCAGTCAAGGGGGTAGGGTCCAAAACTTTGTCCTTAGACAAAAGTGACTTGATAAAACTTGTGAGAACTTGGGCTTGTTCTTCCAGCTGTTCAATAGTCTGCTGCCCTTTCTCTACCCTTCCAATGACTCTTGTGACTGTTTCCTGGAGGTTGTGAATTTCACCTTCAGGAGTAGACTCTCCCATAGGGATCCTTGAAAGCTCTAAGTCAGATGTCAGCAAGTCTGATTCTGATTTGTCCACTGTAGGCTTAGCAATCTCCAAGAATTGCTGACCTTGAGCATCAGACACAATCCTGGAAGTAGTTCTGGCTTTCTTGGCACGAGAAGGAGTGGTGCCCAACAAGGCTGCTACAGCATCAAAATGACGGTCCCAAGCTTTGAGAGGATAATTTCCTCTTCCTTTTGTCAACCAAAGGTTGCACCCACGCAAAAGAGGAAGAAGAATCTAGCAGGAGAGGCAAGGGGACCAAGAGACAGGGAGCTCATGACACTCAGGGTCTGTGCAGCTGTTGACTCGAGTTGAGAGGTGAGTAGAGCACTGGAGGTAATGGCGGTAGAAGAATCAGTAGCACCTGGAAGTTCAGTGCTCTGGACCTCTTTATCCTTATCTGCTGGATCTTCAGGAACATTTGCAGGAGTTGGCATCTCGCTTTCTTCACTTTCACTGAGAACAATGATGTTCTCTGGCCCTATAGGTAACTCTGCCTATTTTCTTGGAGGGTCATTCTCTGCAGGCTCCTTCTTTACCTCCTTGAGTTTCTTCTTGTATACCTGGGTGGATGGAGAAGGAGTAGATCCTGCATAGGTCCTTGAAGTTGATGAGGCAGGAGGGGTCTTCACTGGTGTTCCAGACTCTGGAACTGATGCTCTCTCTTATTGGCGTTGAATCATCCTTTGGAGCTAGGATTCTCCTGAGTGCCTCTTGAATTCTCGGATCTTTTTACTGAACCAGACCCTAGTCCTGATTAAGACTGGAGCAAGGATCTCAGCCAGATCATCTCTCTCTTTCCTGTTCCAATCCAGGTCCTCCAAAGGGGTGTGCTTAATCACATTTTCATACTCATATGAGTATAGATCAGAATTGTCATCCTGGAGACCTTCAAGAACTTGGTACAGACTGAGTTCTTTGATCAATTGCAGGGAGAACCTGCCACAATGCCTTCTTCTGGCTTCAAAATCATCTGCACAGTCAGCCCAGTAGTCTTCTGTATCTGCCCTATGATGATAGATTATCTTGATGTTCTGTTCAATAAACTTCTTCAAGTCAAAGCAGGTTCTTGGCTTGAAGAAATGAACAGTGATAGGGACCAGGGCTCTTTCTATGTTCTGAGCATCCAGAGCTGTTTTGCATGTGTAGTTTCCCAGAGAGATGGGAAAGTGCAAGCCAGAAATCTTCTTGTCTCTGCAAGTTCTGTGCAACTTGTCTAGTTGCCTGCATATTTCTATCAAGGCCATTTTGTCATTGCAGAACATGGGAAGCCGCAGAGGGGTGCTCTCATAGCCAGCAAGCCTGATATAGGAAAATTTCCTGAATTGGATGAAATAGGCTCCATACTGCGATATCAGATTCATGGCTTCATCTGAAAACCTTCTTGCAGTATCACCTTCGAGCAATCTGACCACGTACATGGTGAAAGCATCATTGACCCTTCTGAAATTCCGATTGCTGGTCTCCAAGGTGAACTGCGGGCAATAGGCATACACTGGATCGTCTTTGTGTGCATCTATATAGGAGAAACCAAACCACTGCCTTGATGCTGCTAGGGTATACATCAGATATGAAGTCATATAGAACTTCTTTGTTTGCTGAACGTTGGATAGCTGTTCCGCCAAATTCATACAGATGATCTCTGCCCAGTTGATATTTTGTGTTCCCTCGCACACCATGCTGATGAGCGGGCACATCCAGAAATGAAACTCATTGGTGGAGGGCAAACCCATAACCCGAGCCAGCAGGATTATGAAGTCTGACAGTTCTTCATTGAAATCTACTCGGAATAGGGTTTTGGTTAGGCGAGAAGCACCTTTCTTAGGGTTCTTCAACCAAGACTTCGCCACTCGAGCCTTATATTTGTCACTGTCTTGGTCGAACATAGCCTGTGCTTGATCCCGGGAAACGACTATAGCATTGTCCATCTCCGGAATCCTCAGAGCAGTGCCAATGGCGGCAGCGTCCAGCTTGGCAATGAGTTCCCCATGTACATTTGTCAATTCACTCGAAGCGGGGTCGAAGTGAGCTCCGCATGAAAGCACAGTATCAGCACACTGTACTGAGATTGGGAAACCTCTGGCAAAAGCCAAACCACTATCATGAATCATCTGTGCCATTGGTGTAGGGTTTGCATCTGTCATTCTTGCCCAAAAATCACTGAAGTCGAGATGACGAGCTTCGCTGTCCCCAATATTGCTAACAGCAGACTCAAGCGGAGAAATTTGCTCCTGTCCCTAAAACTTGATCTTCATATTGATAGATTAGAGCTGCGACCTTAACTCGGATAGGAATTACAGAGGAAAGGGCTATACGGGCAGGGAATTAGATCGCAAGGGTTCGAGCAAAGATAACATGGAAGCAATGTGCGAAAAATGTCAAAGGTGGAAATGCTTGTTATATAGCCGTTTGGAGAGAGGAATGACTTTAATGCGCATTGAATACAACCACCAATTTGAATAAGCATCATATTCGGAGTGAGCGGGAAAACTAAGTGTGAATGACACTTGGTACGCTTGGGACATGTGAGACGCGAATGCGCGAAACACGCGGCTCGGCCGGTTCGGGCGAAACAGGGAGAGGACGCACAAATGCATTTGGGACAAATGGGACGAAAATGTGTGAAGTACGCGATTCGGGTGTTTCGGCCGAAATTGGAACAAAGGGCCCGTTTGGACTTGGGACATTTAGGACAAAAAGTTCCGGAGTACGCGACTTGACCGGCTCGGCCGAAAATGAAACAGGGCGCATTTTTGAGAATGGGACATTTGGGACGAAAACGTGCGAAGGACGCGTTTCGGGAAAATCGGGCCGAAATTGGAACAGTTTGCATTTTTCAATTTGGGACAAAGAACTCTGAAGTACGCGATTCGGGAGTTTCGGCCGAAAATGGGAAAGCTCGCACTTTTTAACTTTGGGACATTTGGGACAGGAAAGTGTGAAGTACGCGGGAAGGATGATTCGGCCGAAATTGGAACAACTCGCACAAAAGTTTTGGGACACTTGGGACAAAACTTTCCGACGGGCCCGAAAATGGGACAGCTTCGGGGATTTCGGCCGATCGGGGAACAGTATGCACTTTTGTACTTGGGACAGTTGGGACAAAAAGTTCCGACAGGCCCGAAAATCACACAAAATGACCCAAAACACAGATTTTTTCCAATTTCACGACTTAGGCACTTCAGAGAAAAAACCCTTCAACTCAAAATTTTGAAAATTTTACTCTTATCAGAGTGGGAAATTTTGAGTGGACAACACATGCCATGCACTAATTCCTTTACTTCATCTATAGATCTTCATTCCAATTTGTACCAGTTTGGCTGGAGAGTTTGTACTCTAGCCATTCCTTGGAGAGGCTCTAGCTTAGGATTAGAAGTTTCTCCTAAGATCATACCTTCTGCCTCTTCTGCTTTTATTTTTACCATGCCTATAGACTTCTTATCATCTTTATAGAATAAAGGATTATACTGGGCTAAGATTTTCTTATGCTGCTGAGTTGATGAAGAACTAGCAAGTTCAGAAACTTGCTTCCATGATACAGTATTGGACCAATCACCTTCTTCAACTTTCTTGGTATTATCCAAGATTTCTTCAATTTGTGGAGTTATGAATGTTAAAGCACTAACTGTATCTTGAACAACATCAATCTTCTGATGCATTTGTTCATTGGACTCATGTATTTGTGATAGGCTAGATTCTACAATCTCATGTGTAGTTTTTAACCAAGAGGCCATATCACTCTTTATACTAACTGTATGATCTATTAGAGGCTGAACTATATCCACAACATTTTGAGTAATAACTTTTGGGACCTCAGTAGAAACAATTCTATGATTATGTTGTACAAGACTCTCTACTCTTTTCACAGATTCATCCACATCATCAATTTTTGAATTTAACAATTGAAGAGCTCCTGACACATCTCCTTTTTGGTTAAGCTCAATTGCTTTAAGTGTCCTTTCCATTTCTGCTAATATAGATTCCTGAGATTGTAATCTATCATGGACATTTTTGACTGCTTTATTTGTCCAATTCAACATTTTTTATGATTATGAGGGATTTATTTGTCTGTCTACGGTTCTTTGGTACCAAAAAACGGCTTTATGTGACTGGTCTACAGACAGGACTTTAGAACTTTCTAGAGATGGGAAAGAATTAGAACTTGGAGATGCTTTTGAGGCCATGCTAATGGCTGGACCATTACTAGGCACATATTTATGTTTTATTAATTGCTCACAATCATTACACCATAAGAAATCAGTGTTTGGATCATGAACAAGGTTGTTGCGGCTGCACATAAATGTTTGCTCTTTAGCAGGTTTACTTGATGATGACTCACCTAAAGAAAAGACTGAACTGTTAGGCGGTACAGAACTACTTCTAGGCAAAGAAGAAATAGAACTCTTAAATCTAAACGACAAAGTTACATTATTTTTTGATTCATTGACAGCTGTAGCATTCTCAAGCTTAGGCTGACTGGACTGCAAAAATTTCTTAGACAAGGTCCATTCCTTTGGCACTTTAATTTGTGACCAAGATATTAGCTCTGGCTCTATTTTCTGGCTTTATATATTAACGTGGCTCACCACGCTGTTGCCCTTGGAAATTCCATGCTTGACTGTAGGGTGCATGGTATTTACAAGTCTATAAATGATTTTGTAATGTATTGCAAGCGGACAGGCACCAGGGCGCATATTTAAACCAATTGTAGTCAAATGAAGTTTTAATACTTCTTTTAATAAATCATCCTTGGTCAAACTGACAGGATAATTCGGCTATACTTCAAAGGATATCGGCCATTATGGAGACTAGTTTGTATTGCGGCTAACAAGGAATCTTTAAAATTGTCAAATCGGAGATCCATAAGACAACAAAGAACAGAGGCATTCAAACCACGACAAAACAGAGGGGTGATACCTATTTGAACACAACATATATGGGTAAACTTATAAGTATTTTGCTTTTTAAGAGATTTTATATCGGCGGGATCTATTAACGGGATATTATACTCACTAGAAGAAGACTGAGTAACTTGAATGACAGACTCATGGGTTTTATACACAGTACTAGCCATTAGATGAAAAACAGAGACTTTAGAATAAACCTGGTCATAGGGAATTTTCGGTAACTTCCAGGATGGTAACGGATCTGACTCTTCTTGGACATCTAATGCAGAATTTACAAAAAAAACATCAGCAAGGATGACAAGATCTTGCTCAGATTCTTCAACAGAAAAACTTGGACGAGCTTCAACGGCCATTTTAAACTGTTACTGACGAGCAACTTTACGGCAGGACTTACGTTATCGGACTACAACCTAGACTGCACTCAACACGGTGACTTACTTGCGGGAGTCATGCCTCTTTGCCTGACTTACGTTGTATCAACTCGATTTCACAGATAGAAACTGAAATTCAAAAACCAAACTTTCTTGCATGTATAATCTAAACAAAATTTAACTAGCTCTGATACCACTTAAGCGGATGCAGGATCACATAAAAGAAGCTCTTATATTATATTGATTTCACAATATGCATAACAAATACAATAATAGACCCTTCTTAACAATTACCAAGAAAAACTTGAGAAAACACAGACTTACAGACTTTCTGAAGATATTACAAATCTCTAAGACCACTCCGATCTTCACCGATGTAGTGAATGAAACTCAAGCTTCCAATTTATAGGAAACTGAGTAGCTTTTCACCGGAATGACCGGAAACCTACAAACCTACAACCTGCTACCCAGGTAACCTAAAAGATTCCTACTTTAGGAAAAGTAGGTCGGCAACATGGGTACACGCCACCCATAATAGCGCCTTTAGAAAGTGGGGAGGTCCACCATGCTTCGGATAAGATCAAAAGAGAATCTTATCTTACTTTATTAAAGATGACAACAGGCCTGTCATCATAGCCACTAAGGACTAAACTGTACAATAGGACCATCGTCACTATCATCTGAAGACGTGGATGACTCATCATTTCTTTCAGGCAGAGGAAGATTCCTTGTAGTGCGCTCATACCATTATCTAGACAGAGACATAGTACCGTCTTAATTTCGATTGAGATGACGCCTTGTTGGATACATGTATTGATCTGGAATCCTCAAAAAGTATCCAGGAGCAGGAGGATGGATGTTCATCGTATGATGGATGATGATTCTTCTCCATAACTGTCCATTAGGATTTGGATGGTGCCCCTGAAAGATATTAGTCTTCAAATAATAATGAACTTTGACATACCAGCATAAACACACTATAATATTGGCATTAAGTATTTTTGTCCGCTGACCTTATAAACTTGTAAATAAACCCATTACCTTAACCTGTCAAGCATACCAAAACTACTTTCAATGTCCACAAAAACTCTACACATACAGCCAAAAAATTACAAGCCGGCGAAATCCAATGCAAGTTGTCAATTACGAAATAAAACGAAACTCCCAATTACGGCGAAATATGAAAAGAATGTAACAAAACTTATTCGATTGATTTGTTGCATTTGTACGCATATAACATTTCCTTGTATGTAAGGGACCGAGGTGTCGATGCCAAAGTTTCCCTTAGCTTTCTCGTTCTGGACGTCACGCGTTCGAAACCCCAGGAGAATAAATCTGCAGTATCAATCGAAGCAGATTTGGAAGGAAATAAACATGTTCGTGAAGAACCTCATCAGTCGATCGGAGAAAAAGGTGCACCATGTACCTTTTTTTCTTTTACTTTTGCAATTTTTGAATTATGTTGTGAACTATTTGATAATTTCAATATGATTGAAAAGCATGGCTGTAAGTTTTTGGTGAAAGTTTTTGGGTAAAATTGTATCAAAGATTTTCAGATATAAGTTTCTGAGATAATCCATCATTAAAATGAGAGAAGAATTTCTATTAAATAAATGTTTCGAATCATATTTCATAATTTCTCCTCTCTATTAGAAAAGAATTTCTACCAGATAAACGGTTCAGATCAGACTTCATAATCCATCATCAAAATGAGAAAAAAATAATAATTTATATTCTTCAATATTAATAGAGTGGTGCAGTGTTTTTTTACTACATTAACTCTCTTACCCTTAGAAAACTGTGATTTTTCTATGCTTTACAAGAAAAATTGTTTGTTTAATTTATTAAGCTTCCTAAACAAATCCGTATACAATATTTATATTTACAGCTAGAGGAAAAACTTACGTATGCTAAACTGAACTCTACAGTTTCTCTGCTTAACAGAGATTGAGAGTAACTTCCCCTTATGGTTGGTGAATTTCTCTAAAAGAATAGAACCTGTGCCCTCTCATTTAACACTGCTACCTGCCTACTAACTGCTTTTTCACCATGCACAATATGTTAAATACCTTTGATCCATTTATATCGATTGTAGTAGATTTCAGAACATATCAGCAAGATAAAGGTGGTAAAAAGAACTGTGTGAGAGCCCTGGTGGATTGAAGGAAGACCATATCTAGTCGGCACTTTCTTAATTGACAGTTTGGGACCTGGGTATATATTTAACATTTCCCTGTGTGTAATGGTGAATCGATAAGACTAAATGCTTGTAAACGAGGTTTCGATTTTACACAACTATAAATACCAATGCCAAAGCCAAACAACTCAAACCACGATTCGATGACAACCTATATTTAGGGAAAGATACATAGGAATTGTAATTATGAAGTCACGGGTAGTTATAATTACGTGTTGAATCTTCCATTATTGATCTCTTGTCTATTTGAAGCATTAGAAATTTCCAAAAAAGAAAAATTCAAAATCTTTTTCGAAGGATCTGCAGATTTCTTGCTTAGCGTTGAACATGAGTAATAAGAATTTATTCAAACATGTTGTATAACCTATATGTTCAATTATTTGTTGATAATTCCCTATTTAATCCCATGGGATGGATTGGATTGAGTTTGTTTATGATAATGTTGGAATCAACTTCTATCTATATTTTTTAATGAGACTTGGTTTGCACCACAAAGCTTATGATTATTTGCAGGGAATAATTTATAGTGAGAACTCTAACAACTATACGAGTATATAAGGGTTATTGCAGTGCAATGAATCAAACATATAATAATTTAGTAGAAGTTTTACAAAGTAGACTAGACTTATAGGATACATGCAAGTATTCAAGTACCATACAGTTCAATTCTTATGGGTAACAACATATGACGAACCCTTAGGTAGATGTGCATGTTACATGCTTATACAACAATTCTAGGAGGATAATTTCAACAATACATGATCATGAAGGGGAACAACTACGACTCCTTTCATCTTCCATACATGGTGGTTAAAATTTGTCTCGATGTACATGTGGAAGTTGCACTCTGGCT
This sequence comes from Taxus chinensis, assembly GCA_019776745.2. Lineage (NCBI taxonomy): Eukaryota > Viridiplantae > Streptophyta > Pinopsida > Cupressales > Taxaceae > Taxus > Taxus chinensis. The sequence goes on from CM034156.1 coordinate 658,061,359, forward strand.
CCAATAATTACATAGTGAGATTCTCTAATGTGTTGCAGAGCTGAGAAGGGGCCACATGGTAAGTCACATAGAAATCAAGATTCTCCACTATTTTTGTATTTATGGAAAACATCAAGTAATAATGACCAGTTAAATAAAAATGCTAAGGTATATCTTTCGGAAGAACTAATAATAGAATTATTAGTTAATGTAGTATATAAAATCCAAGATAAAAAGTCTTTATATTCATATATATATCACTTCCTTCTTAAAAATGGAAATTTCAGTCTACTATAAGACTTGGGAGATTTTGCTAATGGGTGGCTTTAACACAATGGCAACAAACAAACAAGCTAACATTATGGGAAGTAATATAAATCTAGATACCAACCCTCTTTAGATGGAAGAAAAAGAAAATTAGCATTTGAATCATGACCTCGAATGATAGGTATGAGGCTATGACACTCTTGGGGTAAGAGTTTCTAGGTTTACACAGTACACGTAGTTTCATTATTTGTAATGGTGTGCATAAATGGGAAAAATTAGGAAATTACACGTGCAAGACTCAAAAAGGGCAGAGTGTAATCAATTACGTTAAATTTTCTCACAAAAATCTATATCTACAATTAAGGAAATAGAAATAGAAGAGTCACTAGTAGAACCCAGCTCATATCACAACCCAATTGTTATGAAGCTCTAATTACAAATAAATAAGCCACATGATGAGAATATTAGGGTCAACGAAGGAAAATCGACACCAAAGGAAACGTCCTCTTGCCAAAATAAAATGTGAAGGAGTCTTAATGTTTAATGGTGAACTGTAAAGCTCAAGAAGTGACTTAATGATCATCATATCCTAACTTTGTCATTGTACCCAAATTATCTCTCCAAAGAACAAGAAAAAATGAGCTAGTCATACCACCGAGGTATACAAGACCATAATGTGTGAAGTATTAAGGATTTGTCTATATCCATGAGAGACATATGAGAAAATATGTGTATGAGCATCATGGAGTTGATTCCATGAAAGGATGATTTTAGATCTAGTAAAGGTGAGGGGATGATCTTCATATAGAACACCTTATTTCTAAGAATGATCAACGTCTATATGAGTTCACTTGATGCAATTCACTTGGTAGTGTTCTTAAAAAATCATTCAACACCTTGTAGTGTGATCACACATTAAGGAGGAGGAACATTACAATCACCTCATTTTGGCCATAGGATAGGAATCACATTCATGAAGAAATCCTCTATCTAAAAAGTGAGGATCTCATTTCAGTAAGAAGTAGATAAGCATCATAGAGTTGATTCGTGGTCACTAATGTGAATTGTGGACCAAAATTCAAAATTGGTATCAATTCGAGCATTGGTAGGTCCAAAATCCAATCCAAAAGGTCAAAAACCTACAAAACGACTATATGTTTTCCCAAAACAAAGACCAACTACAATATATATGCCCTAAAAGTTTTAAGTCCTTGTTGAAATCCTAAAAATGAGTAAGTATTGACCAGATTAGATTTTGAAAAACTATCTTTTAGATTATAATTGTTGGAGCTACGGGACCTCTTCCATCAGGTGCAGAGTGGCCCTAATTTGCTATATTTATTAAAAAAAATTAAAGAATAAGATTTATTTTATTATTTCTTAAATAATAGAATAAATCTTATACTTAACATTTATTTTAGTAAATATGCCCCCTTCCCCTCCCAAAATTCAGAATACTTAAAACATGTACACGTTCCATAACAATATAAACGTGTATGCATTATAACGTATAGATGTTTTAGGTTTGGAAAATATCAAACCTGACAAACCATAACACGTACGCGTTTTGGATTATTTTTGGTTTTTGTCCACTTTTTGGCCCCCATATTGGTGCACTTACCCAGTATTCTCTCAGTTTATATCAATTTTTAATTATTGTTAAGATTTGGCAATTAAATACAAAAAAATTGATTTAGAGAGTTAATTGAAGAGATTGAATACAAATTGAATGTTTTAGTTGAACAGTGGATTTGTATGAGTTTTCAATCACTCACATTCAGTCTTGGTTCAAATTTTAAATGTTTGTATTCAATTTTAAGATCAGAAATTGTAAGAGGAGTTGATTTGTGAGAGTTTTAAATCACTCATTATTAGTTTAGATCAATTTAAATACCAGTTTCTATTGGATTATTCTGAAATTTAGAACAAATTAAAAGTGTCTATTTTTACAACGAAATTTATTAGTTGAGGCTAATTATTGTTTACATATTATTTACGCTCAAGATAATTATGCTAAAGGTGTTTTATCATAGTAAATGCAAGTGAGAAACTACTGTAGCGTTTGGTCGACCATCCAATGACCCAACGATGATTTGGGGAGTAAAAATATCCGTCATGGAATAGGTGTGGGACATGCAGTATTAAGTGTTTTACCATGCACAATGTTTGTTATTTGTTGTCATACCAGCATACTCCCTGCCATTGTTCCAACGTTAACCACCCTCTATATAACCCTGGTGGCAAAGAAAATGACAACACATCACAATGTGAATGCACTTTAAATTTGGAGGCAAAGTGAGAAAGCTGGTAAATCCGGTCAATCGCCAAGGGGTCAAACCATGCAGACAATACAAATCATGTCCAAAATAAATTACAACATTGTAAACGCCAAAGAACCAAAATATATAATACATATTTAAGAGCTACTAAGAGGAAAATGGCTAAAAGGGATAGCGCGTGCTAAGAAATAGTTAGACCTTTCAGGTTCCTTTAGGTGGCGCAAAGTACCCATGCAAATGAAATAACTAAGGGATATCCCATAGGTGTATGCATAAAAACACCCTTTTAATATTTCTTGCTATAATAAATGCCCTATCATTTTTTTGCACATTCTTGGAAGAAGAGCTGAGATTTGATGTCCTAATGTTTTTTTGCCTATTTTAACCATATTTTACACTTTACAAAAGTGTCATCCCGTCCCTCTTTGAGATGAAATAACTTGAAAAAAACATCATTATCAATATGCTTACATTCAATATAAATATAAGAGCAACATTCCATAGATATTTAAATAACATACTTTGTTGAAAATGTGTTTATATTGGGCATATAATCCCTAAAACTTACTTGATACTTGTAAATATAACTAAAAATATAATATATAATTTAAATTATTAAATAAAGAAAGGGTATTTAATAGAGATGGATGTGTTGTTTAAAGCCTCTTAGCATCATGGATTTTTAGTTTGACGGGTGGGATCAGCCGTCAAATATCATCCCTACTCAGAAGAGATGTCTAGTGAAAAGGAAGGTGAAACACAACACTTTGAGAACGAAAATGCCCAATTTGAATTTAAATACATTTTTTAAAGCTATTCATTTGAACTAATGAAATGAATTTGGCATTTGAACTAAGGCTGGCGGCTACGATGCATCTGCAAGGGGTAAGGTCAGGTCTGTGTGTGGATGCGGTGGTAGGGCTTCTACCGGTCCAAATAGGGGTGGTGCATCATTCCTTATAGCAGCCAAAATAGGGTGTAAGTGTAACACCCTAAAAACGAACGCCGCGTTCCCGGCGATGATGGCGCCGCAAAACATCCGTCCCGAAAATGTGACATTTTTTTTTTTTAAATGGATGCGCTTGCATACAGGTTCAAACTAAAACAGTATCGGTAATGCTTCGGGAACGATGATGATTAATTTAACCTCACTCGACGTTTTCGCGAGAGATAAAGAGGGTCGTCTTTTGAGTTAATTTGTCTAATGTCTGGAAAAAAAATCGTGATAAAAAAATATCTGAAAGGTAACCCAAGAGGATGATATAATTTATTTGAATTGAATACATTAACCACTTCGATTTTTTTATTCTTACTTTATTATTCGGTTATATTACGTTATTACAAAATTTAATACATTATAATATACATACATATACATATATATATATATATATATATATATATATATATATATATACTTACTTTATCATTCGGTTATATTTTGTTATTTTGAAATTTAATACATTATAATTTTTATATATATATATATATTAACAAATTTAAACACAATCAATCTATACGATTATACACACATTTTGAAATTTGAAATTAATTGATCAAGATCAAATCGGGGGGAAAGTTTTTCAACCATGTTTAATTTTGTTGGTTGGGGCAGTGGGTATTCACTCCAACCACCTATCCACCATTCAGACCTCCTGTCCTTGCGTGCAGATTGCTCTTCTTGCTGGCCGCATTCAATGCGTCATTCAATGTTTTCAAATATTCACATATTACCAACGCCAACCCGAGGAGCCAACAAACACACATTGTCGACCGACCGTTTCAATTCGGCACAGTCCAAGACAGCACGTGGTAAACCAAAATCTCTATGTGGCCGCGTGGAGACCACATGGTGGTCAAGAGGGAAGCTACAGGCGCAAGGTAGGTTTTTTTCCACATTTTCACCGCCCCTGGCCGCGTGAACAGCAAGGAGGGAGGTTGTAGACGGAACTACAGGCCATTAGAAGGCGTGCTGACCCGTTTTACTCTGCCCGGGCCGCGTAAACAAATATTCGCCTAGACCGCACAGTTTTGATGAGGGCGGTTGAGGAGGAAGTGCAGGCGAGTGTAGCTGGTAACAGGCGGCGTGGGAGGAGGCGTGGGGTTGATTGCTGTCCCAGGCGCGTGAGCAGGCAGGTCGTTCAACTATGTTATTATATGTTCAACTGTGGACTTCTTATACCAACAGCTATTGCTTGTCTATTGCAACACTCCTGAATAGGTGACCACGAAACTCGCTTTGCAAGCACTGTAACAATCTAAACATTCGCTGTGACAGTCAGCACTTTTTGTATCACGTTTTCTATCAGGCATATATGCTGAAACGTATCATCATTTATATATATATATATATATATATATATATATATATGCAGTTATTCTCTTAGACAACGATGTAAGGGTGATTGACTGGTCTTGATTTTGAGACTAACTTCACATTTGTTTGGGCAGTTGCGAGGCCTGCCATGCAGCTTGATGTTTGTGAAGCTAAGACCACTCGCAGTGTCCTAAACTGTAAAAGAAAAAAGTTTAAAACGTCTTTAGGAATTGCTACAATTTAGATATTCGCTGTGACAGTCAGCGCTTTGTGATATTTTATCAAAACGTTGGAGGAAACAGGTGAGTAGGCTGTCCAACTATGTTGTTATCTGTTCAGTATTGAATGTATCCTCAAATACGGAGTTCTCCAACTTTTCTGTGCCGTGCATGAGCTGAAGATGGCTCTGTCTATTTGTCTGATACAATCAGCTGGCCATCTGGAGTCATTCCAAATCGCTCAGCCGTTCTCTTAAAATCCCATTACATTTATAGTCCCATTTGCGAGAAAACCCCTAAATGGACAAGACAAACTAACAGATTTAGTAAAGCAGAAAAGAAAACTGTTTGATAATAATCAGGTTTGTTTACCTGAAATGAGACATACAAAAAGAAAATTTATAGTTCCGGCACATATTGTATGATGTCTAAACATCTCCTCAGGTATGTACAACCAAGTGTAAAGTACAACTGAATTACGTGATAAGTATATCAGAATTAATTCAAATATAAGAATATATTGCAAAACTTTATTAAATTTAACCTTAAAAAATGTAATAATTTATAACCAAAAAATTAACTTTAACAGATAAATATCTGTATTGGTGTACAGCTGTAAATTTCAACTCCAAAAAGAGAGTTTCAAAAAAAAAACTCAAGCAATAAACTCTACATGCATCCATGGATTATAAGGACGTGGTGAACTATGTTAAGCTATTGAAATGGTAATTTTCACTTCTCAATACCATCTCCTTTTTTTTTTTTGCAACAAAATGAGATCTAACATGTATATTCTTTTGTAATTTCTTCTCAACATTCCACAAAGGATTCAACAACTTTTCCAATAAATTTTAGAGTAAGAAATACTATCATTTTAATGCAACTTTTCCTTCCAAATCCTTTTACAACATATCCTACTTCATGTGGAAAACAAATTTGCAATAATGGAAGCTAAGGAAAGCAAAACAATATTACATTTTTCCTCCACTCAAGGTGGGTAAATACATGATATTTTTACATTGTCAACAACAAGGTTCTTGTGCTCCAAGGTGTTCTTCATCCATGCTCCAAGTTCCAAGTAGCTCAAACCACAACCAAGATAGGGGGAGAGGCAACACTCTCCTCCCAACCAAAACTCAATGGAGAAGAGAAACAATCTCCTCCATTGACCCCCGAGCCCCAAACACAACACAATGAAGGGTGGTCTCCAACTCAAGGCAACAATACTTGCTTCCACAATACAATTTCTTCACAACATTCAAAGCTAAAAAAAGAAGAAACAAGAGACACACAAATAACACCAAACATTTCACAACAAGGCTTGCATCCAAGCCAACAAGAGAAGGAACTATGGGAATGTTTTTCCTTATGCCTCCCAATTGAGATGAGATGCCCATCCAAACCCTCCACAATAAAACTCAAGCCCCTATGACTCTTATGCTTCCCTCAAGTACCCCTTTTTCCTCCTATACTCTTATGCCTCCCTCCTCTTATGGCTTCCTCAAGAACAAGGTAAGAATGTAAACATTCTCACCCAAGATGGGCATCCCTCTCAAACTCCCTCCACAATATCCTAATCTACTCTTATGCCTCCCTCATGAGTATTCCCATAGACCTCTCCTATACTACACAATAAGCATTCTATCCATTTTTCACAATACACCAAGGTAAACATGCATTATTCACAAATTTAGCATAGAAGCAACAATAATATGAAAGCAAAACAAAGGAGAAGGTATTGGAGAAGCCTAAACCAAGAAATTTGTCCAAGCTCCCTCCAAAACAATCCAAGCATGCAAGTCCAAGCACTCTCTTTTTCTCTTTCTCCCAATTCTTTTCTCTCCAAAAATAACAAAAGAGAACTCTTCAACAAAAACAAAAACAAAACTCCAACCCCCTCCACAAGAGAGGAAGTTTCAAGAAATAGATAAAAGGAAGGAGTGAGGGTGATGTGGCTCCATGTAGGATGCCACATCACACATCCTCAAACCACCTCCCAAAGTCAATTCAAATCCCAAAACACCATAAATGGGTGGTTGGATTGATTGACATTTCGTTTCCACATCCATCCCTTCCCATGTGCCTTAAGGCACAATTAAATGCAAAAGAAGACAAGAGCACTCCAAAGTCACATTTCCCTTCCCAAAACAATAAATAATCCCCTTTTTGGATTCCCAACCCATAGATATGGTTGGTAAGGGGTTTTGGGAAGTGCGGGACAAGTTTAACTTGTCCCACAAGTCCCCTAAAATTGCCCAAAATCTCAAATTCGAGATTCAAAGGATTTGGAGTGGTCAACACTCAAAGCCAAACATTCAATACATGAGGAAACACAAGGCTCAAGGAGCCAACCAACAAAATTAATTACACCCACTTGACTTCCCTCCAAAACTTAAAATTTAAAGAAAGATGTTAATTTAATCCTAAACATACTTAACAAAAGTAATTTAACAAAAAGACAACACAAAAGAATTCACCTACTAAAGCAAGTTAAAACAAGTAATTAAAATTCTTACCCCCTTGGTCACATTAGAAAATTTCCCCCTCATGGAAATTTTCTTAACACAAAAAGGAATAAAGGCAACACAACACAATTTACTAGTTGCCTTGACGACCAATGTTGTAACCACCCGACATTTTGTTGTTTTTGGTTCCCAATCCCCCTCATGGTTGTGATCATGTTGTGTTTCCTGCAAAAAATACAAAATACCTCCTTCGGCCTTGCGGCCATGTCAAAATGTCCAAAATAATCATATGCATGAAATTTATTAACATCTATACGTAATTCAATTATCCATTATTCTAGGTCTAAATCACAACTTAATTATGCATTTCATCATTATCCAAAATTATAGTAATGTAAATTCAACAACTACATTTTACTCATCATGGCGAAGAAATACAATGTTAGAACACATGCAATATATCCATATAAAAATAATATCAGTATCCAATAGTCTGTCCATGAGTCAGTGTAGATCATACTGAAGACAAAATCCAACCATAATCCAAATGCATCTAGTCACAAAAAAAATGCTAATCAACATAAGTATAAGTCATGTCCATATCCAAAGTCTGCATAACTCAAAATGATAATCAACTAAGTGTCGTAGGGAAGTGGGCATTACATCCCCCTCCCCTTAGACTAGACTTCCTCCTGGAAGTCACTGAAATAAGTGTGGAAACTGAGCTCGCAATGATGTAGCATCCTCCCAAGTAGCCGCAGTCTCATCGTACCTGTCCCATTGGATCCGAACCTGATCAATCTCTCTGCCGCGAAGGCCCAGGGTCCTGCGATCTAAAATGCGCACGGGCTCCACCATCACCTGCCCCTGATCCTGCACCTGCAATGCAGTCCAATCTAGCACATGAGAAGGATCAGAAACATATCTCCTAAGCACAAAAACGTGAAATACATCATGGACGCGCGATAAGCTAGGTGGGCAGTGCTAGACGATAGGCCTAAGGGGCCGAGGCGCTCCAAGATCTCAAAGGGACCCACAAATCTAGGAGCAAGCTTAGAACCTTTTCCTGTGCCTCCTGCAATCTTTGTCTGATCAAGGTAACCTGCCTGCTCCATGTCCTGTAGTAATGCTGGTCCAAGGGAAACCCTGTCCTCAATCCTGTCCCAACTAAGAGGTGTCCTACACTCTCTGCCATATAATGCCTGAAAAGGCGCCATGCCCTATAGAACTCTGGAAGCTATTATTGTAGGCAAACTCCACCAAATACAGATACTCCTCCCCATCTCGACTGATGATCCATCACGTACATCCTGAGCATGACCTCCAAAATCTGATTCACCCCTCTCTGTCTGTCCCATCGCGTCTCAGGGGTGGTAAGCTATGCTGAAATTAAATCCTTGTCCCGAGGGCATACTGCATGGTGGTCCAGAAATGGGAAGTGTACAAAGGGTCGCGGTTGCAAATGATCTTCCGCGGAATCCCATGTAGTCTGACAATCTCATCAAGATATACTCGTTCTACTGCACTAGCCGTGTAGGTGGTCTTCACCGGAGAAAAATGAGCCTACCTTCGTCAATTTATCCACCGTGACCATGATGGCGTCGTGATGGTATCTTGACGTTGGCAACCCAAAAATGAAATCCATAGACATGGTGTCCCACTTCCATTCCGGTATGGCGTGAGGATAGAGAAGGCCAGCTAGATGCTGATGCTCGGCCTTCACCCTCTGGCACTCTAAACAGTGGGATACAAATGAAGCTATGTCTCTCCGAAGTCCTCTCCAAAAGTACAACTGTCTCAAGGTGGCGTGCATCTTCTTCACCCCGGGATGGGGCTGAGTAAGGTGCACGATGAGCCTCTGTCAAAATGTCATGTCTCAAGCCTCCATCTCTAGGAACATAAATTCGACCTCTGTGTCTGAGAAGGCCATCTACCTCTAAAGAAAATCCATCAAATTTTCCCTCAAGGGGGTCTCTGAGACGCAATCTCTGCTCTGGCTGCAAGGTAGAATCTATCATGAGGAAGCTGCTGCCAAGATCCTACTCCGCAAATCATTGCCCCACTGAGGTGGCCATAGCCACATGTCTCCGTCTACTCAAGGCATCTGCCCACCACACGTTCTCCTTTCCCTTCACATGTTCTATCTCCATGTCATATTCACAAAGTAACTCCATCCAACGCTGTTGACGAGCTGTTGAGATTGGGCTGCGTGAAGAGGTGGCGAAGACTCAAGTGATCAGTCCTGAGTGTAAATCTTCGGCCAAGAAGAAAATGTCTCCACCGCACTAAGGCATGTACCACTGCTGCAAGCTCAAGGTCATGGGTCGGATAATTGAGCTCATAATCTTTGAGTTTGTGAGACTCAAAGGCAACTACTCTACCCTCCTGCATTAGCACTCCTCCAAGTCCTGCCAAGGAAGCATCTGTGCACACGAAAAACTCTCCATGAGGATTTGGCACTGCAAGGATAGGTGCTCTCGTAAGGAATTCCTTCAGTGTACTGAAGGCCTGCTCACATCTATCTGACCATAAAAACTTCTTCCCTTTCCGCTGAAGAGAAGTGATAGGGTGTGCAATCTGAGAAAAATCTTGAACAAACCTCCTGTAGTATCCTACTAGACCCATGAAACTACGCACCTCGGTCACACTAGTGGGTGCTGGCCAATCCATGATGGCTCGAATCTTGGAAGGATCGACTGCGATACCTTCCCCTGAAATGATATGGCCCAAATACTGCACCTCAAGCTGAAAGAACGCACACTTCTCCAAGTTCCCATAAAGGCGCTGCTCACGAAGACACTGAAGAACTTGGCGAAGGTGCTCCTCGTGCTCCTCACGTGTGCGTCAGTAAATCAGAATGTCATCAAGGAAGATGAGCACGAAGCGATCAAGGAAGGTCATGAATACCCCATTCATCAAACTCATGAACACTGCGGGGGCATTCGTCAAACCGAAGGGGTACCACTGTGAAATCGTAGTGGCCATATCTCGTGCGGAAAGCTGTCTTGTGAATATCCATCTCCGCAATCCTAAGCTGATGGTATCCTGACTTAAGATCTATTGTAGAGAAAACTGTAGCCCCCTTCATCTGATCAAATAAATCATCAATGCGTGGAAGGGGGGTAACGATTCTTGATCGTTACTTTATTCAGCTGACGGTAGTCAATACACAACCGAAGAGATCCATCCTTCTTCTTCACGAAGATAACTGGTGCACCCCAAGGGGATACACTAGGATGAATTAGGCCTTTCTCCAGAAGGCCCTCAAGCTGCAACTTGAGCTCACATAACTCAGGTGTAGTCATCCGATAGGGTGCTCGTGAGATAGGCTCTGCGCCTGGAACTAGATCTATATGGAAGTCGATCTCACGTGGGGGAGGTAACCCCGGTAGCTCCCCTGGAAACACATCGGCAAACTCTGATAAGATGGGATGATCATCGAGGGAAGGTCCCCCCGACTCATCCTCTGATCTGTCACTAACTGTAACAGCATATAACTGGCAACCCCGTCGTACACACCGCTTAAGCTGCATAGCGGAGATGGTGCGGATGGAAACGGGTCTCTTAACCCCTGATATCACTAACTCTGCCCCAAGATCATCTATGCAAGCAATAGTCTTGTGGTAACAATCCACTCTAGCTCTGTGGGCGGACAACCAATCCATGCCTAAGATGATGCCATAAGATCCTAATGGAAGGATCCGAAGATCAGAATTAGTGGTGAAGGGTCCCAGATCCACTACACACTCCTTGACTAAGGAGTCTACAGAAATCTTGGCTCCAGGAGGTTACTGAGACCATTGAATATTTTGAAAATAGTGGTTTGATTTACAGGTTCAGTAATGGTTTCCCTAGGCTCCCTCTCTGCACAACTGGATTTTTGAACAATGGCACCCCCTAATTGAAGGTAAGGTTAATATTTATCCTTCTTCCCGTGGCATTTTTGTTGCATTTTTTAATAGTTCTTGTGACAAGGAGATCATTTTTGAGAAATTTTGGGAGTTCCAATCACACTTCCTCCTCATGAAGCCATAGTTTCCTCAGTTTAATCCTTTATCTAAAAAATTTAATATCAAACCAGTTTGGGTTAGGTTACCCTACCTTCCCTTGCATTTATGGAGCGAGGAGTGTTTCAAAGCTATGGGGAACGGGTTGGGTAAATTTTTGGATACCAACCCCAAAACTGATTCTTTTGACCATACCACTTATGCCCATATATTGGTGGATATGAACATGACTGCTGACTTTCCGGCCACTATGGAACTCAATGTCAAGGACTCTACTTGGACACAAAATTTAGATTATGAAGGGTTTCCTTTTAGATGTAGAACTTGCTTTGCTCTGGGACATCTGGCGTCTGACTGTCAAATGGTTTAAAACATATTAAAGGAAGGGTCTCTTGGTGGAAGGATTTTAAACCAGATAATATTGTTGTCTATGGACTTGAGGAAAATGATTCAGAAAATGTTGCAATCAGTCTTAAGGATAATCAGGAGGAGAAGTTGGTTGAGGATGGCCCTTCCCCCACTAGTTTGGCTAAAATGAATCATATGGTGGGTATGTGTGAGGACTCTTTAATGCGGCCTCTGATCCCCAAAATGAATCAAAATTCAAAAAACAAGGATGTTCTTAAAATTAAGCTACCTGTCCACCCATATGAGAATGTGGATCCAAACATGGGCAGAGGTTGGCAGGTGGTGAACAAAAAAAAGAAAGGAAAGACCATATGTTTTCCTACAAAGATGAGCCTTAGATCTCAAAAACATTTGTACCTTGGGAGTTAGGCTTGCTCCCTGGGGACGATCAAGTCTCTTTGAATTTCCTGTTTTGGGGCCCTTCCTTCTTTTGGTGCTTCCTTTTTTGGGGTTTGGTTTGTCTGTTTGCTTCATCTTTGGCCAGGTTGGGCCTTGTTCTTTAATGCTTCACTTTTGGGCTTTGATGCTTATCTTTCGGTTTGTACAGGGATCCCAATCCCTTCAAAATCTATTTTTTTTACCTTATCTAATAAAAAAAATGAATCATGGGAGATGTAAGGTAAATTCAAAGTACTTTTTTACAATATGATGATGTCTCATAGATTTCCCATTTCTAAAGGTTATTATAATTCCATTTGGTTTTCTATTATGAATTTCCAATTTCCAATGGTTATATTGTAACTCCTTTTTGTTTTCTCTATGAAATTTTGTTTTCACCTATTCAAAAATTGTGCAATTTATAAACAATGGCATCTTCTTCTTAATGAGACACTCATTTAAGGATTTAAATTTGGGGTGCCATATTTTTCAAGGAAACAAATTTTAGGTTAATAAGTAAAGAATAGGTAAATCTCTATTTACCTCTTAAAATATGCCAAGAGTAGGTAAATCTTTGTTTCGCCTCTCAACAATTTTATTAATATGGTTTGTATTAAATGGAACTATTTTTTTTTAATCAATTATTCATATCAAAGTTTATATTGATCATTAAGATTATGTGATGATAATGATAAAGATACTTTCTAAAACCAGCTTAGGATTTGATTGTGTGTGTACTATTGATTCGTTGACACATACAATTATATATCAGATAAAAGCATAGGGAAAACAAAAAAAACAACCAACAGTAGCAGTCCAAAACGGATATAAACAACCCGCCCTCTTCTCTAGTGTGACTGCTAATTAAATGTTATGATTGACCATGTCAATAACTACATACAAATTTTAGCAGCTCAGTTTCCATCACGGCTACGAAGTACTTGCACAACTCTTGCATGCACATGAGAACCCACACATTCAGGAGGAAGCTCTGTAACAATGCATGCGGTAAAATTAAAACAAACCCAACCGTGTTTGGAGGATCATATTTGATTTATTCTGTGATATTTTGTAGTCTATTGCATAATTGATTTATTCTGTCATATTTTGCAGTGATTTTTATAGTTTCACAGGCAGTTGGACATTTGCCTCTTTGGAAAGTAGTTTGATGTCTATTTCATACTGGACTATTTGGGTGAGACTATGTTTTTGGAGTATTGGTCATACCACAAGGATTCGGTTGGACATTGCGTTTCTGGGAAAGTGTTTCTTGTCTATGAAAAATGACATACTAACCATTAGTGATCAAATTTGAAGGGCTTCCCATATTTTAATTTGATGGACTAGGTTAAGTTTTACCCTTTGTAAATGACAGATTAAACAACACATTACCTTTTAATAGAAAAAGATGAAAATGTTAATTCCCTTTCAATATTAATTTAAATGAAATAAATATGAAAAGTCAAAATCATTAAGTATATAACATTTAATAATAATTTTAAAATTTGTTTAAATTAAATAAGCAACATTCAAACAAATAATTACACAAGTTATAAGTTTGACAAATCCTTGTAACAAATTTATAAGTTAGCCGTAGAAAAAAACAAAATTTTAGCATGAGACATGAACCTTAGGCCTGCCAACTTACATAATCGTAATGTCACATCTTTCAAATCATTTCATTCTGAGTAAAACTGTCTTAACTGATAAAAAATATGGGTATGCAGGAGACACTAAAAAATCTCCAATTTAAAGATTATTGTTCTCAAACTAGATTGTACCTTCCTAAGGCAACAAATAGAACATTTGTGCAAAATTCAGGGCATGCCTCTCATATATTTGTTAAAACCTATAATAGAATGTTATACATTGAATCAGTAATACCTTCTTAATAAACATATCGAGTAATATTTTATCACACTTGAAATATTATAGAGATAAGAAAAAATAACTATTTGCTATTGAGAAAAAAAATGTCTCCGCCCTTTCCCCGTTCTTCCCCATCTTTCCCTAACCCTAGTTCGCATGGTTGCAGATGAAAAGATAGATTTCTTCTAGCTTGCGGCTCACTACGCATTGGTGGTCACGACGCAGGTGGATCAGGGAGTGTTGTTGCGGGATGTGCGACTGTTGTGGGAGGTTTGGTGGATTTCGTTGGGGTTTCTGGTCAACTTTCCCCCTCTGAGCATTCTTTTCTAAAGGTTACGGCTGCGACCACTACACACTCTAAACTGCTTATTCCTGCCAAGCTCTCCTTTTCAGTTTCTTTCGGGGACACTACGATTGAAACAAAAAAAATTTCTCCAGTCATGGGTTGATTTCCCACTTCAATGGCCTCTAGCGTAGGTTGTCGCTTCTGCATTCTTAGATCTCATCGAATTGGTGACCTCTCTTGAATGGTAAAGTTGGCAATTATCCCTATGCTAGGGGTTTTTATTGTAGTTTTTGATACTGTTGATGGCAGATATGTTATCTTCATTTGTTGATTAAACCATGGTTCCCTTCTTTCAATCCTATCACCACAACTTTCAACTACGTCCTTGCGCCACCATGTAGTGCTCATCCAACTTTTGCAAGAAGAGAAATGTGACCATCTGTGTAGTAGGAGTTAGAACCAACTCCGCAATAGTAGGAGAAATAACCATCTCCATCTCAACAGTGGTAGGAGAGTGAGAATCAACTCCTCATCTATTTGCTTATCTATCCCCCTCTATTGGGAAAGATTGTTCACAACACAATAAGAAAACTGGTCATGCTCTACTATCCTTCGAGCAAGGACCTCTGAGTGAGTGGCTTGGAATGCCATCTCATCAGGCATCATTAGTGCATTTGGAATAGTGGAGTCTCCGTCCACAAAAAATGTTCTTCAGAATGAGGAAATCCATCCTCCCAAGGCATGTCTGCCTCCTATACACCTAGTATATAGGATACTCCCTCCACAATATGTGCATGTAGGTTAACTGTATCCAAGCCAACAGATTTGTGAGGAATGACTTCCTCCCAAGGCATTCCAGCCTCCTGCACATCCTAAATGGTGGAGTTGTCCTCCACACGTGCATTCATGTTGATTGTAGCCGGATCAATAAGCCGATACTGACCACCTTCCCCAATACCAAGGGAAATTATCAGTTAATTGACGAATAGAGAGAAGATTCTTTTGTAAAGAAGGGTACATATCTAACATTCTGTACCAACAATTTATGAGCATTATTCAATACAATGCATATATCTCCTATCCCTTCTACTGCAAGTGATTCTCCACCAGCTACTACTACTGATTTAAAACATATATTTGCAGTAAATGAAACATACTAGTCCCTACGACATGAAAAGTGTGCAGACGCACCAGAGTCAATGATCCAACAACTTGTACCACATTTATTCGAGCATGATGTTGTAAGACAATAAAGAGTATGCTTGTCATCCAAATCCCATTTTTCTGCAACTACTGCCACATGTTCCTCATCACATGGCTTTTTGTTCTGCTGCGAAAGATAATACTTCCGATTCTGGCAATCCTTATTGAGGTGCCCAACCTTGTGACAATAATAACATGTGACATGATACCGAGTGGAAGACTCATCAGATGGACGTTTCCACTTTCTCTTTGACTAAGTGACAATTAGATTCTGCGTGAAGTTACCTCCACTCCTTTTAGAACAGGTAGGAACTCACCTTATCAAATGTGAGTGTTTGAATTTCAACCATTAAATGGAGTGCCTCCACAAATGACTCATACGAAGAAGGTAAGTTGTTCAAAACTAGAGCCACCATATCATCATCGTCCATCTTTTTGTTGATGGAAGATAACTCATCTCCGAGGTCTTTCATCCGAAGTAGGTGCTTAGACAGCGATCCACCCCTCTTGTAACTTTACGGAAAAGAGGATATACTTCAATTATAAAACCCGACTCTTTTCTGATGTCTAATATTTATCCTTCAAACTGGTCCACAATGTGCTTGCTACAGTAGCATTCCGCACTTCTGGTATTAAATCATTTGGCACTGACAACTTGAGGAGTAATAACACTTCCTTATGACATTTGTCATAATCCGTGAAGTTTTTCGTTGGTCGACTTTCACTACTCTTGATTATTTTATCACAATCACGAAACTCCGCAAGCATTAAAATCTTATGACTCCATACATTTAAATTAGTGCCCGTTAATTTTTTTGTGTCTCCGGAAAATTCAAGTGTGAAATATTTGCCATTTTATTATTCCAAAATAACAGAAATAATAAAATAAAAATTTTCCCCCACACATAATAAAATATATTTTTCCAGCAAGTATATTTTTGGCTACTCACCAGTAAAAAAATATAACTTTATTCCAGCAAATATGAAAATAAAATATTTGCCCACTTAAAGAAAAAGTGTGCCCACAATTATTACTTATTCCACCAAGTAATATTAAAATTAATTGCTCCACCAAATCGTATGAAATAAATTATGCAAAGGTGAATACCTTTGTTGAAAAAAGGAATATTAATTCATCGACTTTTCAGAAGGAAGAATAAAAATGACTATACCTTTGCCTCTTCCGTCTTTGCTTGCAACAGGATTTGTGTTTAGGGTTTCAATGTTCCACGATTTGCTTCTACCCTTTGACGTCTTTCTCTTCCACGATTTTTCCTACCACGATTTTCAAAGCACTCACGTTTTCCGATTGCTCTCCAGGCTTACAACCACTTCAAAACTGGATTTGTGAATTTGGTGGTGTTGCTTCATTCATGAACCACATCTTTTGGGCCTCGAACCACAATTTTGTGAAAAAATGACTCTATTTACCTTGAAAAAACATCCTCGAATGGTTGTCTCAGCTTCGAATGGTCTTCCTTCTCTGCCCTCATGACCTTGAAAGGATTTTTACTTTGTCGATGGAACATCCCATGAGTGACTATAGCTCTAATAAACTACTTGAACTATGTTCAACGAACAAGGAAGAAGTCGTGACTGCAAACAAACAGTCTTCTACAATAAGCGGTGAAATAACTTCTTCAGTTTTTGCCCTACTAGGGCTTCCACGAACTTCCAATTCGTGCCTGTTGACAAGGCTTCCTCGAACTGTAAAACAACCACTCTGATACCAATTTTAGCATGTGCAAAGAGAAGAAAGAAATAGAGAGAGAAAACTACAGTCTTAAAATGACACAAGTAGAAGTTTATTTATTGAGAGGAGGAGCAATTGCATTTAGTTACAACTATTTGTTGGTTATCAACTGCTTGGAACCGTACATCTTTATTCTATATAAAGTGCTATATTTTAACATCCATGAGTCCTCACTCTAAACATTTTTGGAAAATATGATTAGCCTCTTCCATAAAGAAAAAGTGTTGCCAAGTGTCAAAGTAGGAGTCAAAAAATTTCAAATACTTATAAGAGAAGGAATCTAGATAACGAAGACCCATATGCTTTATTAAAAAAATACATTTCAGTATTCAGTACCTCAGGGGAAATTATTTTAATGGGTGACTTTAATGCGAGGACTGCAAACAATCAATCTCTCCAGTTGAACAACGAAGAAGATGGGGATGAAAATCATTTATCGCTTAATGAAGAAGAGGACCAAATTTGGGAAAGAATATCAAAAGATGGTAATGGAGGGGTGACACATTTTAGGGTCGAGATTCTATGCCTATGCATCTTATACAACATGGTTATTTATAATGGCATAATGGCTTGGCCCAGATCAGACAATATCACTTACAAAACATAAAATGGTCAAAGTGTAGTGGACTATGTCATATGATCCCAAAGATCTACTTCTCGGTTGCTTGAGTTCGAAATAGGGGATTTTCCTATCAAGCTAAAATCTGATCATAAACCTCTCTTTGTCAAGCTTGGTACCATCTCAAAATAGCACCAAAGGAAACAATCTCATCACACACAAAGGACAACTCAACAACAAGGAAAAATCATTGTAAATAAATAAAATCAAGAAATCTCTGTTGCTGCCCTTGAGCGGAAATTTCAGATAACAAGAAATGATATAGAGAGCAAGGCAGCCAAGGGGGAAAATAGTTATGTACGTAGTAATTTGGTGATTCCTTTAATTCACAAGGCATTAAGTGCTTGCAAAATATCTAAACCTAGAAATGGAGTTGCAAATAATTTTCCAACGAATCTGTGGTATGATGATGAATGTAAGGCTGCCAAGAGAGATTTGAAGGAAAGTGAGATGAACAAAGAAAATAAAAATAAATATGAGAAATTGGTAATATACAAAAAAGAAAGCTGTGTGAGTAGGAGGAGGAAAGAATTAATTTCTCTTGGAAATCACGATCTCAAAGGCTTTTAGAGGGAGTTGCAACAAAAGAAAACACACATAGAAAATAACATCATAGATGCTCAGTGGTTAGAGTATGCGAGGATCCTCTATGAGCGGTCTCAACAGAAGGATACTCCTCCCATAATTAATACTTCGACCAAGATTTTCTTTGTGGAAGATGTCAAGCATGGCATCATGAATCTAACAAGTGGTAAAACACAGGATATTGATGGACTGCACGTTGAATTTCTAAAGTGGGGCGTGGAGATCCTCACTCCGAACATCAGAAAAATATTCAATGAGATCAACCAGAATGGCTTCCCATTGGAGTGGATGACTAGTGTTGTTATTCCTCTATTTAAAAGCAGTGATATCAATAATCCATCAAAATACCACACCATTATGATCAATCCTCTCCTTAGTAAAATTTTTGGGGGCGTGGTAGAATTTCGAATCAACTGTTGGGCCGAAAGAGAGGGTAAAAGAGCAACAGGGCAAGCAGGGTTCTGACCTAGACACTCAACCATCGACCATTGCATCACTCTTAGGCACTTGATTGAAAAGGTTTGGGATACCTAAGGCGAGGAAGATTATTGTTTCTTTGTTAATTTTAAGAAAGCTTTTGACACGGTGCTTAGAGACAAACTTTGGAACAAGATGGAGGAACTTGGGATTCCATATGAGTTTAGAGTGGCAATACATAGGCTTTATGAGCAAGTTAGAGGTAAAATCAGATCCAGAGAAGGTATGTAAGAATGTTTTGTTAGTGACATTGGTGTCAAGAAAGGTTGTCCTCTCTCTCCCACCTTGTTTGGCTTATACATTGACAAGTTTGAAGAATGGTTAGGAAAAACCGAGGAAGGGGGCATACAGTTGGCAGGTTATGTGGTGAAGTTACTCTTATATGCCAATGATCTTATTCTAATTTCAAAAATGGCTCAAGGATTGAGGTATCATTTGAAATATTTACAACATTTTTGCCAAGAAGTAGAGATGAAAGTGAACATTAGCAAAACCAAAGTAATGATTTTTTCTTTAAAAAGGAAAGAGAAACAACTTAACTTTCTTTTTTAGGGGATCCCATTGGAAATTGTAACAGAATACAAATATCTTGGGATTGACAATGGGACCCACTTTTGTTTCGACAATGGGACCCACTTTTGTTTCAGAAGGGGACCCGACCACTATGGTATATTAGTGTAATTTTAATTTTCCCAGTACATTAGTTTGTATGCCATATTATATTGTGTATTTTTGTGTTAACACGTGGAAGGATAGGAGCATGGGTGATTTAACATATTTGGATCATTGCCACATAGCCTTGCCACATAATATCCACGTTCCAGCCTAAGCGCATTTGATACTTGCCACATACCAACACATTAAGCCACATGCCATCCACAAACATGCCACAATGCACCAAATATATCCTTAGTGATATCTACTCAACCCCATACTTCAAGCATCCGCCAACAAAAAAAACCTAGTGGCCATTTAAACAAATGCCACACTTTTTTTTAAACCACTTTACTTACCCTCGTGCGTAGCATGTGGGATAAAAGGGTTTTTAAAAAGAATGTAAATGCACAGTGCTTGGGATAAAGCATTTCCAAACGATTCAAACTCCTGACTTTCCGTAAAATAATAAGGGGCCTTACCAATCGGCCACGCCCTTAGAAACACTATAAAAGGGGCATTATTATTATCTGAAGGCAACCTTTTGTAGGACTACGTAATTTTTTTTCTTAAGGTAGAATTGAATTTTTAAGGACCCAAGCCAATGTAATGACATCTTGGGCATTGTAATAGTATGAGAAGATCATGATATTGCAAGGAGACTTATTGGAAGTCGTTGTAGTTCCAAATAGAGAAAAATTCTAATCCGTGGAGGAGTATTTTTTGGATATTTCGAGAAGGAGACTTGTGTTTGTAGATTCGATTTCAGAGGTTATTCTTGTGAATAATTTTTAGCATTCTTCTAAAGCTTTCCGTGGATTCATTACAGGTCATTTTTTGCATTATGGTTTTGTAAGTGGTTAATATTGTTCTTGGAAACTATTTATAATGGACCGGATAGCAGTTTAGCAATCCCAGAGACATAACCCGAATAAGGGGTGAACTCCATTAATAATCTTGGTCTCTTGCCTCTATTTTATTTCAGTTTTCAGTATTCTCTTAGTTTATATCAATTTTAAATTATTTTTAAGATTTAATAACTCAATACAAAAAATTGATTTAGAGAGCTAATTGAAGAGATTGAATACAAATTGATTGTTTTAGTTGAACAATGAATTTTTATGAGTTTTCAATCACTCACATTTAGTCTTGGTTCAACTTTTAAATGTTTACGTTAAGTTTTAAGATCAGAAATTGTAAGAGGAGTTGATTTGTGAGAGTTTTAAATCACTCATTGTCAGTTTAAATCAATTTAAATACCAATTTCTATTGGATTGTTCTGAAATTGAGAAAAAATTAAAAGTGTCTTTTTTTACAATGAAATTTATTAGTTCAGGCTAATTACTGTTTACAGATGAGTTATGCTCAAGATAATTACGCTAAAGGTGTTTTATTATAGTGAATGCAAGTGATCTACTACTGTAGCGTTTGGTCGACCATCCAATGACCCAACAATGATTTGGGGAGGAAAATCTCCATTATGGAATAGGTGTGGGACATGCAGTATTAAGTGTTTTACCATGCACAATGTTTGTTATTTTTTTTCATACCAATATACTCCTCGCCATTGTTCCAATGTCAACCAACCTCTATACGACCTTGGTGGCAAGGCAAAGCACAACACATCACAATGTGAATGCACTTTAAATTTGGAGGCAAAGTGAGGACGTTGGTAAATCTTGTCAATCGCCAAGAGACAATACAAATCTTGTCCAAATTAAATTGCCAACACCATTAGCGCCAATGAACCAAAATATATAATATATATTTAAGAGCTACTAAGAGGAAAATGGCTAAAAGGGATAGCATGTGCCGAGCAATAGTCAGACCTTTCGGGTTCCTCTAGGTTGCGCAAAGTACCCATTCAAATGAAATAATTGAGGGATATCTCATAGGTGTATGCATAAAAAAACACCCTTTTAATGCTAACTATAATAAATGCCATGTCCTTTTTTTGCACATTCTTGGAAGCAAAGATGAGATTTGATGCCCCTGATGTTTTTTGCCTATTTTAACCGTATTTTACACTTTGTAAAAGTGTCATCCCATCCCTATTTGACGTGAAATAACTTGACAAAAACTGGTCATTATCAATATGAATGCATTCAATATAAATATAATTGCAACATTACATAGATATTTAAATAACATATTTTGTTTGAAAATGTATTTATATTGGGCATTTAATCCCTAAAACTTACCCGATACTTGTAAATACAACTAAAAAATATAATATTATTTATAAATTATTAAATAAGGAAAAGGTATTTAATATAGATGGACGGGTTGTTTAAAGCCTATTAGCATCATAGAGTGATTTAGTTTGATGGGTGGGATCAGCCGTCAAATATCATCGCTACTTGGAAGAGACTGGTAAAAAGGAAGGCAAAACACAACACTTTGAGAATGACAATGCCCAATTTAAATTTAAAATATATTTTTTAAAGCATATTCATTTGAACTAATGAAGTGAATCATGGGAGATGTAGTGTAGAATGATCAAAGGTAATTCAAAGTACTTTTTACAATATGGTAATGTTTCAAAGATTTCCCATTTCTAAAGGTTATTATAATTCCATTTGGTTTTCTATTATGAATTTCCAATTTCCAATGGTTATATTATAACTCCCATTTGTTTTCTCCTATGAATTTCCCTTTTCACCTATTAAAAAACTGTGCAATTTATTAACATTGACATCATCTTCTTAAGGACGATTTAAATTTGGGGGTGCCATATTTTTTCAGTGAAAACAAATTTTTAGGTTAATAAGTAAAGAAGAGGTAAATCTCTATTTTTAGTGTTGCACTTCTTAAAATGTGCCAAGAGTAGATAAATATTTGCTTTACCTCTCAACAAATTTATTAATATGGTTTATATTAAATTGAACCATTTTTATATCAATTATTAATATCAAAGTTTATATTGCTCATTAAGATGGTGCGATGCTAATGATCAAGTATACTTTCTAAAAACCTTACGATTTGATTGTGCCTGTACTACTGATTTGTTGATACATTAAGATGTTGTGTGGATGGTAACAATCAAGATACTTTATAAAACTAGTTTACAATTTGATTGTGTGTACTATTGATTTGTTGACACAGACATACATATATGTATCATCATTGCCTCAATGTTCGACGATAATAAAAAAAAAAATCCGAGTGAAAACAAACCCAAAAAAAAAAAAAAACACAACACAACAGCAGTAGTCCAAAACGGCTATAAACAACCCGCCCTCCCCTCTCGTGTACAACTAAGTACATACCAATTTTAACAATGCATGCGGTAATGGTGAGAGAGAATAAATCGGTGTTGTAGAGGAAGGTAAAGATTTAAAATAAGGAATTGTCACCCACTTTTTCGCCATTGATTTTCTAGCTCAATCACTCCCTTTTGGGCTCTGGTTAAAATAGTAGAGAAGATCAAAAAGTGTGGGGAGGGAAGGTTTGTGAAAAGCAAGAAAACTCTAAGCAAGTAAATGTATTAATCTGCAATCAATTAATTATTATGTTATTGGGGAAGGCGTATTTTTTAATACAGACGATTAAGAATTTTAGAATATAGATGATAATGAGGATTTTTAGAGTCAGTAGAAATCCTAGCAGTCATGTCCTAGCAAAATTGATCATAAATGTTACTCTGAAATATACTGAAAGTCATGGTCCCAGCAAAAAATCCTAGCTAGCATATTTAAGAGTTATTCATCATAAATGTCGATCTTCTTGATGCTCATGGAGGTATATTCAAAGGCTTTTATTGAATTTTATGTAGTATCAGTGAAATGCCCTTTGTTTTGTACTTATTTCACCAACAAAATCCAACATCTTGATGGTTTCCTTCGGATTCCTGACACCTACCATGTATGGCTATATTTTTTAATGCCTTTTAAGACATATTTTTTCTAAGTGTTGATCCCCTTCTATCTGCTAGCCCCTCATTTTTCTATATGAGTTGTTGGCTATGTAGCTACAGTAGCTGAAAGTTAAATAATCTGGGTAGGTCGAAAGGTCAAGCCCCTCTATATGCCCTTCATCTTCATCCTCAAGTCAATTTCAGACCATTCCTCTGTCTTCCATCTAAAGCAGTGATGCTCCAAAGATTAGGCCTTCCGCTTCTTTGCTGAAGCTGATTGCAGGTACGAGTATGCTTCATATGAAAGGCCACTCAATGTTGGTAGCCATACAGAACACCAAAGGCCAAGTTGATTTCATATGAATCATAAAACTTTGGAATTATTCACCCATGATGGCTTGTGTAAATGGCTGCTTTCAAAAGGATAAGCCAATGCACTTTGTGTGTGTTCTTTTTTTGTAGAAATGCATCTTACATTTGACAAAGATAGGAATTGAATGAGGCCCTGCCAATAATAGTTCTAGACTAGGGTTGCATAGGATCTCGCCTCTGTGTAGTCCTAGCACATATTTTGTCATCCATTCAGCTAACATGTTTTGATGCATCCCCGAGGCTATCTAATAGGTGGCACCATACTTCTGGATTTTTAATTCCTCTAACAATGCCACTTCTGACCTTACATGTGTCTGAACTCCCTTTGCCTCGAGCTTAGAAGGTTCTTTTTGCACAAGTTTTGGCAGCCAGGTCCTTGATTATGGCAGATAGTCCTAAATGAGGATTAGTAGCTTTGCTTGATGGCCAATGTCAAGCTTTGAGAATCCTGAAAACTCATATAAAATCAACTTGTTGCTTAGCGCAGGCAATTTTTACCTGCAATAATTCGAAATCTGTTATCAAGAAACGCCTAAGGGGCTCGCCATCTTGTTTGTTGCCTGGAAACATTCTCCTCATTTGCCATATATTCCCACTGAAACGTGGGGGAAACGTTGTACAGAGGAACGTCTGTGATGTTTCCGGAAACGTCCCAGAAACGTTTCCAACGTTTTTTTAATTTTTAATAGCGTCGTAACTTTTTTTTTAAGGAAAACCACCTTCATTTATTGCAAAATCTAAGTCTACCTACCTAAATTTGCTAAAGACACTTAAATGAAGAAGCTAATATGGGAATGAACATCTTGGGAGCCACCTATTAGGATAGGTAAAGGAGCCATTGTTGAGTGCTTGTATACACATTATCTCTTATGGTCCCACTATGCATATATTATATATATATATATATATGATATACTATATATATATATTGTACGGATGTTTCCGCCACATTTTTTGTTCTCCAAGGTTTTCAAAGTAAAATTGCCAGTTTCCACGTTTCGTACCCGATCTCCGTATTACTGTTTCCTGGCAACATAGTTTGTCCCTATAAGAAATAAGTAGTGAACACCGAATAGTTCCTTGTATGTAGCACGACACCATGGTAACCAAGCTAAATTTCGAAGTCTAGGGCACAATGGATAGGAGGGATTGGTGAATAGGTCATCTCAGACTTTTTAGAAGAACTAGAGAGCAAAAGGCTTCATTGCATGAAGAATCAGAAGATGTGCATGTGTAAGGTAGTTCATTGGTTAGAGTTGATAGATTTTCAATGGAGTGGTTTTAATGAAGTTGTCGTCTTAGAGAAATAAATGACACTGAAAGCTAATAAAGTTTTGGTAGATTTCATAATGTTTGAACTCAACCTTTTTTTACACTCCTATTAATATCTGGACTCGACATATTGCAGATAACTATTTTGAGATGGAATGGCTATCGATGGAAGTATAACACAAAATAGTCTAAATTTGTAGCGTCAGACAATAAAGTCCCATTCTGCCCTCTGGGGGAAAAATTTACAAAAGATAAGGCAAAGATAAAATAATTTCTTTCAGGGGATTTGTAGTCCTATTGTACTATCTGCATAAACCAGTTATGTACCTCTCGACATTTCGGTTTGAGTTCTCCTCAAAACCAGTTGATGGGCATACCTTTATGAAGAAAGAGTAAGCTTATCTTCTACGTAAAATGTGGTTGATTGCCTCTCAGGAAAGAATAGTTAGGAAAGAGAATTTGTAACTATCCTGGAAATGGAGATAAACACACGCCAAGATACAATAGCTCATGTGGTTTTTGGCATATATGCACATTTTAAGGGTCTGAGCATATCTTACTTCTTTATTTGATTTTTTAACTTTTCTAATTTGTAAGCATGGTTTAGTTGTCACAAGTGTGCCCTGAAATTTGGGAATTCAATTGTTATCTTTCTTTATTCCTTCTTTCTTAACTGTCTGATATACAATAAACACATTTTGAACATATATAATTTGAACTTATCCATGCCTGAACGTTCTTCTCTATATTTAGATGTTAGATGCTTGTGGCAGATGCAGTTGATTGCATTTTGTATTTATGAAAGCATTCTCCATTAGTTCAAAACAACTTTACAACGATTGGACATGCATTGTTATTCAGGACAGGTAATGGTTTCGTCTGGGTCAACCTGGGCTTAGGCATCTCACAGTTGATACCCAAGATGCAAAAGTAAATGATCATTCCCCTCCATAAATTCCTCAAAATTATTACATGCGTAAATTCATAGAATGTTGTACTACAGACCCCTGTGGTTATTAGCCATATCTACATATCAGTGTATAGGACTGATCAATTGGGACGCTATTGAAATGTTCAACAAATTTGATTTCCTACCATAGTTTTATGGGGTAGGGCTTTCTTATTTTTTACATTGGCTGTTGTTGAGAAAATTTAGGAGCCCTTGTCTATACTGATGGTGCCATACATGCACTAGATTGTAATTTTTAAGTGGCGTGGTTGTCATATATTGTATACAATAATTTTGATTTAGTATAGAAATGCAAATAGATTTAAAGATCTCAACCATTTTATACACGATCTATATACGCAGATATGTTACGAAGGCAGGAAAAATCCTAAACAATAACAACATGTAAACTTCATAGCTTGTATGAATTTATTTTATGGCGGGGCAATGTAGCCCATCCATTGTTAGCACGTGCAAAGAGAAGAAAGAAATAGAGAAGGAGAGAGAGAGAGCAAAAACTGCACTGACCAAATGATACAGGCAGAGGTTTATTTATTGAGAAGAGAGGTGCAGTTGTACATTTAGTTACCAACTATTTGTTGGTTAACAACTACATGGAATTGTACATCTTACATGCTATATAATGTGTTATATTTTAACACACCCTCTTAATGACTAAACCGGAAACAAGACAAAAGTTTGTCCCGAAATTTTAACAAATTTCCTAAAGCCCATATGTTTAGTCATTACATCTACAAACTGTGCCATAAGTTGTACTTTAAAATCAGCAGTCCATGACTGTGTTGCAGTTGTCGAATGAAGAAGAAACCGCAAAACATAAATCTAGTCCCGATGAACAAAAGATTATGGCAAGTGGTCCACTAGTTCTCTGTTACGTGATTCATTGACCCCACTGGTTCTCTATTACATAGATTCATTGACCAGTGATGAATCGCCAATCGCTGAGAGTGTCAGCCCCATCTCCAAAGTACTAAAATCAGAACCTCGAAGATGTGGATAGAAAAATCTATTCTCAAGCTTGTGTAGCCTGCTGGAGTCTGTACAAAGACTCAATTATCCTGCGATCGAAGTTCACCTCGATCACGTCCTTGCACCACCATGTAGTGCGCATCCAAACTTTTTCAAGAAGAGGAATGTGACCCATCTGTGCAGTAGGAGTTAGAACCAACCTCCGCAATAGTAGGAGAAATGACCATCTCCGTCTCAGCAGTGGTCTTCATCTCAACAAGAGAAATAACCATCTCCATCACAACAGTGGTAGGAAGTGAGAACCAACTCCTCCGTCTTATCTATTTGCTCAGCGATCCCCCTGTTGTTGGGAAAGATCGTTCACAACACAATGAGCAAACTGGTCATGCTCTACTGTCCTTCGAGCAAGGACCTCTGAGTGAGTGGCTTGGGCATGCCATCTCACCATGCACCGTCAATGCATTTGAAATAGTGGAGTCTCCATCCACAGCAAATTGTTCGTTCAGAATGAGGAAATCTATCCTCCCAAGGCATGTCCGCCTCCCGTAGCACCTAGTTTAGTGGATACTCCCTCCACAATAGGTGCAATGTAGGTTGACTGTATCCAAGTCGAACAAATTTGTGAGGAATGCCTTCCTCACAAGGCATTGCAGCCTCCTGCACATTCCTGAATGATGGAGTTGTCCTCCACACATGCATTCATGTTGATCTGCAGTCAGATCAACAAGCCGATACTAAGCCACCTTCCCCAATACCAAGGGCAATTATCCGTCTCTGGTTTCACATTAGAGACAACACACTTCTTTCCACAGAAATCCACAGAAATAGTGGGATTTTCAGTCATATTGACAAATAGATAGAAGATTCTTTTGTAAAGAAGGTACATATTCTAACATTCCGTACCAACAATCTATGAGCATTATTCAATACAATGCATATATCTCCTATCCCTTCCACTGCAAGTGATTCTCCATCAGCTAGTACTACTGATTCAAAACAAATATTTGTAGTAAATGAAACATACCAGTCCTTACGACATGAAAAAGTGTGCAGACGCACCAGAGAGTCAATGATCCAGCAACTGGTACCACTGTCATTCGAGCATGATGTCGTAAGACAATAAAGAGCATGCCCGTCATCCGAATCCCTTTTTTCTGCAACTACTGCAACATGTTCCCCATCACATGGCTTTTTTGTTCTACTGTGAGAAGATCATACTTCCGCTTCCGGCAATCCTTCTTAAGGAGCCCAACCTTGTGACACTAATAACATGTGACCTGATACCGAGTGGAAGACTCGCCAGATTGACGTTTCCACTCTTCCCTTTCCCTAAGTGACAAGAGCACTCTCTGAATGGTCACAATTAGATTATGCCTGAAGTTGTCTCCGCTCCTTTTGCAATAGGTAGGAGCTCACCTTGTCAAACGTGAGTGTGTTTGACTTTCAGCCATTAAATGGAGTGCCTCCACAAATGACTCATAGGAAGAAGGTAAGTTGTTCAAAACCAGAGCCACCATATCATCGTCGTCCACCTTTTTATTGATGGAAGATAACTAGTCTCAGAGGTCTTTCATCCGAAGTAGGTGCTCAGACAGCGATCCATCTTCTTGTAACTTTACGGAAAAGAGCATATTCTTTCAGGTATAAAACCTGACTCTTTTCTGACTGTCTGATATTTATCCCTCAGACTGGCCCACAATGTGCTTGCTACAGTAGCATTCCGCACTTCCGGTATCAAATCATCCGACACCGATAACTTGAGAAGCAATAACACTTCCTTATGACATTTGTCATAATCCTCGAAGTTCGTCGCTTGGTCGAACTTTCACTACCCTTGATTATTTTATCACAATCACGAAACTCCTGCGAGCGTTAAAATCTTATGACTCCATACATTAAAATTAGTGCCCGTTAATTTTTGTGTCTCCGGCAAAGTCAAGTGTGCAAAAACGACTGTATTTGCCATCGCGTTTATTCTTTCACGACTTTACAGCCCTCGTACCACGTAAAATTCTAGGCACTCGACACGGTTGTATAAATTGTCTCTTGCAGCAGCAAATGGAGGAATTTCTTGGCTACTCTGCCCAATAAAACAATGTGGTACTTTATTCTCAACAAATACCCCACGTTTTACCAATATCGTGCCCTGTTAAAGAAAAAGCCTGTGCTCACAATTATCTAGTTCGTGCCAACTTGGAGGCTTAAAATCGAATTGCTGCATTAGCTTGGATGCTCTAAATTATGCCAAGGTGAATAGCATATGTTGAAAGAGAAGGAATATTAATACAGAGAATTTTCAGAACTGGATTGAATAAAAATGACCCAAGCAGATGTCATCTTTGCTTGGTATAGGAGTAGTTACGACTTTGGTTGAACAATGTATCAACCAAATGCTTCAACTACTTTTAACTGTCATTATAGGCCACGATTTAATGCTGCCACGATTTTAACAGAAGCACTCACGTTGGTTCTGAAACTGCTGTGAAGGATGAAAACCACTTCACTGAGAAATTGATTGCTGCAAGCTGGTGGGAAAGGCAATAAAATATCTTTCTCTTGCGACTTTGGTGGTCTTGCTTGGTGCACGATATTATATTTATTCATAGTGGCCTCGACCCACTAATTGGTGTGGAATTTTGGTATGTGTGATATTAATTTGAAAATAACATCCTCGAATGGTTGTCTCAACTTCGAAATCGTCTTCATAATTTTATAAGGAAAATGATCTTGAAAGGATTTCATGACTTTGTCGATGTGAACATCTCCATGAGTTGATTTATGAATTTTTTAAAATAATTGAGCCTATGTTCAAACGAACAGGGAAGAAGTCGTCACTGCAAACATTCAATCTTCTACCATAATCTAGGGAAATTAACTTCTTCAGTTTCTTGCATTACTAGGGATTGTCCCCTGAGGACTTATTCAGTTAATTCCTGTAAAGACAAGGCTTAAGTTGATTTGCAAGGGGTTTGCTCTGCATACCAAAGTTAGGGTGTGCAAACCCCAAGAACAGAAATCGCTAGCCCTAAACTGCACTGTTGACTTGACAGCAGTTGCAGAAAGTTTATTGTATTCAGATAATTTCAGTCACTAACATCCTCACTAAAAATCTGAAAAGTGTTGGTCTATCTTCATCTGCTTGGAAGCGTACATCCCGAGTCCCCCTATATAAAGGGACATTACAATTGGTATCAGAGCATCAGTCCTCCCAGCCTATAAAACATATTTTGGAAAAATATGATTAGCCTGATCCATGAAGAACCAAGATGTTGCCATAGTGAATGCACTGAAGTAGGAGCTTGACCTAGCCATCCAAAGACTTATAAGAGAAGGAATCTAGATTATGAAGACCCGTATGCTTTGTTTCAAAAAAAGACATTTTGATGTTCAGTACATCAGGGGAAATAATTTTAATGGGTGACTTTAATGCGAGGACTGCAAACAATCAATCTCTCCAGTTGAACAACGAAGAAGGCGGGGATGACAATCCTTTATGGCTTAATGAAGAAGAGGACCAGCTTTGGGAAAGAATATCAGAAGATGGTAATAGAGGGGTGACACATTTTTGGGGTCGAGCTTCTAGGCATATGCAGCTTATACAACATGGTTATTTGTAATGGCATGAGGGCTCTGGGCCCAGATAAGGCAGTATCACTTGCAAAACATACAATGGTCAAAGTGTAGTGGACTATGTCATATGCTCCCAAAGCTCTACTTCTCGGTTGCTTGAGTTTGAAATAGTGGGATTGTCCTATCGAGCTAAAATCTGATCATAAACCTCTCTTTGTCAAGCTTGGTACCATCTCAAATCAGCACCAAAGAAAACAAGTTCATCACATACAAAAGACAACTCAACAACAAGGCAAAATCATTGTAAATAAAGAAAATCAGGAAATCTTCGTTGCTGCCCTTGAGCAGCAATTTCAGATGACAAGAAATGATATAGAGAGCAAGGCAACCAAGGGGACAAATAGCTATGTACGCAGTAATTTGTTGATTCCTTTAATTCACAAGGCATTAAGTGCTTGCAAAAGATCTAAACCTAGAAAGGGAGTTGCAAATACTTTTCCAACAAATCTGATGGTATGACGAAGAATGTAAGGCTGCCAAGAGACCTTTGAAGGAAAGTGAGATGAACAAAGAAAATAAAAAGAAATATGAGAAATTGGTACATAATACAAAAAAGAAAGCTATGTGAATACGAGGAAAGAATTAATTTCTCTTGGAAAACACAATCCCAAAGGCTTTTGGAGGGAGCTGCAACAAAAGAAAAAAAACACATAGAAAATAATATCACAGATGCTCTAGTGGTTAGAGTATGTGAGGATCCTCTATGAGCAGTCTCAACAGAAGGATATTCCTCCCATAATTAATACTTTCGACCGAGCTTTTCTTGATGGAAGACATCAAGTAGGGCATCATGAATCTAGCAAGTGGTAAAGCACAAGATATTGATGGGCTGCCAGGCTGAATTTTTAAAGTGGGGTGTGGAGATCCTCACTCCGCACATCATAAAAATATTCAATGAGATCAACCAAAATGGCTTCCCATTGGAGTGGACGACTAGTGTTGTTTATTCCTCTATTTAAAAGTGGTGATATCAATAATCCATCAAATTACCGCACCATTATGGTCAATCCTCTCCTTGGTAAAATTTTTGGGGGCATGGTAGAACGTCGAATCAACAGTTGGGCCGAAAGAGAGGGTAAAAGAGAAAAAGGGCAAGTAGAGCTTCTGACCTAGACACTCAACCATCGACCATTGCATCACTCTTAGGCACTTGATTGAAAAGGTTTGGGATACCCAAGGCTGAGGAAGATTATTGTTGCTTTGTTGATTTTAAGAAAGCTTTTGACACGGTGCCTAGAGACAAACTTTGGAACAATGATGGAGGAACTTGGGATTCCATATGAGTTTAGAGCAGCAGTGCATAGGCTTTATGAGCAGGTCAAAGGTAAAATCAGAACCAAAGAGGGTATGTCAGAATGTTTTGGCAGTGACATTGGTGTCAAGCCAAGGTTGTCCTCTCTCTCCCACCTTGTTTGGCTTATACATTGACAAGCTTGAAGAATGGTTAAGAAAAACCGAGGGAGGGGGCATACAGTTGGCAGGTTATGTGGTGAAGTTACTCTTATATGCCGACGATCTTATTCTAATTTCAAAAACAACTCAAGGATTGAGGGATCATTTGAAAGCCTTAGAACTTTTTTGCCAGGAAGTAGGGATGCAAGTGAACATTAGCAAAACCAAAGTAATGATTTTTTCTTTAAAAAGGAAAGAGAAACAACTTAACTTCCTTTTTTAGGGGAGCCCGTTGGAAATTGTAATAGAATACAAATATCTTGGGATTGATTTGCACAACAAGCTTAGTTGGGAGACTTGTAGAACAAAAAGGATACAAGGGGGTTGGAAAGCATCTTACCTACTTCAAAATAGGTGCAGAACAACTGAACTTTGGGATTGGAAAACTAAGAAAACCCTTTTTGGATTGTTGGTCACCTCGGTTGCTCTTTATGGTTGCGAAGTATGGGGAAGTAGCATGTCAAATCATGGATGGAGACAATTAGAAAGAATCCAGAAACATCTAATCACAAGCACTCTTAAAGTCAAGTCAACAGTCCCTTATGAGATCATGTTTGTTGAAGTGGGTACTTTCCCGATGGAAGCATCAACAATAACTCGGTTGCTAAGTTATCTGAAAAAGGTTGAAAGCATGGATAATCATTGCTGGCCCAAAATGGTTGTGGAGGAAAAATTAGAGTGTAGAAAGAAAACTTGGATGAAGCAAAACAACAAATGGATGAACAAATTGGGCATCAACTTTCAGGAGTGTCCTAACAACAACAGGAAAATAAAAAAACTATGTGATAGAAAAATTTAGGACTGTCATGTGGATAGGGCAGATTGGTCATAAGAAAGCTTATTACATCAAATAATTTAACCCCACTTGGGAGCATGATGAAAAATCTTATCTTGGGGCAGCTATCAAGGGTAAAGCAAGGATTTTAGTGGCTCAAATGAGGACCGTGAATCGCATCACCTTCGATGTGAAACCAGTAGATGGACTATACCCAAGGAGGATTGGGAAAGGAGAACTTGTCTTTTCTACAGCAAAGGGGTGGTTGAGACGGAATGGCACTTCATCATGGAGTGTTCAGCTTATGAGGATATTTATATCTAGTACGAAAATGACTTGAAGGTGGACAAATTAAATGAGTTATTCGAAGAAACAATGACTTGAAAAGATCACAGGTTTTGTGCTCAAGATTCACAGTAGAAGATCTGATATTGAAAAGAGTCTAAATTCATCTTAAAGTCTCAACTTTTGGTCCCATAGACTCTTGAGTCTCGTGGACGTCATTAAAATCTTTCATTTCATTTCATTTATGTGTCTCCTTCACCTTTTACCAACGACACGGGAGTATAGAAGTGGCTTTCCTAAATGAGATGCTTTCTGGATTCGAATCTCTAAATTGAGAGAGTTGTTAATTTGAAAAAACAAAAAAAATTGCAAGAAAAAGACAAATTTATTGTAATTTTCAGGTTGATATGGGTTTTTGACTCACTCTTTACTTTTGTCTCTCTATAATTTATTTAATGTGTTAATGACTGTAATCTCATTTTTATATATGACATTTGTGTTTTTCATGTGAATAAGGAGCTCTCTTTTTGAAATCCAGTAAGGATGTGAAATATTGGGGCTGCTCAACGCATTTGGAAGGGAAATTGGTCCCCGAAATTCCTGATTAGTAAAGAACTAGGCATTGTCTTTTACAATCATGGCTTTTAACAGAAATGGCCGTTCAAATGATTCAGCAGCTCCGAGTATGTCAGTCTGGAAAGTTTTCAAATATGCAGATCATGTAGATATGTTGACAATGGCATTGGGAACATTCGGTTCGATTGCAGAAGGTTTATCTGTACCTGCTGCATGGATTATATGGGCTGGATTAGCTAATGCAATAGGATCCGGTTCATCTCATAAAGATGATGGTATTACAACCAAAATTAACAAGGTGAAATGCTTGGCAATATATAATTCGATTGTTTCTACACTTATAGCATCAGTGGTGAGATTATAATTATTTCCTGTGCTTGGTGCAGGAAGTTACATATTTTCTGTATTTGGCTGCTGGAGCATCGATTGCAGTATTTGTAGGTGATGGTTCTAAGAGCCTATAATTTAAAAGGATTGGAGTGTTTAATATGTGGATGATACTGGTTATAAGTGAAATTTAGAGCATTGTCTGTGCTGTTTTGCAGAGGCTTTCTTCTGGACCAGGAGTGGCGAAAGACAGGCGTCGCGCCTCCGAAGAAAGTTTTTAAGAGCTGTGTTGAGACAAGATGCACAATTTTTCGACACAAGTAGCGTAGACACAGCTGAAGTAGTTAACAGTGTTACCAATGATACCCTTCTCATCCAAGATGTCCTAAGTGAAAAGGTTCTGAAATCAAGATTGCATAGATATTACAGGCATTGTTTGTTTGTTACATAAATTTTGATGAACTGTTTCACCTTAGCAATCGGGGTTGATAAACTGCTTGGATAAACCTAAAGAGCAATAAGAAAACAGAAAAGGGTGGGTATTTAAGATTCAAATTCACCTTAGAAATTGGGGTCTTGGGTAAAAACATTTTGGATTACATCAAATAATTTACTTGATGTAATCCCAAATGTAGAGATTAATAAAAATGATATGCAGTAGTATCCAAAAGCCCAATTTCTAATGTTATGGACAGTGAAATCCGCAATTCTTTGATTCTTCCCTTTTTTTAAGGGTTTATTTTCAAAAAAAATTGAAGCCGTTGATGATCACTATTTGCTTTGCAGGTTCCATTTTTTATCATGAATATAACAAATTTCATTGGTTCCTGTGCTGCTACCTTTTACCTTTCATGGAGGCTGACCTTGGTGACCTTTCCATTGGTCACATTACTGATTATTCCAGGGTTGATTTATGGTAAGTTTCTGATGAGGTTGGCAAGTAATATGCATGCACAATATAAAAGGGCCGGCACAATTGTAGGGCAAGCACTTTCTTCCATTAGGACTGTGTATTCTTTCACGGGAGAGTATAATGTAATCAACAAATATTCATCTGTACTTAATGCAACTGTAAAGCTTGGGCTTAAGGAAGGTCTGGCGAAAGGCCTGGCCATTGGAAGCAACGGATTTATTTTTGTCATATGGGCTGCTATGGCATTGTATGGGAGCAGCATGGTCATGTCTCATGCTATAACAGCAGGAAGAATCCTGTCAATCGGCTTGCTTGTAACTCACGGAGGAATGTATGTATGTTATTTTTTTCAAAACATTTTGTGCTCAGTATTTTTTATTTTCTTGAATTGAATTTAATGATTTCTTCTATAGGGCTCTGGCAATAGCGCTTCCCAATCTGAAGTACTTTTCCGAGGCAGCCATTGCCGCATTCCACATATCTAAGATGATCGATAGTGTTCCAGAGATCGATCATACAGAGGAAACAGGGATTGTGTTGGAAAAGGTCTCTGGGGAAGTCCAATTCAAAAACGTACAATTCACATATCCCTCTCGACCAGAAACCATGATATTTAGAGACTTCTCCCTATCTGTTCCTGCAGGACACTCTATGGCTCTGGTTGGGGCAAGCGGATCAGGGAAATCCACAACAATTTTACTATTAGAACGTTTTTATAATCCAATTTCAGGAGAAATTCTTCTGGACGGAGTGAATATCCAAACCTTGCAACTGAAATGGCTGCGCAGCCAAATGGGTCTCGTCAGTCAAGAGCCAACCCTGTTTGCTACCTCCATTCGAGAGAACATATCGTTTGGGAAAGAGAATGCCACCATGGATGAAATCACCACTGCTGCAATGGCTGCTAATGCCCATAGCTTTATCACTCAACTACCACAGGGATACGACACGCAGGTATTTTATTTGCAATTCAACATTGACGTGCATAACAAAGATAAAATGAAATGAGGAGTTACCTGAGACTTTTTAGGATCTTTTGGGCAGAAATATTAAAATTTTAGCCATAAAAAGTAACTTAATTGTTTCAGAATTATTAGTTCTAGAATCTCCAGAATTTATGGGTGTTTTGAGAGGGAAGCTCAACAGATTTTGTAAATTGTTCCATCTTATTATGCTTAGTTGAGTTTTTGAATCTCAGTTGGACTAACTTATTGTATTCTTCCATATGTCTGTTCTTTTTTTTTAACTGGAAAAATGCATCAAAGTCAAAACATCAACAAAATGAAACAATGGCAGAACAACAAGAGGTCCCCACGAGAGTAACTGTTACAAATAGAGCAGCCATTAAACAATTACAAAAGAAACTGTGAACGGAACAAAACCAACAGTTATTATGTGCAAGAAATCAGCCATAGACCATGAGTCATTATGGGCAGTTGTTTCTGACCTTTAAGCTTCATATAAGAGTTTATTTTCTCCACATTAGCTGCAAGATTATCACGGATCGTTGTTAGGCGAGCCAGTTGCAAGCTGATCCTTTTCATTTGACCCACCTATTTTTCCATATGTTCTTAATATGCCTGAATGTTTCTGAAATTATATTTGTGGATATCCCCACCCCAAGTAGAATTTGTTTCCATGACAACTTATAAGATAGATGATGCAGTCAAGGTTCAGTGTCACAAGTGAATGGGAACCTAACCTTGCAGCTTCATAGCGACAGATTTAACACAAAATCTCATTCTTTATTAATTCTCAAGTCTCATAAGGCATTTACAATCTCAATACACACCACTCATAAATTCATAGGGCTTTCAGACACATAATAGCTTCAATGGCTTCACAAAACCTACGTGCAGACTCTGCACAACTAACCTTACTCAAAACAGACGATTTTTTTACTAGCAGAAAAACTTTTCTTTTTTTAATGAAAAATTCTCTTTTTTCAACAAATATGTGTTGCCATTTATAGCCAAAATGGCCAGTAAGTTAATCGAATGAGTACTGACTCAATGGTGAAGATGCTTGGTTCTTAAAGAGCCCACCAAGGTTCAATTCTCGCTGCAAGTAAAGTCAGGAGATGCACCGTAATAAGAGATGAGGCCGGGATTGTGCCCCAGGTGAATTTGATGGAATGGATACCCCTCAGTCCTTGGCCACTTAGCATAAGAAATCTACCCACATCACCGTGGGGGAAAGAATCTTAATTTGACTTTCTAAATCTAAAAATAGCCGACTAAACAATTAAAGAATCTTAATTTGACTTTCTAAATCTAAAAATAGCCGACTAAACAGTGTGACATGGGGATACCTGACAAAGTGAAAAACCTCGGGGATGTCCAAAAATATTAGGGATGTCTCAGGTATGTCTAGTTTTTTTGGTTTTTATTATTTAAATCTTTGTTTTTTCTCTTTAAAAACTAACTTTTAAATTGTATTCATGTAGAGTAAGATTGTTTTTGAAATCCACTCCTCTATTTAATAAAAAAATGTCTGTATGTATAAATCTAATTAAAATTCATTTTGGAAGCTCCAATCACTTAACAAACTTACACAGCCTATATGTATATTTTTCTATGAAGAGAAAGGTTGTGTAGATGCAGTAAGACAGATCAGAACGTTTATTTGTTAACCATAACCTGACTGTATTGTATTACAAAGGCATAATAAAAATCAAGAATGACACAATGCACGGACTGTTATTCATAAAAAAATTAAAATTGTAAATTTTTAATATTTATAAGTTCTATATTATTTTTATAGCCATCCCAAAGTCTTAAGTAAGACTGTAATTAAATGACACTTTTTTCCCTATCCTACAAAGACTGGATAGTTACAAATTGCTATTATTAATAGATTCAATTTCTCACCATGTACATGTCAACACTACGGAAAGAAATCTTCATCGACTCTTAATTCAGTGGTAAATCATTAAACACTTTACATCATTCTACCCAGAAAAGAGTTGGTAGTTTTTGTTGAAATTTTTTAGATGCTGTGACTTCACCTAATATCACAAATTAGATGTTACTTCAACCTGAGAATTTTCTTTAAAATTTATTCTTTTTGAATTCTTAATTAACTCTATTTTTGGGCAAGCATTGACATCAATCCTTTTCTTAATGATTGATCTTGCAGAGAGAACCAAAACATTGGACCAAATTATTTTTATGCAGTTGGTCCCAAGAGATATTCACAAAGTTACAAATTGTCTTTCAAAAATAAAACATTTTTATCAAATCTTAAATAGATGTTTCGATCCATAATACATCTTTTCAATTCTCTAATAACTCTTCTTTTCTATTCTCTAATAACTCTTCTTTTCTAGATCTAGATTATGTTATTTCTTGCAACTGGCTTCAAAAAGAATTGTGTGATCTTCTACTACAAGAAAATAGGAGCTGAAACCTACCAAAAAAAAAACATGCTCTTAACATTGTACACCTCCCTCCACCTCCCTCCAAACAAAGAATAAACAATTTTCCAATAATACTCCTTTGAAGTAACAATTTTCCATTGAAACTACTCCTTCCAAACAAAGAAATCCTGTTTGAGCTAATTATTTTCCATTAATACTCTTTCCAAACAAAAGATGCCTGTCTGAGCTAACAATTTTCCATATCACTCCTTCCAAACAAAGAACAGTCTTTATTTTCCATTATTCCTATAAAACCAGTCTATAGATCTTACAAGTTTGCTGCATTATATTCTTCATAATGCAGGTAGGAGAACGGGGTGTCCAGATGTCAGGAGGGCAAAAGCAGCGGATAGCCATTGCTCGAGCAATGCTGAAAAACCCTCCAATCATGTTATTGGATGAAGCCACCAGTGCTCTAGATGCAGAATCAGAACACATTGTTCAGGATGCTCTTGATAAAGCTGCTATAGGACGGACAACTATTGTTGTGGCTCATCGTCTCTCCACTGTGAGAGCGGCAGATACAATTGCAGTAGTGCAAGATGGTTGTGTGATTGAGTTGGGTGGACACCATGAGCTGATCCAGAATCCAAATGGAAAGTATGCAGCTCTGGTTCAATTACAGCAGCAGACTGTCAAGACAGAGAAGGATGGAAAAAGAACCTCTGATGAAATTTTGAGAACAAGCAGCCGGGAGCTTGAGAACAGGTCAGATATTTTAGATCCATGCGGAAACTCTATTTCTACCCCAGAAAAGGAAGATAAAATACAATTTTCAGATAAAATTCCAACTCCAACCATCTACAGAATGCTTGCATTGAATTCTACGGAATGGAAGAATGCTGCACTGGGGTGCCTTGGTGCCATCGGATATGGAGCCATGAATCCTGCCTATTCCTTCACAGTGGCAAGCATGTTATCAGTCCTATTTCAGGACGACGATCACAATGAGATAAGGCAGAAAATAAGGAGTTTTTCCCTTGTTCTTGTGGCATTGACAGTGTGGTCCTTCCTGGTGAATGTGATTGAACATTATAACTTTGCTGTCATGGGAGAGTTCCTGACTAGAAGAGTCCGAATGAGAATGCTGTCAAAAATTTTAACCTTTGAAGTAGGATGGTTTGATATGAATGAAAATTCAAGCGGAGCTGTTGGTTCTAGGCTATCAAAGGAAGCTAACATGGCAAGTCTCATTCTCCTCTACTCAGCGTATCCAGAAGTTTCATTCTTTCTTTAACCTGCGATATGAACTTAAAATCTTTGAAGTTTCATATTAACATGTAAAATAGATTCTTTACAGACAAGAAACGAGTGAGAAAACATAATATTCTGGATTTAATTTATAAATTTTTCATGCAGGTGAGATCATTGGTGGGAGATCGCCTGTCGCTCATGGTGGAGACTCTATCAGCAGTAGCTATAGTCTGCGCCATTTCACTAGTTGTGGCTTGGCGTTTTGCCATTGTTATACTCGCTGTGCAACCCTTGCGGATCTACTGCTACTACATCAAGAGGGTTCTACTCAAGCGCCTTTCAAAGAAGTCTGTCAAAGCCCAGGATCGGAGCAGCCAAGTGGCGACAGAGTGTGTTGTAAACTATAGAACCATAGCAGCCTTCTGTGCCGAGGAAAGAATACTTGAGCTCTTTGAATCCACACAAGAAGGCCCCCACAAAGAGACCAAAATACAGTCATGGTATGCAGGCTTGATCCTCGGAACATGCGAATTTATTCATGTGTCCCAAGAGGCTTTAGGATTTTGGTATGGAGGGAAGCTCGTCGAACAAGGATATATAAGTTTTCGTGGCTTTTTAACCTGCATAGGCATGCTGAGCAGAATTGGGAGGATTATAGCGGATGCTGGGAGTATGACTTCAGACATAGCTAAGGGCGCGGATGCTGTTAAATCTGTATTTGTGATCTTGGACAGAAATAGTTCAATAAATCCAGAAGATATTGGAGGACTTGAGCCAGAAAAAATTGATGGCAACGTTGAATTAAGAA
The DNA here is from genome assembly GCA_019776745.2 of Taxus chinensis. NCBI lineage: Eukaryota > Viridiplantae > Streptophyta > Pinopsida > Cupressales > Taxaceae > Taxus > Taxus chinensis. The sequence goes on from CM034156.1 coordinate 658,101,940, forward strand.
ATGTGGATTTTGCTTATCCTGCTCGACCAGATGTAACTGTATTGAGAGATTTCTGCCTTGAAATCAAAGCAGGAAACAGTGTGGCTCTGGTTGGCCAAAGCGGCTGTGGCAAGTCCACCATTATAGGATTAGTGGAGAGGTTCTATGATCCTCTCAAAGGAACGGTATTAATAGATCATAAAGACATCAAATTGTTCAATTTGAGGTGCTTGAGGCATTTTATAGGTTTGGTAGGGCAGGAGCCAACTTTGTTTGCAGGGAGTATTCGAGATAACATTATGTATGGTAAGGAGGATGCAACAGAGACCGAGGTGATTGAGGCTGCCAAGGCTGCTAATGCCCATGAATTTATATGGTGAGTGATGACTTCATTTTATTATTTTTTTCCATAAAAGTGAAGATGTCTCTATCAATAATTCAAAACTACAAAGTCTAAATCAATAAACAATTACAACCATGGTCAAGCCATAAAACCAAATGTACAAAACACTAGAAGTCACAGTATCTGATAAGTCTGGATTGCTGTCCGAGAGCATTGGTTAACAGACATTGATGTATTGTTGTTGTTGTTCTTGCAGCTGTTTGGAGAATGGATACAATACAAATACGGGTGACAGAGGACTACAGTTGTCTGGAGGGCAGAAGCAACGGATAGCCATAGCTAGGGCAATATTAAAAAACCCAAGTATCTTACTTCTGGACGAGGCAACTAGTGCACTGGATGCCCAATCTGAGAAGGTAGTTCAGGAAGCTCTAGATCGAGTTATGGTGGGAAGAACAAGCATAGTTATAGCTCATAGATTGAGCACAATTCAGAATTCTGACTACATAGCAGTTGTTAAGGATGGGAAGATTGTTGAGCAGGGCAGTCATCTTGATTTGACTGGTAAAGGTGAAAATAGTGAGTATTTTAAACTCATCCAGCTCCAAGAACACGCTTAAACAAATACCAAGAGCTTGGTATAGTCACAATGACTCGTTGTCATGTGATATATACTCTCATCCTCTTTCTGATCTTAGAATTTTTATATAGTGACCACTTTACTTTTCAACTATGGCCTTCAACTTTATGAAAATACCAAATACTTATTACTTGTGTTTTTAAAAATAATTCCAAGTTTTTTTTGTTAAAATCATCTATGAACGTCAAAAAATCCAGGTTCACAATGGAGGCGTTTTCTTACATTCGCATAGATTTGAATAGACAATCTGAATAGTAGCTATAGCTCTATATGACTTTCCACTTGTTTCTCTATATTGCTTCCCTCAGGTAAAACTTTCACAAACCTGTCTTGGTTATTCTATTAATGGCAATTCATTCACCATATTCTTTGTGGGTAATAAATTCAAACCATTAAAGCTTAAATGCTCAAACCTCAAATACCATAACTAAGATTGATCTTTGAAGGAAACTTTAGATGCAAGGTATCACTACGGCAACCCCTTGAGAAGGTAATGCATTTGTAGATAGCAGTGGACATGATGAGCTATCGCCTAAGAGGGACCTTGAGGGTAGATTCCTTGTGAGCTATCTCCTTGGAGATACCTTGTGAGAGACTTGGCTCATATTGTTTTTTGAGGTCCCCTCTAATAAGTTTTTGAGCATATGCAACAAACAAATCACTTTAAATTTTTAATGGAAACATTTTATTTCTTGTCACAGTTCCAGAAATCTTTCTATCATTCTATTTATTGTCATCTCAACCTCTACAATCAATTTATTACTTAGATTGTTATCCAATATCACTCATGCATCATGTTTAAATACATTAGTATCCCTTTTATATTAATGTATGTAATATTAATGTTTCCCATCTACATCTCAATGTTTAGGTGGTTTGTCAATAGTACCTTTTTATGACCCAATGTACCAATTTGTAAATTATACTCGTGGCCAACTACAAAGTTAGTATGTTGAGATATGACATGTGTTGTAATACAAAGACAATGAAAAAGCATATTTGTACAACCCTAGAGAAAATATGTCATATGCATGATCATATTTATATTGATAGACACCCTTATTCATTTAAAAATATTATTGGTTTCATAAATATTTATATTGATAGACACCCTTATTCATTTAAAAATATTATTGGTTTCATAAATAATACCCACAAGTGTTTGTGTTTTGCATCTCTTAATTGTCTATTCATAAAGTGTACTAATGAAAAAGAGAATAAAATGAAAGGGTTTTTCCCTCGTTATGCCATGGTGGAAGCAATTAAAAATATAAAAAAGGTGAAGAGCTTTTGATAACTATAGTTATAAAGAAAAAACAACTCCAATGAGATTGAGGTGAAAAAATAATTGGCACTGATGATTGATGTATATATTAGTTTTTTGTAACCAAATTTTCAGCACATTGAAGTTTCCTGTAAATTTTTAAAAATAATTTAATGTTATATTTTTATATTAGGTAAAATGTTGTTTCTTTTGAAGTATATTAAATATAAAAGTTGGTGAAGAGCTTATGATTAACTATATATAGTTATAAAGGAAAAACAACACCAATGAGATTGTGGAGAAAAACGCAATTGACAATGATGATTGATGTATATATTAGTTTTTTAAACCCATTTTTTTGAACAATGGATTTTCCTAAAGTTTATTAAAAACAATCTAATGTTATATTTATTATGTTATGTAAATGGTGTTTCTTTCTTTCGTTTCAATGAGCCAACACCCAATTGGGTAGGGTAAACCCTCTTGTCAGGTACACAGAGGTGATGACAACTATGGATGTTATCGGGCACATGTTTCAAATGCAAATGTGTGGATGCATCTTGCGTCAGTCCTTGTGTCCTCTGTGTCAATCCTTATGTTACAGCATTCCCTAGACAACATGATTGTGAGTAGCCAAAATGTGAGTGTGACGGTAGCACACATCTAGTGTAACACCTGAATGGTTAATGATCGAACTCGGAGGTGGATATAAGTTGGTGTATGCGTTTTCCTTGAGCGTCACTTGCTTAAAATCAAAATCATTATATTGTTTTAAAAAATTGAAGAATGCAGTGAAATTTTGTAAAATATTGTCTAGTTACTTGTATATAAATTTGATGAACAATTTTTTTTAAATTAAAGAAATATTTATATTGCATCATATCAATTTATTTATATTATGACGAGAATCCTCCACCATCTGATGCATCACATTTAGCATCGCCACGTGTTTCGCTTCCACAACCTCGTAGAATAACCACTAGACTAAAAGATGACAATGACCAATTGTCTACCTCCACTCCTTCAAGACATTATATTGTAGAGTGTACATCTTCACATTTTACATTGCCTATCAATGTTTCATATCCTTTATAACAATGTACCCTTAGACCAATATAGCCATAATATAAATTCATTATAGAAATTAAAGAATAACATGACCTTTACCTCAGCGAAAAGAATGTCCTTTTAATATTTTTCTACGAAATATTTAAATAAAAAATAACCATATACATTTCTTTATATTATTATTTTTGTGTTAATTTAAAATGTCAAATCATGTACTTTAATCGAATTAAATTAGTTTAAATTTTTTCAAAATTAATTAAATTGCATTATATTGGTTTTAAAAAAATGGTTGTGATGCAAATATGACACAAATTAGTGTCATTTTTATGCCACTATTATGTCACAATCACCTTAACTTTATACATAAAAGGGGACGTGCCCATCCATGTCCTTTTTTTAATTTTATGTACAAAAATCTACCTAATTTTCCTCTTCTGCATCTGAGGGGAAAGAACAACTATATGTACAATCAATGAAGAGGAGGTGGATGAGGAGAAATAATCCAGAGATTGAAAAAAGAGATGTATGTGCATGGTTTTATTGCAATTTTTTTTTGCATAGAATAGGGAGATTTATTTCATACAAAAAATCTCGAACCCTAGCAAAAAAGGCAAACCTTAGAAATAAAAATAACAAACACTAAAAATAAAAATAGCAAATGCTACAGAAAAATAACAAACCTTGGCCATACGATGCAAGCCCTAGCAAAAGATAACAAACAATAGTAAACCCTAGCCAAAAATAATAGGAAAACAAATAACAAAGCATAGCAACAAAATAACAAACCCTAGCCCAAAAAATAATAGGAAAAACAAATAAACAAAGCATAAACAACAAAATAATAAACCCGGTCTCTGTAGAACCGATGTCGATGTCTGTGGGTGTCTGCTTTAGGTCTGAAAATTGATTTTCCTTCAAAATATCATCAACCTATTCATGTTTTAGGCCACCAAAAACCTGATTCCTATACATTCGCTTTTTCATTCCAATCAACGTCACTACTCCCTAACAATCTTAGAATCTTCTAAATCCCAAAATCGATATCCGAAATCAACAGAGGCCATAAACCAATGAAAATTACATCTCTTAGGACTTAGTATCCCAACTTCCTCCTATTTTCTCTATCAACATGCACAAAAGCTTTCTGAGCCAAAAACTCTAAGAAAAAGAAAAAATATGCCTCTTTTCTAGACCAAACTTCTTCTGGTATTCCACCATCCAGTGTTGTTGAAGGGCCCATGGTTGGATCAAGTACACCGATGTATCCACTGCTTCTGCCCAAAGCTTCAAAGGCAAGCCAACATGTATCCCCGTGCTTCTAGCACGTTCCATGATTGTTCTGTTCATTCTTTCTGCAACTCCATTCTCCTGTGGAGTTCTAGGAACCTTTCTTTCTCTTTGTATTCCCATTCTCTGAAAAATAATCATTAAAATCCTTGTTGTAGTACTCACTACCATTGTCAGATCTAAGTCACTTCAATTTTAATTTTGTTTCATTTTCTACAAGGGCTTTCCATATTTTACAAGATTCAAAAAACATCATATTTACGCTTAATACAATAGATCGATACCTTCCTTGTGGCATCATCAATGAAAGTCCACATATTATTGGGATCCTCCAATAGAAAGCTACCTAGGCCTGGTCCCCCCACACATTTGAGTGTACAAGCTCCAATTTTTGTTCCTTCTTTGTTGACCCCAAAATTGAGAAATATCACTCTCTTTTGCTTTCCAAATATGCAGTTCTCACAAAATTCAAGATCCAATTGTTTCAAATCTGATAACTTACCCCTTAGCCTTTAAGATCTGCATTCCTTTTTCACTCATACGGCCTAGTCGATTATTCCACATGTTTGCATTTGAATATGTAGTAGATAGCACATAAAAGGAATCAGTAATATAGGTAGACAGATATAAAGTTCATACCTTCTTGCCTCTTGCCATAACAAGAGATCCCTTGGTAACCTTCCAAGAATTTGCTGTAAATGTAACCATGCATCCAGATTCCCCAAGTTTCCCCTACAGATATTAGATTTCTTTTGAGGCTTGACACATCTTTCAATACCCATGGGTTTTCCATTCTGCAACTTTAGATAAGCATCACCTTTACCAGTAATTTTGCATGGATTCATCATCACCTAAATAAACTTGTCCAAAAATCACCCTGAACATAATTTCTAAAAATAACCCCTTATTAGGGGTAGCATGGAAAGAAGCTCCAGAATCTAACACCCAAGATTCTAATTTATTATCCAAGGAGAGAATAAGGGCATCTTGCTTTACCTCACTTGCAACGTTTTGCCTCTTTTACCTTTGTCTAATGCATTCTCTTTTGTTTTCCTTGGACCCAACACTCCTTCTTTACATGTCATCTCTTTCCCACAATTCCAACAAAGTAAATCTATGTACTTGGATCTAGATTTGTCATGTCTTGACTTTGATCTCCCATTCTTCTTTCTCTTGGATGATCTCTCCTTAGATCTTCCCCCTGTTTTCTACAGTGAAAACTCGTTTTCTAGATGATGATTCTCCTAAGATTTTCCTGCATAGTTCTTGATTAAGGATTACACTAACCCACATCATCAAATTTCAAACCTTTAGAAGCATTCATTGTATTACTAACAGTCATTACCAAGTTATCCCCAACTATCTGGCAAAGATCATAATAATAAAAGTGCTTTCACTTCATCATCAAACAGAAAGTCTACCGATTTTAATTGATTAACAATAGACCCGGAAATCATTCAAATGATTAGATACAGATCCAACTTCTTACATCTTAGAATTAAACAATTTTTTCATCAAATATACCTTATTCGAAAGCACTAGGAGTTTTCATACAAAATTTGCTAAAGATTTCATCAATTCTACCGTGGTTTTTTGCATCTGTAAAATTTGAAGCCACCGATGCTTCCAGGCTCAATCTTATAGATCCCATAGCCTTTCTGTCAAGAAACTTTCATTCTTCAATCTATCATCGTGCTCGGTTGTCATGCTCATCCAATAGTAAGTATAGATCTTTTCTAATACAAATAATCTTCCACCTGCATCTTCCATAGTTGATAATTACGACCGTCAAATTTCTTTACTCGGTATTTACTATCTTCTGCCATTGCTCCTGCTACCCACTCAATCAGAAAAACCCTATGTGGAGTAAATCTTGTCAACACACAAAAACCTCCAAAACACATATCTGATACCATTTGTTGGGGGCTAAACCATATAACAATGTTGTAAAAATCTATAATCAGATAAAGCATACAAGCAATGAATTCGGAAATAACCAAAAAGATAAAATAAACAAGAGAAAGATTACACCAGATTTAACATGGTTCACCCAGTGTGGGCTACGTCCACCAAGAAAACGGCCAATCTTATTATTCAGTGTGTAATGCCCACTTCCCTACGACACTTAGTTGATTATCATTTTGGGTTATGCAGACTTTGGATATGGACATGACTTATACTTATGTTGATTAGCAGGATGTTTTTGTGACTAGATGCATTTGGATTATGATTGGATTTTGTTTTTCAGTATGACCTACACTGACTCATGGACAGACTATTGGATACCCGATATTATTTTTATATGGATATATTGCATGTGTTCTAACTTTGGATTTCTTCGCTATGATGAGTAGAATGTAGTTGTTGAATTTACATTACTATAATTTTGGATAATGATGAAAATGCATAATTAAAGTTGTGATTTAGACCTAGAAATAATGATTGATTGAATTACGTATAGATGTTAGTAAATTTCATGCATATGGTTAATTTTGGATATTTTTGGACATGCCCGCAAGGCCGAAGGAGGTATTTTGCATTTTGCAGGAAAACACAGCATGATCACAACCATGAGGGGGATTGGGAACCCAAACACAACAGGATGTCGGGTGGTTACAACATTTGGTCATCAAGGCAACTAGTAAAATTGTGTTGTGTTATCTTTTATTCTTCTATGTGTTAAGAAAAATTTCCATGAGGGGGAAATTTTCTAATGTGACCAAGGGGGTAAGAATTTTTAATTGTTTTGTTTTAACTTGCTTTAGTAGGTGATTTCTTTTGTGATGTCTTGTTGTTAAATTACTTTTGTTAAGTATGTTTAGGATTAAATTAACATCTTGCTTTAAATTTTAAGTTTTGGAGGGGAAGTCAAGTGGGTGTAATACATTTTGATTGTTGGCTCCTTGAGCCTTGTGTGTCCTCTTGTATTGAATGCCTTGGTTTTGAGTGTTGACCCACTCCCATGTTCCTTTGAATCTCGAATTTGAGATTGAGGGCAATTTTAGGGGACTTGTGGGGACAAGTTAAAACTTGTCCCACACTTCCCAAAACCCCCTTACCAACCATATCTATGGGTTGGGAATTCAAAAACGGGATTATTTATTGTTTTGGGAAGGGAAATATGATTTTTTGGAGTGCACTTTTTCCTCATTTTGCATTTAATGGTGCCCTAAGGCACATGGGGAAGGGATGGTTTTGGATTGTGGATGTCATTTCAACCCAAACCACCCCATTTATGGTGTTTTTGGGATTTGAGTTGACTAAAGGGAGGTGGTCTTGAGGATGTGTGATGTGGCATCCTACAAGGAGCCACATCACCCTCACTCTTCCTCTTGTCCTATTTATAGAAATTTTCCTCTCTTGTTGAAAAGGGTTGGAGTTTTTGTTTTTGTTTTGTTGAAGAGTTCTCTTTTGTTATTTTTGGGAGAGAAAAGAATTGGGAGAAAGAGAAAAAGAGAGTGCTTGGACTTGCATGCTTGGATTGCTTTGGGAGGGAGCTTGGACAAATTTCTTGGTTTAGGCTTCTCCAATGGAGAGGTAGGAAACCCCTCTCCTTTGTTTTGCTTTCATATTTATTGTTGCTTCTATGCTAAAATTGTGAAAAAATGCATGTTTTACTTTGGTGTATTGTGAAAAAATGGATAGAATGCTTATTGTGTAGTATAGGAGAGGTCTATGGGAATACTCATGAGGGAGGCATAAGAGTAGATTAGGATATTGTGGAGGGAGTTTGAGAGGGATGCCCATCTTGGGTAAGAATGTTTACATTTCTACCTTGTCTTTGAGGGAGGCATAAGAGTATGGGAGGAAAAAAGGGGGTACTTGAGGGAGGCATAAGAGTCATAGGGGGCTTGTGTTTTATTGTGGAGGGGTTTTGGATGGGCATCTCATCTCAATTGGGAGGCATAAGGAAAAACATTCCCCATAGTTCCTTCTCTTGTTGGCTTGGATGAAAGCCTTGTTGTGCAAAGTATTGTGTTATTTGTGTTTCCTTGTTGTTTCCTCTTATTACCTTGAATGATTGTGAAGAAAATTGTATTGTGGAAGCAAGTATTGTTGGGCTTGAGTTGGAGACCACTCTTCATTGTGTTGTGTTTGCGGCTCGGGGGTCAATGGAGGAGATTGCTTTTTCTTCTCCATTGAGTTTTGGTTGGGGAGGAGAGTGTTGCCTCTCCCCCTATCTTGGTTGTGAATGGAACTACTTGGAACTTGGAGCATGGATGAAGAATACCATGGAGCTTGTGAAGACTCTTTCCATTCCCCATATATATATTATTTTTGTTATAAAAATTTGCATGTGAAAGAAAGTAGTATCTTCTTGTTCCATTTCAAAAATAAAGGACATTATAATCTCTATTTGCCCCAAAGGTAACATAGTTGAATGCAAATTTTTACTTGCAAGATGTTTTACATTGTTATAACAAGATTTGAAGGAAAATATATTAAAATTTTTGTTGAGTACTTGAAAGTGATGTGTTGAAAAAGATTGAAAAAAAATAAAATAAAAATAAAATAATGCATCACTTCCTCTTGTGTAGTTGATGGAAGGTCTTAAGTTTTAAATGTTTTATTTTTAGATGCCAAAGAAGTATTTCAAGTTCTAGTTCCTTTTATGTTTTCTTTATTCATTCATGAATTTATTGTAAAAATCCATTGCAAAACTAACAAAGAAAATGAAATCGAATCTCTTCAAAATCCCATGCAATGTCTATAAAAAAGATTGGATAGAAATAAATTATAATGCAATATAACCTTAAACCTATCAAGTTCATTATCCAACGCTCCCTTAATGTATATCAAGGACACTTATAGTTTGAATATTATCCATGTTTAGGTAGTATTAAAACAAATGGATATGCTGGTATTTAAATCCTATTAACAATACACTGTTAAATATCCCCTTCATGTTAATAAAGCACACTACTCTAAGCCAAAATCAATAAATGATATCAATGAAATTAGTAAAATATAATATACGTAGGGGCCTGTTCCTTTCATTCTTGGCTTCGAAAAAGGCAAAGCAAAACTATTTTCTTTTTTCTCCACGAGCCCTTTCTGATCGGTGACAGACCCCACCTCTATGAGGTATTGTGCCACGGGCTGTATTTTTAAAACTAGTATGTCCGAATCAACGCATTTCTTCTCTTCGGGTCCCCCGCGTAACACATTCACTGCCCCCCCAATCGATTTTGGTTACACTTTTCTTTGTCCCCTTAAAACGAATTTGTTTATGAATCCCTTGAAGGGAGACCCCCCTTATTTTGTGAGGAAGCATTCGACACTGAAACAGATAATATCATGGCTGGACAGGGCGCTGTCAGGACGCCTTTCACTGTCCCGCTCAAGAATGTATAAAATAATGAAACACAAAAAAAAAAGAAAAAGGAAAGACACCTCCCTTGCTTCCGGCCTTTGCTGTCTGTCACAGCGAATGTTTAAATTGTTGTAATGCTTTGCAATCATTTTTTAAACGTTTTTTCTTTACAGTTTAGGACACTGCGAGTGGTCTTAGCTTCACAAAATATCAAGCTGCATGGCAGGCCTCGCAAACTGTCCAAACAAACGTGAAGTTAGTCTCAAAAATCTAGACCAGTCAATCACCCTTAAGGTCGTGTCTAAGAGAATAACTGCTAATATGCAAAAAAAAAAAAGATGATACGTTTTCAGTAGATATGCCTGATAGACATCTTGATACACAAAGCGCTGACTGTCACAGCGAATATTTAAATTGTTGCAATGCTTACCAAGATTTTGAACATTTTTTTTTTAGACTAGGACACTGCGAGTGGTCTTAGCTTCACAAATATCCAGCTGCATGGCAGGCTTCGCCACTGCCCCAAACAAATGTGAAGTTAGTCTCAAAAATCAAGGACCAGTTAATCTCCCTTAAATCATGTCTAAGAGAATAGCTGTTAATATAAAAAAAAAAGATACGTTTCAGTAAAAATGCCTGACAGACAACTTGATACACAAGCGCTGACTGTCACAAGCGAATATTTAAATCGCTGCAATGCTTGCAAAGGTGAGTTCTGTGGGTCGCCTATTTAAACAGTGCTGCAGTAGACAAGAAATAGTGTGGGGTTTATGAGGTCCATAGTTGGTCGATGGCGTATCCAGCCTCCCTTCTCACCACTGTGTAAACAACTGCGTCCCTTGACCATTCTAATATGAAAACAGACTTACCTCTATGAGTTTTTTCCACCTCCTCACGTGGCCAAGGGCAGTTGAAACCAGTAGCACGCCTCCCTCATGCACCTGTAGCTTCAACTGCAAACCACCCTTTGGTCTGTACGCGGCCGGAGACGGTGGGAGTGATGACAGGGCGGCTGGACAGAAGCTCAAGATTTGCAAAATCTTGGTAAATGAATGCTCGATGCGGCGGGAGGAAGGTTTTAATGGTTGACCAGGGTTGGGGTGACCGCCCCAACCATAAAAATTAAACTTTTTTTTGAAAGGTGAGGCGTGACAAAGACTTTGGTCTTTCATTTTTTTTTTATGTATATGTTTTATTCCACTCAAGAAAAAACGTGTAGCTGTATAGGCTAGTTTAAGTGTTAACCACTAGTTAAAAAATATATATTTGGTGACCACATAATACAACCTTCATATAATAAGCAAACTGGACATAAATAAGGTGCTATGTACAACTAAACACATAAAGACATACAATGTAGTAATGTAATGTCGAAGTATATATCTTATTGTATGATTTCCTTGGTATATATATATAACGTAATGTATTAAATTCTTGAGATAAATGTAATGTAAATGGATAATAAAACAAAATTAAAATTTTGAGTAGATAGTATATTCATTTCATAACAAATTATACCTTACTCTGAGATTAACATTGAAAACTCTGCTATTGCGATATCACCAGTCATTAGACAAAGCAACTCGAAGGACGACCCTTCTCTTCCTTGTGAAACGTCGATTGAAATAAAAATCAAACTTCTTTGTTCACGAAGCTTTATCGTGACTGTTGTAGTTCAAGCCTATATGCGCTCTCACCCTGCAAAGAGAAACAAAAAAAAAGTTTGTCCACCTTTTTCGGGACGTTTGTTTGTTGCGGCATCGTCGTTGTTGTCGTCTTTGTAGCACCATCGTCTTTTTGCGGTGTTACACAGTGCTTTACAGAGGAAATACAATGAAGATCTATTGTCTTCAAAAAACCTCACAGGATGTTCAATGCTTTTTCCCTCACTCAGCTACTCTTTCTTGCACACCAAGAAAACTTACATGCGAAACCCAATTGCTATTTTTCTTTCTCTTCTACTTGTTTTTCTTATATTACCCTCATACGATGTATACATGCATATATGTCTATTTTAGGGCAACTAACTATGCTTTTATAATCAATAAATCATCTTTAAAAACAAGTGATTTATTCTAATTTTTGTCAAAAAAACAAAAGCATCGTTGTACAGGTAACCAACAACGGTTTACAATCCTGACCTATTCTGACCAACCGCCAGTTACATTCTGACCGATATTGGTTACTGTCAAAACCAGTAACATGTAAAAGCAAGTTTCGTGTGAAGCAGTTAAGCTCCATACTCAACAACTACCAATAGAGGAAGATTTAGGTGTAGGCTTGAAGGAAAAAAAAAATTCCAGAATAAATGGGAAACAAAGTTTTTTTACTAAGAAAGATGTGCATATCTATGTGGATGGAGAGAAAGGAGAATCACATGCACATAAAGTAACAACACCTCTAAATGCAAACCTCTCCCAAAGTAAGACCTAAAGGACTCCGGTGAAAGAATAATTTTGAACACCTCCAGAAGTAATCGTTGTTGAAGAGGAGGATAAAAGGGATGAAAAGGAGGAAATAAAAGTTAGATAGGATGAATAATATAACCCAAAAGATGTGTGTGCATGCAGTGAAACAAGGAAATATCAACAACATCGTGTAGATAAAAAAAAAGAGTTCTTGAAGAAGAAGAAAAGGAAGGGGAAGAAGAATATGTTGTAGAGGAAGATGAGGACATGAAGTTGGATGAAAAACATCCAATGAATACCCTACACTCGAGATTTCAAAAGGGGGAGATGGAGGAAGAGTTGTTCTTTTGGAACTATATAAAAGTTACATTTTCTACCACAAGCATGATGATATCTCTCTCCTTCACTCTAGATATGTGTACCAACAAGCTACAATATGAAATCCCCATGTCAATCCTACACAAGGTTCCAACGAAGTCATAGAAGGATTTTAAGTGGCCTTCACAGACACTTTTCAAATTTCAGAAACACAAACAAGGGATGTGTTATTAAAAATTGATGGTGAGGTAGTGTAGTAAAACCTCACAAACAACATAAATCGGGTACAAAGAACATGAGTGAAGGAGTTGGAATAAAAATTCCATGAGACTAGATATCTATTAGAAAAGCTTATGCACGATGATTTAAAGGTGTTAAATCTTTGCAAATGAATAATCACCAATGAACCCAAGCTAGCTAGAGGTGTAATATTGGATCAGGGGGAGGCCTTGAAAAATTAGAAGAATTGATCAATCTAATTCTTAAACAGAGGCACAACAGAGGAAATAAGAGGGAGATAGTCATCCACAATAGAGCAAAGGAGAAAAGATAAATCAAGAGATCTTTGCACCAAAAAGTTGAAGACTTGCACGAACTTGGTTACTGGGATTGTAGAAAAGGACGTGTATGTGGAAAAGGTTTTAAATGGTTTGTAAAACAACCCAAAATAATTGATGTGCATGTACTCCTAGAGATCCAACAACAAAATGTCTTGGGAATGCAAGTCTATAAAACTGACGCCAACAAGGCAGGTAGGGATAAATTGCTTTAAGATATTGAAAATATGGAGGATGTAATTAGCAAAAAAAAGATAAAATCAAACAACACCTGGATGAACTAAGAAAGAAAACTTATAAAGAAGAGAGTGTGTTTGATACTGTAAGTATTTAGGTAGGGAAAATCTTCTAAAAATTTAAATAGAAGTGTAAGATCCATAAAAAAATGCTAAGGCCTTGAAGGACCTCGCCACGTGAATTGATCAGTTTTTCCCCTCCTTCAGAAATCCATATATCAATGGAAGTCGCATGAAGATTTGTCAAGGCAAGAGGTGCTTGGAGTTTTTGAGGAAGCGAAGAAAGGGTTACCCGAGGGTGGGAAACCAATTTAGTGTGGGGAAATGTTGAGCCCAATTTTGTATAAGGCTATATAACTAACATTTTGGCAAAGTGCTTTGGACACAATTTTGGTGCAAATACCCCTTTTCGAATGTGACAATAAAATTGTGTGCCCTATGGTAAGACCTAAAGATAAATTCCATGTGTGCAATGATAGAAGGATAAAGGTAAGGATTCAGGCATACGAGAAGTCAAGAAGCACATGTAACGGTGAAAAGTTACATGAAGGATAAGTTCAACGGTGCAAGAGGAATTGCCATTCAACTTTAGTTAATTGGAGCATAAAATACATGCATGATAAGGGAGCATAAACAATGTGCAATATAAGAAGACAATGCCCAATTAACTATTAGTTTGACTTCCTCTAGGGCGATAAGACTTTTCCATTCAAATGTTCGTTACTTCCATGAAACACATACAAGGATTCCATGCAAGACACGAATATAGGATATAACGACACTTGGCATATACGTTGCTCCAATGTAATAGTTAACTATGTAAATGGAAATCAAGGGCTATTTATAACTCATGTTCGACTAGCAAAGGGCAAGTCTCTACCAATATATATATATACTCCATTGAGGGATTAATGTAAGAGACACGAAGAGATAGAGAGACAAAGATCCATAGATTGAGACCATGATGTTATAGAGAAATTAAGAGAGCTTGTTTGTGATATTGTATGCAGTGATGGTATATGATAAATGAAGATAAAAATATTGCGGAGTCACTGTGTTATGTTTTCCCATAAGTATCTATGTACTAAAAATGTTTTTGTTTTATAGTCTATTACTTTTGCTTCTATTTTATTTGTTGTGCAATTACTTCACATCAATGTTGAACATGATGGTGTCTAGAATTCTCTCGTTCCTCAGGTGATTATGTTAGGGTTTTTACCTTAGTGTGATAGGACGGCGTAGGGTGACGTTCTTACTTTACACGCACTAGGTTAGTAAAGGTTCACACACACACTAATATGGTAAGGTGGTGAAAGTAGATGCACAACATCCGCTAATATTTTTGCATTTGTCTTACTTGAAGCCTCTCCTTTCTCATTCCCTTGATGATAACAAGGCATAAACAAGGTATGTTTAATTTTGTTCAGGTATCACATAAATTGGCTATTTTTTCTTGAATGAAGAACCATTAAATGAAATTATAGTACTGGGTTATCCAAACCTTGAACAATATTCTACATGATAAATCTACAAATGTCAACACATGTAGTGGATCGGAGAAGAGATGATTCTACCTATTAAATCATAAAATATTATGTAGTTTTTATAATGAACGCATAACCTTTTAATGATTCAATATTTATCTTATTAACCAAATGAAAACATGAAATAATGGATCACAACTCTTTAGAAAGAGAAAGCTTAATATCACCATATTTTTACATGTTTCATGATTCTTTACATATTCATAACAATATTAACTTTCTATTATATTCAAATTATTTTCCATTCTAATTGGCTTTTGTGTAATTGTTTTTCCATTTAATTGTTCCCCATAATTTCTATCATTTACCTATTGTAATCTGATTTTGCTTCTTTATTCCCCAAATATAGAGTAATTTACCTACAAAATATATTCTATAGAATTCATCTCTAATAATTACCTACTAAAATATCTTCTTAACCTCTTCCTATCATGCTTTTAATACCACGAAAGTAAACTTTTCCTCATAAATAAGTATAAATGTTTGCATATCATCATCATTGTTGTGTGTTATGTACTCTAAATATGAATACAACAAAATACTCAAGAAATGTAGTTTAGTTCTTTCCTCTAAATTGTGTCGCTTATATTTAATTGTTTGATATCTATCTTAATCTACCATTTGGGTAGTAAACTGTTTTCATTGAGTTGGTCATGAATTTTGATTAGGTGTGGGGTCAAACAAGTTCGATTTAGGTAAAAGATGACAATGGTGATGACATATATATATATATATATATATATATATATATATATATATATATATATATATATATATATATCATCTAAATGGAACATTCTCATAGCCAATGGATTGCTCCCATTAATAGCCATCTTTATTGAAAATAACTGATTCTAAAAGTTCATCCTAGAATATATTCTTAAAAAGGGCATATAAATATGTTTCTTTTTTGCCTATAAGCTAATGATGTATTCTTGAAGAGATTATGATGTATGAAGTGCTTGAGGGGAGGAGGATCCGGGAAGCGACGGTGGACAATTTGAAGCACAGTCGAAGTGCCAGCACATCCGTAGCTCCAGCTCCAGCACACCGGATATGTTTGATACTTAGATGCATTTAGGTTAGATGTTTTAAGGCTAGCTGCACGCACACACAGCCAGGGCACACTGGAGCTAGGGCATTTAAATACAAATACAAATATTTGACTTAATACTTTGTAAGAATTTAATACAAATATTTGCAAGTAAGAACCAAAGTTTTGCTTTGTCGAAGGCTACATTCAAACTGTTTGACAAAATGTCAAACTAGCATTTGAGTGAATATGGATACATAACCGATTGGAGGTCTTGAGGAGTATGGCGATCTGGTTGACTACTCTGAAGATATTCTTCCTGAACAGGATATCTTTACCAACTATGCACATCAGGCTACTTTTGTACGACAAACACATTATACAGGTGACTGGTCCAACAGAGGCACACAATCCAAAGTTATAGGTTTGACGCCACAACTAACTCCAATCATTACTACATCCAATCCCGCCAAACAGAAACACAGATAAATGCCAGGAAACTACCACCAACAACATGGGATTGAATGTTGGTGCATACAACTCTTCCGAACTGGATGGCACCAACAATACTCTACAAAGTCCCAGCAACGGACAGAGGAAGGTCTCACCAATACAGAAGAAATGTAAACTTGTCGAAAGCAGAAGCAATCCAATTGAATTAGTTGTTGGCAAGGATGTAACCGTGGATGCTGCCATACAGATGGATCGTAAAACACTTGTTGGCAAATTTGTGGGTAGAAAGGTAGGACTTGCAGGTGTTGGCAACTGGATTACGGACAACTGGATGTCGGTACTCACATACTCCCTCACATTCCATCTGCTCTACAAAGGTTGGATCGATTTTTTCTTCCACTCCGCAGATGATGTAGCTGTCATACAGAATCTGCAATGGTTCTTGGATACTTGTATTCTGCTAATGTATCCCTGGACTCCCTTATTCAACCCGGTGGAGGCCAAACTGGCATAAAACCCAATTTGGGTAAAAGTTCCTGGCCTCCCTCTCGAATGGTGAACCGATGAAGGGCTCAAATCGATTGGGGACTGACTTGGAGGCACTTTAGCTATTGATAACAATTACAAAACCAGCTTCAAACACATTGTGGAACATATCTTGGTTAACCTGCAGGCAAAGGACAAACTTTATGAAAATATTGTTTTGGTTCACAACAACCGGAGGCTCTCCCTCCCATTGGACTACATCAATGTTCCTTTCAGGTGTGCTCGCTGTCACAAGTTGGGTCATTTATTTGATTCTTTCCCACTGAAATCCTTCTCCCGTAAATGGATTCCTAAAAGCCCCCCGAGGATGCTACACCATTGGCCCAAGTGTTGGTTGATTACTGCAGTCCGAACAATATTCCTTCCCCTGCGGTGAATCGGAATCAAACAGCTGGAGGGAACCTTGCACAGTCTACCGAGTCACCTACTACAACATGTGATGCTCCAACAGCGACCCACACTCAGAATGGATGCACAATCAAAGCAGTGTTTGTACAGACTCCTATTCTGAATACTCATGGAACCGAGGAAGTATCCTTTGCCCGAAGTAGACCATTGGTGGCTCCCCAGCAGATTTTTAGTAGTATTACTGCAAATACTGCCATGAAGGATGTTTCCTCTAAAATGAAACTTGATCACCATACTGTTGAAAAACCAGCCTCGGATATCACGAGAGTGGATTTCATTGAGCCCACTGTTGATATGGATCCTCGGGTGCAACCCCCTGCTCATCATCCTCAGAATTCTTATCCCCCCAAAACCAACCAGCCTGTGGAAGACGCCGATATACCTACTGGTCATGTACCGATGTATGACAATAAACTACTTATAGCAAGACAGACTCTACTACTCACTGATTTGATCTCGGAGTCTGACACCAACTCTTCATTGGATGACACTGGATGCACTCCATATGATCTTAGACCTAGGAAAGATCGAGTTGCCCCTGAATCAATCAGTTGTTCTGGACTCGGTTTGGACCTAGATCAAAAACATCAACATAATCCTATTCGCAGACCCTCTTCCATGAGGAAGGCACAAAATAAGGCGTCAAAAGAAATCAAGCAAGGGAAACAAGCTTCGATGTAAGGGGTTCTTAGAGCAAAGGCCACCCACAAGAAAGTTTCCCAATGAAGATACTCTCTATGAACATCCGTGGCCTGGGGGGTGGGGGCGCTAAGAAATTATCCCTCAAATGGTTTGTGGAAAAGTTTTCTTTCTAATTTGATTCTATTGCAAGAAACTATGGGTCCATGTTCTTCTATCTGTGAGCCCCTGAATAAACTACTACCTGGCTGGCCCTTTACTAGACTTGATTCTGATGGCAATTCTGGTGGCATTATTTTGGGCTGGGATGATAGCGTGACTTTGATTAATTCTTATGCTATGAATTTTCGTATTCTGATTGAAGTGCTCCTGAAATCTTTGAACATAACACTTAAAGTTTTGAATGTGTACGACCCATATGAGAATAAACAACCTTTCTGGGAAGCTCTTCTCAACAACCAACACTTTATTGCCAATAATGTTATTATTGGCGGAGACTTAAAGTTCACCTTGAATGGAGGGGAACTATGGGGAAATACAACCCGATCTGATCCACTGGCCGAACAGTACTGGACTATTGGATATTCTACCTATTGAAAATAAGCCAACCTGGGTTAACAATAGGACATGATCCACATCAAGCTCTAAAAGGCTTGATAGATTCCTACTACACAATCACTTCATGATGGACATGGATCGTATTCGTACCTGGGTTGAAGGTACCCGGTGTTCGGACCACTTTCCAATTATCCTTGAAATTGAGGAAGATGGAAATAAGCCAGGTGCACCTTTTTTTTTTTCCATCCTGGATTCTGGACCAAGAATTTAATAATTTGGTTAAAGAGAACTGGTGTCCTTTTGATCCCTCTTCAAGTAACTCTATTTGCCAACAATTCCACGGCTCTTTAAGAAACCTGAAACAACTAGTCTCCGAATGGGCCAGCTCCAAACATAAAAAATGCAGCCAACTTATCAAAAACACTAAAGAAAAACTGGAAGCTTTCATTAGTGCACAAGAAGGATGTTTATTCACTGAAGAAGTCCTACACGAGATAAAGGAACTAGAATCTCACAAAAATAAATTACTACTCGAGGAAGAAATGGAGTGGCGCATGAAGAGTCATGCAACTTGGATCACTAAGGGTGACCGAAATACAAAGTTTTTCCACAACTTTGTTGCACATCGCAAGCACAAGAATACCATTTGGCACCTGCAGGATGAAAACGATAGAAGTGTGTAAAAATTCAAAGATTTGGCTGCACTGGACATTCGAAACTTCAAAGGTATCTTTAAGGATCTGCATACGAACAATTTTTTAGATGTCATGAAGACCAGTCAAAATTTTCCACGACTCATACAAGAACAAGATAATGATTTTTTTTTTCAGGGAGATCACTAAGGAAGAGATCCTTGCTACCCTTAAATCCTTCAGGA
Source organism: Taxus chinensis (assembly GCA_019776745.2). NCBI lineage: Eukaryota > Viridiplantae > Streptophyta > Pinopsida > Cupressales > Taxaceae > Taxus > Taxus chinensis. The sequence continues at coordinate 658,121,412 of CM034156.1, forward strand.
AGGATCGAAGCCCAGGTCCAGATGGCTGGACTACTGAGTTGTTCGTGGCCTACTTTGACTTACTTGGTGAGGAACTTGTCTGTGTGGCTGAGGAGATCAAAATTAGTGGACAAGTACCATAGACTATTAATTCCACCTTTATTACTTTGATTCCAAAGATTGATCACCCGGTGGGGTTTGGGGACTTCAGACCCATCTCACTATGTAATATGACCTACAAGTTGGTTGAGAAAATAGTAGCATTGCGCATCAAACTATACTTTCCTTGGTAATATCAGATGAACAATTTGGATTCCTACAAAATAGACTTATACATGAAGCTATCAGTACGACACAGTAGGCACTCCACAACATCAAGTCACAGAAAAAACTGACTTTCGTACTACAGGTCGACCTCTCCAAGGATTTTGACAAAGTCTCATGGACTTTCCTCCAATTATTACTACTCCATGTGGGGTTTTCATACCAAGCCATGAAGTGGATTATGACATGTGTCACTAGTGTAAACTTTGTTGTGCTCATAAACGGTTTGGCATCTACATTTTTCAAACCATAAAGAGGACTCTGACAGGGGTGCCCTTTGTCTCCATACTTGTTTATTTTGATTGTTGAGGGCTTAAGTTGTTTACTTCATACTGCATATGGCGATATGCGCCTCAAAGGAGTACTAGTTGGTAAGACTCAGATTATCATTCACCTGTTGTTTGTTGATGATGTACTCATTTTCTATTTTGGAAAAGAAGGAGAGCTCCAGAGAACTTTTGAAATACTCGATACTTTTTGTGCTAGTACTGTTATGGAGATTAATTTCCACAAATCTGCCATCTATGCCCATCAGGTGGACAGGAGATTACTGACACAACTACACACTTTCTGTCCATTAAACAGGAAGGAATTGGACTTGGGGTTTAAATATCTTGTCTTTTGCTTGAAGCCCAACAAATACTATAAAGAGGATTGACATTGGCTCATTACCCGAGTTGAGACTAGAATCAAACATTGGTGTAACCATTGGCTCTCCAGGGGAGGTCGACTTACTCTCATTAAATCTGTTATTGAAGCCATTCCTGTCTACTGGAGGCTTCTAACAAATATTCCAAAGGGCATCTCTGATAGAATCCGTCGGTTATGCAACAACTATCTTTGGAGTGGATTAGATAGATATAAAGGCCTTCATCTTGTTAGTTGGACTAAAATCACTCTCTCAAAATCAGCAGGTGGATGGGGACTAAAGGATGGTATGCTCTGTGGGAGGGAACTTGCTGCCAAGTCTCTATGGAATTGTATAATTGTGGATAATCTCTGGAGCCGACTGATTATTGACAAATACATTGCTCTAGACACGATGCTGGACTGGATTAGGGCCCAAAGTAAATCAGTGAAAAAGGTTTCAAACCATTGGAAAGCTTTAACACTTTCCTTTCCTCTTATTGGACGATTCCTAGCTTGGACAGTTGGCAATGGCTCTCTCATTAGAAATAGAGTGGATGGGATTATGGGGTACAAATTTTCGGTCTATCTTATGGAGGAACTTGTCAAATTTCTGCAACAATCTGAATTATCTACATTGAACAAAATTGGCAATGCAGCCCGCACAACAATATGGAAATAGGAATGGCTAACCACTGAAAAGTTGGGCATTCCTAGAGAACTCGAACCACAATGGAACAATTTCACCTCTAAACTAATCCACGACCATATTTGCTTAGCAGACCAAAGAGATGAGCTGATTTGGTCCTACAATTTCTTAGGAGGAGACTACACTACTAAGGTTGGATGCCTCTCGACTCTGGAGGAAAGGACTGCAGAGAGAACAATCTGGTGGAAAAAATTATGGAAAGCAAAAGCTCCCCTAAAATTTCTATTGTTGTTATGGCTGATTATCCACTATAAAGTTTTGACATGGGATCGTTTTCAAAAGAGGAAATTTCAGGGATCTGGTACGTGCTATCTATGACGATCTAACGATGAAAATGTTTAGCATCTCTTTCTCACCTATCCATATACCCGTGAGGTATGGGATTATATACAGAGAAAACTCTAGCTCACTAATATTTGGGACAACGTTACTATTTCTGACTCACTTGATGACTTTCTAACAAAAGGAGCATTAAAAATATGGAGGGGTTTCCCGACCTTGGTTTGTTGGGGCATTTGGCTTGTTATAAACACAACTTTATTTGATACCAAAATAAATCCCCCACTTATTACTGTTGCCTTAGTGGAAGCTCGTATAAATGAATATAAAATTTGTAAACCTCCATCAGCACGTAGGATTGTTGAGCCACTAACTTTCAACAAATCCTCCCCATGATCCTATTTCGATGGAGCAAGTCAAGAAAACTCCACTAAATGTGGTTTGGGCTTCAAGCTCCATCTTACTGACCATGTTTGTTGGTCTTTTAAAGCTAACCTTGGTGAAGGAACCAACAATCGTGGAGAAATTATGACATTGTATTATCTACTAAAGCGGGCAAATGCTAATTATGTCCACACTATGAGGATATTTGGTGATTCTACTCTGGTCATGCAATTCATAAATGGTTGGGCACATATTACACACTTATAACTTGTAAACATTGTTGGTCATGTAATGGAGATCCTACAAAATTTCTCTCACATTGAAGCATGCCATATTTTTAGGGAGTTGAATACAGAAGCGGACACTTTTTCTAAACAGAGACTACTACTACAAGCTGGGCACTATCAAATCTACTACAAAATTGAAAATTCTGAACAGGTCATCTCTAGATTACTTTGTGATCTTTAATCTGGGTGTCTGACACTATTTTTTACTTGACTATTCACTTCGGTGAATGCCACCTTTGGTGTTTTATTCTACTTGCTTGTACTTTTGATTGAGGCTTTGTTCTCTTTTCCCTTGATGTTGATTGCATCTATAGAATGTACTTTATTTCTACTTGCAATAAAGTATGATTTTTCCTTGGGAAAAAAGCTAATGATGTATTCTCCAAATAGACTTATGACACCTTTGAAATATTATTCTATCAAAATATAGTGGAAGGGCATACAAATGGATCCGAACAATTACACAATTCAAGTTTTTGTGTTTGGATTAAAATCAGGGTTCCATTTCCTACAATATAAGTCAGTAGTTGATCCCTTTAAAAAATAGGGTCTTTATTCTAATACTCTTTTTAGATCTTCAACATTGGTGAAGTTAACATTTTATAGAAGCCCAAGGTGGGACCTAGACATAAACTGGCCTTAAACTAGGTTTTGAGCTTCCATGCTTATCTAATCCATGTGACGAGATATGCATATTGGATTATTATTCTATTAAATTTGGAAATGATCTTGTGTGAAGATTGATGGGTAATCTATTCCAAAAAAAGTGGTCATCAAAAGGGAGATTATAAATAATCTTCTTGTGTGATTTGAGTAGTTAAGAATGATAACAATTTTTGTTGTCATTAAATACTTTCCATAAGTTAATTATACCCTGATTTTTCAGCAAAAGATCAAGGTGACCTAACAAAACAATTTGATAATAAGGGAAAGGAGGAGGATACCCGTACAAGGAGGGAAAAAGAGAAAATTGAGAGCATTTAGAAGCCACCATATCTTATCATGGTAACACGAATTTTTCCCGAATGAAATAAAAAGAAAAAAGATAATATAGGGTAAAAGAGTGTTGAAAGTAAGACAAAAGAATAACAAAAATGATGTTGAACATAATAGAAAAACCTACCATATGAAGGTTGAAAGAGATGAGCTGAGAGCATAAAAAAATACAAAAAAAAATAAAAGATAAAAATGTGGAGATGAGAAATGAAGGTTAATTAAAAATTCAAGTGTGATCCCAATCAACTCCCTCATGAACAAATAGACACCATCTAAATGAAAAAAAAAAAAAAAAAATTGAAGAGGATTCGTACAATAATTGGGATCCACACCACATAGAGCACCATCCATGTAGTTTTTTCCCTAGCAACATACACATGATCAACAACATTGCCATTACATAAACTTAGTTTTCGTCATCAAAGACTATTCACATCTCTATATTATTACCGAGTTATCCGTATAAAAAGCTCCCATTTAAAACCCAATCATTTAATTACGCCATTAGACATTTTGTAGTGAGATATTGAGTACTTTTTTTATCTTGCACAAGTTAAAAATTTGATACTTGCATATAATCTGATTTGAAGTATATCCTTCCAATATTTTCTAAAACGTTAATATTAATAGTATAGAAATTACATATGTGAATTAAATATTACAACTTGAAAGTTGAAAACCTAGTTACCTATTTCAAAGAGAATCTAGACTTGAAGAAATAACAAATTTTCTAATTGAAACTCATAATAAACAAGGGTTGCACTACAGCTAGAGTACCTGCCGCGAGAGCAGCACAATAGTAAAGGAATGGGCATTCTTTAAATTAAATTCATGGTGACAGAATGCAGTTAAGGCTTTGTTAGGAGGCTGTTAAACTAAAAAATGAAAGGTCATTACAAATAATGAATGACAAACAGTTTCATTATTAAGATCTAGTGGGAAGTGTTTGTAACTCCGAATACCAGGGTATCATGGGTGATATGAACATGGTCTTGGACTGCAAACATTTTTCATTCAACATAATATGAGCCTAAGTGACGTTCCCAAAATTAAGAAGTCGAAAAAGGTAATTTTCTACTAATATACTGCCATAAGTTGCTTCCAAATAGCCGTTTTATTCTCCCAGTGACGTAGATTTAAATGACAGGAATGCTACATAAAACATAGATTGACTGTCTAATTCGTGGAGACTATGTCAATGGTGTTTATGATATGTAACGATTGAACATTAGTCTGAATAATTACAAAATCATGATTGCTAGAAAGAGGAAAAGACTGTGGATGAACTAATCAATTACCAACACATCTGAAACAATAGTATTGATATTTAGAATGCAATTAAAAGTCTATCAATCCATCCATTTAAACTAGTATGCGTTTGAAATGTATAAATATAAGCATATAGCTTATTGTTGTTTGTACTAAACTATGATCATAGAAAATCATGAGAATTAACCAATGCTATGGCAAACTGGATTTTCCGAAATGTTGTGGTGTAGCAAGTAGAGCGCCACTTTTAGATCTACAATTTAGAAATATGTAGTATTAGAATTTGTTAGTCATTTGTATTTGAAATGGAGTAGCTGAAACATATGTGTCCATGGGAAAGTTGATTTACCTTAAAATGATGGCGTTTGACAGTGTATAAATATGAAGATGCGTAACTGCTTTCTTGTGACTGAAATTGGGATGGAATGCCTATAGAGGACTATGAAAGTGAATATTAGTATGAGTAGAGCATCTAGTATTGACAAATTGAAAAGTGGGTGACAGAATTTATGCATACTTTCATCTTGACTAGTTGTCATTTGTCTGAGGATATTATTTTTGTCTATTGTAAAAATGCCATGCGATGCAAAGTGGGATAGTTATTCTATAACAACTTCTTTGTCTTCTATGTATTGCAAATATGTTATTAGTAATCTAGGTATCAATTCAGTTAGAAGATTTTTTTTAGCTATGCATTAGATGGATGTTTTGTCTGTTCTTTTAATGGTGCATAAAAAACAATAGTATATGCTATATAGGCATGCAATGTAAAAGTTACTGTCAATCCATCCATGTTAAACAAATGGTTTGAAATAGTATAAATATAAGCATATAGCTTATTGTTGTTTGTAGTAAACTATGACTATAGAAAATGATGTGAATTAACAATTTGTTGCTATGGAAAATTGGAGTTTCAAAATGTTGCGGTGTAGCAAGTGGAGCGCCAATTATAGATCTGTAAAAGAAATATGGAGTAGTATTAGAAATTTTTATTCATTTGTATTTGAAATGGAGTAGCTGAGACATATGTGTGCATGGGGAAACTGATTTACCTTAAAATGATGGCGCTGACATTGTATGGCTTGAAGATGTGTAGCTACTTTCTTGTGCCTAAAATTGGGATGGAATGCCTGCAGAGGAATGAAAGTGAATGTTAATATGAGTAGAGCATCTAGTATTCGCAATGTTGCTGAAAATTGAATAGTGGGTGAAGGCTTCTTACCTTTCATCTGAAGTATTTTTCATTTGTCTGATTATATTATTTTTGTCTACTGTAAAGTTTCCATGTAATGCAAACTGTGATAGTTGTTCTATAACAGTTTCTTTGTCTTCTATGTATTGCGGATATGTTATAGTAGTAAGAGAATGTATCAATTCAGCTAAAAACTTGTTTTTAGCTATGCATTGGATGGATGTTTTGTCTGTGCTTTTAATGGTGCATAAAAGACGATGGTAATATGCATATGGGCATTCCTGTTGGCATTTACTGCAATACGCTATGTTTGTATGCAATGGTGGCAAACAGCTCAATAGTCAAGTTGCATTTTTTACAAATAGGTTCAAATGGACCGGAATAGGCCTTTACAATGGTCAATGTTCCTTCAACCTGTATAGTAGCAAAAACAAATTTTGGTGTAAGGTTTTTTTGAAATAAATACACTTCAAATTTAATGCATGTATACATTGACAAACATTGTATTAATATATATGTATATAAGCAAATAGAGTTGTAGAGAAAACAAATAAATATTGGGTTTTATTGATGATTGTGTGCAATAAATAATTTGTATTTCAAGATGCAGGAAAATCATATAAGCAAACGTATATACATCCACAAAATCTATTGCAGTTGGAAGACTGGAAATCGTAGCTAATGGCATGTAGTAGAATTACTAAAGAAGCTATATTCTATGTAAAAATGAATATCCTTTTTAAATTGGAGAATAAACTGAGGACAACTATAATACCAAAGAAACACAAATCAATATTTGAACAGAAGGGAAAACTGATAAATGGTAAAAACTTAGAGATAAAAATTTGCCATTTCTATTCAATGTGCGTCAATACACAATTATCATTTTAATGGATGGGAACAAGCCTTTAGGGCAATGAAAATCAAAATTTGCAGAATATCAGTTAAAATGTTCTACACAAGAATTAGTTACATAGATAGTAGAAGCACTGAAAGGCCAAATTACACATGTAATTAACATGGCAGGCTGGAAACTTGAAGATTTGGCAGCTATAGATAAATAAGAGAAATGACATGTGAAAAAAAGAGTGATATTTGATGATTATTAGAATCCCAGTTGCGAGCGGGCTGTGAATTTCTTGTAAAGCAATCAAGTGGATCTTAAGCTAAGGGTCATTGTGAACTACATATGAATAGTAGAAAAGGCATAGCAAAAAAAACTATAATTTTGATCTGGTGTCATAAGAATGAAGATTCTTCCAGAAGAAGCTCTTGCTATTGTTGGAGCAGTTGTAGTTAACTACCAAACAACATGAATAAAGTCACTACCTAGAGATGTGATTAGTTTGTAGACAACTTATTGTGATCTAGATCATCATCACTGACCAGGAGAATGTCAAGAGAGAATGAGTATGAACCAAGATTTAGGATGGTATAGAAGCCTATTTTCCTACGCTTGAGGACTTATATATGCATTCCAATAACAATTTGACGGAGATAGAAGTAGTATCACGGACTTAGCTCAAGAACATATAATATGAAGAATTATGAAATGGTGAAGAACATAAGGGGTATTGATGGTCTGGCAATTAAACCTTCAAATTGTGAGCATAACAAGTTGTCCTAGAATTACAGGAGGTTCCAAGTTTTAAGGAATTAGCTTCTCTCAGACAATCTCAAGTGAAAGTTTGATACAAAATTGTGAAATTTGATATTTTTGACCAAATAAACAATATATCAACTACTAGAACCTTACATTCGAACACTAAAGGTAACAAGTAATTTTTATAAATATAATATTTTGTTTATTTTCATTTGATTGCATTATTGACATTTGCATAAATGCCCAGGGAAATAATATCATGGACAAGGGCTGGCCCTATTGAAGGTTCATTTGCATGGGTGGGAAAAGCCTCTCCCCAAGTGTGAAATGAAACCCATAATGGAATGTCAAAGGCCTCTAATGTGGGTTCACAAATGCCTTATACAATGCACTACATTGATTGTTCACAACTTGTAACAGCATAAGACAACTGTCAGCCCATACCCAAGGCTGAAGGGAAGTGTTCCATTTTTTTATCCTTCCAATAATCGAAGTGCAGGATTTCAAAAATATTCTATGTAAGATATTTTTTTTAAATGGTTTTGATACAACAAATGGATATTATCAACTGCACAAAATGTTGGCTTTTTTAGTCATGCCGATAGTGCCTTTCTAAAATAAATATTATTCTGAGAACAACACTGAATATTGACATGAACTTGGGAGAACTCACAAATCAAATTAGAAATGAGTGGAAAATGATTGCAAATATATGAGAGATGGAGAGTTTAAGTCATTTAACTATAGATTCCTATGGTTCAAGTGCTAGGGTAAAATGATAAATTATTTGAAATACCACATGGATTTTGTTTTGTATCTGAACAGGCATCCAACTCAGAAGATTAGAAGATGGGTGAGGCTGTGGAATGCAAAACAGTAACCAATCAAATGGAGTTGAGTGCAAAAAATGTGACTATGCATACAGTCCATGGGAAGACATGAATGAGTATACTATTGATTGTAACTTGAAGTAAAATTACAGTAGCAGTAGTTATTAATTAGCACATAGTAACTTGGGTGTAAAAGTTATAGTAAATTAGCATGTAGTTTTGCAAGTGCTAAAGCATTTGAAAAGTATAAGGCTGATTTAAGAATGGATTTGCTATTAGTACCTTCACTGTTGTATCCAAAAGTAGTTGTAGGTGTTCCAGAGATCGTTTTGCATTTACAGTGGTCACAAAGGTGGATTGGGTGCTCCGCAAGCTCTTGTCTATGCTTTCGCTTCACTTTGCCAGGTTTTTGAAAAGGTATATTGCCGGTTCTTTCCTTCGGATTTTTTTTTCAATCATATGGAAATCTGCTGCAAGTGTCTGGAAAAGATATACCTGGCATCCATTAAGTGAAATAACAGTTGGTTTTTGTTTTTTGCAATGAGAATGCTATTAAATAATTTCTATAGGGAGTGTGAGGCTTACACGTGCTTTTTCATTGGGTGAGTTACCATCTGTAATGTCGATGATGAATTGGTTTCCTATTTTTTGGCATGATGTACAAATGGCAGCTATGGTTGCAGTTGCATAATGGTCAATAGTGGACAGTAGCTGATGGATACTTGAATTTGGGATGAACATATGCTGAGGGAAAATAGAATCAATAGATTCTATGGTTGTGGTTTCAGTGATCAGCAATATAAAGTCACAGTCGTAGTGGTCATAGTCACTTTTTGGAGCAATGGTAAAGTTTGTTATGTGGATGGCTTTTTGTGGGATTATTTTATGTTCATGGATTTTAATGAAAGATGCCATAATGTTGACTGTTATTGTCATCTCACCTTTTTTGTCCGTGAGGTCCACACGCAGCAGTTCTTTTCCTCGTTGCTTTTCGAGGACTGTTTTATATACAGCCATGATGTCACCCTCAAAAATTTCTCCAAATTTGTAGTTATTTACATCGTCAATAGATATTAGTGTTGGGATTTCATTCCTTGGCCTGCACATTATTAGAAGAAGGAAATCAATGAGGAGTGGATAGCAAAAATGTCAGTAGAAATTGAAATTTGTAAAGAGCATACCTCTTTGGTGATTGTTGTGATGGGAGATCAGCCTGGGCAGTTGAAGTTGTATCTGACATGGTGTCTGCAACAACAAAAGTTACATAATAAGTAGCAGCTATGTAAAATAAGCTATGGTTTTAGTTGTGTACATAGTACAATATTAAGGAACAAATACCTTTTGAAATGTATTTGGAGTTGTATTTTGTATTTGCAATTGCTTTTTTAGTATGTATTTTTATTTGTTATGAAATCGGGAATGAAATTAAAAGTGCGTTATGGTCGGTCCAATATGTATGGCTAACTTCAGTAGTAATTTTTGTAATATTCATTTTTGTCCAACAGTGGTCTATTTGTGTGTTGTTATCGATTGTTGCAATGGTTGGTACAAGGAGGGGTTTTTTTTTGCTGCATTTCATTGTAAAGTTGGGTTTGTTTGGTTTTGGCCTTTTCCATGTCAACGTTGAAGTCTCCAACTATTATGAGTTGCATATCTGTTGGTAAAGTAGAGGTGACAACTTCTAAGAATCTTGTAATGTTTATTAGTGGGCTTAATGGCCTCAAATATATGTTTGTTGTCCGTATATGTGTATTCAAATAGGAAATATCAATTGTAGTACTTTCAATGTGGGGTGCACTAAATTTTTTGATGTTGTTTCCATTGAGTTTTTTATTGTAGCACGTAAGAAGCCCATGGATATTCGTGGTAGGAACAACTTTGAATATTTGCAGTAGAGCTTTATTGGTTGGAATTTTGGGGGTATGTGTTTCCTGTAAGTAGACTATGTCTAATTGCATTATTGCAAAATCATGTGTTATGTGTTGAATGTGTAGTGCTAAACTTCTGGTATTGAGTGAGCAAATACGTAGGTGTTTGGGGCTTGGCTATTTGAAATTGTATAATGGTGCCCATTTTGAAGAATGTATAAGCCTATGCATTTCAGTTTCTACGTCACTAGACAATACAAACTTGGTTTGTTGTAGTTTGTGTATAAGATACAACGATTCAATGTTTTTTACACTTGAAAGTGCTATGTATACAAGGCCATGGAAATTTACATTCTGAGGGTCGAAATCCATTTTATTCATTGTGAGGCCTTGGGCTCTATGTATGGTTCTGGCACAAGATATTTGTACAGGGAATTGATGGCGGGTAATAGTTTGTTTGCTAATCCATATTTGTTTTGCAATTCTTGTTATAGGAGTGAAGTGCTTATTGATTTTTTCTGTGTACATGGTTTTCATTTTGATGTGTTCACATTTACCAATGTCAATATTGCTAAATTCTATCCAAATTAAGCTTGGTGTTCCAGTTGTAAAAGCTTTGAATATTCCATCTGTGCCATTGACTAAGCCATCGCTTATGTTGTAGTTGCCGCCAATCAATTCTATTCGAATGTCTTGTTTTAGCATTATAGTTTTTGGTAATACTGGTTTTTTGTTAGCTACCAGGTCATTGTCAATGAAGTTAGCTTCTATGTAATCAATTGCATTTATTGTACACATTTCTCCTGGTAGAAGCATAAGCATGTTCTTGTTGTGGTGGTCAACATCAGTGTTTTTGTGAAATAAGTATGGGAAGCTTGGATCTAATGGCGGGGGGTCTATAGCAGTGGTGGTTTAAGTATTGAATATCTGCATTTGTTTGGGTGCAAGTCCTAATACGGTTAAGGATTGATATGAACATGTAATTCTTGTTGCCACATTACATGTTCCAATTGAAAGCATTTGACATAGTCTTGCCAAAATGTATATTGTATTGTTTCGTTGTGCATAATTGGCTTTTTGAATAACCATGAATCTAGAATCAGTTGGGCTTGGTATAAGTCCCCACAGAAAATAGTGTTTACATTTCCAAAGGGCTTGGTTGGCTTATGCATAATTTCACGTAGACATTTGTCTATGTTAAATAACATGCAGCTTCCAATTAATGATACTTCGTCAATTAGTAGTATCTGTAACTCACTATAGCATTTGGTCATTGTATCTAGAGTATTTTCCGTTCAATGGAAACATCTTTGACATTCGATAAGGTAGCTAGAAAATAGAATGAGCAGTTGCACCATTCACATTGTATGCTGCTTTTCTAGTGTATGCTATGATAATGCCTTTTACTTTTAGGGGATTGCTATTTAATTGCCTATTGAAAACTGACATATTGCTTGGTATATTACTTTTACAGTGTAGGTTTTTCCTGTGCCTGCGCACCTCCTATTAAGAATAAATGGAATGGGTCATTTTGAGCTAACAAATCTTTTTGTGTTGATATCCTTTACTATAATCTTTTGTTCTTCATTTAATTGTTGTTACAAAGCAAAGTACTGTTCCGTATCTATTAAAAAAGGGATTTTGCTTATGTCGAATATGTTGTTTGGTTGGTTATGAACTATTATATTTTTTTTTTCGGCATATTGAAGGTCATTTTCAATTTCGTATTGCTCAAAGTGCTTAGGACCATTAGGTTCATTTACATTTTCATAGTCGAATGTCAAGTTGGGTTCATTTTCAATGTTGTAAGCAGCGGTATCTATGTTTCCCCATTGAGGATGTGCTTTTTCAATGAATTGGTTTTCATTTTCATTTAGTAATGTATGATACGTAGTAAATGCTGAGCACCATGTGTCAAAATTATCTTTCAATGACTCTTCTGGTTCACGAAATGGCATAAACAACATCAATTTCTCTCTGTAATAGTTTTCAGTGTCGACATGTTTATTGTATCTTACGTAACGTATGATTTTGGGTTTTTTATGACGGAGTTTTATATTTTTGGTTGTTTTTGTGTAGTACGCAACAAATTCTGCTAGGTAGATGTTCTCTAATGATATAGGCCTTGCATTGTATTTGTCACTAATTGAAGCACACAAAACGTTTTCAGAATTGTCATGTTCTTTAGAAAGCAACTTAGGAGGTTTTAAAATGAATGTCCTATTTGCAATTGGGGATATGTTTATGAAAATAGTTTTCCTAGATCCATAATGCAATGGCAATGAAAGCACAATGTGCACTACTTGGCGTGTGGACATTTGTTGATAATTAAGTAAACTACTTCCTAGATGATGTATGAACTGCATTTCACTTTCATTATTTTTTGTTGCATCTTCACGTATTTTTTGAAAGGTAGTTGTCAATTTCTGATCTAATTTAGTCATGTATGATGTACAGTAAGTTGCAGCTGAATAAGCATCTAAAATGAATTGTGCATCTGTATTTCATACCATATGCTTGGTACTTTATTGGAAAATGCATTTTTTCACATATCATGTGGATGCCTCTTTAAGATTATGGTAGGAGGAGTGAGTAGAGATTGTAATAGTGCAAGATATGATTGCCTACTTAAGTTTTGAGCTTCAAGAAATGCAGTAAATGTTATGCAGTGGCTATATTTCTTTGTTTGTAGGCCTTCGAAAAATTGTTTTGTTATGTTTCTAGTTATGGCATCTGTATTTTCTAAAGGTTCTAGTATTATTGTCTCATCCATAGGTGGTAATGGGAAATTAAATATGCAATGTGAGTTTGTGTGTTTTGTACATGTTTCCGTATGATGGTGGGTTTGCATTTTTGTCAAATTTGTGTCAAGTAGTGATGAATTTGTAGAGATATATTTGTCTATAAATGTTTGTATTTCTTCATGTGAACTCTTTCCATAAACAGGAGCATCCTTCACCCAAAGCATAAAATGCACATGCTCATTTCCACGGTTTTGGAATTTTGTTACAAAGAAGAAGTCCAAGAATTTTCCAAATAGAGTATCGTTAGTCAACATCAATTTTTAAAATGCATTTATCTTATGATTAAAGTAACGACTACAAATTACTGGGTTTTTCCTTATAATTGCATCGATGTTATCATCATCAATGTTTTCACTATGTCCTTTTGTTTTTTAGCAGATAGAGCACATAGTGCATTGCATAGTGGTGTCCACATGTGATCAACACTTGTTAGCGTAATAAAAAAAATTTGGTGCACCTAGTTGTCTTATCATTGCAAATATGTTCTTTCTTGGTTTTTGCTAAATAATCAGGTGAAGTTCAGATGGTTTTTAAACTTGTAAATCCTATGGACGATTTAAGGATGTTTGACACCCCTGATTTTCTTTTAAGGTCTTTGGCGTATATGTTTTCCCCTTGCAATTGACCTTTGTGTATGCATATCCATGCACAACTAGAGACTTGTTGCAAGATAACTTTAATTGCTTTGAAGTTAAGTCAAAGATTGTGTAGTGTGAGTTCAGGTAAATTATGGATGCCTTGCACCTTGGTATTTTTCTTATGATGCATTTTATAGCTCCCATTTTGCTATTTTTTGACCCAGTTGTATCATTTCTACGATGAATCCCATTTTGTTATTTTTTTGGAATCTTTTTAATATCATTTTCACGATGCATCCCATAGTATAAAGTAAGGAAGCTCATTTCTTCACAAAATTTGTCCTCAAAAAGGCCTAAGGGTTTGAATCCTTCTGATGGTGTAGTTGTAAGAACATTTTCCTGAAGGTCTTTTATTGAATGAACATTTTCATAAGCATGTACAACTTAATCTATGATCAATTCAGCCTCAATGTCATTAGGATTGTAATTTATTTCTTCTATATTTTCAATGCCTCCTATTACATTTGTAACTTGCATTTCAAAGTTAATTTTCCATTCATTATTAATAACTACATGGTTGCTGATATCCAAGGGACATTTACATAGTTCCATTAATATGTGCATGACGTAGTTAGGCCTAACATTTCTTATCAGATATGCACTTTTGTATTCCAACTTCCTTTCAAATTGAATTGCAATTCTTTCGGTTTCATTTATTTTATTTTGAAATGCTTCTTGTGCCAGTTAAAATCAACATGCACATTAATGAGTGTTCCACTAAGACCAAATTGTGCTCTTTTGTATGCAAGTTTCCTTATTTGTGCAAATGGCATGCGTAGAGAAACAAGTCTTTCTTCTAAAAGGCTTAATCTATGAACTGAAGCTATTTTCCCATTTCTTCTTATGTTGAAAGGAGCAGCAAATTTAGAAAGAAACTGAATGGCATTATTGCATTGCTTACATATCTTGTCCCCCAATGTAATATTTTTTATTGATATGTTACTACATACAGACAAAAAAGCATTGATAGTATTATTGGTAATCATGGTTATGTATTTTTTAAAATGGAAACATTCGCAAAGAGCACAGGCATGTGTTGATGTATCTACTATATCATGGAGGTATATTGTAATTGTTTTATCTGTTTGTTTGTTTTATTGTTGCATTGCATGTTCCTGACCTTTTGTTTTCCTTGTGGGATTTTAAATGGTGCAATCTTATAGCAGTACCTGCATTTACATTTATAGTAGCAAATGGCAATGTTGTATGTTGACTACACTTGTTTGACCCATTTTCATTTCTTGTGGTCAGCTACACCTCATTGGTCACTGCATTTTCTATTTTTTTTCTTGTTGAGTTACATGTTCCTTTCCTTTTGTTTTTATTATTTAGGATTTTAAATGGTCTAATCTTGTACTAACGCCTACATTTTCCTTTGCAGTAGGAAATGGTAATGTTGAATGTTGCTTAGGCTTGTTTGGCCCACTTTCATTGCTTTTTTTTAATTGCATCCCACTGGTCATTTTATTTTCTATTGTTCTATGCATTGTATTTTCTATTTTTCTATGCAAATGACTTAGTGGCTCATAATGAATATGCACTGTATTTGTTTCGTATGATATGACTTTAAAGGTTTTTTTTAGTTGCAAGCAAAACTCATATACATGAACAATGCTTTTAGTTGTTGCTGACCATTTTTGGATTTTTGTTTGCAAAATATGGGAAATCCATAACAAGCATAAATCGCTACTTTCGATACCACTTGTTTCATATGGTAGTCCAACTAAAGCGAGATATATTTGTGGGTCAAAAACTTGATTTTCTACTAGCTGGACAAAGTTTGGGCTACATAGCTCTAAGCATTTAATTGCGTATGTATCTTTTCCTAAAATTTCATTAGTCAAAGATTGTGTCATATACTGGCGAAGAGATATTGCATTAAAATTTTCTATTGTCAAAAGACTAATTACAGTAAACATGCTCTCACCAATTTCATTACTAAATGCATGTATTTTTAAAAGGCCATAACTTTCTATATCATGAGCAATGGCATTCCAAATAGGAGGCAGATCATCACAAGTATGCAATAAATTTTTATGTATATCTATAATTTTTCGTGGGATTATTATGGTACAAAACAAAGGTTCATAGTGGCCACAAGTTGGGTTTCTATCGTGAAATAATATTGAATACGGTGGTGTTAATGATTCTTTGTTAAAGTGAAGGTATTTTCTTTTGTGGGTGACTTGAGATAAATATACACCACTGACAGACACCTATTTGCATGACAATTCACTCCTCATGTGCCATCAATCCTATGTGACATCAATGACAACAACAACCAATGAAACAAGGTTAAACACCCCAGGCATGGTACATCAAGATTTATGAGCATCTCATTCAACATGGATTTGTTAGAAATCGATATGATCCCAATCTATACCTCAAGAGGAAAGGAGGAGAGATTGTGATAGTTATTATATATGTCAACGATCTATTCATCACTGACAACACATTGAAGATGACCGATGCTAGGAATAAAGATCTTAATCGATTGTTCAACATGATAGATCTCGAGATCATGCACTACTGTTTTGGATTGGAAGTATGGCAGAAAGAGAAACACATATTTTTTTCTCAGTTAAAGTATACCAAGACAATGCTTGAGAAGTTAACTATGATGAATTGTACACCTATTGCTACACCCATGGAGATGATACTACAATTATCTCATTCAGAATGAAATTATTTATCAATAGTTGATTGGGAGTCTCATTTACCTGATATATATACTAGACCAAATATCATCTTTGCAATGAAATGTCTTTATAGGTTCATGCAGGAAACCAAATTTTTTCATTGTAAAAGTAGCAAGGTAGATCTTGAGGTATCTCAAGGGTACTATGGATCTTGTTCTAGAGTATAAGAATAATGATCAATTCTTCTTGACTGGATATTCAGATTCAGATCATGCAGGTAATATTGATGTTAGGAAATCCACTTCTAGATTTGTATTATTTTTAGGATCTAGACTGATATCATCGGGAAGCAAGAAATAAAACTTTATTTCTTGCTCTTCTATAGAGGTTGAATATTGTGTTGTAGATGGAGCTATCTACGAAGCGATATGGCTACATCACGTACTTGAAGGACTTTGAGTATCACAGGAGAAATACACTACCTTGTATGTTGACAATGGGGGTGTTCTCAAACTTGTTCGAAATCCAGTGTTTCATGAGATAACCAAGTATATTGAGGTACAAGTTCACTTCATACGTGAATATGTGTTAAAACACAATATACAGCTTTAGTTTTTCCCAATAGTTGAATAACGAGCGTATATCTTCACGAAGTCACTTACATGTGACAATTTTGAGTTGTTCAAAGGTTTCCTCTTCTCATCCCTTGAGGAAATGCAAAATTAAGGGGGGGAATGTTAGGTAAAACTTAATTTACCTTAATAATTTAGTGTTTATTGAATCTAAATTTAGTGTTATTGAGTTTGTTTAGTAGTTACTATGGTAACTAGGTGGTTTCATATTATTGTTATACAATTATGTTTTTATAAACATTTGTATTTATTTTATTATATTCATGTAGGTCTATTTGTTGCATAGTTGCAACATTAATATTTGTTTGTATATGGTTGTGCAATATCTATAAATATTACAGCCATTTTATTCCTCTGTAATCAGCTTAGAAGTTGCATTTTATAATTTGTTTATTTCATTATCAATAAAATCATACACATATTGCCTCCCTATTTCTGGTCCTCAGCAGAGATCATGGGTCTTATGTGTCTTAGGGGTATGAAAAATTGCATCATATATTCCATCATATGCATCATACAGGAGTTACTTTCCATTTCTTGAATGTAACTCCTCTTCTCCCTTGTGGATGTATGATTGATCTTGTATTGAGAGTTACAAAACACTCCTATTTGTACCTTCTTTTATGATATATGAGAATGACTAGACCCTTTTATTTTTTATGTACATTTCATGATTGAATGATTACTTACTACATGGAACTTTGTGACGTTGTCATTCGAGTGCAACTCAGTTGATGTGCACACCATCCCTCTTAATCCTCATTCTCACATTCTCTCTCAGAAGCTTGAAATAGATGTGTAACAAAATGTTTCTTAGAGAATGAAATAAATCCCTAATGCTCAAGTTTTTTTTCATTTTAAAGCATAACAATCATTGTTGCGATGTCCATGAATTAAATTATAATTATAGAATGGTTGGCCTTTGGTTTTTGTAAGCTGATAATGAGGATGATAATGATTGGGAAGTAAAGTGATTAATAGATGATTGAGAATCTCAAATAAGATATCATGTTGTTTAACATGCTCACCAAATGAAAGAGGGCTTTTATGTTGGAGGATGTTACCCTTACTTATGTGAGCACATGTAATACCTATATCGTATTACATAGTTGTGGCCTCAGGAAGATCATGATGAAGAGAAAGAGAACTGATATGTGTATTTCAGAAGTATCTTTGAGGTGTTGGATTTCATCATTGAGAGATCTGATTGTAGCATTCGTGGCTTAGATTTGATCTTTAAAGGCATGGTGAAAAAATTGAATATAGTCTAGGATAACCTTATGGGAAGTGTCATCATTGCTAATAGAAGGAGCTAAAATATGACTCAAAAATAAATCTAAAGTAAGGAAACTACTGATCAAATAAATATGAAAATATTCAAGCAAGGTCTAGCTTAAAAATTACATGCAAGAGTGAAAGGTAAATATGACTCAGCTTGTAACTATAGGTATGGAATGATTTTGGGCCAATGAAAAAAATGGAAAGGTAGATTCTGGATTGTATAAGATTTTTGTCTG
Source organism: Taxus chinensis (assembly GCA_019776745.2). NCBI lineage: Eukaryota > Viridiplantae > Streptophyta > Pinopsida > Cupressales > Taxaceae > Taxus > Taxus chinensis. Next base: position 658,139,989 of record CM034156.1, read on the forward strand.
ATTCTAGAATGTGATGATATCAAGGATAGGAGCACCTAGAATGGGACAAGGACACCTGGGCATTAGCATCTATTTTGGGCACTAGTGTTTGTGGAACAATTTTGGTCATGGTTCTTTATGTGTCACTTTTTGTTCACTATAGATCGCATCACGTTCGTTGTACTTATACTTTGTTGCAGCTTTACATACAAAATAAACCCTATCTACCTACACAATACGCAAGTGCACATTAGATGAATAAAAATATGCATATGCTCGAGTTAGTCTGAGCTCAAAGGTCACCCCAATGTGATTCTCACTAAGCATTGCACTATGTTTTAGACTCAATGTAGTTCAAGTGTGTGTGTGTGTGTTTGTGTGTGATATATATATATTAGAATAGTTTCCCTTGAGTTAGGATTCCTTAGTGTCAGTCGCATAAAGAATAATGGGCTACAACTACTTTTTCCCAATGAAAATGTGTGGTATGGAATTCAGACTAAAACCCTCCTATGTAGTGAAGTATGCAATCCCAAAAGGCAGCCCTTGGTGTAGTAGATAGAAAATACTAGCTCCTTGTAATAATATGTGTCTCTTGAAATGCTTGTCCCCTTAATGAGGTTAAATAACACACACACACACACACACACACACACACACACACACACACACACACACACACACACACACACACACACACACACACACACACACACACACACACACACACACACACACACACACACATGATTCATTTACGTAAGTCTCATCGTTAACAAGTAAAAGGCCACTGAAGTGTGATAAAAAAAGATAAGAAAGAAGTAACATATGAAAAATCAAAAAAAGGAGAGAAAGTGGGCAAAAGCACCCAAAGGGGACAATATTGTTTGGGCGATCATATCCCTAATGGAGCGGTCATGTACAGGGTGCTCAAAAAGGTAAACAACAAAATCAGAGCTGAGAAAGATAACAACTAGTATGTATTCATGAATTTCACTGCTTTTAAGACATCGGATGGTTGTTTTAATAATCTTCCGAATGTTGTCAGTAAATTGGTCAATCGTGAGTTATACGATGCCACCAGAGTGCTAATGCCTAAATTGGATACCTTGTAGGATCCAAGTTCACTGGATGGGGATCATCTCAACACATCCAAGAAAGAAAAAGATTACAAAACCCTACTTAAACAAGTTGGAACTAAAGGGTTTAATGTTTTTGATAAAGATGTTGTTGGTCTTTCTATCCTCCATAAATGATTTTATGGATATTTAAGATATACGGTTATATATCCCGTAAAGGGATTTTTGTATATATAAATTTGATACTTAATATACCAATTTCAAATTATTAATCAAAGGGAAGGGGACCCTTTAACTTTTATTTACCTATCCAAAAAATATGTTATAATATGTTTCCAACTTAGATGGTGCTTTAATATTTTTTCATAAATGGAAGACAATTTCATAGTACTTATTCTATAGCATAATTGTGAATAAAAAATAATGATACTGCAATTATTTTGCAATGAACAAAATTATGCAAGCATTGCATATGCTATTTGATATGAGAGTTACTATTTGTAATACATACATACCAAACTTTAAAACTGAGGTAGCTAAAACAATCCTCGAGCAACCCATTTCTAATCATTTTCATACTTTTTTGCATATATTACATGCATGCATTGTTTTGCATTTTTCCATCAGTGAGTTCTTTATGTTTGGTCATTGTTTTGCTTTACCAACACATATATTCTACCATAATGTTTCTCAATTATGTCCAACTTGAATTAAATTTTGTTTTCCTTTCCAAGTTTCCAACTACATTTTACACATCTACATTCATTTGGGGTATCATTACCATTTTCGAGCATAACTAGTTCAATGAATGGATATTTAGCTTCCTAGTCAAATCTAAAAGACTTTGCAATTATCCATCTGCTTTTCTTCCCTCCCTCAAACTTCTTAGTTTTTTCAATTGAAATTTTTGTTTGATGAGAATAAAACTTGTGTTAATTTCATCTCATCATAGGTAATGTTCTACAATCTCCTCTTCCTTGACACAAAATTGTGAGTATAATTTACAGTTGAAGTTAGTATTTAATGAGAAGTAGAAATGTCTTCTACTAGTTACATCCCATAATAAGGATTGTCGTTGAGTGGAGGCACATAAAAAGGATTTTCCTCCAGTGGAGGCATGTCACAATCAATAATATTTTGAAGTGGTGACATGTTATTGTGATTAATTCTTGCTATCCATATTTTACACCCATTTACAAAATGGATTAACCTATAGGTCTGGGAATTGATAGTTAATTGGGAGAATTTTATAGGGTATCTTGCGGCAAAGGTTTATAGAATTTTCTTGACGTGCTTCAACCATCCGTTCCTATCACGCGTTAACCCTCTTCTTGTCGTGCATCAACCATATGTTCTTGTCGCATGTCAACCCTTTTCTTATCGCACGTCACCGTCCCATCTATTTTTGTATGTCAACCATACATCATCCACCCTTATTCTTTTTGTGTGACAACATCCCTCATTGACTCGTGACATCACTCCACCTTGACGCACATCACCACAATTTTGTTTTTAAGCGACAATATTCCATATTGACGCGCGTCATCACTTTCCACCTGTCGTGCGATAACATTCCTCTTTGTCATGTGACAATCCTTCCCCCTTGTCATGTGTCATCCTTTCTTTCTGATATATCCCTTTGATATCACACGATATCATTCCATCTTGGTGCGAGTCAACCTTCCCTCTTTATCACGCGATAATGTTTCTTCTTGTTGTGCAAAAATCATGCCCTCATCGGCGACAACTCTTCTCATTCTTATTGGGCGTCAGTTGGTGGTTCTTATCAAGTGTCAACAAGGAGTTTTATATACGGTTGAGTATTAATGACACCATACAAGGTAGCTCAATAACCAATTTAATGAGGTATGACACCCTTGTTCACCATATAAGAAAGGTACCATTGGAAAGCAAACCGGTATGGTCTCCCATACCTCCGTACAAGAAATTAATGAAGGTTTTCACTTGGTATCCTTCCCTTCTCTGTATATATGTATTTTCCCCTCATTTGTGGAGACATTCTGGAATGTAAAGGAACTCTGCCAAAATTGTTCCCGCACTTTTTTGTGAGTTGCAGGCCTTGAATTTATTCATTTTGTAAAGGATTCTTGCCTCGTGCCTCTATTGTAATGGATTGTACATATTTATAAGAAATAAAATTAGTGTTTTGTGGATTTTCTTTCCCTAGCTTCATTTATATTGCATTCCTTGCCTTCTATTATAATTTTCAGGTATATTGTGTATATTGTGTCCCTTTATAGGATCTATTATCATTGTGCTCCACGAAATAGGAGGTTTTAATGTGTTCTTTGAACTTTGGCACTTTTTCTTCCCTCTTCTACCTCATTTAATTCCATTTTTCACTCATTAGGAATCTCTCTAGTCTTTTTTGGTGTTATCGCCTCCCCTAGCTTAGGATTTACATTTTTAAGTATTTCTCTGTCTGGTCCCTTGGAATTGGTAGTTTAGGGGTAGGTTAGCATTAGAATAGGTCAGGAACTAGCCTTCTCTAGAGGGTTGTCTCAATCGCAAGGGTCCCACACCTTGAGACAATCCCATGTTAGTCAAAAGTAGGGTTTTGTGATATGCAAATCCTAGGGTGCCACTTTTTCGACATAATAGTTATTTTAGTGTGTTCTAAATGAAAAAGGTTTTGTGGGAACATTTGAATTTCAAGGAATTTTTGTGTTTTATATTGTTTTTTTATTTTTGTAAATGATGTGACCTTAGAGGAGCATTTTCTAATGTCTATATGATCCATGTCACCCATTTGCAAGAGATGTAAGTATGCATCCTCATGAATTGCCAACCATCAAGTATATACCTATGTATACATGACATTCTTACGGAGTGACCCTTTGGAGAAGCTTTGAAAATTTTGTTACATTGCAAATAATTTTTTGACAACAAGGATTTGACCCGAAAAAAGTATATTTTCACAAACTACTTCATAGTATAAGGAATGTCGAAGATTGCTTCTATGATTAGGAAATTATCATCTCACAAATAGTTTCTTTTCTATTTACAACAATAAAAAATAGATTCCTTTTCGTACACCATTTGTTTCCAACAAGAAATATTGTTTACGAGCACAAAAAAGGAATGTGGAAATCTTTGAATTTTCCTATTACATGTTACAATTAATATTTTACAAGACGGAAATGCTCTTTTGGTCCTAATGATGACTAGTAACAACTTTGGATTCTAATTTATAAGCTCATCATAAAGTAATGTTTACTTATAACTCGTGGGTTGAAGTTGGACTTGTTAATAGTTCTATTGGGAAAAAATTTAATACATTTTTATCTGAAACTCATTGTAAAATGCTATTGCTTAACTATTACGTTTAAATTATTTACTTGATATTTTTTTGTTCCATGCACTACTTCATGTCACTTCTAGACCTTATACTCTTTCGTTCACTACAAAATTCCTTTTGTTTTGGATCTACACTAACAAAACCTTCCTATATAACTCATTCCTCCATTTTCTCCCTTTTACATTCTCCCTCCTCTTTCACTTTTCCTTTTTATTTACTCAACATTACTCTACATGTCCCGATCTCCATAGTTTCACATGGAAAGCACAAAGAAACTCCACTGCAAATGTTATGGGCTATAACTATGAACAAAATATAAGGGCTTACATTTTTAAAACCATATGCTGACATTAGGAGTATTAAACAAGAAGATCTTAATTTATGAGATACTTCTAGAATATGATGCCTCCACGAGTTACCCTTCGCACCCCCTTTCCCAATGTAGTAACGCATAAAACAGACATGTGTTCAACATGTGGCTTGACGAAGGAAAAGAAATGGTCACATGTTCCCTACTACATTCTTCCCACCAAATTCATTTTCCTCCATGCATCCCCTTCTTCAGTGTTCGTCCTCCACCTCTTATATTTCACCTTCACTCTTTCAAATTTAACTTCTTCCAAACCTCCCTATTGGTGTCTCCATTTCACAACTCGAGCGTGATTTCTAGTAATAAAGGGATATCACATTCCCCCAAAACGCACCTTATTTTTTATTGTGTTAGTGCAAGATGTTGCTACATTATTAGGATTTCAAAGAAGGAGATTAGTTTTGTAAATGTTTGTGTAGAATTGTGTAAAAACCTATGATGTTTTTGGAGTCTCTAAGTTGATGAACAAGCTTGCCAAATTAAATTTTTGCTTAGTTGATAGTTGCCAAAACCATGCACTAATGATCGTGGAAGGTTAATATAATAATTATGGTGAATGTTCTTTGATCACACTGACTTGTTTGAGTCTTTTTCATCTCATTGCCTAGACTTGCTCTATGATGTCTATTTCTGATGAATATTTATAAATTTGCAACAAATTGGATATTCTTTAAAAAAATCCTCTATTATCATTTATTAGTGCATCAAAGATATTCTTTCATGTAATTATCAATAAAATTTAGTTTGGTGTAAGGATATAAAAGGGCTATTGTTATTCACTTATCATGTAGTATCACACTTGGAGGTCCTATGAAGTAAAATGACCACACTAATAGAAAATCACAACTAAAGCCTCCAAACATAAATGCTCAATACTAACATAAGATTATAAGAAATGGCAAAAACTAACCGAAGAAATTTACCTTGATGTAGACCTCTAGTCCATGCAAAGAACCTTCATAAGAGACGGGACAAAGAACCTCTAGTCTAAGAAATGAGAGCATCTTAGCATGGGAGACAATAATGAGATGGGTGTTTTACTTAGTGAAATAATCAATATGTATGAGTTTGTTATTATGTTGAAGGTGTTCCCCCTATGGGAAAGGAATTTGTGGAAATTCATAGGACTATGTCAAATTTGACAGCCTAAATGATGGTTTTGATGGTTGATCGATCTCATTTATACACTCGTAGTAAATGTTTGTTGTATGGATGCTTTCATATGAAATCGATGTCAGGGGTGATGTGATTTCACATCTACATGATTAAGCATGGATTTATACGTCGATTTTTCTTGGTAACTGTATGGATGAAAAATGACATGCAACCTTCAACCACACTCGACCCCCTTGAGGTCGTGCCAGAGTAGCCAATGTTGAATGTGTACAACTAACTATAGGAGGATCAGTGACTAAGATCTGGTAGTGTGATCTCCTGGTAGCTGAGTTGGCAAAGGGGAGATTTAGAGGCTATGAACGGGGTAGCGTAAATTCCCTATGGTTTGTTTACCTAACTTGGATCTAAGTGTTGATCTAGTTTGAAGTGTCCATGTAAAATGAATGAAAGCTAACAATCTAAGCTAATACTTGAAAGGAAACTAATCTAAACAAATCACAAAACTGAAATATTACAATCACAAACAACAATTTGCTTCTATTCTGAATGATCAAATCTAGTTTTACACTAAAACTAAACAAGCGAGATAACCCGGTGTGGTTATTCACCTGTGCTGAGTGTATGCTGAATATAAAAATAAGAACTTTTCCAATTAATATATGATATGTAGACAACCTCCTACAGATATTCTCTCCTTCAAATCCACAGGGATAGGAAGAAGAAGATCCGTCACCGGGGGTTGCTATGAAAGATTTAAACCCTCTTGGAAATTAACTAATTACTTGTAAATGAAAGGAAAATTTATTTCTATTCTATTTGATATGATATAACAATGATAAATTACATGAATGAAGGAAATCAAACAAAAAATCCAACCTGGAATTCACATAACATGGAGGTAAATCCAGCTGTGTAGTAATTTGTCCCCTCATTTTGTCCCTTTCTTTCTCTGTGTGTCCATATCAAGTCCAAGGAATTGGGAATGCAAGAACAGCAGCAACAAGGATGGCACTTGAGCAATGACAACTTGAAGGCAGTTTGGATGCAATGCAAGTAGAAGACAGATAACACAAGAGATCTGAGCTTGGCTATGTAATTCCTAGCAGGATTGTGGCATCAATACTATGCAAGATACACAAAATTCATTAGGCCCTTTTTCTTGAATACAAGCATGAGAATATATAGGAATTGGGGTTGGGATGTGCCTTCATGCACAAGGCAAGAAGAGGCAGTTCCAACTAATTAAATCTATTTAAAAATAGAAGAGGGAAGGAATACCATGCAAATCAAGACTATTTTTAGGCAATTTGGTTCACAAACGCACCCTAAAAGTCAAGTTAAGTGAAAGCACATGTCAAAATCACGCATGAAGAGTTCTGGAAAAATCGTTCAGGACCACCGCCCTATGCAGGGAGGTGGTCCCAGAACCGCCACCCCAAGCTTGGCTTGGGTCCTAGGACCATCAGTCCTGGCATTCCACTAAAGGCCAAAACATGCACAGAAATGAAGTGGGAAGCTGGAAGAAAGCATGGAAATGCTAAGTAAGGATGTCTAGGCTAAAAATATACACTGTAGAATGGGTTTTGGAGCTTGAACACCTTTTGAAAGGACATTTGAATCATCATTGGGAATTTTGTAACCATTTTTTGACAATGTAGCACATGCAATTTTGGGTGCGTACATATTGCCCCCCTTGGAGAAGCGTCTTAGCCATGAAAAGGCGTAAAACGTAGAGTCTGAGTATGGTGTTCCTAAAATGGGGAGTTAGAAGTTATACCTGACATGCCCGTGTGTCAAAATATCACCGTCCAAAACTCCTGCTACCTGCAAAAGGAAGAGAAGACTCAGAGTGTACATAGATAAAGTATCGAAAAATAAACACTAAATTAAAATGACAAGAGGACTTACCATTTGTGCGGGGATATAGAAATATACCTGCACCAGTGCTCTAGCCCTGCGAACATATGCACTCAAAACAAAGTTATAACAAAATAACATAGATATATATCAAAATAAACCTCATTTTCAAATTCATTTGCACATATCGACTTGGTGATTTTTGAGTTCTAGGCCCACGTTAACCATTTTTTCATTTTTTAGTATGGTTGAATTGGAATGGATTTGGGAATGGTATTTTGCATTAGGCTTGGCCTCTTTATTGTTTGATTGTTCTTTTAAGAATAAATCCTAAGAAATTCGTAACTAGAGTGGTCATAAGGGGCCTCAAAGAGGTGGATAGGCATAGTGCCTTTATTGCTTAGTCTCCATTTTGTGAGGCATATATGATGTTTTGGTATTTCAGTGCTCATTGCGAGTGTTTTGACCGTCACCTAGTGTATGATGGCATTGTACAAAAACTATGACACACCATGATATATACATATATCTTATTTTTGGTTCGGTATTCCATTGTATCTGAGTTTGACTTGTTTTTTGGTTCGGTATTCCATTGTTTAAGTTTGACTTACATTTGGTTCCTCTCACATGTGTACTCTAGATGCTTTTACAATTTCCACTTTTAAATGATTTTTCAGAATGTATGCAGTGGATATGAATGATAACAGAATGATTTCTTTTTGTATTTTATAATGACTAATATATGATGATGCAAACACAATGTGATGTTGAACTTTAGTTTCTTTAAGCAATATTTGGTACTTCATGTTGTCTTGGAAAAACATGGTGATATAATGATATGATAAGTAAATGTACTTGACCCACTCCTAACTCCACGCAACCAGTAAGATGCAAGGGCTCAACACCAAGAGCCAAAAAGGGCACAAGTTATGAAATTTTTTTGAATGGTATTGATGAGAGAAAGACAAAGGTTTGGCATAACCAAATTGAGATGCTACAACCTTACTCTACTCAAGTTACTTCATAGTTTAGAATGTGAATTGCTTTCCAGTTTATCTAGACTTAGATCCGTAGATGGCCACTTGGTTGACAAAATCTGGTTCTGAGGTTTTTAAACTCTTTTGGAATTTTGGACATCTAACTCACTTTGTTTTGATTTATGATTTCACAATCATTTGAATGAATTATTTCTAACTTTCAAGTTTGTCAAAGAGACCCCCTACACCTTGCCCCCACACTACCAGTAGGAAGTATGGGCTTATCACCATGGACAAGGCATAGGCGAGTAAGGGCATTTCCCTCCTTTCCCAACCCTACATCACTAGTAAGAGATGCAGGCTCAACACCGAAGGTTGGTAAGGCAAAGAAATGTGTAAAATAAAATTTTATGTGGATTTACATTTGACTTATTTATCTGGGAAAAATGTTTAGAATGTTCTTATTTCCAAAGATATGTATACGGGATAGATGTGACACCATGAAGCTTCTAGAATAGACCATGGGAAAAAGACACCTAATCTAGAAAGAGACCAAAAGTAGAACCAAGTATGCAAGCCTTGGTATGGTTACTATCAAAACTTTGTCTTATCCTGTTTGGATTGATGAAATGATTCAGAAATAATTGATGATACTATGAAGATTTGAAGAGATATGATTTGAATGTTTTGTCCAATGTTTTCAGAAGTTTTTAGTAATTGCTATAAGAATAAGTCCCTTGATCACAAATTTTACAGAAATGAACTGGTAGATGAAAATGTCAATGCGGATGTAGTAATATACATATGGAAATGCAGGTGAAACTACATGTCATGATGTCTAAGGTGAAGAAAGTTGATGAATATCAAAATTCTTCACCCCTAAAAGTACACAGTGGAGAACCATGATCCTCAAAATTTCCATGTTCTCTTAACAAGGGCCTACCACTCTATGGGTTTAAACTTACCACCCTTGCCTAGAAGTGTATATGTCCAATCATTAAAATCATTTTTCTGAAAGAGGTTTGTGAACCTCTTTGTCACGTTATTTTTGAGACATGGTGTGTGGATGAGCATGACTATGCTGCTCGGCCCTTGTTTCCCATGTAGAGCTGTTGTGTTTACTTGTGACACTTGGTGAATGATGAGGCCTTGCCCCATGGATATGGAAAATCTTAGTTTCAGATGCACATGGGTTGAAACTGGGGTTTAGAATAGAACAACCTTCAGAGATGGTTTTGATGGGCATCGTTTCAATCTCAAATTTCCCTTCTTTGTTTGTTAATTCTATCATGTTTACACCTAGACCTAGGTCGTGGGAGGGAAGAGATGCTAAACCATGAAGGCTACCCATCCCTTGTGGTTCAAACGGGAGGAAGATCAGATCGTCACTCTCTAAGAGTTTCATAATTTCCAATGTGGTTTTAGTGGACATTGTTTCCACATATATTGATTTACCCTTATCTGTTTTTTCCACCTCAAATGTTTTTGGGTCAACAACTTCAACCTTCGGCATGCCCGGGGTAATCAGGACTAACTCTTTTGATGGAAGTGGTTTGTTAAATTGATTTGCAGTAATTTCATACTCCGTATGGACCCCTTTCTTCTTCTTGAGGTTTTCTAAGTGTATATCGAAGGGCTTAGGATCCCCTTGAGTGATGAATACCTTCCCCAAATGGAGGAATATAATCTCTTGGAACATGGTAGAAGGGATAGCCTTCATTTGATGAATCCAGGGTCTCCCAAGGATCATGTTATAACTTGTTTCCCTATAGATAATGTAAAATTCTGTCAAGATGGTTTTTGGACCAAGCGTGACTAGAAGAATTATGGTTCTGATCGAGGTCTCTTTAAGACTGGTGTACCCCCGTAACATGTTTCTTGTAGAGGAAAAATTTGTCTCTCCATATCCAAACTTCTACAAGAAAGAGGAAGGGAACCACATTTACAGAAGCCCCATAGTCAATCATGGCTCTCTTGATGTAATTTTTATAATCCCATACTTGTAAAAAATAAGGCAGGATCACCTCTTCGGGAAATTTCAGCGTCAAATGGCATCTTGTCTATATTGAAAAAAAAACCAGTATCCCTATCATTTTGTCCTAGAGGATGTATTTCAAAGTCAATATGATTTATTTGAGTGCTAGGAGGTGGCATAACATGGATTAGATGACCAAGACCTTGTGCATTGTGCAACATGGAATGATGCGCATGCAAATTTTTCAACAAATCTAAAAATGAAATGTGAGAAAAGGTCTTGTTCAAATCCGATATCAAATCATAGGCTCATACGGGTTTAGAGATTGTAGGAAAGTCATCCTATGGTAAGGGAAGAGTGGGTGAGGGTTGTGAAACATACTCCTTCATCCGAGTTATTGCATTAATTTCTGGCTCAAACTCTAACTCGAATAACCCTAAAATTTGTGTATTATCGTTTGAACCAAGGTTAGGAGCAACTTGAGAGTTTTCAGAGGTTGAGGCTTCATGGTCATTATTTCCTATAAGAATTACCTTGTTTATATTTTTAGAATCCACTTGGGAATCCCCAAGGTGTTTAGGGTTTGCGTTTTGAGGTGTGACAGTTCCAACATGACTAGGCTGCAGATTTGTTTCAGGATTTGCTAGGAACATGTCTACAAAGAGCTGCCGTTGGTTTTCAGGAAGTCTTTGTAGAAACTTGTTGCAATCGCGGAAAGTCCTATCGTCATGACCTCGAACCTTATGGAAACCACTATATAGATTAGGGTTTTAATCTCTTGGCCTTTGATAAGCGTATTTTTTATTTTTATTATAACCTCGGTTATAGTTTTGAAATTGATTGTTATAACCATGATTCGTACCCCTTGGCCAGAGTTTTGATACCGGTTTGGGCCTTGGGTTTTATTTTTATTTTGTGGTGGATGATTTACATCAACTATGTTGATAGATGACACAATGTTAGGGCATCTTTGATTGCCCGAGTTATTTTTATCGTTATTTTTTTTTTGCTTAGGAAACCAACATTCTTGACTTGATTAGTGGCACTATTCGTGGTAGCACCATGATTGCAATCCACACCCTTAGGTCATTGGTTGTTGGCACCATTGTTTTGATAATTTGAATTATTTTGATTTGGGGGTACCAATTTCCCATTGGAACCATAGGTCTTACGCCCACTATCAATAGCGGCTTTGTCAATCTGAAGTGCACCTTCCAAGACTTCCTCATAACTATGAAAAGGAAACTTTTGGACCTCTTCCTTAGTCTCTCGATTGAGTGAGTGCAGAAAAATATCACAAAGCTCCATCTGGTTCATGTTGGGTGCACTTACAGAGGAATAAATAACTTGGCTGCCATCTCTGGATGAAATTAGCAACAGATTCATCTTGCTCCTGTCTAATATGCAAGAACTCCCTAATCCTTATACGCAACAACTTGTTTATTTTAAATGCTTTGATGAACTCGGAAACAATTTATTTAAAGGAATGTATAGAAGCTTCTAGAATACTGTAATACCAGTCCAATGTGATTCCTTCGAGATTCTTTGTAAATATCTTAGCCACTACAGCATCCCAAGGAAGCAATTCCCTGATAGCAGTAGCATATGCCTTGATATGAGCATTCGGGTCTCCTTCTCCCTTAAACTTTGTAAGATCTAAAAATGGGCATGGAAGCATGACACCACGTATGGTGAAGTCAAGAGACTCCTTTAAGTACTCAGCATACATACCCATTGCATAAGATTCCACCATTGAAGATCCTTGATGAGGAGGTGGAGATGAGGAGTTGGATAAGCTGCACTATAAGCATTGACGGGAATGTATGGGGTCCCTTGATATGGCATGTAGGGATCAGAAATGGCATATGGGTCCATTTGGGGGGATTTTGAATACATTTGCATGTAAGGTGGGATAGTACAAGGATATGGACTAGCGGACATAAAACCAGGGAACGTCGCATTTCCTATTATGGTGACATTTGATAACGCACTTCTGGTCAGCCCTTGTATAGGATAAGATTGAGAAGGATGAGGACCCATCCCTAGTGTGTCTAACCCTGTGAGAAGATCACCTGGATTTGAATGAACCAGATAACCTTGGTGTACAGGATATTGCGTTGGTTACTCATTGGAAGGGATGTATCCTTTGTTGTCAACTGGATACCCCGTGTTCGGCCCTACTGCATGTGTTGGTTGTGAAGTCTGGGAACTTTCTATCTCTCTAATCCTCCCTACTAAAGTAGAAATGAGATCATTGGGAGAGGATTGATTCCCTTATTGGGGTTCCTGTGGCGTAGGGTTTTATTGAGCAGGCTCATGATACCCTGTTATGAATTGTTAAGTGTTATAATTCTTGTCTTACTCAAAAGTAAGAATCTTAGGATAGGAATTCAAAATACTCAGAGGTTGTAGCCTTCATTCTATCCAAAGACTCATCTATCTAATGAAGAGGATTAGTTATTCGTGCAAATAGATCATCTTCTGTTGATTGCATGGAAATGTGAGGTCATGACAAGACTCTATGGTAAGAACTTGTTCCATTTGTGATAAAAACATGGTTTGCATTGTGTTAACCGTATTGCATGTTTAATAGTTGATCAACCTCCTCCATCCTTACATAGCTAATGGAATTTGAAGTGTAACCAGGGGAGGTTTGAATGTTGCTTGTGTAATTGTCACCCCACCTTGAAAGAGAAGGGGAATATTGTAGTTGAACGTTGGTATAATATCTATCAGAGAAAAATGGCCCAAAAAACTCTCTTCCAGACATATTTTAGAAAGTATAAAATACTTACCAAAATAGTGGAGGAAATGGAGAGGTGAGGTAATAGCAATGAAAGAAAAGGAAACAAGAAGGAATTAATCCTTCACATTGGGTTCACCAATTTTTACAGATAAAAATTGGCATGCAACCTTCAACCGCACTCGACCCCCCAAGGTCATGTCAGAGCAGCCAATGTTGAATGTGTATGGCTAACTATAGAAGGATCAGTGACTAAGATCTGGTAGTGTGATCTCCTGGTAATTGAGTTGGCAAAGGGGAGATTTAGAGGCTATGAACGGGTAGCGTAAATTCCCTATGGTTTGTTTACCTAACTTGGATCTAAGTGTTGATCTAGTTTGAAGTGTCCATGTAAACTAAATGAAGTTAACAATCTAAGCTAATACTTGAAAGGAAACTAATCTAAACAAATCACAAAACTGAAATATTACAATCACAAACAACAATTTGCTTCTATTCTAAATGATCAAATCTACTTTTACACTAAAACTAAACAAGCGAGATAACCTGGTGTGGTTATTCACCTGTGTTGAGTGTATTGAATCTAAACTAACTTAAAGCAAGAGCTTTTCCAATTAATCTATGATATGTAGACAACCTCCTACAGATATTCTCTCCTTCAAATCCACAGGGATAGGAAGAAGAAGATCCGTCACCGGGGGTTGCTATGAAAGATTTAAACCCTCTTGAGAAATTAACTAATTACTTGTAAATGAAAAGAAATTGATTTCTACTCTATTTGATATGATGTAACAATGATAAATTGTGAGAATGAAGGAAATCAAACAACAAATCCAACTTGGAATTCACAGAATAGAGGTAAATCCAGATTGTGTAGTAATTTGTCCCCTCATTTTGTCCTTTCTTTCTCCAAGTGTTCATATGAGTCCAAGGATTGGGAATGCAAGAACAACAGCAGGAGAATGACACTTGAGCAATGGAAGCTTGAAGGTAGTCTGGATGCAATGCAAGTAGAAGAGAGATAACACAAGAGATCTAGAGCTTGGCTATGCAATTCCTAGCAAGATTGTGGCAACAACACTATGCAAGATACACAAAATTCTCAGGCCCTTTTTTCTTGAATACAAGCATGAAATATATAGGAATTGGGGTTGGGAGGTGCCTTCATGCACAAGGAAAGAAGAGGTAGTTCCAACTAATTAAATCTATTTAAAAATAGAAGAGGAAGGAATACCATGCAAATCAAACTATTTTTAGGCAATTCGGTTCACAAACACACCCTAAAAGTTGAGTTAAGTGAAAGCACGTGTGTTAAAATCACTCATGAAGAGTTATGGAAAAAGCGGGCAGGACCATCGCCCTGCCTTAGTACTAGGACCGCCGCCCAAGCCCCGAAGGTGGTCTTGGCACTAAAGGCCAAAACATGCACAGAATGAAGCGGGAAGCTATGGAAGAAATGCGTGGAAAGGCTAAGTAGGATGTCTAGGCTACAAATATACACTGCGAATGGTTTTTGGAGCTCGAACACCTTCTTGAAAGGACCTGTATCATCATTGGGGACTTTTGTAACCGTTTTCTGACAATGTAGCACATGCAATTTTGGGTGTGTATAGGAACCATCCTCATGATAAAGTGAAAATCAGCAAACCTGTTAGGGCTGCCCTGAATATGCGAGCCAAGTGTAAGGACAAAATGCCTACAGTACATGGTTTCAGCTGACATATGTATGGTTTTAAAAAAATTGAGGCTAATGCACGTGTACCTAAAAAGAAGGAAAAAAACTATTTGAAAAACCCTTGGTCATTTTTTTGCATGCAAGTAGACAAGAAGAATACTAAAGGAGCTGTAACACTGTAATTTCATTCTTTAGCACGCATCCAATAGAAGAGTATTATGAGCAAACAGCAAGAACATAAAAAGGATGAATAACAAGATTATTGGAGGGATGAGTTTTACTTAGGGATTCATGATTGCCAATCTAATTTAGGAGTTGAATTACACAAGGATATTTGGATAGCAAACAGAGATTGTTCAACCTTACAAGTCAATGGCCGGAGTATTCTAAGTAATTGCTGTATGAGTGTGAAAAAGAAAGAGATACAACCTCGTATACATCAAGCCATTGCAGTGGGAAGCTTTTGGTATAGATTCTGAGAAAACCCTAGCGGAAACTATTGGACCTTTAAGCTCGGGGTACTAATAGACAACTTGCAAGTGGGGTCCCAGTTTTACGGGGACATGGTATATGTCATACTTGCTTTAAAGAGATGTTGGTCAATGGGGTCATTCAAAATGGCTTGAAAACATTTACAGGAGTGGACTAAAACCTAACAGTACTTTTGTCTTGAAAGTGGAGTTGTAATCTTATTCCTCAAATTATGAAACTATCATGGCCAATCCTCTTTTTGCGAAAATTTTACATCAGGAGTTATGAAGAGCACAATGTTAGTCAAGATTGGGCTGAATTAAAGGATAATTTTAATCTAAAGGGTATTTTAACTTTAGACCCAAACATTCAACTATAATTCTTTTATATATAGCTTCTAGCACCTAGTTGAAAATGTTTACTAAAAATGTTGTTGTTATTATTGCTCATTTCGTAGATTTCAAGAGGGCATTTGACATAGTGAATTTAAGGTTAGCAAATGGAGTACTAATGGAATCATAGGGTTTCTTAACACAGTTGCAAAGCAACCGTTCATAGATTTCACTTCAAGGTAAATAACAATTCAAGCAGCTATGTTGAGTGTTTTTCTAGGCATCAAACCAAGGCTGCCCTTTTTAAGCTACTTATCTTTGGGCTTCATATCAATCAAGCTAGGAGAATGGATAATTTTTATGGGCCCTAGATTTTTTTTCTCTTTCTTATGAAAGATACATCGCTACTGATCACCAATCAAAACCAAGCACCCAATTTCGCTTAAAAAGAAACTAATTAGTGATCAAACAAACTTTCAATTTGAATTATATTTACTTATTGTGGTATCAAGATACAAGTAGCTTTGGCTTTAGATTTTCATAAACAGAAATCAGCCATATGGGATATTGCAAATATGAAAAGAATATATTGGGGGATAAGTTATATACATAAAATCTAAAGGCAAAAATGCTATAATTAAATATTGTGTATATATATTTATATAACCACGGAATTTTTTCTTGATGTTATGGGTGTTTCCATTGCTAGGATGGTTCTTATCTTTGAAATGGATGGATTCAACGTCCTATGACCTTTTTTGTTGGTCAAAAATCCTTTTATACAATCCTTTTAGGAAATATTACATATGAATTTGGATCAACCCCACATGACATCAATGGCACTTGGGACCTATAAAAGCACAACTACTGTGACCATGGCATGTTTTACTTACTACCACAAACACATGACATGTTATACATGTGGACTTCTGACCGCTGAGGCTGAATGTAGTATTCAACACAAAGGCATTGCAACAATGGATAAAATCTTCGCACAAATTAGGATGAAATAACATGGGTCTTCGCAGCCTTGAAATTTTGGGGAAATGAGATTTCAACATACAACAATAATTGCAACATACGTGATGTTCCACATGATTTTTAGATAACTAGTTCTTCATTCATCGAGAGAGAAAATGAAGACACAAATAACACCAACATTATAGGCCACACCACCATCATTCTAAACACGTCCTTTGTCTTCATAACAACAACTACCTCTTGATACCATACTACATAATTCAACAAACAAAACCCTTCTACCTCCACTACTATTAATAATTCAAGGAACGACTGGCACAGGAAAATTATTCCTGATAAATAAAAGGATAGAATTTCATTCACAGCAACATCAACCACATCTCTGTCACCTCTCCTTGTGCTCGACCAAAACCCTACCGGTGTTTCAACATTCAAAATCTCCACATCCACAATCCACGCAGCAATTTATCCATTCCAAATCAAAGAATTGAAACCCCTTGAAGGAAGTAGAACATTATCGTCTTTTCAAGAGTCACTAAAAAATATAGAATATGTTCTTATTGATGAAATGAGTTTCATCGGCCACCAAATTTTCTAAGAAAATTTGACAATAGGCTACGCAAAGCTTTCCCATTATCTCAAACAACATCTAAATTTGGGAACGGATCAGTCATCCTCCTTGGTGACCTCAGCTAATTACCATTGGTTTTGGACAGTATTTTTATCCAAGTAATTCCTATGGAGCCATCCTTTGGAAGGTATTTCATTCTTCCATTACATTACAAAAAATATTTTGGCAACATGAAACAATTAATGCATAGGTTTCATTCCAGAATTTACTGCTCCACATGCAAGATGGGGGAACTCCTCTTATTGAGTACTGGGAACTCCTAATGTCTCACATAGACACACACCTAACTCAACAAGATCTAAAACTTTTAAGGATGCACCACATTTGTTTACAAAAAATGATCTCGTGGACTCCCACAACCTTAAAAACAATGTTGAAGGAATTGAATGTTCTGAACCCAATCCATTGTTGAAAGTAACAGGACGGCCTCAACTTAGAGATCCTGATGATGATTAGTTGGAACATAAAGTTATGTTGTGCAAACAACAAAAAATCATGCTTATTGTAAATATGGGTTGATGCAACCTCGTGAATGGTGCTACTAGGAAAAATCATCAACATTTTCTACGATACATCAATGCCACAACCATCATTACCTTTATTTGTTGTATTCAAATTTGATAGATACTACGGCCCATGTTGGGATACCTCCAACCCGTTACATATTATAATACCCCCTTTTTCAAAAAAGAATCAAAGACAATTGCATATTAAAATGGCCAGGGGACAAATATCCACAAGTCCCAAGGACTTACTTTTCATAGAGCAACTATCGACATTAGAACCAGGTTGAAAGGTAGCCTCGTATGACATTCACAATTTCTCTAGAGTTCCCTCACTCACAAATATGTGCATTTCACCTCCTCTTTCATTTGAAAGGTACTAAAAAATGGTGCATGTACCAACACTTAGAGCAAGAAGAAATGATTAGTCAAGACTACTATCCCTCAACCCTTCGTAAATACAACCCTATACTTTTATAGCACCTCCGATACTAATTTACTCAACACTTCTTGTATCCAAAGTGACATTTTCGTTAGAGGTGTATCAAATGTAATTATGTTTACTGAAAAAAAAATTTCCCACAAAAGGCTACCATTCATGATATAAAAACTACAAATGTATACATGTTTCATTATCTGTATAGAGGTATTCACGTATCTGATGTTGTGATATATGATTTACAACTTTATATGTATTCTGTAACAAAATTAAATGTACACATACAACCTTTCAATGTAATGTTTCATCTATATTCCTACACTACCACTATGAATCACACACCTTATCGAGTGTACAAAACAGGTTTTTCCACCAAAATACCAACCAAACAACCGATGCAACACTAACACAATTACCTAAAATTAATACAAACCATGTCAACTATAAAAGTAATTAACTATCGAAAACAGTATCAAATGTATTCATGTACAAATTTATAACAAGTTCGAAATGTAGAGAGAACCTGGTTCATCTATATTTCTACACTTACAAAATCAATCACACCCCTTATCAAGTATCAACTACAAAAGTAATAACCATCCCTCTCAAACAAATAACAAATATTTTTTGGCGTTCACATTGCATTATAAAAATGTGATTTCTAGTTGTATGCCTTTTAGGACATTTATTCGTAGGGTTGTATCTCTCTTGATCTGGTGGTTTTAAGAGGGCATATTTTAGGATATTTATTCATAGGATTTTGTCCCTCTTGATCTAGTTGTTTTAAGAGGTCCTTTTAATACAATTATTCATAGGTTTATATCCCTCTTCATATGATAGTTTTAAGATGATGTCCTGTCAGGAATTTGTCTTCTCTTCATCTAGTGGTTTCCCTCTTGATCTAGTGTTTTCACGTTGGTGCCTTCGCTGGGTTATGTTCCTCTTGATTGGGTGACTTCAAGATGTTTTCCTACATTGGTTTTGTCCCTCGTGATATTATTTTCAATAGCTTAAGAGGTAAGGTTGTATGTGGGTGTTTTCAATAGAGTTCTGTTATATGGTATACCCTATAGGGTGCACAGAGTTCAATTACCAAATGTAATATGGGGTTTAGTTCCTCTATTAAGGCAGAGAGAACTCATATGCAAGAGTGGGCTACTTCATAAATGTAAATAGAGGCAAAGGGGACTCACATGCAAGAGTGGGCTACTGACGATGGAGTTAAATAGCCAGAAATATTGTACCTATGAAAAATCAGATAGATCCATGAAGAAGCTTCCCTTATAAGAAATTGTCCATATACAGAGAATTTTTAGCAAAATTTTGAATTATTTTCCTACAAAAATGGAAAATGCAAAGAATTTCCTCCATTAAGCATGGGCTTAATGGTTAGGAAGTAGAATTTGTATCTTGGATATCATGGCTTAAATTCCTATGAAGTACTTGCATGTGACATTTAAAAACAATTATCATAGTAACAGGGGATAACAAACATGGTCTCTTATCGCCTCACCAACTTGGAATTTGTGTTAGTTTATGATCTTTATTTGAGGTGATTGATGAAGTTTTGCAGTCCATTGATCCAAAATGGATCATGTAGGAAAATAAAAGGAAGAAAAATAAAAACTAAAATGTTAGGAAGGGAAAGAAAGGTAACTTTGGCACCATATATGAAGTGAAATAAATTGGTTTGATTTCAAGAGGATATAACTCATAGAAAACCAATTGGAAAGGATCCCAAGATCTAGTACCATATAATTTCATCATTATGTCCTTATTCATTAGTCAAGAGACTGAAATAAACTATAGTTTCCCGTTGGGATATCCGATCAGTGCCACAACAACAAGGGAAGACAAGATTTTTTATAACAAAGAGAGATGGTTTGAATTCCTTAAATAGATCAAGGAACTAAAGGGGAGGTGAGCTTAAATTTTCCTCGATTTGAGGGGATGAGTAGTGTAGTTAGAAATAAAGGAGTCATCTCTAATATTTTCTATAAATACGGAGTCATGGTGAAATTGTTCCAAAGGGAACTGTAGACACAAAATTTTCATATCATCTCGCATTTTCTCTCCTTCAGCAAGCTTATCCAAGTGAATCCCCTTTCCCATCAAAATGTGTATTCAATTAATTAATCTTATAACTTAAATTATCCCCTGTCACATACTTAAACCTCATTATGTGTTAAATAATCAATTATTATAATTAGGTCATATCATCCAATCTCATTATTAAATAATCTAAAAACCATGCAAATTAAGAGCCCCACATGTTCCCCACTTAATTCAATGAAATAAAAATCAATCCCCACCTTAAAATTCAATCCCCCAAAATTATTAACTCATGAACCCCACCCATGAATTTAATAATTCAAAATCCCAACATCCGACATCAAAATTCAAAAATTCAATAGTATAAAGTAATGCACACGTCTTCACTATTTCACCTAACATTTCAAATCATGTCCCCACTCCACATCACACCTTTTATTTTTCTCACATCATGAACCCCACTGTCAAATAAACTCTTAATCATGTCCCATTAAGCAGGGTTTCTTTTGTACATCTCGGTTACTTGTTAACCCTAGATTTTAATCCATATTCAAGTTACAAATATGACTCTTTCTCCCCCCTCTAGAGATATATGAAAATTTCTAAAAATTCTCAAGCTTGAAATAACAAAATTTTGGGGTGTTTAGAGGAAAAACTTTGCCACTCTCGTAAGCCCATTTTGATGATCATTTTTTGCTCTTCTACATCATTGGAGAATAATCCCAGTACAATACTCATTTATCGCTTGAAAACTTACTCTCATTTCATTTCATTTATTTGGTATATTGCAAATCTTCTTTTTTTGGCATGTCATTTCATTCATTTATTCGGTATATTACGGTCTCAACGGAGATGGGCAACAACCTTCTATGAACCAGTGAGTAGGTGGAGACTACTGCAGTATGGGTGTGAATTGCGATGACCAATGGGTCATAGGAAAACATCAAAGTAATCTCAACGGAATGTGAAAAGTATGCAAAATCCTTCATGAATGAGCAATAGAACAAATTTTTATGCATTCGCCAAGAACGAAGATGAAAATGCATAGTACCCAATGAGATATGCAAATTCCAAGAAGAAAATGGATAAAAATTATGAATGATGAGATAATATGCCCCAAACAGGGAAGTATGGCCACCAAGGAAAAAATAAAAGAATAAAAGCATGTCCCGAGATGGTCAGAATATAGCCACAAAAGTCTATGTTAGGAGCATATTGGAGAGAGTTGTTACAAAAGATTCCCCAAAGGGGGTAAATATGATTTATATCATATGGCATATAATAAAGTGTTGTTATTAACTGGATGAAAAAAATAGAAAGCAGTCTCGCTTCTTCGGCAAATAGAAGGAGTCAAGCTACCTTTGCGACAAAAAATACATAGATCAAACATTCATGGAAGAGAACAAGATTGGATAGGTGATGACCATTATGGTATCCTCTAAGATGAAAATGTCAAGGGAATATGTGATGAGGGATGTAGATGATGATGTCTCCCTGAGAGGGTTGACAAGAATGGAAGAGACAACACGACTCCCAAAAGGAGGAGAGAGAAATTTGATAGAGAGGAGGAATAGGATATTGAATAAGACAAGGATATGGATTAGAGTAGACATGGTGGAGGAAGATTAAAAAAAATAATGATTGAGGAGGTTGAGGATGAGGTGTAATAAGATGGAGAAACCATCTTCCGTCAATAACGAGGAGTTTGAATTGTGCTTGATTGTGAAGGAAAGAAGAGGAATAAGGATGATAAGAGATGAAAGAAGATAGATGATAGAGATAAGAGGAAAAGAAATAGAGAGGGTCTAATGCACCTAGAGAAAAATAAAATAGGGAAAGAAGATAAGAGAAGAAATTTATGAGGAAGGATGAACAAGAAGAAGACAAGATGAGAGGAGGGAAGAATTGAAAGTAAGGAGATGAGAGAAGAGGGAAGGGATGTTCCATAATAAAGAAGTAGCAGATATAATAAATAAGGAAGATGGTGGAAGAAATAAATTATGAAGGAAAAAGAAGAAGAGGATAATAAAATGATAAAACAGATGGTGAAGGAGCAAGGGAAAAAATAGGGAAAGATAAGAGAGTAAAGGGTGAAAACAGAAGAGAGATGTGCAATATAAAAGAAGTGGAAACCAAGAAATAGACAACATGTAGAAGATGATGGAGAGAAATGAAAAAACATGGAGAGGTATGGATAGGAAGGCAGTCAAGACAAAAGAGATGAAATAACTGAGAAAAATAAGGAAACTATGGTGACAAGGAGGGGTGGAGAGGAATGGATGATTGAGAGTATAATTAAATGGACAAGAGTATGATAGATTATGAGAAGAGAAAGAAAATTCCAAAGTGAAGGAAACAAAGGATGGAAGATAAAGGGAATATAGGAGATAAGAATGATAGGGGAATAAGGAATTGATGAAGGAAAAAACAAGAAGAGGACAAGAAAATTACATAGCAGAGGGTGAAAGATCACAGAAGAGATGATAGAGATGATAAAAGGAAGAGGTGGATATAAGAGAAGGGTGATAGGAGAGATGAACAAGAAGATGAGATGAGAGTAGGAGGTAAAATCAGAAATAAGGGAGAGAAGGATGGAAAATGGAAGGGGATGAGGAAGATGAAGAATTTAAAGAAGACAAAAAATGAGGTAGAAGAGAGAAGGGAAAGAAACAATTAGGAACCAAGAAGATGTGGAGAAAAGTGAAGAGAGGAAGAGAAATTGGTATAGAATGATTGAAAAAGTGGGGGTGAGAAAGAAAGGAGATTTGGTAATGGGGAAGTGGAAATGATAGGGAAAGAAGAGATGATAGAGTGGATACGGGGAGAAAATTGAAGCAACCAAATCATGGTGAGGAAATACAAGGAAAAGAATATGGAATTGACCACATGGAAATGTGTGTGGATGGTGAGAGGATAAAAAAGATGGGACAATGCTAGTGAGCCAAGTTATCGATGGGGAAGTAAGAAGGAAGCACGAGAGAAAAAGAAGATGAAAATGATACAGAGGAATTTGAAGAAAACCATGGGTAGAAAGAAGGAGAGGACAACAGAGAAAATGATGCAGAAGGGAGGAAACCAAAATGGGAGATATGTAGTGGAGATTGAACAGTATAAGGAATGTAAAGAGAAGCTAGAAGGGAGGAATGGCATAGATCTGGAGAGATGCATGAAATGAGGATAAATTAATGACGAGAAAATAGAAAGAGGGTGTATGATGAAAATAGTAGAGATATTGAAGAATGCAAAGGGAAGATGGAGAGGTGGCAAAGAAAAAGAGGGGAATGGATAGAAGAGGCAATGTTAGTGAAGGGATGTTAAGAGAATTCCACCAACAATTATTAGTGGGATGGCCGAGGATGAAGAGTTGGTGAGGAAAAAGGGGAATGAATGGTGTGGAAAGTGATGCCAATGAAGGGAGGTTATGAGAAATACCCCGATAATGATCAGAGGGAACAGAGGAAAAAATGATGGACGATAAAATAGAGGAGGTCAAAATGAGAGAACATGGACGTGTAGAATAGGGATGAATGAATTTTAGGATAATTCCACCAATAATTATTAGCACGAAATATGATGATGAAATAATGTTGAGGGAATAACCCATAATAATGGCGGGTAAGCATGAGGGTAGATATGTAGGAGAAATATGGATAATGATTTGTGTGAAGGTGAGGAGAAGATGCAGTTGGATGAGGATGAGGATGAGGATGCACGAGGTAAATCTGAAGAAACAAGATATGAAAATAAATGGTAGGAATCGATTAAGTAATATTTGCAAGCGAGGGATGATGGATATGATGATTGGAGAAGTTGGAGATGGTATTTGTGAGAATGGAGAGGAGGTGAGAGGATGTGATGATTTGGGTTAATGAGAAATTGTGGATGGTAATGGTGTCAAGTGATGGGTGAGTGCAGGATGACATAACATCCTTAAGAGGAAATCTCAAGTAAGATTGCCATGTTACAGGGGTGGTTAAGTAATATCTCCAAACCGGAAGTGATGATATGTAAGGAGAAAGACAACATTGTAATGGGTATAGGTGTGGAATGGTTGATTAGAATAGATGAATACAACGAGAGGCAACAGAAATAAGGAAAGGGAAATATGGTGAGATGGGGGAAGGGTGGATGAAAAATCATCCTTAAGAGGGATTCTTAAGTAAGATTATCATGCGAAGGGAATGGTTAAGTAGGATCGTCAAGCCAAAGAAAAGGAAGAATGATGAGAAGAAGTGGATGATTGGAGAGGTTGAGGGGAAGAGTGTATGACAAGATGTATTGAAGGGGAAGCCTCAAGTATATTTTCCATACTACGAAAGTGTGTAAGTAAGATGGTCGAGTAGAATATGGATACTAGGAAGGATGAGAAAGAAATGAGTGGTGTATGCCAGAGTAGAAGAAGAGGTGGGAAGGGGCGATAATAAGGAAAGAAGGAAACATAAACGGATGGAGGAATGTATGCAGTGTAGGATGGAGAGTGTGAGGGTAATCCTTAATTGGGATGCCCATGTTGTGAGAGTGATGACACCAGAGCATTAAGCGGAAGAGATGGAGTGGGAAGAATTTTTTGGTGGTGATTTTCATCCGATGAAAGAGGGGATGGTGGAGAATTTTTTACAGTGGGAGGATCCAAGGAAGAAGATATACCTTAACTAAGATTCACTGGCTGTATGGATGATTAAGTAAGATTTCCAAGCTGAAAGTAGAAGAAATAAATGATGAAATAGATGTCAATAAAATTACATTAGGGGAAAAACCAATAATAATTATTAGGGTGGAGGACGGGTGAAGATCGAAGAAGAAATGGATAAGGACGAAATGGTTGAGAAGAGCAGCAAAGAATGAGATGGGGTGAATTTTAGGAGAAATTTTGGTTGGTAAAGGAGACTGAGAGGAAATAATCACGATTCCGAATGAGATTTTATCCAGAATGACAAGTCTACTTTGAATAGGATTGTCATGTTGCATGGGTAGTTAAGTAGAAATGACAAGCTAAGGATGAAAATCCTGGAATGGTGAAGAAGATGATATCTATGCCAAGTGATAGATAGGAATAAGAATGATCAGAAAGGTAATGCGTGGCTAATAGAAAAGAAGATAAGGGCGATGCGGGAGGATGGATGAAAAGAGGTAAGGAGACTAGGAGGAAGGAATGGCCAATGGACGTGATTCTGAATGAGATTGTTTCCAGAATGATAGGTCTACTTCGAATAGGATTGTCGTGTTACATGGGTAGTTAAGTAGACATGCCAAGATGGGGATGAAAATCCTGGAATGGTGAATAATATGATGTCTGCGCTAAGTGATAGATAAGAATAAGAATGGTGAGAAATGTAGTGGGTGGATAATAGATAGGAAGATAAGGGTGATGCATGAGGATGGATGAAAAGAGGTCATGTTGGCTATGGTGGGGGATGAGGAACTGCTAGATAATGAATACTACTTGAGATATATCCTCAAGTAGAATTCACAAACTGCAACGTAGATCAAGTAGAATTCACAAACTATAACGTAGATCAAGTAGAATTCCCAAACCGAGTAGTGCATTAGAGAGTGTTTAGGAATAGTAACATATTTCATGGATTTATGGATGACGTTAATAGGGGACATCCTTAAGAGTAAACATATGGATGTAGATTTTATGATTTGAAATTTGATCTCTAAGAATGTGATTGTGTCCATGATTTTTCTTCATTTGCAGGTGGACTTTTTATGACACAATCATGGCCACAAAGGTGGACTTTGATGAAAAAGATGGAAATATGGTCCCTAATTTAACGATGAAGGACAAACATGACCACAATAGTGGGATTAAGATGAAAATAAATGGTCCCCTAATGGATAGATACATATGGCCACAAAGGTGGGATTAAGATGACATGAATATTTGGATGGGGTTAGTTTAGATGGGATGGATTTAGATGAGGTAAATAAAACAATGTCAAGGAGTGAAAGTCCCCCATCGTTATCAAGTGGTACTCATATTCAAGGTCATATTAAAGGTGGGTTAGTTCATATTTAGATAGATGGAAGGGGAATGATAGAGGAATGGTTAATACAGATGATATGATCAAGGACGAGGGGAGTTTTCTCCCCCAGCGAAAGAGATTATATCATTGTAGGAAAATTAGATGTCGATGAGTTAATGGATCTCAAAAGACATTAGATGTCGATGATAACTTTAGATTTGGGTTAGGTAGGTGAGTTGGGGATCATAGGCAAATAGTGTTGATGAATAAGGGAGGATCCTCTGTATGAGGAATAATATGTGAAGGAGAAATTTTAATGGGGGATGGAGGAGGGGACTTAGATACTTCGAGAAGATGTGGAGCTAATTGCAGATAAATTGGTAGAGGGAAAATCCTCGAAAAGTTATTTTCTTTCAATGAGATCTTAGATAATAGTCTGAAGGGCCTTACAACATTCAATGCCATGACCCCAAGGGGTAAATGGTAGGCACAAATGAGGTGGGTATCAAACCACGATGGCTTCTTATTATTTGGGTTAAATGCCTTGACAGGTGGGAGCATGATGGTGGAAATTTGTAATAAGTGTTGAAGGGATTCCGTATAAGATTCAATTGATACATTAGTATATGTATTTTCTTTGGAATATTTAGACTTAGAATTGGATGCAAATGCTTGGGATGTGGTTGTCTGAGCTGTCTTAGAGGATTGAGTCGTGTCGCTCCACATTTTTGGTTCCATTTTAGTGACATTTGAAATTTTAGAGGAAGATTCGGATCTCGAAGGAATGTTGGATGGTTTTGATTTTGGTTGGTGGAATGATTGTGATGCCTTAAATGGAGAATGTGGCCCTAGAATAGATTGATTTTTCTCTAAAATAGATGATGTAGATTTGATATTTGTTGGAGGAATGTCTATCTTCTTTCGGGGACACACAAGGGATTGTCGAGGAAGTGTACCAAGGTTCTTGGATTTGAACTGTGAAGGAGCATTCTTAGAAGGGATAATAATGATTTCAACTAGATGGTCTGAATGTTGTGTCGTAGTTGATACGGGTGGAAGGATTAGTTTTTTCATTATAATAACCGGTGAAGGTTGGTTTGATGTGGAATTATTTGTAGATGAGATAGGAGGAGCATTTGAAGTTGTTTTCAGTCGAAGTGCTTTCCAATATTCTTCAAATGATGTGGAAGAAGAGGATGATGTGGTCACGGTTACACTAGTTGATGTGATTGGCACGGGTAGAAGTGTGGAAAGAGGAATTGGGATAAATTTATAGATGGCATGATAGATAAAAGCGGAATAGATGTGGATGGGGAGGGAACCCGATGGATGGGGATGTATAAATATGAGTTGTATCAATTGTGGATGGAGAAGGGTGTTCCCCCTGAATGAGGAAATCATCTTCCTCAATAAGGTCATGGACAATTGTCTAAAAGGCCCTACACTACTCAATGTTGTGGCCTGAAACACAATTATAGGTGAAAATTCAATTGGGATTGAGCCACGGTGGTTTATTATTGTGAGGGCTAAAGGATTTGATGGGAGGAAGTGTGATCATAGATGTTTGAATTAGATGTCTAAGGATATCTTCGTAGGAATCGATCGAAGTGTTACTAAGAAGATAACTCTTATGGGTTTTAAGATGATGTTTTGGCTTGGATTTAGAAGTGGAATTTTGGGATGTCGATGTATGAACTGATATAGATGTTGAGGATGGGGGTGGATTGCGTTGCGGTTTTGGTGTTTTGGTTTCAGTTTTAATGTTGGTTGATGATTCAGGGTCACCTGGACTGGACTGAGTAGTTACTTGAATAAATTTGATGGACAATGAAGGATCCTCTTTAAAAGATTCTTCATTTGGAGGTGACATGGTTTTGGAGGTTTTTTAAGAATGAGGGAAAATTTGCATCTAGATAGATGAGGTCAAAGGTGTAGATGTTGAAGTGGAAGGAAGAGATTGGTTTGGTTTGGGAAGGAGGTATCCTTCCTTAATGAAGTCATGAAAAATGGCTTGAAATGATCTGCAATGTCCAATATTATGTCCAGGGGTACGATGATATGCGCAAACAAGGATGGAATTAAACCACGATGAATTTCTTGTTATTGGGTTGAAAGGCACTAATAGGCGGAGGTGTGATTGCAGAAACTTGTAACAAGTGTCAGAAGATCTTCGTACATGATTCAACCAGAGTGTTAGGAGGTTATTTGTCTGTGTGAAATCTCTTAATCTTTGAAGAAGAAGTGGATGTTTGAGATAATCTAGATGTTGAGGATAAATTTTGAGCATGTTGATGTCTTGATGGTCTGAATTCAATTTTGGTATTGGTATTCATAGTGTTGGATGATTCTGGTTTTAGTTTAAGGGGTGTCGGGCTGGATTGTTTAGGGGAAGGAATATTAATTTCCTGTATAAGGGATTTTTGGGATAATGTTTTAGTGGTTGTGAATTCTATTTGAGAGGTTGTGTCCTTAGGAGGAACGACAATAATTTCCAGTGTAGGATCCAAAGGAGTGATGATATAGGCATAGGAAGCATTATTTGTTTGATGGAATCTAAGGAAGGTGAAGATTGATTTGGTTGCACTGATGAGGTAGAAGGATCATTTGAAGTTGAATTAAGTTTAAGGTCTTTCAAAGGTTCTTCAAACGATGTAGGAGGGGAGGACAATGTGGATGTGGTCTCAATGACTGATGTGGTAGGTGCAAGAACTGGGATTGGATCTATGGTTGGTATTATGGGTAAGGATGGAATAGATGTGGATGATGGAGTGGATAAGGTATATTCAGGTGTAGAATCAATGGTGGATGTGGGTATGAGTATTGAAAGAGGTGTTATATGTACAATATTAATTGAATAAGGATCAAAATGGTGTAGAAGGTAGAAATAGATTTGTCGATGGTGGATTTGGGAAGGTTTGTTAGAAGATATCTAGGAGTCGAGATCGAATTGGTTGGGAGGTTGTGTAATGTTGGAAAGTTGGGACATAGTAGGATGGATGATATTTTTGAGGTACATGAAGTGTGGTAAATGAAGTAGGGGTGGCATTGGCATAAGGTGAAGAGAATAGAGTAGGAATTTGTGGTTGATATAATTGAGAACTAGAGTTATGGTGAAAGTATTTGTAAATGGGCTAGAAGGAGGCAAACACGAGGTATTGATCATGCTAGATGTCCAAGGAGTAGCAGTAATTGATGTGATGGGCATGGAGGTTGTAGTTATGGTTGGTTTGGATGTAGGATAGGTATTGGATGGTCTTGGTTGTACAACACAAGGAGTGGATGGATAAGGATATAAGGAATCTTGGTATGTTAAAGTTGGAGAAGATGTAAATGATAGGATGTTTGAGGTTGGATTAACATATTTGATTGTTGGTACATACAAAAAGTGTGTATGTTGGTAAATTGTGGTGATTGGATGGGTATTCTAGATGAAGCAAAGAAAGAGTTGATATGACATGATGTAGGTGTAATATGATCCATCAATTGAGTGAATTGACACGATTGAGGTGTTTCGATCTACATAAGAAAGCAAGATGCACATGTTCTTTTTAAGCCAAAAGGAGATGTGGACTGTCGATGAGAACAATCACTCAAGAAAGGGAAATTATAATGTAAAAAGGAGAAAATAGTTAAAAATGAAAAATACATGTGTATCAGTTACCCCGTTACTTGATTGTACTTGATAATGGCATATTTGGAAGCGACGATTAGTGTCCAGGAATGTCTAGGTTCCTTAAAAGTGTATTATTCATAATCACAGATGGGGTCTGGTGAAAGAGATTCTAGACGTGTGCTTTTTTTGTTTTGTTTTTAATTTTAGTCTTTGACTGCGGAATTTAGACTTTTCCTGCACAAAGCAAATATGAAAATTAGTGGATATAAGTAAAAACAAGGATAATAAAACAAAACGTTCTAATATTTATATGCAAACGAAAATCCTACGCATAGGATATTAATCTAAAATAAAGTTTTCTTGTTTGTATGTTAATTAGAATAAATAAATTATCGAAACTAGTTGAATGCAAACTAAATTATAAACTAACCGATGAAATAACTATGATTAAATAATGAAATAAATGATGAAATAATAACTAGATAACTCCCAAATAAATATTCAATGTAAATCGTAACACAAAACGATAAACAATATAATATGATATTCAAAATAATAAATTGCGAATATGCACTATACAAATGACAAACCAACTTTAGACTTATAAAAAATAAAAGATAAATGAATAAAATAGTAATTAAGCTCCTAGATGATAAACGACGTTATCAAAACCGATGTGAATATGTATGTTGCATTTATTTATCAAATCTAAACAAACTTCACAAGCAAATGTTTATTAGTGATATAAAATATAGTTGAATGTTAGATGTTGGATGTCAATCAATGATACAACATGATATGACGTCTAATCGATGGGACATGAAAAGAAAATATCTTATTACCCTTCATTATTAACACTTCCTTATCTACTTTGGAATACTTTGCAATTGGTCCTACCACACATGGATATGGCTTTTTACATTGACTATGACATAACGAGAATTGTAAATGAAAAATACATACTTGGAGATGGTAAACTAATTCCTATAAGGAGACCACACAGCGTCCACTCCACATTAATGTTCTATATTTAATGTAAGAGCTACCAATGGCTATAAATATGTTCTAATGAATTGTAAGTCGGTTGCTATAAAAGGATTATACAGTCATTGCCTACACAACGTGCTGAAGAATTACGAATTAATTGATAGAAATAAACTATACATTCAGACAAATCATAAATCAGGTGATATAAATCAGCCTTAGTGATGATTATGACACTGCATGGATGTGGCTCTTCATATAATGGGAATCATAGCAACTTTAAATGGATGTATGTGTGCTATTTATAGCAAATCTAAGTTTTTTGCGCTAAAGAATTACAATGCAATCCAAATTTAATATTCCCGGGTGGTGTTTATTATTGATGCCTTCTAAAGAATTACAAAATGACTATAATAAAGACATTATAAATTTATAAGCATGCGTGTAAAGCTTGTTTGAAACTGTGATTATAATAAAGACATTATACGACTGCATGTAAAGCTTGTTTGAAACTGTCACATATACAATGACACAATGAAAATAACAGAAAAATCTAAATGTATACTCGGCTGTGGAGTTATCTATCTACAGTTTGTTTTAAATAATTACAAGCCAATCACCAGACACATTGACCAAGGAGAATATTTGAAGCATACATTCCTCCCTAAATACGTTCCTCCTCTACACTGCATGTCTATCAACGATATTGTCTAACAACTGTATAGTCGCTAATATGAAACTGGTGTGAATGTAATGCTGAGTCGGAAATAATTAGAAGCAATCTCGTGAATCGACCAGATAGCGCTAAGGAAATCAATAACAGGTGTTTTATAATGAATTGTGAACCGACCGACGTGAATTTGATATCATAATTTACAGATATATGAGAATGATACCGGAATTAGATTTTAGATTTAGGTAATACGTGTTGAGAAGTCTATAGAAACATTAAAATACCAGAATTTATAGTCACCAGTAACAACGAATATTGATTTTAAAGACAAAGATAATATTTACAAATATGTCGGCAAACTACAAAGCTTTGATCGGGATCTTATACGCCTGCGTGGAATATAAGTCAATGTGGAGTTGAGGCAGTAAAACGGTATAGGGAGTTAAGTTGTGTGAAAGGGAGGTGAAATGGTGTGTGGGAAAAGGTAGAATGGCCGAGTGGCCAAGGCGAGAGAGAAGGGATGAGAGCTTGGTTGAGAATGAAGAGTTACGAAATAGGTAGGGGGGGTAGGTCAGGACAATAAATTTTTTTTTTTTCTTTTCGACTTATTTATTCAAGTTATTGTGATTATTTGTTTAGTAATAAATATAAATGTTGATATCAACTATTAAAAAAATAAAATTATTAATATTATTATTATTATTATTTTGTTTTTAATAATAAAAATAAGCTTGATACCAACTATAAATAAGTTCATGCCAAGTTGGTCGAAAACAAGAAGAGTATTTACCTTGAGAACTACACAGACCACTGATATTGAAAAAGATAACACCAAACCTTACAAACGAGTGCGTTCAAAAGACTAAATATTTGTCACAGAGATCTGGAAATGACGATATAGGAGAATCGGTATATCTGCATTACCTACACGAAATGATAAAAGGAACAAAACAAAAGAAATTACCAAATGTTGGATCTGGTCCCACCAGGCGTGCCAAATATGTTAATCGGAGTTTCCTGTTCATATTAGTATTATGAGAAATGAACAAAACACCAAACAACCTCAAACATGCAAGGGCTTAGTACCTTGGAGATGATGATAGATGCGGGTGCCAAATAGATGATAAGCTCCTCGTTGTGATCTCAACAAACCTACAACTAACAGACACTCGAGAAAAATAGCTTAAATATTTTCATGCGGGGGCTGCCCGACGAAACGGATCCGAGAAGCATTCACTTCCTCGGTGGTTTTCAACCCCCGTGTTCACAAGATAAGAATAAGTTTCAAACGATAAAATGACATGCCAAAAAAAAAAGATTTGCAATATACCGAATAAATGAAATGAAATGAGAGTAAGTTTTCAAGAGATAAATGAGGATTATACTGGGATTCTTCTTCGATGATGTAGAAGAGCACAAAATGATTATCAAAATGGCCTTACGAGAACGGAAGAGTTTTGCCTCCAAACACCCCAAAATTTGCTTCAAAATTTCACAAATAATTTGGCAAAATTTTGTTATTTCAAGCTTGAGAATTTTTAGAATTTTTCATATATCTCCAAAGGGGGGGAGAAAGAGTTATATTTATAACTAGAATATGGATTAAAATCTGGGGTTAACAAGTAACCGAGATTTGTAAAAGCAACCCTGCTTAATGGGACATGATTAAGAGATGATTTGACTATGGGGTTTGTTGGTTTTTTATTTAGCACTTTTACAGTGATCACCAGTCAGGGGACAGCAAGTCCCTCCTCTTTATGGGAAAGGTTCCCTCATTGAAAGCGACCAGCAAAGCTTATATACAAATGTACAACTTTCATATGAATGAGGAATTCTGATATCTTGAAATGTTTTTTTATATCAAAATAGATTATCAATATAAATGAATAGAAGAACTAAGAAACTGAAAGGGTAGAACATAACATCACTTTCAGGAAATATAGATAGAAAAATATAACCTTATATGTACTGAGAAAAGGTGATACAGAAAAGAATCATCCACATTTATAACATAAGATATCATTCCACAGACACAAAGCTCCATAAATCATATCATAAGAACACAAAGTTTCTTAACATGAAAGATTGATGATTCACAAATTTCAGACAAGAAAGAAAGGGTAACAGATGAAGATAGAGACAAGGAAAAAATCCTTCTGTATTGATTTCTTTCAATTCTATTTACACTTCAAAAGTATCAGAGTCCAACCCTTAACAATGGCATGGAGAGCACATTAAATAGCTTGCTAAACAATTACATTTGGTTACAACTTCTTTTAATCAAAAGATTAAAAACTACTTAGGAAATATGTTAATAGAAAGTATTTAATTACAAATTACATCAAAGGTTCCACAACCTCTAAATAAAAGAAGTTTCCTAAGACTCTGAAGTAGAAACATCCGAATGAGGCTTAGAAGTGCCAACTGACTTAAGAATCTGATGCCTGTATCTCTTTAATGCCTCAACTATCTCCATGCATTTTGGAATGGTGGTGTTGGAGGTGGCATAAGTCCATGTACCAAGGCACTTCTCCATATCCGTATCAAATTCTGTATTTTCTAGAAATTCTTTGTTTTCCTCGGTGATAGCTGATTAAAGGGAACATATATCCTTCATCTTCTCCTTGGACATTGAATCTTCTTTGAATAGATCTTCTTTGACAAAGGCATTAAACTGAGCCTTGATTTCTTGAATGGAAGAAGGAACACCTGTGGCTTCATTCTGAATTTGGAAATGAATATCTTTGAAGGCAGACAAAACACAAGCCTTGAAAGCTTCTCCTTTTTGCCACATATTTTTCATTTCTCCCAATGCTTCTTCCAGAACCTTAATCTTCCATTCAATGCTAAAAATCCATGTTCTTGACAAGTTGTTCTTGGCTTCATCGAATACTTTACTTGCCAACAAGATTTTCTCATCTGTTTGGCCCATCAAACGAAGATCTTGAATACATCCACACCAGAGCTTTAATTATTTTTCCAAGCCACTGATTGTTGTGGTGAATTTCAGCTGCAACCTAGACACCTTTCCATGTCTTGAAGGCTTCCTCAATAAAGTTCAGTCCAGCTACTTTCATATCATCAACCAATGCTTCAATGGCCTTACCATAGGTAGTATATCTGTGAATATCCTTGATAGTCTGAACTTCATCTTTTTTTAGAACAATGGGGGGTGGAAGAGTAGTCAATGGAGTTGAATCCAAGACCTTATCTTTTGCCAACAAAGATTTTATAAAATTGGAGAGAACTTGATTATGTTCTTCCAATTGCTCCATAGTTTTTTTGCCCTTCTCCACTCGTTCAATGACTCTGGTTACAGTTTCTCTGAGGTTATAAACCTCACTTTCAGGTGTGGACTCCCAAAGTGGAATCCTTGTAAGCACCAAATCAGAAACCAAAATATCTTTCTCCTCCTTATCCACATTAGGCTTTGCAATCTCCATGAGCTATTGACCCTGTGAATCTGTTACCAGCCTTGAGGTGGTCTTTTCTTTCTTTGTTGCAGGAGGAGGAGTAGTACTGAGAAAGGATGCCACAACATCAAAATTGGGAACTACAACCTGAGAAGAAAATTACATTTTCTTGTTATCAACAAAATTTTGAACCCAAGCAAAGGAAGAAGAAGAAGCAGAAGGGGCAATAGGTCCAAGTGCAAGTTAACTTGTTGCACTCAATGTTTGTACCACTGATGTCTCTAGAGGGGAAGTTGGTACCACTTCAGAAAGATCCTTGGAAGAAGTGTCCATCAAACCTAGAGGCTCGGTCATTTTCTCTTTATTTTCAATCCCAGTAGTAATGACAAGGTTGTATTCTTCTTCCTTCATCTCTTCACTCAAAACAACAATGTTTTTCGGTCCTTCAAGGACTTCTGAATGTTTAAAGAGAACCTCTTCTTCAACTAGTTCTTGTTTAATGGCCTTACCTTTCTTCAAATATACCTTTGTTGAAGAGGACGGAGTAGACTGTTCATGTACCTTGGATGAAGAGGAAGGGGTAGATTGCTCAAGCACTTCCATGTTGGATGCAGGTTCCTCCTTCCTATGAGAGGAGGTTTCCCGTAAAGAGGACTTAGTCTTGTTCATCCTGAAGACTTGCATCTTCCTATCAAACCAGAGTTTGGTTCTTACAATAACAAGATTGATTACTTCCTTCAAATCATCTCTCTCTTTTACAAACCAATCAATGGTTTCCAGAGGAGTGTGTTTGATAGAACTTTCATATTCCATATATTATAATTCCTCGTCATCATCCATGAGCCCTTCAGGAACTTTATAGACATTGAAGTCTATGATTTGTTGAAGAGAAAATCTGCCAAAATACCTTCTTCTGGCCTCAAATTCATCTACACAATCAACCTAGTAATCTTCAGTATCGGGAAGATGATAGAAAACCATTCTGAAATTCTTAGCAATGTATCCCTTGATGTCAAAGCAAGTTCTAGACTTGAAGTGATTGAAAGTGAGAAACAATGGTTCTGTCAATGTTCTGGGCATCCAGGGCTGTTCTGTATGTATAATTTTCTAGGGAGATGGGGAATTGAATTTCAATGATCTTCTTATCCCTATAGGTTCGGTGAATTTTATCCAGTTGCCTACAAATCTCAACCAAGGCCATTTTATCATTACAGAACATAGGAAGCTTTAGAGGTTCTCCCTCGAAACCAGCCAGCCTGATATATGAGAATTTCCTAAATTGAGTGTAGAAGCTTCCATATTCAGATATCAAATTCTTAGCTTCTTCAGAAAATCTTCTGGCAGTATCACCCTCCAAAAGTCTCACAATGTACATGGTGAATGCATCATTAACCCTCCTGAAATTATGGTTGCCAATTTTGAGTGTGAACTGAGGGCATTATTCATATATGGGGGCATCTTTCTTGTCTGCAACAAAATTGAAGCCAAGCCATTCCCTGGATGCCACCAGAGTGTACATGAGGTAGGAGGTCATATAGAAAGTTTGGGTTCTATGAACATTCACCAGCTGCTATATCAAATTCTCACAAATAATCTCACTCCAATTCAAATTTTGTTTTCCCTTGCAAATGATGTTGATGAAGGGACACATCCAAAAATGAGATTCATTGGTAGAGGGCATACTCATAATTCTGTCTAGAAGGGTAATGATGCCTAAAATCTCTTCTTTGAAATCAACCCTGAACAATGTTTTTGAAAGCTTGGAAGCTCCTTTCTTAGGGTTCTTCAACCAGGATTTATCTACCCTAGCTTTGTATTTCTCACTGTCGTGATCGAACTATGCTTTTGCTTAGGTGAGAGTAAGGACATTAGCTACTTCCACTATTAGAATGCGTAGGGTAGCACTGATGGCTTCGAAATCCAAGCATGCAACAAATTTTCTGTGAACATCAACAATTTCTTTGGACTCAGGGTTGAAAAAAGCTCCACATGCAAGCACAGTATCATCACATTGCACAGAAATAAGAAAACCTACGGTAAATGCAATCCTGCTATCTTTGATCAATTGAGCAATGGGGTTAGGTCTGTCACATCCCAATCTGTTCCAGAAATCATCAAGATTCAGATGACAAGCTTCATTGTCACTGATTTCAAGTATAGAAGTCTCCAAAGAAGAGCGGTGCTCGAACCCTTGGTATTGGAACTTCATCGTGGTAGAGGAAAGAGAGGAACAACCTTGATGAAATATGTCACAAAATCAAAACAATCCCTGTAAGAGCAAAAACAGATCCACAAATGCGAGCAACGACTTGATTTTGCATAAACACGAGCGAGGGGAACGAGCAGGAAAGGTGAAAAATGAATGAACTGTCACCCCCTTTAAATAGCCGAGAGGAGAGATAAAATCATAAGTATTCAATTAATAGCCCTTGCAACAAGTCAAAAAGGCAAAAAGTGGAAAAAGCTAAAAAACCTGGCTGAGACGGTCCATGGGACGTTAGGACACGAGGGACGCGCAAATCCGAAATACCTGATCTAAGAAGAGTGCGGAGAATGCGGGTCTAAATAGCACAGACATTCCATGATACATTAGAACGCGTGGGACGCACGGAAACGATTCGGTCGATGCGGGAAAAATGGGTCCAGAGAGCACATATGTTCCACGGGACATTGGGACATGAAGGATGCGTAAACCTGAAAAATCCGATGAGCAGAGTAGTGCGATAAAAGTGGCAAATCGGCGAACAAGTGGCCCAAGTATACTTGGGACATGCGGAACAAAAATATCTGATTTAGACACACAAGCAGAGCATTGTGGAGAAAGTGGTAAATCGGGGAACTAGAGGCCCGACAGTACTTGGGACATAAGGGATTGAAATATCCGATTTACCCGCACAACACTGAAAATGACTTCAAAGAATGATTTTTTATTCTCTTTCCAAAATTCGTACTTTACTTAAACATTTCTAAAGGGCACCAACTCAAAATTTTCAAATTTTGTCTTTCACAATGAGGATAAATTTGAGGGTGACAACAGCTGTCTCTTTCTGGGGATGTCTTGACTTGAACAAAGGAACTAGGCAAGATCAATAACTAAAGAAAAACTCTAGGAAAGTGGACCAGTGCCTTATCCATTGGGAAAATAGAGTCAAAGGCAAAGCAATACATAAGAAAAACACACGGAAGGGAAACAAATCAAAAAAGGGAAAGACCAAAAAAAAACATTGTACACAATATATAAAAGGATTGCCTAGTCACCCAGGACTTGAACAACTTCAAATACTGCCCACTATAAGGAAGTGGGAGAGGAGATCCATCCATATAATCCAAATAGAAATAATTTTCTCCATCAAATTTTCTTATCTTGAAAGGACCAAGCCAAAGAGATTCAAACTTACCTTGACTTCCACGAGGTTCATGTCTTTTGTCCCTGTTGTCCACTCAAAATTCCCCTACTCTTAAGAAAGTGAAAATTTCAAAATTTTGAGTTTTAAGTGTCTTCTATGTTGAACTCAATGTTAAAAGTCAAGAAATTGAGAAAATCTACGTTTTTTGGGTCATTTTGTGTGTTTTTCGGGCCTGTCAGACATTTTTGTCCCGCGTGTCCCAAGTTCAAACGGGCGCTCTGTTCCCCAATCGGTCAATTTCCCCGAAGTTGTTCCATTTTCGGGCCTGTCGGAATTTCTCGTCCCAAATGTCCCAAGTTCAATTGGGCAAGTTGTTCCATTTTTCGGCCGAATCGCCCAAATCGCGTACTTCGCACTTTCACATCCCAAATGTCCCAAGTTCAATTTGACAAGTTGTTCCATTTTCACCTGATCCGGCCGAACCGCATACTTCACACACTTTTGTCCCGCATGTTCCAAAAGGCATTTGTGCGTCTTTTCCCCGCTTCACCCGAATCACCCGAGCCGCGTGTTTCGCGCATTCACGTCTCACTTGTCCCGCATGTCCCAATTTCAAATGGGCAAGTTGTTCCATTTTCGGCTGAATCACCCGAGTCGCGTACTTCACGCACTTTCGTTTCACATGTCCCAAAAGGCATTTGTGTGCCTTTTCCCTGCTTCGCCCGAATCAGCCAAGCCGCGTGTTTCATGCATTCGCGTCTCACATGTCCCAAATGAACCAAGTGCCATTTGTGCTTATTTTTTCCTGCTCTACCCGAATATCTTGCTTATTCAAATTGGTAAATGCGCATTCATTATCTTTCTCTCTCCTAAACGGATATATTATGAATGAACCCCTATGCATTTTTCACACTGCTTCCATGCTATCCTTTGCTTGAACCCTTGCAATCTAGATTTCTGCGCATGTATCCCTTCCCTCTGTAATTCCTTCCCGAGTCTAGTTTGTGGCTCTACCCTCCGAATTACTATCGATATGAAGATCAAAGTCTTGGAGGAGGCTTTGGGTGAGCTGAAGAATAGCTGGCAGAAGGGTGAGACTTTCAAGACACTGGTTGTATCTGCTTTCAAAGATATACACTGTCATCTTCAGGGTGAAACTTCTGGTGTGCCTCTTTCCCTGCAAGAAATCAAAGCTCAATTCAGAGCTTTTGTCAAAGATAATCTATTCAAGGAAAGCTCCATTTCCAAAGAGAAAATGAAGGAGATCTACTCTCTTCAATCTTCCATTGAAGAAGCAAATGAGGACTATCATACTCATGTTGAGTTTGATAAGGAAATGGAGAAGTCAGTCTACAGCCAACACGTCAGTCCCTCGTGGCAGAGGCATAGCCGAGGCATTGAAGAGATTCAGGTAGCGAATTTTGAAGTCAGTGGGTCCCTCCCATTCATAACCACCTGTCTTCTTCTCCTTATTCTTCTTTTCTTTTCTAATTCTTTTTCTTGGATTTATCATAATAAGTTGAGGTATTGCGATTGGCAATCCTTAACTAATCTTTAGTTAAAATAAGTAGTTACAAAGAGTAACTGATTTGTAAGCTATATAATGGCCTCTCCACGCCATTTTGGAGGAGGAAGAACTTGGCTTATTTTCTGAAAGTGTAAATAGATCATAAAGAAATCAATACAGAAGGGCTTTCCATTCTTTGTCTATCTGATCTCTTTTATCCCCAAGCTTTCATTTAATTTTTGTGAAGATCATTTGTCTGTGTTATGTTAAGAAACTTTGTGTTCTGGCAGATGTTATTTATAGAACATTATGTCTTTAAATTCCATCTTATTTATATGATACAAATGATCTTGTTTTAATTCACTGTAACTTCGCATACATAAAGAATTACTCTGTTATCTATAATTCTGAGTGTTGCCTTTCTACTCATTCTTGTACTCTCATTCCTCAGTCCTTTTGTAATTGATGATCTTTATAGAAAACACTTTCATAATATCCAAGTTCAACCAGAAAATCATGTTTTGTATATTTGTAAATAGGTTTGTTTCTGAATAAGGGAACCTCTCCCATTAAAGAGGAGGGACTTCTTGTCCCCTGACTGTTGCTCTTCGTAAAGTTCTATTTGACGACCAACAGTTTTTAGCGACTCTGCTGGGGAAAATCATATTCCAGTTCTGTAATTTTTGATCATCCTTTGATCTGGCGACTCCGCGTTTTACTCGAGGGAGAAGGGCCCTTGGTATTGAAGATTCTCAGTTTCAGCTTTTGGAGCAGTAGGATTTTCCTTTCCCTTCAACGAGAAATAGAAAGACTCGTTAGACAAGCACTCCACCTGTTCAAGATAGAATTCCTACATGTGGTATTCCTTCAGAGCCAGCTAGTCCTAATCTTCAAGCTTTGATTCTTGTTGGTGTTGCAGTTCCTCTCCAAGCCATTTTTCCAAGAATGGCAGTACCATTGCCCTGGGGTCATCATGTTGGGCCCCTTGCTCTTCCTCAGCCTTTGCATGAGTTACCCAGAGGTAACCGGAAGACTTCCCTAAGTTCAAAGGTGATGGCAAAGTGCATGCTGATGAACACATCGCAGCCTTCATAGTTGCATGTGGAGTTCTGGGAGTTGAACATGAAGACGTCTCCGTGAGACTGTTCGTTGAGACTTTACAAGATAATGCTGCTGATTGGTTCTATCACCTTCCGGCTGGTGCTATCACTAGCTGGGACACCATGAGAACTAGGTTTGAAAACCATTTCAAACCAGCAGAAGATGTGCATGCCTTGCTAGCCCAAATCTCTCATATAAAGAAAGATTCACCAGAGCCCATGAGAGAATTTGTGGCCCGATTCAACAGGTTGATTAATAAAATTCCACCGAATACTCGACCTATTGATCAAATCCCAAAAATGTTTCTTCTTAAATGCCCAATCACCTGAAGTTAGTTATGCGCTAAGAAGGGATAATCTCGCAACATTGGCTGAAGATCAAACTCTTGCTGTTAGTGTCGAGGATGATTTAATCATGTCAGGGAAGTTGAAGAGAGACCCTTCCAAATCTAAGTCTGCTTCTTCCTCCTCTTCCACTCCTGGACCTAATATTAATCCATTGGTTCAAAAACTTGTGAATGATCTCATTGCCATAAATTTAAACAATTGGCTCAACATGCTCCCTACGTAGACGTTCCAAGGAGGAACTTTCCAGCCCAGAAATCATTTTCCTACTTCTCAAACAAGATTAGCGCTTGAAGGACCTCCTGTTAAAGTTCCTGTCAATGCAACCTGTGAAGTTGAGGAACTAGATGATGATGAGGATAATGAAGCTTGTGAGGAAGTTGTGGAAGAAGTTGATGATGAAGCAGGTGAACTTGAAGGATCTTGAGTCAATTTCTTCACCACTGAGAGCATTGATGATGGAGATGATTATGATGAAGTAGTAGCGGACCATGAATAGCGAATCATTCGCTGTCATGACTCGAGAGCAGACAAATCAGAGGGAGAAAGTGACGCAGGCCCCTAAGAAATCTAAGGAGCGGCCGGGTAACTATCCCTGTAATTGCAAAAAGAGGATCTCATATCCCCGTTTCATCTACACCAAAGGTGAGTCCTGTCAATCTTGCTATTAAATTTTCTTATTTTTCCCCTAAAGTTGATAAACCTAGGATCTCAAGTGATGATGGCCCGTCCACTTCTGGGTCTTTTGATATTATTGATCACTTGAAAAAGACTAAGGTTCAAATCTCAGAGGTTGAGTATTATCAAACTCATCCCAAAGCTTTTGCTAAAATGATTCACTTTGTCAATTCCCATTCTAAAACCACCTCTAAAGGCCTTTTACCCACTCCTTCTTCTGCACCACAATCTAGTCTGATAGCCACTGTCACCTCACCCAATGACAAAATTAAACCATTTTATGTAACACTTCTTATAGCTGGCCATAGGCTCAGTAATTGTGTCATAGACTCAGGAGCCTCAAACAACGTGATGCCAGCTAAATTAGCTCATGCCTTAGGTTTGACCCTCACACGCACTTATGGATCTTGTTACTCTATGGAGAGTAAGGAAGTGCCCCTGGTCGGAAGAATTAAAGATGCACAAGTGGCTTTTGCTGCTTTGCCTGAGAAGAGAGTTTTGGCTACCATCTTAGTAGTAGATATTCCTCCTTCATACGGGATGTTGCTAAGTAGGAACTTCTGTAAAGATGTGGTTGGAGAAATTCAAATGGATTGGTCACATGCACTCGTACCTGTTAATGGACAAATGAAGAAGTTGCTGCCTAAGAAGCAATCTGAGTATATTGTACAAAAAACAGATGATCCTAAAGCACAAATACTCTATGAGGATATGGGGCATGTTAACTACATGATTATGTCCCCTGATGAAATCCAACTCCCCAAAGTGTAACCTAAAGATCCTAATGGTGTTTGGATTTTAGAGTTTGATGGAAGTTGTTCCTCAACTGGTTCTGGAGCTAGTGTCCTACTGGTGTCACCTGAAGGAAGCCTACATCCTTTTTCATTCAAGTTACAGTTCGAAAATACTAATAATACAGCAGAGTATGAGGCTCTCATTCTTGGACTACAAGTGGCTAAAGAATAAGGTGTAAAGAATCTTCTGGCTCGTGGTGATGCGGAATTTATTGTAAATCAAGTTAGAAGCCTTTTCTAGGTAAAAAATGGAAGGTTGAAACATTACCAGAATCAGGTTTGGGATTCCATTGAATTTCTTGATGCTTTCTCCATTGAAGCCATACTTAGGGAGAAGAAGAGTAGGGCTGATTCACTAGCAGTCTCAAGGTCACTACTGATTCCTCATCCTGACTTCTCTCAAGATAAGTTCACCATAGAGATGG
The DNA here is from genome assembly GCA_019776745.2 of Taxus chinensis. Lineage (NCBI taxonomy): Eukaryota > Viridiplantae > Streptophyta > Pinopsida > Cupressales > Taxaceae > Taxus > Taxus chinensis. The sequence continues at coordinate 658,183,336 of CM034156.1, forward strand.
TCCATCGACCTAGTGTACCTGATAATACAAATAACTGGAAAGTTTTCAATGATGATCAACACTTGCTTTCTTTCTTAGAACTCAAGGGTAATTTTGAACAGCTGTATTTTGAAGGAAGCAACAACCTGCCTCATGAAAGTGTGCCCTTTGACAAAGCAGTCACCCAAGGAGAAGAAACGGATCAGGATGGATGCATCAAACTCAAAGGAAACAAGATTCCTAAAGGATTGGTGAGTTTAGAGGAACTATTTGATAAACATGATAGGTATGTAAAGTCTAGAGCTTCTACTGGACCTCAACAATCAGCTGAGTATGACAAAATTAATATTGGGAGTTCTACTGATCCTAAGCTCGTGAACATTGGAAAATGTTGCACAGCAGATGAGAGGAAAAAAGCAATTGATCTTTTAAAGAGGTATAAGGATGTTCTTGCTTACTCTTATGAAGATTTAAAAGCTTTCAAACCAAAAGATATGCAGCATTTTATTCCTCTCAAACCTGGAATTAAGCCTTTTAAGCAGAAACAGAGGCAATACAACCCCAAAATAGCTGACACCATCTTTCAAGAAATACAAAAGTTGTTGAAGGCCAAAATCATTTTTCCCATTCACCATTCAACATGGATTGCCAATATTGTGCCTGTGAGGAAGAAAAATGGTGAGATCCGCATCTATGTTGATTTCAGGAATCTGAATCAGGCTTCCTTGAAAGATAATTATCCTTTGCCTATGATGGATCAGGTATTGCAAGTAGTAACAGGATCTGAAATGTTATCTATGCTTGATGGATTCTTGGGATATAATCAGGTAGAGGTTGATACTGCAGATCAACACAAAACAGCTTTCACTACTCCTTGGGGTACCTTTGCTTACAAGAGAATGCCTTTTGGGCTCATTAATGCTGGTGCCACTTTTCAGAGAGCTATGGATCTGGCCTTTGGAAGTTTGAAAGGGAAGTGTATTGTCATATACCTTGACGACTTGACAGTGTTTTCTAAAACAAGGGCGGATCATTTTGACCACCTGGAGACAGTTCTGCTAAGATGCAGAGAACATGGGATTTCTTTGAATCCTAAAAAATCTGTCTTTTGTGTCACAGAGGGGAAATTATTAGGGCACATCATCTCCAAAGATGGTATTAAGATTGATCCTGAACGAGTTCAAGCTATCCAGCAAATTCCTCTCCCAACCAGCAAAAAGGGCATGCACTCTTTCTTTGGTAAGATCAATTTTTTAAGAAGGTTCATCCCTGATTTTGTAGAGTTAACTTTGAGTATTTCCCAAATGATGAAAGGAAAACAAATGTTTGGTTGGTCTTCTGAAGGAAAGGAATCTTTTGAAGGTATTAAAAGAGCTATTGCTAAAACTCCTGTTTTAGCCTGTCCTGATTTCAGCAAAGATTTTATTATCTATTGCTATGCCACAGATAATACCTTGGCTGCTGTTTTGACTCAAGAAGACTCTAATGAGCATGAACTCCCAATTGCATTCATGAGCTATATTTTGAAAGATCATGAGTTAAAATACACCATGATGGAAAAACATGCTTTTGCAGTGGTCAAAGCTGTTAAGCAGTTTCGTTTTTACATCCTCAACTCTCATTCCATGGTGTTGGTTCCAGATACAACTGTTAAGTCAATTCTCACACAACAGGAATTTGGATCCAAGAGAGGGAACTGGGTTGCTAAGGTCCAAGAATATGACATTGACATCAAACCGACCAAGCTCGTTCGTGGAAAAGGTCTTTGTGAGCTCATTGCTGAAGGAGCTAAGCATGAATTACTGGAGAATAAAGTTGGCCTTCCTACCGTTCTGTTTCTTAGCTCAGTTGATGAATGGTATGCTGATATCACTCATTTTCTCACCTATGGAGAATGCCCCTCTCATTTAACTGCCAAAGAAAAGAGGACTGTTAAACTAAGGTCAGTGCAATATGTGTTGTGGGAAAACGCCTTGTTCAAACGTGGGTTAGATGGAAGATTTTTGAAATGTGTGGACAAGGAACAGCAGAAAAAGTTACTCTCAGCTTTTCATGATCAGGCATGTGGAGGGCACTATTCATCAACGGTCACTGCTCATAAGATACTTCGTGGAGGATATTACTGGCCTTCCTTGTTCAGAGATGCATCCAAGTGGGTTGATAAATGTGAGGCTTGTCAGACCTTCGTGGGAAGACCCAAATTGGCCTCTTTGCCTCTTAAGCCAGTTGTAATTGAAGAACCTTTTCAACAGTGGGGTTTGGACTTCATTGGAACACTTAATCCCACTTCTAGTGCTGGTCATACTCATGTATTAACTGCCACGGATTATTTCACCAAATGGGTAGAAGCTATTCCAGTAAAGAGTACTACTTCTGAAGTGGTGTGCAGCTTCATCAAAGAGAACATCTTGGTAAGGTATGGTGTACCTAACAAGATTGTGACAGATAATGCTTCGAATTTCTCTTCAACCGAGATAATGGATTTTTGCTATGGGTATGGCATCTCTTTGGCTCACTCCTCAGATTACTATCCTCAGGGAAATGGGCAAGCAGAATCCACTAATAAAAATTTGGTGACTATTATAAGGAAATTAGTCAATGAGTCTCAACGAAACTGGCACAAGAAGCTCTATGATGCTCTTTGGGCAGACAGGATTACACCAAAGAGAGCTATTGGAATGTCTCCTTTTCAAGTGGTATATGGAGTAGAAGCTCAATTGCCAGTAACAGTGGAGCTGCCAGCCTTGCATCTAATGAAGGCCATTGAAGATACTAGTTTCAGTGATGCTTTGGATAAGAGAATTATGTACCTTCACAAATTGAATGAGGACAGATTGGAGGTTGCTGATAGGATATCTGTTCACCAGCAGAAGGTAAAGGTCCTGTTTGATAAGAAAGCCAGGTTCAGAGATTTCCAAGTTGGAGACACTGTGTTGTTATGGGATAAAAGGCATGAACCTCGTGGCAGCCATGGCAAGTTTGATTCCCTTTGGCTCGGACCTTTCAAAAAATTCCCCTGCTCTTAAGAAAGTGAAAATTTTAAAATTTTGAGTTTAAGTGTCTTCTCTGTTGTACTCAATGTTAAAAGTCGAGAAATTGAGAAAATCTACGTTTTTGGGTCATTTTGTGTGTTTTTCGGGCCTGTCGGACATTTTTGTCCCGCGTGTCCCAAGTTCAATTGGGCCCTCTGTTCCCCGATCGGCCGGTTTCCCCGAAGTTTGTCTTTTTCGGGCCCGTCGGAACTTCTTGTCCCAAATGTCCCAAGTTCAATTGGGCAAGTTGTTCCATTTTCGGCCGAATCACCCGAACCGCGTACTTCGCGCTTTCACGTCCCAAATGTCCCAAGTTCACCCGGACCCGTTGTCACATTTTCGTCCGATCCGGCCGAGTCGCGTACTTCACGCACTTTTGTCCCGCATGTCCCAAAAGGCATTTGTGCGTCTTTTCCCCGCTTCGCCCGAATCGGCCGAGCCGCGTGTTTCGCGCATTCGCGTCCCACATGTCCCAAATGAACCAAGTGCCATTCGTGCTTATTTTTCCCGCTCTACCCGAATATCTTGCTTATTCAAATTGGTAGGTATGTATTAAATGCGCATTCATTATCTTTCTCTCTCCTAATCGGCTATATAACGAGCGAACCCCCTATGCATTTTTCACACTGCTTCCATGCTATCCTTTGCTCGAACCCTTGCAATCTAAATTCCTGCGCGTGTATCCCTTCCCTCTGTAATTCCTTCCCGAGTCTAGTTTGCGGCTCTGCCCTCCGAATTACTATCAATATGAAGATCAAATTTCAGGGACAGGAACAAATCTCACCACTAGAGTCTGTCGTTCCCAATATTGGGGACAGTGAAGCTCGTCATCTTGACTTTGGTGATTTTTGGGCAAGGATGGCAGATGCAAACCCTACACCAATGGCACAGATGATTCACGACAGCGGTTTGGCTTTCGCTGGAGGTTTCCCAATCTCGGTGCAATGTGCTGATACAGTGCTTTCATGCGGAGCTCACTTCGACCCTGATTCGAGTGAATTGACCAACGTACACGGGGAACTCATCGCCAAACTGGACGCTGCCGCCATTAGCACTGCACTGAGGATTCCAGAAATGGATAATGCCATAGTTGTTTCCCAGAATCAAGCACAGGCCCTGTTCAATCAAGACAGTGACAAATACAAGGCGCGGGTGGCGAAGTCCTGGCTAAAGAACCCTAAGAAGGGAGCATCTCGTCTATCCAAGACTCTTTTCCGGGCTGATTTCAATGAAGAATTGTCAGATTTTATAATCCTACTGGCTCGGGTTATGGGCTTACCCTCTACTAACGAATTCCATTTCTGGATGTGCCCGCTCATCAGCATGGTGTGCGAGGGAACTCAAAATATCAACTGGGTGGAAATCATCAGCATGAACTTGGCGGAGCAGCTGTCCAATGTACAGCAAACGAAGAAGTTCTACATGACTTCGTACCTGATGTATACTCTGGCGGCATCAAGGCAATGGTTTGGTTTTTCTTACATTGATGCCCACAAGGATGATCCTGTATATGCCTACTGCCCGCAGTTCACCCTAGAGACCAGCAATCACAATTTCGAAGGGTAAATGATGCTTTCACCATGTACGTGGTCAGGCTTCTTGAAGGTGACACTGCTAGAAGGTTTTCTGATGAAGCCATGAACCTGATATCGCACTACGGTGCCTATTTTATCCAATTCAGAAAATTCTCCTATATCAGGCTTGCTGGCTATGAGAGCACCCCTCTGAGGCTTCCCATGTTCTGCAGTGATAAGATGGCTTTGATAGAAGTATGCAGGCAGTTAGACAAATTACACAGAACCTGCAGAGACAAGAAGATTACTGGTTTGCACTTTCCCATCTCTTTGGGAAATTACACTTGTAAAACAGCCCTGGACGCACAGAATATAGAAAGAGCCCTGGTTCCCATCACTGTTCATTTCTTCAAGCCAAGAACTTGCTTCGACTTGAAGAAGTTCATTGAGCAGAACATCAAGATAATCTATCATCATAGGGCAGATACAGAAGACTATTGGGCTGACTGTGCAGATGATTTTGAGGCTAGAAGGAGGCACTATGGCAGGTTCTCTCTGCAATTGATCCAAGAACTCGGCTTGTACCAAGTTCCTGAAGGACTCCAGGATGACAACTCTGATCTATACTCATATGAGTATGACAATGTGGTTAAGCACACTCCCTTGGAGGACTTGGATTGGAACAAGAAAGAGAAAGATGATCTGGCCGAGATCCTAGCTCCAGTCTTAGTCAGGACTAAGGTCTGGTTTGATAGGAAAGTTCGAGAGCTTAGAAGGCACTCAGGAGAATCCTCCTCTAAGGATGTTTCAACACCAAGGAGGGAAGCATCGACTCCCATATCAGACACACCTGTGCAAACCCCTCCTGCCTCATCAACGCAAGGACCTGCAGCTTCCACTCCTTCTTCATCCACTCAAGTATACCAGAAGAAATTCAAAGAGGTTAAGAAGGAGCCTGTGGAAAAAGATCCTCAAAGAAAGCAGGTAGAAGTGCCTTTGGGACCAGAGAACATCATTGTTCTCAGTGAAAGTGAAGAGAGTGAAGTGCCAGCCCCTACAAATGCTCCTGAAGCTCCAACGGATAAAGATAAGGAAGTCCAGAGCACTGAACTTCCAAGTGCTATTGATTCCTCTGCAGCAATTGTCTCAAGCGCCCCACTCACATCTCAACTTGAGACAACAGCTGTGCAAACCTTGAGCGTCATGAGCTCTCTGTCTCTTGGTCCTCTTGCCCCTCCTGCTGCTTCCTCTTCCTCTTTTGCATGGGTGCAACCTTTTGTTGACAGTAGAAAGAGGAAATCTTCCTCTCGGAGCTCAGGGCCAAATTTTGATGCTGTGGCAGCCTTGTTAGGCACTACTCCTTCTCGTGCCAAGAAAGCCAGAATCACCTCCAGGATAGTGTCTGATGCTCAGGGTCAGCAATTCCTGGAGATTGCTAAGCCTACAGTAGATAAATCAGAGCAGGACTTACAGGCATCTGACCTAGAATTCTCAAGGATTCCTATGGGAGAGTCTACTCCTGAAGGTGAGATCCACAACCTCCAGGAAACGGTCACAAGAGTCATTGGGAGGGTAGAGAAAGGGCAGCAAACTATTGAACAGTTGGAGGAACAAGCCCAGATTCTCACAGGTTTTATCAAATCTCTTTTGTCTAAGGACAAAGTTTTGGACCCTACCCCATTGACTACCCTTCCGCCACCTGTAATTTTGAGCCAAGATGAAGTACAGAGTATCAAAGACATGCACAAGTATTCTGTCTATGGCAGAGCTATGGAGGCCATGGTGGAAGATATGCTTGTTGCAGGATTGAACTTCATCGATGAAGCTTTCAAACTCCACGGAAAGGTGAACAATTTGCAACAGAAGCTCTCCTCCACTATCGGGATCATAGATAAAGAGCTCAAACTCTGGAGCAGTTGCATAGTAGACCTCCGTCTCATGGGACAGACAGATGAGAACATTTTATTGGCGAATAAGGTTTTTGATGATGCAAAGGATAATCTGTCAAAGTCCTGGGTTTACAGCGTGGAGTGGAAGATCAAAGTCTTGGAGGAGGCTTTGGGAGAGCTGAAGAATAGCTGGCAGAAGGGTGAGGCTTTCAAGACACTGGTTGTATCTGCTTTCAAAGATATACATTGTCATCTTCAGGATGAAACTTCTGGTGTGCCTCTTTCCTTGCAAGAAATCAAAGCTCAATTCAGAGCTTTTGTCAAAGATAATCTATTCAAGGAAAGCTCCATTTCCAAAGAGAAAATGAAGGAGATCTGCTCTCTTCAATCTGCCATTGAAGAAGCAAATAAAGACTATCATACTCATGTCGAGTTTGATAAGGAAATGGAGAAGTGCCTCGGATTTTGGGCTCAGTCTACAGCCAACACGTCAGTCCCTCGTGGCAGAGACATAGCCGAGGCATTGAAGAGATTCAGGCAGCGAATTTTGAAGTCAGTGGGTCCCTCCCAGTCATAACCACCTGTCTTCTTCTCCTTATTCTTCTCTTCTTTTCTAATTCTTTTTCTCGGATTCATTGTAATAAGTTGAGGTATTGCGATTGGCAATCCTTAACTAATCTTTAGTTAAAAGAAGTGGTTACAAAGAGTAACTGATTTGTAAGCTATATAATGGCCTCTCCACGCCATTTTGAAAGGAGGAAGAACTTGGCTTATTTTCTGAAAGTGTAAATAGATCATAAAGAAATCAATACAGAAGGGCTTTTCATTCTTTGTCTATCTGATCTCTTTTATCCCCAAGCTTTTCATTTAATTTTGTGAAGATCATTTGTCTGTGTTATGTTAAGAAACTTTGTGTTCTGGCAGATGTTATTTACAGAACTTTGTGTCTTTAAATTCCATCTTATTTATATGATACAAATGATCTTGTTTCAATTCACTGTAACTTCGCATACATAAAGAATTACTCTGTTATCTATAATTCTGAGTGTTGCCTTTCTGCTCATTCTCGTATTCTCATTCCTCAGTCCTTTTGTAATTGATGATCTTTATAGAAAACACTTTCGTAATATCCAAGTTCAACCAGAAAATCATGTTTTGTATATTTGTAAATAGGTTCGTTTCTGAATAAGGGAACCTCTCCCATTAAAGAGGAGGGACTTCTTGTCCCCTGACTGTTGCTCTTCGTAAAGTCCTATTTGACGACCAACAGTTTTTGGCGACTCCGCTGGGGAAAATCATATTCCAGTTCTGTAATTTTTGATCATCCTTTGATCTGGCGACTCCGCGTTTTACTCGAGGGAGAAGGGCCCTTGGTATTGAAGATTCTCAGTTTCAGCTTTTGGAGCAGCAGGGTTTTCCTTTCCCTTCAACAAGAAATAGAAAGACTCGTTCGACAAGCACTCCACCTGTTCAAGATAGAATTCCTACGGGTGGTATTCCTTCAGAGCCAGCTAGTCCTAATCTTCGAGCTTTGATTCTTGCTGGTGTTGCAGTTCCTCTCCAAGCCATTTTTCCAAGAATGGCGGTACCATTGCCCTGGGGTCATCGTGTCGGGCCCCTTGCCCTTCCTCAGCCTTTGCATGAGTTACCCAGAGGTAACCGGAAGAACTTCCCTAAATTCAAAGGTGATGGTAAAGTGCATCCTGATGAACACATCGCAGCCTTCATAGTTGCATGTGGAGTTCTGGGAGTTGAACATGAAGACGTCTCCGTGAGACTGTTCGTTGAGACTTTACAAGATAATGCTGCTGATTGGTTCTATCACCTTCCGGCTGGTGCTATCACTAGCTGGGACACCATGAGAACTAGGTTTGAAAACCGTTTCAAACCAGCAGAAGATGTGCATGCCTTGCTAGCCCAAATCTCTCAGATAAAGAAAGATTCACAAGAGCCCATGAGAGAATTTGTGGCCCGATTCAACAGGTTGATTAATAAAATTCCACCAAATACTCGACCTGTTGATCAAATCCAAAAATGTTTCTTCCTAAATGCCCAATCGCCTGAAGTTAGTTATGCGCTAAGAAGGGCTAATCTCGCAACATTGGCTGAAGATCAAACTCTTGCTGTTAGTGTCGAGGATGATTTAATCATGTCAGGGAAGTTGAGGAGAGACCCTTCCAAATCTAAGTCTGCTTCTTCCTCCTCTTCCACCCCTGGACCTAATACTGATCCATTGGTTCAAAAACTTGCGAATGATCTCATTGCCATAAAGAAACAATTGGCTCAGCATGCTCCCTATGCAGACGTTCCAAGGAGGAATTTTCAGCCCAGAAATCATTTGCCTGCTTCTCAAACAAGATTAGCGCTTGAAGGACCTCCTGTTAAAGTTCCTGTCAATGCAACCTGTGAAGTTGAGGAACCAGATGATGATGAGGATAATGAAGCTTGCGAGGAATTTGTGGAAGAAGTTGATGATGAAGCAGATGAACTTGAGGGATCTCGAGTTAATTTCTTCACCACTGAGGGCATTGATGATGGAGATGATTATGATGAAGTAGTAGCAGACATGAATAGCGAATCATTCGCTGTCATGACTCGAGAGCAGACAAATCAGAGGGAGAAAGTGACGCAGCCCCCCAAGAAATCTAAGGAGCAGCCGACAACTATCCCCGTAATTGCAAAAAGAGGATCTCCTATCCCCGTTTCATCTACACCAAAGGTGAGTCCTGTCAATCCTGCTATTAAAGTTACTTCTTTTTCCCCTAAAGTTGATAAACCTAGGATCTCAAGTGATGATGGCCCGTCCACTTCTGGGTCTTTTGATATTATTGATCACCTGAAAAAGACTAAGGTTCAAATCTCAGAGGCTGAGTATTATCAAACCCATCCCAAAGCTTTTGCTAAAATGATTCACTTTGTCAATTCCCATTCTAAAACCACCTCTAAAGGCCTTTTACCCACTCCTTCTTCTGCACCACAGCCTAGTCTGGTAGCCGCTGTCACCTCACCTAATGACAAAATCAAACCATTTTATGTAACACTTCTTATAGCTGGCCATAGGCTCAGTAATTGTGTCATAGACTCAGGAGCCTCAGACAATGTGATGCCTGCTAAAGTAGCTCATGCCTTAGGCTTGACCCTCACACGCACTTATGGATCTTGTTACTCTATGGAGAGTAAGGAAGTGCCCCTGGTCGGAAGAATTAAAGATGCACAAGTGGCTTTTGCTGCTTTGCCTGAGAAGAGAGTTTTGGCTACCATCTTAGTAGCAGATATTCCTCCTTCATACGGGATGTTGCTAAGTAGGAACTTCTGTAAGGATGTGGGTGGAGAAATTCAAATGGATTGGTCACATGCACTCGTACCTGTTAATGGGCAAATGAAGAAGTTGCTGCCTGAGAAGCAGTCTGAGTATATTGTACAAAAAACGGATGATCCTAAAGCACAAATACTCTATGAGGATATGGGGCATGGTAACTACATGATTATGTCCCCTGATGAAATTCAACTCCCCAAAGTGTCACCTAAAGATCCTAATGGTGTTTGGATTTTAGAGTTTGATGGAAGTTGTTCCTCAGCTGGTTCTGGAGCTGGTGTCCTACTGGTGTCACCTGAAGGAAGCCTTCATCCTTTTTCATTCAAGTTGCAGTTCGAAAATACTAATAATACAGCAGAGTATGAGGCTCTCATTCTTGGACTGCAAGTGGCCAAAGAACAAGGTGTAAAGAATCTTCTGGCTCGTGGTGATGCGGAATTGATTGTAAAGCAAGTTAGAAACCTTTTCCAGGTAAAAAATGGAAGGTTGAAACATTACCGGAATCAGGTTTGGGATTCCATTGAATTTCTTGATGCTTTCTCCATCGAAGCAATACCTAGGGAGAAGAACAGCAGGGCTGATTCACTAGCAGTCTCAGGGTCACTACTGATTCCTCATCCTGACTTCTCTCAAGATAAGTTCACCATTGAGATGATCCATCGACCTAGTGTACCTGATAATACAAATAACTGGCAAGTTTTCAATGATGATCAACACTTGCTTTCTTTCTTAGAACTCAAGGGTAATTTTGAACAGCTGTATTTTGAAGGAAGTGACAACCTGCCTCGTGAAAATGTGCCCTTTGACAAAGCAGTCACCCAAGGAGAAGAAACGGATCAGGATGGATGCATCAAACTCAAAGGAAACAAGATTCCTAAAGGATTGGTGAGTTTAGAGGAACTATTTGATAAACATGACAGGTATGTAAAGTCTAGAGCTTCTACTGGACCTCAACAATCAGCTGAGTATGACAAAATTAATATTGGGAGTTCTACTGATCCTAAGCTCGTGAACATTGGAAAATGTTGCACAGCAGATGAGAGGAAAAAGCAATTGATCTTTTAAAGAGGTATAAGGATGTTCTTGCTTACTCTTATGAAGATTTAAAAGCTTTCAAACCAAAAGATATGCAGCATTTTATTCCTCTCAAACCTGGAATTAAGCCTTTTAAGCAGAAACAGAGGCAATACAACCCCAAAATAGCTGACACCATCTTTCAAGAAATACAGAAGTTGTTGAAGGCCAAAATCATTTTTCCCATTCACCATTCAACATGGATTGCCAATATTGTGCCTGTTAGGAAGAAAAATGGTGAGATCCGCATCTGTGTTGATTTCAGGAATCTGAATCAGGCTTCCTTGAAAGATAATTATCCTTTGCCTATGATGGATCAGGTCTTGCAAGCAGTAACAGGATCTGAAATGTTATCTATGCTTGATGGATTCTCGGGATATAATCAGGTAGAGGTTGATACTGCAGATCAACACAAAACAACTTTCACTACTCCTTGGGGTACCTTTGCTTACAAGAGAATGCCTTTTGGGCTCATTAATGCTGGTGCCACTTTTCAGAGAGCTATGGATCTGGCCTTTGGAAGTTTGAAAGGGAAGTGTATTGTCATATACCTTGACGACTTGACTGTGTTTTCTAAAACAAGGGCGGATCATTTTGACCACCTGGAGACAGTTCTGCTAAGATGTAGAGAACATGGGATTTCTTTGAATCCTAAAAAATCTGTCTTTTGTGTCACAGAGGGGAAATTATTAGGGCACATCGTCTCCAAAGATGGTATTAAGATTGATCCTGAGCGAGTTCAAGCTATCCAGCAAATTCCTCTCCCAACCAGCAAAAAGGGCGTGCACTCTTTCTTTGGTAAGATCAATTTTTTAAGAAGGTTCATCCCTGATTTTGCAGAGTTAACTTTGAATATTTCCCAAATGATGAAAGGCAAACAAACGTTTGGTTGGTCTTCTGAAGGAAAGGAATCCTTTGAAGGTATTAAAAGAGCTATTGCTAAAACTCCTGTTTTAGCATGTCCTGATTTCAGCAAAGATTTTATTATCTATTGCTATGCCACAGATAATACCTTGGCTGCTGTTTTGACTCAAGAAGATTCTAATGAGCATGAACTCCCAATTGCATTCATGAGCTATATTCTGAAAGATCATGAGTTAAAATACACCATGATGGAAAAACATGCTTTTGCAGTGGTTAAAGCTGTCAAGCAGTTTCGTTTTTACATTCTCAACTCTCATTCCATGGTGTTGGTTCCAGATACAACTGTTAAGTCAATTCTCACACAACAGGAATTTGGATCCAAGAGAGGGAACTGGGTTGCTAAGGTCCAAGAATATGATATTGACATCAAACCGACCAAGCTTGTTCGTGGAAAAGGCCTTTGTGAGCTCATTGCTGAAGGAGCTAGACATGAGTTACTGGAGGATAAAGTTGGCCTTCCTACCGTTCTGTTTCTTAGCTCAGTTGATGAATGGTATGCTGATATCACTCATTTTCTCACCTATGGAGAATGCCCCTCTCATTTAACTGCCAAAGAAAAGAGGACTGTTAAACTAAGGTCAGTGCAATATGTGTTGTGGGAAAACGCCTTGTTCAAACGTGGGTTAGATGGAAGGTTTTTGAAATGTGTGGACAAGGAACAGCAGAAAAAGTTACTCTCAGCTTTTCATGATCAGGCATGTGGAGGGCACTATTCATCAACGGTCACTGCTCATAAGATACTTCGTGGAGGATATTACTGGCCTTCCTTGTTCAGAGATGCATCCAAGTGGGTTGATAAATGTGAGGCTTGTCAGACCTTTCGTGGGAAGACCTAAATTGGCCTCTTTGCCTCTTAAGCCAGTTGTAATTGAAGAACCTTTTCAACAGTGGGGTTTGGACTTCATTGGAACACTTAATCCTGCTTCTAGTGCTGGTCATACTCATGTATTAACTGCCACGGATTATTTCACCAAATGGGTAGAAGCTATTCCAGTAAAGAGTACTACTTCTGAAGTGGTGTGCAGCTTCATCAAAGAGAACATCTTGGTAAGGTATGGTGTACCTAACAAGATTGTGACAGATAATGCTTCGAATTTCTCTTCAACCGAGATAATGGATTTTTGCTATGGGTATGGCATCTCTTTGGCTCACTCCTCAGATTACTATCCTCAGGGAAATGGGCAAGCAGAATCCACTAATAAAAATTTGGTGACTATTATAAGGAAATTAGTCAATGAGTCTCAACGAAACTGGCACAAGAAGCTCTATGATGCTCTTTGGGCAGACAGGATTACACCAAAGAGAGCTATTGGAATGTCTCCTTTTCAAGTGGTATATGGAGTAGAAGCTCAATTGCCAGTAACAGTGGAGCTGCCAGCCTTGCATCTAATGAAGGCCATTGAAGATACTAGTTTCAGTGATGCTTTGGATAAGAGAATTATGTACCTTCACAAATTGAATGAGGACAGATTGGAGGTTGCTGATAGGATATCTGTTCACCAGCAGAAGGTAAAGGTCCTGTTTGATAAGAAAGCCAGGTTCAGAGATTTCCAAGTTGGAGACACTGTTTTGTTATGGGATAAAAGGCATGAACCTCGTGGCAGCCATGGCAAGTTTGATTCCCTTTGGCTCGGACCTTTCAAGATCAGACACTTTGCTGGTAAGAATTCTTTTTATCTTGATTACATGGATGGTTCTCCTCTCCCACTTCCTTATAGTGGGCAGTACCTGAAATTGTTCAAGTCATAGGTGATTAGGGAGTCCTTTGTATATTCTGTACAGCGTTTTGTTTTTCTTTCCTTTTTGTTTTGGTGTGTTGTCCTCTGTATTGGTTTGCTTTTTGACTCCGTGGCCCAATGGATAAGGTACTGGTCTGCTTCCCCGAGTTTGTCTAAGTTCTTACCTTGTCTCATTCCTTGAATTTATGCCAAGTCATCCCCAGAAGGAGCCAGCTGTTGTCCACTCAAAATTCCCCTGCTCTTAAGAAAGTGAAATTTTAAAATTTTGAGTTTAAGTGTCTTCTCTGTTGTACTGATAATGTTAAAAGTCGAGAAATTGAGAAAATCTACGTTTTTGGGTCATTTTGTGTGTTTTTCGGGCCTGTCGGACATTTTTGTCCCGCGTGTCCCAAGTTCAATTGGGCCCTCTGTTCCCCGATCGGCCGGTTTCCCCGAAGTTTGTCTTTTTCGGGCCCGTCGGAACTTTCTTGTCCCAATGTCCCAAGTTCAATTGGGCAAGTTGTTCCATTTTCGGCCGAATCGTCCCGAACCAAGTTGTTACTTCGAACCGCTTTCACGTCCCAAATGTCCCAAGTTCGCCCGGACCCGTTGTCACATTTTCGTCCGATCCGGCCGAGTCGCGTACCCGCACTTTTGTCCCGCATGTCCCAAAAGGCATTTGTGCGTCTTTTCCCCGCTTCGCCCGAATCGGCCGAGCCGCGTGTTTCGCGCATTCGCGTCCCACATGTCCCAAATGAACCAAGTGCCATTCGTGCTTATTTTTCCCGCTCTACCCGAATATCTTGCTTATTCAAATTGGTAGGTATGTATTAAATGCGCATTCATTATCTTTCTCTCTCCTAATCGGCTATATAACGAGTGAACCCCCTATGCATTTTTCACACTGCTTCCATGCTATCCTTTGCTCGAACCCTTGCAATCTAAATTCCTGCGCGTGTATCCCTTCCCTCTGTAATTCCTTCCCGAGTCTAGTTTGCGGCTCTGCCCTCCGAATTACTATCAATATGAAGATCAAATTTCAGGGACAGGAACAAATCTCACCACTAGAGTCTGCCGTTCCCAATATTGGGGACAGTGAAGCTCGTCATCTTGACTTTGGTGATTTTTGGGCAAGGATGGCAGATGCAAACCCTACACCAATGGCACAGATGATTCACGACAGCGGTTTGGCTTTCGCTGGAGGTTTCCCAATCTCGGTGCAATGTGCTGATACAGTGCTTTCATGCGGAGCTCACTTCGACCCTGATTCGAGTGAATTGACCAACGTACACGGGGAACTCATCGCCAAACTGGACGCTGCCGCCATTAGCACTGCACTGAGGATTCCAGAAATGGATAATGCCATAGTTGTTTCCCAGAATCAAGCACAGGCCCTGTTCAATCAAGACAGCGACAAATACAAGGCGCGGGTGGCGAAGTCCTGGCTAAAGAACCCTAAGAAGGGAGCATCTCGTCTATCCAAGACTCTTTTCGGGCTGATTTCAATGAAGAATTGTCAGATTTTATAATCCTACTGGCTCGGGTTATGGGCTTACCCTCTACTAACGAATTCCATTTCTGGATGTGCCCGCTCATCAGCATGGTGTGCGAGGGAACTCAAAATATCAACTGGGCGGAAATCATCAGCATGAACTTGGCGGAGCAGCTGTCCAATGTACAGCAAACGAAGAAGTTCTACATGACTTCGTACCTGATGTATACTCTGGCGGCATCAAGGCAATGGTTTGGTTTTTCTTACATTGATGCCCACAAGGATGATCCTGTATATGCCTACTGCCCGCAGTTCACCCTAGAGACCAGCAATCACAATTTCGAAGGGTAAATGATGCTTTCACCATGTACGTGGTCAGGCTTCTTGAAGGTGACACTGCTAGAAGGTTTTCTGATGAAGCCATGAACCTGATATCGCACTACGGTGCCTATTTTATCCAATTCAGAAAATTCTCCTATATCAGGCTTGCTGGCTATGAGAGCACCCCTCTGAGGCTTCCCATGTTCTGCAGTGATAAGATGGCTTTGATAGAAGTATGCAGGCAGTTAGACAAATTGCACAGAACCTGCAGAGACAAGAAGATTACTGGTTTGCACTTTCCCATCTCTTTGGGAAATTACACTTGTAAAACAGCCCTGGACGCACAGAATATAGAAAGAGCCCTGGTTCCCATCACTGTTCATTTCTTCAAGCCAAGAACTTGCTTCGACTTGAAGAAGTTCATTGAGCAGAACATCAAGATAATCTATCATCATAGGGCAGATACAGAAGACTATTGGGCTGACTGTGCAGATGATTTTGAGGCTAGAAGGAGGCATTATGGCAGGTTCTCTCTGCAATTGATCCAAGAACTCGGCTTGTACCAAGTTCCTGAAGGACTCCAGGATGACAACTCTGATCTATACTCATATGAGTATGACAATGTGGTTAAGCACACTCCCTTGGAGGACTTGGATTGGAACAAGAAAGAGAAAGATGATCTGGCCGAGATCCTAGCTCCAGTCTTAGTCAGGACTAAGGTCTGGTTTGATAGGAAAGTTCGAGAGCTTAGAAGGCACTCAGGAGAATCCTCCTCTAAGGATGTTTCAACACCAAGGAGGGAAGCATCGACTCCCATATCAGACACACCTGTGCAAACCCCTCCTGCCTCATCAACGCAAGGACCTGCAGCTTCCACTCCTTCTTCATCCACTCAAGTATACCAGAAGAAATTCAAAGAGGTTAAGAAGGAGCCTGTGGAAAAAGATCCTCAAAGAAAGCAGGTAGAAGTGCCTTTGGGACCAGAGAACATCATTGTTCTCAGTGAAAGTGAAGAGAGTGAAGTGCCAGCCCCTACAAATGCTCCTGAAGCTCCAACGGATAAAGATAAGGAAGTCCAGAGCACTGAACTTCCAAGTGCTATTGATTCCTCTGCAGCAATTGTCTCAAGCGCCCCACTCACATCTCAACTTGAGACAACAGCTGTGCAAACCTTGAGCGTCATGAGCTCTCTGTCTCTTGGTCCTCTTGCCCCTCCTGCTGCTTCCTCTTCCTCTTTTGCATGGGTGCAACCTTTTGTTGACAGTAGAAAGAGGAAATCTTCCTCTCGGAGCTCAGGGCCAAATTTTGATGCTGTGGCAGCCTTGTTAGGCACTACTCCTTCTCGTGCCAAAAAAGCCAGAATCACCTCCAGGATAGTGTCTGATGCTCAGGGTCAGCAATTCCTGGAGATTGCTAAGCCTACAGTAGATAAATCAGAGCAGGACTTACAGGCATCTGACCTAGAATTCTCAAGGATTCCTATGGGAGAGTCTACTCCTGAAGGTGAGATCCACAACCTCCAGGAAACGGTCACAAGAGTCATTGGGAGGGTAGAGAAAGGGCAGCAAACTATTGAACAGTTGGAGGAACAAGCCCAGATTCTCACAGGTTTTATCAAATCTCTTTTGTCTAAGGACAAAGTTTTGGACCCTACCCCATTGACTACCCTTCCGCCACCTGTAATTTTGAGCCAAGATGAAGTACAGAGTATCAAAGACATGCACAAGTATTCCGTCTATGGCAGAGCTATGGAGGCCATGGTGGAAGATATGCTTGTTGCAGGATTGAACTTCATCGATGAAGCTTTCAAACTCCACGGAAAGGTGAACAATTTGCAACAGAAGCTCTCCTCCACTATCGGGATCATAGATAAAGAGCTCAAACTCTGGAGCAGTTGCATAGTAGACCTCCGTCTCATGGGACAGACAGATGAGAACATTTTATTGGCGAATAAGGTTTTTGATGATGCAAAGGATAATCTGTCAAAGTCCTGGGTTTACAGCGTGGAGTGGAAGATCAAAGTCTTGGAGGAGGCTTTGGGAGAGCTGAAGAATAGCTGGCAGAAGGGTGAGGCTTTCAAGACACTGGTTGTATCTGCTTTCAAAGATATACATTGTCATCTTCAGGATGAAACTTCTGGTGTGCCTCTTTCCTTGCAAGAAATCAAAGCTCAATTCAGAGCTTTTGTCAAAGATAATCTATTCAAGGAAAGCTCCATTTCCAAAGAGAAAATGAAGGAGATCTGCTCTCTTCAATCTGCCATTGAAGAAGCAAATAAAGACTATCATACTCATGTCGAGTTTGATAAGGAAATGGAGAAGTGCCTCGGATTTTGGGCTCAGTCTACAGCCAACACGTCAGTCCCTCGTGGCAGAGACATAGCCGAGGCATTGAAGAGATTCAGGCAGCGAATTTTGAAGTCAGTGGGTCCCTCCCAGTCATAACCACCTGTCTTCTTCTCCTTATTCTTCTCTTCTTTTCTAATTCTTTTTCTCGGATTCATTGTAATAAGTTGAGGTATTGCGATTGGCAATCCTTAACTAATCTTTAGTTAAAAGAAGTGGTTACAAAGAGTAACTGATTTGTAAGCTATATAATGGCCTCTCCACGCCATTTTGAAAAGGAGGAAGAACTTGGCTTATTTTCTGAAAGTGTAAATAGATCATAAAGAAATCAATACAGAAGGGCTTTTCATTCTTTGTCTATCTGATCTCTTTTATCCCCAGCTTTTCATTTAATTTTGTGAAGATCATTTGTCTGTGTTATGTCAAGAAACTTTGTGTTCTGGCAGATGTTATTTACAGAACTTTGTGTCTTTAAATTCCATCTTATTTATATGATACAAATGATCTTGTTTCAATTCACTGTAACTTCGCATACATAAAGAATTACTCTGTTATCTATAATTCTGAGTGTTGCCTTTCTGCTCATTCTCGTATTCTCATTCCTCAGTCCTTTTGTAATTGATGATCTTTATAGAAAACACTTTCGTAATATCCAAGTTCAACCAGAAAATCATGTTTTGTATATTTGTAAATAGGTAGGTAACAGGAAGAACTTCCCTAAGTTCAAAGGCGATGGTAAAGCTCATCCTGATGAACACATCGCAGCCATCATAGTTGCATGTGGAGTTCTGGGAGTTGAACACGAAGATGTCTCCGTAATACTTTTCGTTGAGACTCTACAAGATAATGCTGCTGATTGGTTCTATCACCAGCTGGGACACTATGAGAACTAGGTTTGAAAACCATTTCAAACCAGCAGAAGATGTGCATGCCTTGCTAGCTCAAATCTCTCAAATAAAAATGGATTCACCTGAGCCCATGAGAGAATTTGTGGCCCGATTCAACAGGTTGATTAACAAAATTCGAGCAAATACTCGGCCTGTAGATCAAATTCAAAAATGTTTTTTCCTAAATGCTCAATCGCCTGAAGTTAGTTATGCACTGAGAAGGGCTAACCTCGCAGCATTGGCCGAGGATCAAACTCTTGTTGTTAGTGTTGAAGATGATTTAATCATATCAGGGAAGTTGAGGAGAGACCCTTCTAACTCTAAATTTGCTTCTTCCTCCTCTTCCACTCCTGGACCAAATACTGATTCACTGGTACAAAAACTTGCAAATGATCTCATTGCCATTAAGAAACAATTAGCTCAGCATGCTCCCTATGCAGACGTTCCAAGGAGGAATTTTCAGCCCAGAAATCATTTTCTTGCTGCTCAAAACAAGGCTAGCACTTGAAGGACCTCATATTAAAGTTCCTGTCAATGCAACCTGTGAGGTTGAGGAACCAGAGGATGAGGAGGTTAATGAAGATTGCGAGGAATCTATTGAAGAGGTTGATGATGAAGCAGATGAGTTTGAGGGATCTCGGGTTAATTTCTTCACCACTGAAGGAATTGATGAAGGGGATGATTATGATGAAGTGGTAGCAGATATGAATAGAGAATCATATGCTATCATGACTCAAGATCAGACAAATCAGAGGGAGAAAGTGACGCAGTCCACCAAGAAATCTAAGGAGCAGCCGACAACTATCCCCGTTATTGCAAAAAGAGGATCCCCTATTCCCACTTCATCTGCACCAAAGGTGAGTCCCGTCAATCCTGCTACTAAAGTTTCTTCTTTTTCCCCTAAAATTTATAAACCAAAGTTTTCAAATGATGATAGCCTGTCCACTTCTGGGTCTTTTGATATTATTGATCACCTGAAAAAGACTAAGGTTCAAATCTTAGAGGCTGAGTATTACCAAACCCATCCCAAAGCTTTTGCTAAAATGATTCAATTTGTCAATTCCCATTCTAAAGCTACCTCTAAAGGCATTTTACCCACTCCTTCTTCTACACCACAACCTAATCTAATAGCCGTTGTCACCTCACCCAGTGACAAAATCAAACCATTCTATGTGACACTTCTTATAGCTGGTCATAGGCTTAGCAATTGCGTCATAGACTCAGGAGCATCACACAATGTGATGCCTGCTAAAGTAGTTCATGCCTTAGGCTTGAATATCACACGCACTTATGAATCTTGTTATTCTATGGAGAGTAAAGAAGTGCCCTTGGTCGGAAGGATTAAAGATGCACAAATAGCTTTTACTGCTTTACCTGAGAAGAAAGTTTTAGCTACCATCTTAGTAGCAGATATTCCTCCTTCATACGGGATGTTGCTAAGAAGAAACTTCTGTAAGGATGTGGGTGGAGAAATTCAAATGGATTGGTCACATGCACTCGTACCTGTTAATGGACAAATGAAGAAGTTGCTGCCTGAGAAGCAATCTGAGTATATTGTACAAAAAACGGATGATCCTAAAGCACAAATACTCTATGAGGATATGGGTCATGGTAACTATATGATTATGTCCCCTGATGAAATTCAACTCCCCAAAGTGTCATCTAAAGATCCTAATGGTGTTTGGATTTTGGAGTTTGATGGAAGTTGTTCCTCAGTTGGTTCAGGAGTTGGTGTCCTACTGGTGTCACCTGAAGGAAGCCTTCATCCTTTTTCATTCAAGTTGCAGTTCGAAAATACTAATAATACAGTAGAGTATGAGGCTCTCATTCTTGGACTGCAAGTGGCCAAAGAACAAGGTGTAAAGAATATTCTGGCTTGTGGTGATGCGGAATTGATTGTAAAGCAAGTTAGAAGCCTTTTCCAGGTAAAAAATGGAAGGTTGAAACATTACCGGAATCAGGTTTGGGATTCCATTAAATTTCTTGATGCTTTCTCCATCGAGGCAATACCTAGGGAGAAGAACAGCAGGGTTGATTCGCTAGCAGTCTCAGGGTCACTACTGATTCCTCATCCTGACTTCTCTCAAGACAAGTTCACCATTGAGATGGTCCATCGACCTAGTGTACCTGATAACACAAATAACTGGCAAGTTTTCAATGATGATCAACACTTGCTTTCTTTCTTAGAACTCAAAGGTAATTTTGAACAGCTGTATTTTGAAGGAAGTGACAACCTGCCTCGTGAAAGTATGCCCTTTGACAAAGCAGTCACCCAAGGAGAAGAAATGGATCAAGATGGATGCATCAAACTCAAAGGAAACAAGATTCCTAAAGGATTGGTGAGTTTAGAGGAACTATTTGATAAACATGACAGGTATGTAAAGTCTAGAGCTTCTACTGGACCCCAACAATCAGCTGAATATGACAAGATTAATATTGGGAGTTCTATTGATCCTAAGCTCGTGAACATTGGAAAATGTTGCACAGCAGATGAGAGGAAAAAAGTAATTTATCTTTTAAAGAGGTATAAGGATTTTCTTGCTTACTCTTATGAAGATTTAAAAGCTTTCAAACCAAAAGATATGCAACATTTTATTCCTCTCAAACCTGGAATTAAGCCTTTTAAGCAGAAACAGAGGCAATACAATCCCAAGATAGTTGACACCATCTTTCAGGAAATACAGAAGTTGTTGAAGGCAAAAATCATTTTTCCCATTCACCATTCAACATGGATTGCCAATATTGTGCCTATTAGGAAGAAAAATGGTGAGATCAACATCTGTGTTGATTTCAGGAATCTGAATCAAGCTTCCTTGAAAGATAATTATCCTTTGCCTATGATGGATTAGGTCTTGCAAGCAGTAACAGGATCTGAAATGTTATCTATGCTTGATGGATTCTCGGGATATAATCAGGTAGATGTTGATACTGCAGATCAACACAAAATAGCTTTCACTACTCCTTGGGGTACCTTTGCTTACAAGAGAATGCCTTTTGGGCTCATTAATGCTGGTGCCACTTTTCAGAGAGCTATGGATCTGGCCTTTGGAAGTTTGAAAGGGAAGTGTATTGTCATATACCTTGACGACTTGACTGTGTTTTCTAAAACAAGGGCGGATCATTTTGACCACCTGGAGACAGTTCTGCTAAGATGTAGAGAACATGGGATTTCTTTGAATCCTAAAAAATATGTCTTTTGTGTCACAGAGGGGAAATTATTAGGACTCATTGTCTCCAAAGATGGTATTAAGATTGATCCTGAGTGAGTTCAAGCTATCCAGCAAATTCCTCTCCCAACCAGCAAAAAGGGCGTGCACTCTTTCTTTGGTAAGATCAATTTTTTAAGAAGGTTCATCCCTGATTTTGCAAAGTTAACTTTGAGTATTTCCCAAATGATGAAAGGCAAACAAACGTTTGGTTGGTCTTCTGAAGGAAAGGAATCCTTTGAAGGTATTAAAAGAGCTATTGTTAAAACTCCTATTTTAGCCTGTCCTGATTTCAGCAAAGATTTTATTATCTATTGCTATGCCACAGATAATACCTTGGCTGCTGTTTTGACTCAAGAAGACTCTAATGAGCATGAACTCCCAATTGCATTCATGAGCTATATTCTAAAATATCATGAGTTAAGATACAGCATGATGGAAAAACATGCTTTTGTAGTGGTCAAAGCTGTTAAGCAGTTTTGTTTTTACATTCTCAACTCTCACTCCATGGTGTTGGTTCCAGATACAACTGTTAAGTCAATTCTCACACAATAGGAATTTGGATCCAAGAGAGGGAACTGGGTTGCTAAGGTCCAAGAATATGATATTGACATCAAACCAACCAAGATCATTCGTGGAAAAGGCCTTTGTGAGCTCATTGCTGAAGGAGCTAAACATGAGTTGCTGAAGGATAAAGTTGGCCTTCCTACCGTTCTATTTCTTAGCTCAGTTGATGAATGGTATGCTGATATCACTCATTTTCTCACCTATGGAGAATGCCCCTCTCATTTAACTACCAAAGAAAAGAGGACTGTTAAACTAAGGTCAGTGCAATATGTGTTGCGGGAAAACGCCTTGTTCAAACGTGGGTTAGATGGAAGATTTTTGAAATGTGTGGACAAGGAACAGCAGAAAAAGTTACTCTCATCTTTTCATGATCAGGCATGTGGAGGGAACTATTCATCAATGGTCACTGCTCATAAGATACTTCGTGGAGGATATTACTCGCCTTCTATGTTCAGAGATGCATCTAAGTGGGTTGATAAATGTGAGGCTTGTCAGACTTTCATGGAAGACCCAAATTGGCTTCTTTGCCTCTTAAGCTAGTTGTAATTGAGGAAACTTTTCAACAGTGGGGTTTGGACTTCATTGGAACACTTAATCCCACTTCTAGTGCTGGTCATACTCATGTATTAACTGCCACAGATTATTTCACCAAATGGGTAGAAGCTATTCCAGTAAAGAGTACTACTTCTGAAGTGGTATGCAGCTTCATCAAAGAGAACATCTTGGTAAGGTATGGTGTACCTAACAAGATTATGACAGATAATGCTTCGAATTTCTCTTCAACCGAGATAATGGATTTTTGCTATGGGTATGGCATCTCTTTGGCTCACTCCTAAGATTACTATCCTCAGGGAAATGGGCAAGCATAATCCACTAATAAAAATTTGGTGACTATTATAAGGAAATTAGTCAATGACTCTCAACAAAACTGGCACAAGAAGCTCTATGATGCTCTTTGAGAAGACATGATCACACCAAAGAGAGCTATTGGGATGTCTCCTTTTCAAGTGGTATATGGAGTAGAAGCTCAATTGCCAGTAACAATGGAGCTGCTAGCCTTGCATCTAATGAAGGCCATTGAAGATACTAGTTTCAGTGATGCTTTGGATAAGAGAATTATGTACCTTCACAAACTGAATGAGGACAGATTGGATGTTGCTGATAGGATATCTGTTCACCAGCAGAAGGTAAAGGTCATATTTGATAAGAAAGCCAGGTTCAGAGATTTCCAAGTTGGAGACACTGTGTTGTTGTGGGATAAAAGGCATGAACCTCATGGCAGCCATGACAAGTTTGATTCCCTTTGGCTCGGATCTTTCAAGATCAGACACTTTGCTGGTAAGAACTCCTTTTATCTTGATTACATGGATGGTTCTCCTTTCCCACTTCCTTATAGTGGGTAGTACCTTAAGTTGTTCAAGTCTTAGGTGTTTAGGGATTCCTTTGTATATTCTGTACAACTTTTTGTTTTTCTTTCCTTTTTTGTTTTGGTGTGTTGTCCTCTATATTGATTTTCTTTTTGACTCCGTGGCCCAATGGATAAGGTATTGGTCTACTTCCCCAAGTTTGTCTAATTTTTTACCTTGCCTCATTCCTTAAATTTATGCCAAGTCATCCCCAGAAGGAGCCAACTGTTGTCCACTCAAAATTGCCCTACTCGTAAGAAAATGAAAATTTCAAATTTTTGATTTTTGAGTGTCTTCTCTATTGTACTCAATGTTAAAAGTCAAGAGATTGAGAAAATATACGTTTTTTGGGTCATTTTGTGTGTTTTTCAGGCATGTCAGACATTCTTGTCCTGCGTGTCCCAAGTTCAAACGGGCGCTCTGTTCCCCAATCGGCCGGTTTCCCCGAAGTTTGTCCATTTTCGGACCCATCGGAACTTCACGTCCCAAATGTCCCAAGTTCAATTTTGCAAGTTGTTCCATTTTCAGCCAAATCACCCTGAACCACGTACTTCGCGCTTTCACGTCCCAAATCATCCTAAGTTAAAATGGGCAAGTTGTTCCATTTTCGCCGGATGAATGGCTTGAAGTCGTGTGTTTCGCGCGCTTTCACATCCCAAATGTCCCAAAAGGCATTCGCCCAGACCTATTGTCACATTTTCACTCAAATCCGGCCGAGTCGTGTGTTTCATGCATTCGCGTCTCACTTGTCCCGCATGTCCCAAAAGACATTTGTGCAAGTCTTTTCCCATTTTCACCTTGAATCGTCCGAGTCACGTGTTTCACACACTTTCGTTCTCCCGCATGTCCCAAAAGGCATTTGTGTGTCTTTTCCCCACTTCGCCCGAATCGGCCCGAGCCGCGTGTTTCACGCATTCACGTCTTACATGTCCTAAATGAACCAAGTGTCATTCATGCTTATTTTTCCTGCTCTACCCAAATATCATGCTTATTCAAATTGGTAGGTATGTATTAAATGTGCATTCATTATCTATCTCTCTCCTAAATCAGCTATATAACGAGTGAACCCCCTTTGTATTTTTCACGCTACTTCCATGCTATCCTTTTCTCGAAGCCCTTACAATCTAAAATCCTGTGCATGTATCCCTTCCCACTGTAATTCCTTCCCGAGTTTAGTTTGCGGCTTTACCCTCCGAATTACTATCAATATGAAGATCAAAGTCTTGGAGGAGGCTTTGGGAGAGTTGAAGAATAACTGGCAGAAGGGTGAGGCTTTCAAGACACTGGTTGTATCTGCTTTCAAAGACATACACTGTCATCTTCAGGATGAAACTTCTGGTGTGCCTCTTTCCCTGCAAGAAATCAAAGCTCAATTCAGAGCTTTTGTCAAAGATAATCTATTCAAGGAAAGCTCCATTTCCAAAGAGAAAATGAAGGAGATCTGCTCTCTTCAATCTGCCATTGAAGAAGCAAATAAAGACTATCATACTCATGTTGAGTTTGATAAGGAAATATATAAGTGCCTTGGATCTTGGTCTCAGTCTATAGCCAACATGTCAATCCCTCGTGGCAGAGACATAGCCGAGGCATTGAAGAGATTCAGGCAGCAAATTTTGAAGTCAGTGAGTCCCTCCCATTCATAACCACCTGTCTTCTTCTCCTTATTCTTCTCTTCTTTTCTAATTCTTTTTCTCGGATTTATCGTAATAAGTTGAGGTATTGCGATTGGCAATCCTTAACTAATATTTAGTTAAAAGAAGTAGTTACAAAGAGTAACTGATTTGTAAGCTATATAATGGCCTCTCCACGCCATTTTGGAGGAGGAAGAACTTGGCTTATTTTCTGAAAGTGTAAATAGATCATAAAGAAATCAATACATAAGGGCTTTCCATTCTTTGTCTATCTGATCTCTTTTATCCCCAAGCTTTCATTTAATTTTTGTGAAGATCATTTGTCTGTGTTATGTTAAGAAACTTTGTGTTCTAGCAGATGTTATTTACAGAACTTTGTGTCTTTAAATTCCATCTTATTTATATGATACAAATGATCTTGTTTCAATTCACTGTAACTTCACATACATAAAGAATTACTCTGTTATCTATAATTCTGAGTGTTGCCTTTCTGCTCATTCTTGTACTCTCATTCCTCATTCCTTTTGTAATTGATGATCTTTATAGAAAACACTTTCGTAATATCCAAGTTCAACCAGAAAATCATGTTTTGTATATTTGTAAATAGGTTCGTTTCTGAATAAGGGAACCTCTCCCATTAAAGAGGAGGGACTTCTTGTCCCCTGACTGTTGCTCTTCGTAAAGTCCTATTTGACGACCAACAGTCCCACAGTAAAACAATGTCTCTAACTTAGAAATCTTTGGGTCTGGTCTTCTTGTCAAACAAATATTTCACCTTCTATTGGTGAGCAGAGATCCTATCAAAGACTTGCATACTATCTTCATTCAGTTTCTGGAGATACATGATCCTCTTGTCCAGAGAACTACTGAAACTTGAATCCTCAATAGCCTTCATCAAGTGCAGGGCTGGAAATTCAACTGTTACCGGCAGTTGAGCTTCAACACCATAAACCACATGAAATGGAGACATTCTAATTTCTCTTTTGGGTGTGATTCTATCTTCCCAGAGGGCATCATAGAGCTTCTTGTGCCAATTCCTTTGAGAGTCATTGAAAAGTTTCCAAACAATGGTTACCAAATTCTTATTCATTGATGTTGCTTGTCCATTCCCTGGGGGATAATAATCTGTAGAATGAGTAAGAGAGATTCCATAACCATAGTAGAAATCCATCATCTCGGAAGAAAAAAAATTAGAAGCATTATCAGTCACAATTTTGTTTGGTACCCCAAACCTTATCAAGATGTTCTCTTTAATAAAATTACACACCACCTCAGAAGTAGTACTTTTAACTGGAATAGCTTCCACCCACTTTGTAAAATAATCTGTAGCAGTGAGCACATGGGTGTGTCCAGCACTAGAATGTGGGTTGAGTGTTACAATGAAATCCAATCCCCACTATTGAAAAGGCTCATCAATTATTATTGGTTTGAATTTAGGTCTCCCAACAAAAGTCTGATGGGCTTCACACTTTCCTACCCATTTTGATGAATCTCAAAATAATGTTGGCCAATAGTACCCTGCACGAAGAATCTTTTGAGTTGTGACAGCAGAAGAGAAATGCCCTCTGATGAGGGTTTTTATTTTGGCTCTAATGAAATCCCTGAATATGGATGGAGTTAATTATAAATGCTACCACTTCATTATTACAAACTGGATAAGCCAATTTTTTTACTAAGATTATGTGTAATAAGATCACTAAGTTGTTAGTTGATACAAGGGGAGATGGTGGTTGTTATCAAGAATAGCATATAATATTACATCAATTGGATCTACTTCCAGACTTCAATATCATATTATACTATTTCTAGATTTGAATTGTTAGTTCATACCATTATACCTTCTTGATAAAACATCACAGTCATTTTCTTATACACAAGAGTTAGTTTGTGGGGAGATAAATATTTACAATCTAATATTCCTAATTTCATATATGAAATTTTAATCTACTTGTAAGAAATAAAATTATAAAGAAAATACTTACCAAATACTTCCTATCACAGAATTTTGCTAAAAGGTATTATATTTTCACTAGAATATTCTTGTAGAGAACTCTCAATCTTATAATAACATCGTGTCCTTAGAAATGGCAGTGCCAAAATGATGAGGGTAGTCAATCCTTTCCATTAATAATGTTGATCTAGGGTTGGTGTCCGAAGGATGTATGCATTAAGAGAAGAAAATCTAGGAAAGCAACTCCTTTAAACACAATGTAAAATTACATAAAATAAATCACACATGCAGAAATTTAAAGGCACAGTTGTCAAAAATGTAAACATGCTTTCATAAAGGAAATCACACTTGCAAGAATATAAAGGAACACTTTCATACAAGAAATCACACTTGTAGAAAATGTAAACACACTTACATAAAGGGAATTTCCGAATTGAAAATAAAGGAAAGAGGAAAATACACTCGTGCAGGTTCACAAAAAGAAATTACATAACATAAAAATTAGAAAATTACAACAAAAGGAAAACTACAGAAATAAAGAAATAAATATTAAGAAATTGATCCATCTTCCTTGGAATGAGTGGTCTATCTCATTCCTTGGAAGAGGACTTAATTCATACTTTTAATTTAGAACTTTGCAGAATAATTTTACTTCAAAAGATTGGAAAGAAAGAATAGATATCTTGATTTCTTGTGGAGAAAAGAATTACATATCTCAGTGTGAAAGGTCACATTTATAATTCATGTATCCAACCAACTCCTTATTTTAGGAAATACAATATGATCTTATCGTTATTCCAATCCTTACAACTAAGATCTCCATCTCCACAAAATATAGAGAAAGATATATTATTGTAGTCAAATCTTATCTTGTTTTTTTAAGGAAGATTTGCTCCCAAATCTTCTCCTTACTTTTTGGTAACAAGAATCACACTGGTTTTATTCTCCTACATTATTGGAAGGACGTTTTTTCCTCAAAATATGATTTTGACCAAATACCTTTCCCGTATTTTCCATTTGACTTTGCTATTTTCGATTGTAGAACTTTTGACACTTGTCTGATACGCTTTTTCCTCGTACTGCAATTCACTAATTGTTAGATTTATCTTCATTGCTAAAACCTGTAGCAAATATGAATGAGGTTTTTGTTAAACACATTGCTATGAACAAAAAATTCTCTCAGATTTTCCATTTGACTTTTCTATTTCTGTTTATGAAACTTTTAGTGCTTGTCTGATACATGTTTCCTCATACTGCAGATCACTAAAAGTTATATTTATCTTAACTGGTAAAACTTGTAGCAAATATGAATGAGGTTTTTGTTAAACACATTTCTATAAACAAAAACCTCTCTCAGATTTTCCATTTGACTTTTTTGTTTCTATTTATGAAACTTTTATTTCTCGTCTGATACACTTTTCCTTCAGATTACAGCTCATTGAAATCTAGATTTCTCTGAACTTTTAAAACTTGTAGCAAATCTGAATGAGGTTTTTGTTAAAAACATTTCTATGAACAAAAACCTCTCTCATATTTTCCATTGGATTCTCTTATTTTTCGCAATTCCTCTAAAATTTTCATTCCCTACTAGTTTTGGAACTAAACCTGCGGGTTCCAGAACTAACTCTGCGAGTTCCAGAACTAAACCTGCGAGTTCTGCAACTAAATTTGCGAGTTCCACAACTAACTCTATGAGTTTCGTAGCTAACTTAAAACAACTATAACTTTTGCATACGATCTCGGATTGAGATGATTCTTTTTTTGATCTTGCATAACTTTTTGAGAGGAATCTGAATATGAAATCATATTTGAGTTTAGATTTACTATTCATGATCTGTTCCATTTTTCCCAACACTAGCATTATCTTTCCTTTATGGCCTGCATACACAAGAATTTGCATATTTTCCCAAATAATCAATTGGATTAGTCAACAAAATAGATAACAAAATATTTCTAAAGAATGAACAAGATATATATCCTCTATTCTATCTTAAGAAAACTATAAGTTCCTAGATTACATTTAAATCCAATTTCAAAGGTAACTTGGAAGGAAAAAATAATGGTAATTTATGGATAATTTATGGCCTCATCACCCTCCACAAGTTTGATCATGAAAAGCTCTGAATAATTTCTTTTGTTGCTCTTTGTCCACACATTTAAGGAATCTTCCATCTATGCCTCACTTGAACAAATCATTTTCCCACATTACATATTGTGCATATCTTAGCTTAATATCTCTCTTTTCCTTGGCACTCAAGTGATATGGACATTCTCCATAAGTAAGAAAATGTGCAATATCAGCGTACCACTCATCTTTTTAACTAAGAAAGAGAACAACATGAACATCAACTACTTATGTGGTCAATTCCTCATCAGCCCCTTTTGCAATAAGTTCACATAATCCTTTACCTCGGACTAACTTTGTTAGATTGATATCAAGATCATATTCTTGAACCTTCACCACCCAATTTCCCCTCTTAGTTCCAAACTACTGCTGCGTAAGAATAGACTTGATAGTTGTATCAGGTACAAGTACCACCGAGTGAGAGTTAAGAATATAAAAATGAAACTTCTTGACAGCTTTGACCACTACAAAAACGTGTTTCTCCATCATAGTATATTTCAATTCATGAGCTTTTAGAACATAGCTCATGAAAGAAATTGGAAGTTCATGATTCTCAAAATTTCTCTGAGTCAATATAGCGGCCAAGGTGCTTTCGGTAGCATAGCAATAGATGATAAAATCCTTACTGAAATTAGGACATGCTAAGATGGGAGTATTAGCAATAGATTTCTTGATACCTTCGAATGCTTCTTTCCCTTTGGAAGTCCAACCAAAGGTTTGATTTCCTTTCATCATATGAGTGATACTCATAGTTAATTCTGCAAATTTTGGAATGAATCTCCTCAAGAAATTTGTCTTGCCAAAGAAGGAGTGAACACCCTTTTTTCTTGTGGGAAGAGGAATTTGTTGGATTTCTTAAACTCTTTCTAGATCTATCTTGATCCCTTCCTTGGATACAATATTCCCTAGCAACTTAGCTTCAGTAACACAAAAGACAGACTTCTTAGGATTAAGAGAAACTCCATGTTCCCTACACTTTTGAAGGATTGTTTTAAGATGGTGAAAGTGCTATGCCCTTGTCACTTTGGAGAAAACAGTCAAATCATCAAGGTATACAACAATGCATTTTCCCTTTAGACTACCAAAATCTAAGTCCATTTCTCTTTAAAAAGTGGCACCAGCATTGATAAGACCAAATGGCATTCTCTAGTAGGAAAAAGTGCCCCAAGGAGTAGTGAAAGTAGTCTTGTGTTTATCTGGGGTATTGACTTCCACCTAATTGTATCCAGAGAATCCATCTAGCATAGACAACATCTCAGATCCTGTGACAGCCTGCAAAACTTGATCCATCATGGGGAGAGGATAGTTGTCTTTTAGAGAGGCGTGATTTAAATTCCTGAAATCTACACAGATACGAATCTCGCCATTCTTTTTCCTGACATGCACAATGTTAGAAATCCATGTTGAATGGTTTATAGTGAAAATGATCTTTTCTTTTAATAACTTCTTAATCTCTTGAAAGATAGTATTATCAATCTTATGATTGTATTGCATCTGCTTTTGTTTGAAAGGTTTAATCCCAGGTCTCAAAAAATAATAGTCTTGCATCTCCTTCAGTTGAAAATATTTGAGATCATCGTATGAATAAGCAAGGACGTCAGCATATTTTTTCAATAAATTCTATACTTTCTTACTTTCTTCTTGAGTGCAAAATTTTCCAATATTCACCATCTTGGGTTCATCGGGACTTCCGATGTTAACCTTTTTGAATTCAACAGATTGACGAACCCCTTGAGAAGATTTGGATCTGATATACCTATAATGTTTATCAAATAGGTCTTCTATACTCACTAGTCCTTTAGGTATCTTGTTACCCTTCCAACTTAATACAACCATCCTGATCTATTTCTTCCTTGATATCTTCTTCTTGAGAGGACACATATTCTCTAGAAAAAGTCTCACTTCCTTCAAAATATAATTGTTTGAAGTTATCTTTAAGCTCCAAGAAAGAGAGCAAGTTTTGATCATCATTGAAAACCTTCCAATTACTTTCATTATCCGGCACACTGGGCCTATGAATCATTTCAATGGTAAATTTTCCTTCAGAGAAATATGGATGAGGAATCAAAAAAGATCCTAAAATAGCTAAAGAATCAGCTCTAGTATTCTTTTCCCTTGGCCTCACATTAATGCTTCAAAGCTAATCAAAATTGGGTCACTTTAATGTTCCTCATAAAATCATTACAGAAAAAGCATAAAATACCTAGAGATCTCCATGCTATCCTCAAGCTAATAGTCAATTTGAATCCATTAACAAAAATCTTTGCAACATCCTTACCAAGACTATGGATAAATCCGGTTGTGATTGGCGTCTTCACATACCCTTCGCGCTTTGGGATTATCAGACTAGCATCCACACCTCTACAAGAATTACTATTTTCTCTCTCATCTACTACACCAAGGTCATTCTTCCTCTTGAATTCCAAATCCCATCTTTGTGTGTTTATCTTCACGACTTCATATTTGATTAATACTATCGCCAAGAGCGTCTAACACAGCTTGAGTTGTTAAATGAATTTTGTCAATGGAATCCCAAACAAGATTCCTATAGTGTTTCAGTCTCCTATTCTTGACCTGAAAAATATCCCTAACCTGTTTCACAATCAATTCTACATCCCCACAAGCACAAAGATTGAATTGTGTGATCTATCGTCACTTTCCTATATATGAACTTTAATATGGGCACCATAGCTCTGTTCATAGCATATTCCTTATGGATAGGTTCTGTCATCTTCACTTCCATTTCTTTTGCCACATCCAATCCAAGTATGAGTGCCTCATATTCAGCTGTGTTGTTTGTATTTTCAAAATAAAGTTTAAATGAAAATGGGTGAATCTTCTCTTCCAAAGAGATTAACACCGCGCCAGCTCCAAAACCAGCTGAAGAGCAGCTTCCATCAAAGTCCAAAGTCCAAATGCCATTAGAATTATGGATCACTCCTTTGGGAAGTTTTTCCTCATCCTTTGACATTATCATATAGTTACCATGCCCTATATCTTCATAGAGTATTTATGCTTTTGGATCATCATTCTTTTGCACAATATACTCAATTTGTCTCTTTGGTAATAGCTTTTTCATTTTTCCATTGACCGTGATGAGAGCGTGTGACTAGTCCAATTGAATTTCACCTCCTATCTCTCTACAGAAATTCCTACTCAGCAGCATACCATATGAGGGAGGAATATCAGCTACCAAAATGGTGGCTTTGACCTTTTTCTCTGGAAAAGAAGCGAAAGATACTTGTGGATATTTGATTCTTCCCACCAATGGTACTTCTCTAGTCTCCATGGAATAGCAGGAGACAAAAGTACGCGTTAGAGTCAGGCAAAAAGAATGAGCTACTTTTGTAGGCATCACATTTTCTAATTCTCCTTAGTAAATAAAACAATTACTGAGTTTATGCCTAGCTATCAGAAGTGTTACATAAAATGGTCCAATTTTTTTCATTAGATGAAGAGACTGCAGCCACAAGACCTTGCTAAGGTGAGGGGGAGGGAGTGGGAAATAAACCTTTAGAGGTATTGGATGAAGTTTTGGATTTGGAATTGACAAACTTTACCAATTTAGCAAAATCATTTGGATGAGTTTGGTAAAACTCTGCCTCTGAAATTTGGATCTTTTTCTTCTTAAGGTGATCAATGATATCAAAATATCTAGAGGTGGATGGGGTCTCACTACTAGGAACAAGGGAGGTTTTTGACGTATCAGGTTTATGAGTCGAAGGATTGGAAGTTTTGGGAGTAGAGGTAGAAGGAGAAGAACTAGCATTACTTACCTTTTGTGTGGAAGTAGTGGGAACATGGGTTCCTCTCCTCACAACTACTGGAATGGTTACAGGAAACTCCTTGGATTTTTTAGAAGGCTGCATCACTTTTTATTTTCTGTTCATTTGCTCTCGGGTCATAACAACATATGA
Organism: Taxus chinensis; assembly: GCA_019776745.2. Classification (NCBI taxonomy): domain Eukaryota; kingdom Viridiplantae; phylum Streptophyta; class Pinopsida; order Cupressales; family Taxaceae; genus Taxus; species Taxus chinensis. The sequence goes on from CM034156.1 coordinate 658,216,630, forward strand.
CTCACTATTCATATTTGTCACTACTTCGTCATATTCATCTTCATCATCTATGCCTTCGGTGGTGAGGAAATGAACCTGAGAATCACCAAGCTCCTCTTGTTCTTCATCAACCTCTTCTTATGGTTCTTCATAGTCTCCATTATCCTCTTCATCATCAGGTTCTTAAACTTCACAAGTTGCATTGACCGGAACCTTAATGGGTGGACCTTCAATTTCCAATCTAGTCTGAGAAGAGGGCAAATGGTTCTTGGGCTGAAAATTCTTTCTAGGGATATCTTTGTAAGGAGTATGTTGAGCCAATTGATTCTTAAGAGTAATGAGATCATTGGTCAACTTCTGCACTAATTGATCAGAATTGGCTACTGGAGAGGAAGAGGAAGATGATTTCGATTTGGAGGATTCTCTTTTCATTTTACCAGACATGATAATATCATCCTCAACACTGATAACCAAGCATCGATCACCCTCTAGAGTTATAAGGTTAGCTCTCCTTAGTGCATATCTTACTTCAGGTAACTGAGCATTGAGGAAGAAGAACTTTTGGATTTGATCTACAAGACGAGTGTTTTGAGGGATTTTATGAATTAGCTTGTTGAATTTGGCCACGAACGCTCTCATGGGCTCATATGGTTCCTTCTTGATATGAGAAATTTGAGCCAAGAGAGCATGGACGTCTTCAGCAGGTTTAAAACGTTTTTGAACTGATTCGTCATGGTATTCCAGTCAGTAATTGACCCAGTTGAAAGATGATAGAACCAATCAACAGTATTGTCTTACAATGTTTCTACAAAGAGCCTGATAGAAACATCCCCGTGCTCAACCCCAAGAATCCCACATGCCACTATGAAAGCTTTGATGTGTTCATCTGGGTGTACTTTTCTATCACCTCAAAATTTATGAAAACTTTTCCTATTACCTCTGGGTAATTCATGTAATGGTTGAGGAAGAGCAAGAGGCCCAGCCTGTTGTCCCCAAGGCAGAGGGGCTGTCATTCTTAGAAAAAATTGACTGAAGGGGAACTGTGAATCCAGCAAGCACTAAAGCACGGAGATTGGGATTGATTTGATCCTGAGGACTTTCGCTCCTAGAAACTCTATCTTTAACATGAGGAGTGCTTGCAGACCGTTTTCTTCTATTCCTTCTTACATAAGGAAAAGGAAAGCCTTGTTGCTCTAGAAATGAAAATGGGAATCTTCTATTATGAGTTATTTTTTACCACGTGTATATCTTAGAGTCATCAAACTGTAAATTGGTCTTGAAGTTGCTCAAAAAGGGATACGTTTGAAATGAAATCCCCAGTAGAGTCACCAAAAATTGTTAGTTTTTTATTTAGCACTTTTATAGTGATCAACATTCAATGGACAACAAGTCCCTCCTCTTTATGGGAGAGGTTCCCTTATTGCAAGTGAGTAGCAAAGCTTATATACAAATGTATAACTTTCATATGAATGAGGACTTCTGATATCTTGAAATGTTTTTTTTACCAAAATAGATTATCAATATAAAAGAATATAAGAACTAAGAAACTGAAAGGGTAGAACATAACAGCACTTTCAGGAAATATAGATAGCAGAATATAACCTTATACATACTGAGCAAGGGTGATACATACAAGAATCATCCACATTTATAACATAAGATATCATTCCAGAGACACAAAATTCTAGAAATCATATCATAAGAACACAAAGTTTCTTAACATGAAAGATTAATGATTCACAAATTTCAGACAAGAAAGAGAGGGTAACATATGAAGATAGAGACAAGGGAAAAATCCTTCTGTATTGATTTATTTCAATTCTATTTACACTTCAAAAGTATCAGAGTCCAACCCTTAACAATGGCATGGAGAGCACATTAAATAGCTTGCTAAACAGTAAAATTCGGTTACAACTTCTTTTAATCAATATATTAAAGAGTACTTAAGAAATACATTAATAGAAATTATTTAATTAAAAAATTACATCAAAGGTTCCACAACCTTGAAATAAAAGAAGTTTCCTAAGACTCTGAAGTAGAAACATCTGAATGAGGCTTAGAGGTGCCAACTGACTTAAGAATCTAATGCTTGAATCTCTTCAATGCCTCAGCTATCTACGTGCATTTTGGAATGGTGGTGTTGGAGGTGGCATGAGTCCATGTACCAAGGCACTTCTCTATATCCTTATCAAATTATGTATTTTCCAGAAATTCTTTGTTTTCCTCGGTGATAGATGACTGAAGGGAAGAGATATCCTTCATCTTCTCCTTGGACATTGAATCTTCTTTGAACAGATCTTCTTTGACAAAGGCATTAAATTGAGCCTTGATTTCTTGAATGGAGGAAGGAACACATGTGGCTTCATTCTGAGTTTGGAAATGAATATCTTTGAAGGCAGACAAAACAAAGACTTGAAAGATTCTCCTTTTTGCCACATATTGTTCATTTCTCCCAATGCTTCTTCCAGAACCTTAATCTTCCATTCAATGCTGAAAATTCATGTTCTTGACAAGTTGTTCTTGGCTTCATCGAATACTTTACTTGCCAACAATATTTTCTCATTTGTCTGTCCTATCAAATGAAGATATTGAATACATCCACACCATAGCTTTAACTCTTTTTCCAAGCCACTAATTGTCATGGTGAATTTCAGCTGTAACCTAGACACCTTTTCATACGTCTTGAAGGATTCCTCAATGAAGTTCAATTTTGATATTGTCATATCATCAACCAATGCTTCGATGGCCTTCCCATAGGTAGTATATTTGTGAATTTCCTTGATATTTTGAACTTCATCTTTGTTAAGAACAATGGGGGGTGGAAAAGTAGTTAATGGAGTTGGATCCAAGACCTTATCTTTTGCCAAAAAATATTTTATAAAATTGGAGAGAACTTGATTATGTTCTTCCAATTGCTCCATTGTTTGCTTGCCCTTCTCCACTCGTTTAATGACTCTAATTACAGTTTATCTCAGGTTATGAACCTCACTTTCAGGTGTGGACTCCCCAAGTGGAATCCTTGTAAGCTCCAAATCAGAAACCAAAATATCTTTCTCCTCCTTATCCACCTTAGGCTTTGTAATCTCCATGAACTATTGACCCTGTGAATTTTTTACCAGCCTTGAGGTGGTCTTTTCTTTCTTTGTTGGAGGAGGAGTAGTACCAAGCAAGGATTCTACAACATCAAAATTGGGAACTACAACCAGAGAAGAAAATTTCCTTTTCTTGTTATCAAAAAAAGGTTAAACCCAAGCAAAGGAAGAAGAAGAAGTAGAAGGTGCAATAGGTCCGAGTGCAAGTGAACTCATTGCACTCATATTCTGTACCATTGATGTCTCCAGATGGGAAGTTGTTACTACTTCAGAAAGATCCTTGGAAGAAGTGTCCATAAAACCTAGAGGCTCAGTCATTTGCTCTTTATTTTCAATCCTAGCAGTAATGACAGGGTTTTCTTCTTCCACCTTCATCTCTTCACTGTCATCTTCACTCAAAATAAAAATGTATTCCGGTCCTTCAGGGACTTATGGCTGCTTAAATAGAACCTCTTCTTCAATGGGTTCTTATGTAATTGACTTACCTTTCTTCAGATATACCTTTGTTGAAGAGGACGGAGTAGATTATTCAGGTACGTTTGCTAAAGAGGAAGGGGTAGATTACTCAGGCGGTTCCACGCTGGATGAATTTTCCTCCTTCCTAGGAGATGAGGTTTCTCATGAAGAGGACTTGGCCTTGTTCATCCTAAAGACTTGAATCTTCCTATCAAACCAGATTTTGGTTCTTACAATAACAAGATCGATTACTTCCTTCAAATCATCTCTCTCTTTTACAAACCAATCAATGGTTTCTAGAGGAGTGTGTTTGATAGACCTTTCATATTCAATAGATTGTAAGTCCTCATCATCATGCTTGAGCCATTCAGGCACTTTATAGAAATTGAATTCTATGATTTGTTGAAGAGAAAATCTATCAAAATACCTTCTTCCGGCCTCAAAGTCATATGCACAATCAGCCCAGTAATCTTCAGTATCGGGAAGATGATATAAAACCATTCTGAAATTCTTAGCAATGTAGCCCTTGATGTCAAAGAAATTTCTGGACTTGAAGTGATGGAAGGTGAGAGGAACAATGGTTTTGTCAATTTTCTGGGCATCTAGGGTTGTTCTGCATATATAATTTCCCAGGGAGATGGGGAATTGAATGCCAGTGATCTTCTTATCCCTGCAGGTTCAGTGAATTTTATCCAGTTTCCTGCAAATGTTGACCAGAGCCATTTTATCATTACAGAGCATAGGAAGCTTTAGAGGTGATCCCTCGAAACCAGCTAGCCTAATATATGATAATTTCCTGAACTGAGTGTACAAGCTTTCATATTCAGATATCAAATTCTTAGCTTGTTTAGAAAATCCCCTGGCAGTATTACCCTCCAGAAGTCTCACAATGTACATGGTGAATGCATCATTAACCCTCCTAAAATTATGGTTGCTGATTTTGAGGGTGAACTGAGGGCAGTATTCATATATGGTGGCATCTTTATTGTCTGCAACAAAATTGAAGCCAAGCCATTCCCTGGATTCCGCCAGAGTGTACATGAGGTAGGTCATATAGAAATGTTGGGTTCTATGAACATTCACCAGCTGCTCTGTCAAATTCTCACAAATAATCTCACTCCAATTCAAATTATGTTTTCCCTTGCAAATGATGTTAATGAAGGGACACATCCAAAAATTAAATTCATTGGTAGAGGGCATACCCATAATTTTGGCCAGAAGGGTAATGATGTTTGAAATATCTTCTTTGAAATCAACCGTGAACAATGTTTTTGAAATCATGGAAGCTCCTTTCTTAGGGTTCTTCAACCAGGATTTAGCTACACTAGCTTTGTATTTATCATTGTAGTGATCGAACAATGCTTGTGCTTGGATGAGAGTAAGGACGTTAGCTCCTTCCACTATTGTAATTTGTAGGACAGCACTGATGGCTTTGGAATCCAAGCATGCAACAAATTCACCGTGAACATCAACAATTTCTTTGGACTCGGGGTTAAAACAAGCTCCACATGCAAGCACGGTATCAGCACATTGCACAAAAATAGGAAAACCTGCGGTAAATTCAATCCCACTATCTTTGATCAACTGAGCAATGGGGGTAGGGCTGTCGCATCCTAGTATGTTCCAGAAATCATCAGGATCCAGATGACAAGCTTCACTGTCGTTGATTTCAGGTATAGAAGTCTCCAAAGAAGAGAGGTGCACGAACCCTTGGTATTGGAACTTCATCGTGGCAGAGGAAAGAGAGGAACAACCTTGATGAAATATGTCACAAACTCAAAATAATCCCTGCAAGAGAAAAAAAAGATGCACATATGCGAGCAACGACATGTTTTTGCATAAACACGAGCAAGGGGATTGAGCAGGAAAGGTGAAAAATGAATGAATGGTCACCCCCTTTAAATAGCCAAGAGGAGAGAGAAAATCAAAAGTGTTCAATTAATATACCTAGCACCGAGTCAAAAAGGCAAAAAAGTGGAAAAAGCTCAAAAAAATGGCCCAGATGCTCCATGGGATGTTGGGACACGAGGGACGTGTAAATCTGAAATACTCAATCTAAGAAGAGTGTGGAGAATGCGGGTCCAAAGAGCATAGACAGTCAATAGGACATTGGGACACGCGGGACACACAAAGCTGATTCGGACGATGCGGGAAAAGTGGGTCCAGAGAGCACATATGTTCCACAGGACATTGGTACATGAAGGAGGTGCAAACCCAAAAAATCTGATGAGCAGAGTAGTGTGGGAAAAGCAGTGAATTGATGAACAAGAGGCCCGAGTGTACCTGGGACATGCATAATGAAAATATCTGATTTAGCCACATAAGCAGAGCATTGCAGAGAAAGTGGTAAATCGTGGAACTGGAGGCCCAGCAATACTTGGAACATGAGGATAGAATTATCTGATTTACCCGCACAACACTGAAAATGACTTCAAAGAACAAATTTTTCTTATCTTTCCAAACTTCTTACTTTACTTAAACATTTCTAAAGGGCACCAACTCAAAATTTTCAATTTTTTTCTTTCACAATGAGGAGAAATTGTAGGGTGACAACAGGTTCATGATGTGAGAAAAATAAAATGTGTGATGTGGAGTGAGGACATGATTTAAAATGTTAGGTGAAATAGTGAAGCCATGTGCATAAATTTATACTATTGAATTTTTGAATTTTGATGTTGGATGTTGGGGTTTTTAATTATTAAATTCATGGGTGGGGTTCATGAATTAATAATTTTGGGGGGATTTAATTTTTAGGTGGGAATTGATTTTTAGGTGGGGATTGATTTTGATTTGATTGAATTAAGTGGGAAACATCTGGGGCTCTTTATTTGCATGGTTTTTGGATTATTTAATTATGAGATAGGATGATATGACCTAGTTGGAATAATTGATTGTTTAACACATAATAAGGTTTAAATATGTGACAGGGGATCAATTAAATTATAAGATTAATTAATTGAATACGTATTTTTTATGGAAAACGGGATTCACTTGGATAAGCCTGCTAAAGGAGAGAAAACGCGGGATGATATAAAAATTTCATGTCTACAAGAACATATATCTCATCTCTGTCACAAAGTGCTCTAGAAGGAATAAAAGGGTTCTAGATTTTTTTTGTGTGGAGTTTTCTACCCAAGAGAGTTTCTTGATGTAAAATTATCTAGATGTATGTTTTTTTCTTTATCTTTTCAAAGTGTTATATAGTTTTATTGTAATGCCCCGCCTCAGGACATAGAAACCCACACCTAAAGGTAGTTAAAAATTTGGGTAATTTTTTTTAACATAAATAAAATACTATTACTATGCTTTTCTGATTCTTGCTATTAATTATTTTATACCAATTTGATTTACCCAATAAATTAACCACTTGTCCAATTCCAACTTTAATGGTTTATTTCTACTAAATATTTGCTAGGGTCACAATAGAAATGCTACACACCCCTTTTAATTTAATTAGTTTCCCCATTTTTATTTAATTTTCCCACACACAACCTTCTTTTATTTTATTTCCTAATCCCACAAAATCCCATGACTTAAAAATTTGTGTAGGATTTAATGTGAACCCTAGGATCAAACTAATATTGGCCTTAGATTTTATGTTGCCCTAGAAATGCCATAATCCATCTTTATGTTTTCTTTCTCTTCTCATTTGGTTTTATTTTTGTTTCTTCTTTGTGCAGGTTGAGGAGGAGCCATGGAAGTGATGGATTCATGGGTTGTTTAAGTTGTTTATTTATTTTGTTTTGTTTTGTAATTCCTTAACCGGATATATTCTTTGGTTGGGTACATATTATATATTACAAAAAATATATATATATATATATATATATATTACAAAATATAATATGCAATCCAAACTGAAGAAAATCAGTAAAGAAATCCACAGGGTTTTGATATACAGGGGCGATAGACTACTAAAACCTGTAGGGTTTTGGAGTGGGGTATCGGTGGAAGGGCGAGCAGAGGCTCCGCGTGGAGATGTGGGTTGAGGGATTTTGGAGGGGCCGCAGAAATGAAGATGGTGATGGAGGTTTGGGGAAGTGGGTGATGGTATTAGGAGTTGAGGGAAGGGGTGGTGGTGTGGGCATAGGCCACACCATAGTCTGTTGTGGCATGGCCTATGGCCACACCACCATAATTTTTGAAATCGTAGGTTTGGGTGGTTTGACCCCCTCCCAAACCCTCATTTTTTTTGTTTAATAAAACATACAACCTCAAATCCGTAATACCTTTTTTGTAAAATTTGCTATTTATATATTTATATATTTATATATTTATATATTTATATACATATATCAAACTATATTATATAATATACACAATATTAAATATATATTAATATATTTATATTATATAATATAAAAAAGTATTACAATTTGTAAACTAATAGATTCTATTTGTAAATATGCACAAATACCAAATTTATTTATTTACATATCAATGTCTTAAATGAAATATTTTAAAATTTTGAATCATTTATGAGAAATAAGTTTTATTCACATACAATTTTAACTATATAAGTCTTAAAATAGATTCTTAGAAATAAAACGTTTACATTGAGAAGTAATAATCAAATCTCTACAACTAGTATGGAAATAGGAGCAGATTTAAATATGGTTTTCTTGTATCTCATAATAATTTGCAATACTAACAATTAGTGTAAAGATAGTAATCAACAAACTTCTTATTGCAAACAAAATTCCCTTTCAAATACAATAACCAAATAAATACTATAGATTTCTAACAAGAAGGAGATCCCATAAGAAATATCACATTTTCTTTTAATGCTCTTAACATCACATTTTACATTTTTATTGGGGAAAGCATATTTCCAATAACAAACTTTCTTTTTAAAAATTAACTTTTGAATACTCTATATTAAAGGATCAACTATTTTACAAGATTTCATGTCCAAGAAACTTAAGTTGGGTTTTGAATTAGCACCTTATAGTGATCAACAGTCAAGGGACAGTGAGTCCCTCATCTTTATGGGAGAGGTTCCCTTATTAAAAGTGAGAAGCAAAACTTATATACAAATATACAACTTTCATATTGATGAGGACTTCTGATATTTTGAAATGTTTTATACCAATATAGATTATCAATACATAAGAATGGAAGAACAAAGAAAATGAAAGGGAAGAACATAACAGTACTTTCAGGTAATATAGATAGCAAAATACAACCTTACACGTACTTAGCAAGAGGGATACAGAATATAATCATTCACATTTGCAACATCAAATATTATTCCACAGACACAAAATTATGGAGATCATATCATAAGAACACAAAGTTTCTTAGAATGAAATATTAATGATTCACAAATATGCAAACAAGGAAAGGAAGGACAGTAGATGAAAATTAGAGACCAAGACTGTTGAACACTATAAGGTGCTAATTCAAAAACCTACATGAGCTTAAGTTTCTATGGACAGCCCAATAATAATCAGAGTTTAGCCACTTAACAATGGCATGGAGAGCCCATTAAATAGCTTACAAAAACAGTTACATTCAGTTCTAACTTCTTTTAATCTAAAATATTAAAGACTACTTAAGAAATACATTAATAGAATGTCTTTAACCAAATATTACATCATGGGTTTTACAACCTCAAATTAAAAGAAGTGTATTAGGATTCTGAATTAGAAACATCTGAAGGAGGTTTAGAAGGGCCAATTGTCTTAAGAATCTGATGTCTAAATCTTTTCAATGCTTCAGCTATCTCTATGCACTTTGGAATGGTGGTGTTAGAAGTGGTATGAGTCCACATACCAAGGCACTTCTCCATATCCTTCTCAAACTCTATGTTTTCCAGAAACACCTTGTTTGCCTCAGTGATAGCTGATTGAAGGGAGAAAACTTCCTTCATATTCTCTTTAGACATTGAATCTTCCTTGAAAAGATCCTCCTTGAAAAAGGTTCCGAACTAAGCCTTGATCTCCTGTATAGAAAACTGATCACCTGAGGATTCATTCTGGATTTGACAATGAATATCTTGAAAGGAAGACATAACACAATTCTTGAAAGACTTCTCCTTTTTGCCACATATTTTTTAGTTCTCCTAATGCTTCCTCCAAAACTTTGATCTTCCACTCAATACTGAAAACCCAAGATCTAGACAGATTTCTCTTGGCCTTATGTAATACCTTTCCTTCCAACAAGATCTGCTCATATGTCCTATTCATCAAACGGAGATCTTGGATGCATTCACACCATAGCTTTATCTCTTTCTCCAAGCCACTGAGTGTTGTGGTGAATTTCAACTGTAATTTGGACACCTTGTCATATGACTTGAAGGCCTCCTCAAAAATGAAGTTCAATCCCTGCCATTTTCATATCATCAACAAGTGCTTCCATGGCTTTTCCATAGGTGGTGTACTTACGAATATCCTTGATGGTCTGAAATTCATCCTTGTTGAGAACTATGAGAGGTAGAAGAGTGGCTAGTGGAGTTGGGTCCAAGACCTTATACTTTGCCAACAAGGATTTTATAAAATTTGAAATAACTTGGTTTTGTTCATCCAATTGCTCCACAGTTTGTTTATCTTTCTCCACATGTTTAATAAATTTGGTCATAGTTTCTATGAGGTTATGAACCTCACTTTCATGAGTAGACTCTCCAAGTGCAATCCTTGTGAGTTCCAAGTCAGAAATCAAAAGTTCTTTCTCCTTTTTGTCTACCTTAGGCTTTGTAATTTGCATGAATTGATGGCCCTTATAATCTGACACCAGCCTTGAGGTAATATTTTTTTTATTTTCCAGGAGGAGGAGAAGTACCAAGCAGGGCTGCCACAACATCAAACTTGGGAACCAAAATTTGAGAAGTAGAATTCCTTTTCTAGCTATCAACGAAAGGTTGAACCCAAGAAAAGGAAGAGGAAGAAGTAGAATGGAGCAATGGGTCCAAGTGCAAGTGTAGTCATTGAACTCAATGTTTGCACCACTGATGTCTCCAATGGAGAAGTTGACACATCTTCAGAAATATCCTTGGAAGAAGGGTCCTCCAAACCTAGAGATTCAAACATTTAGCCTTCATTCCCATCTCAGTATTGTTGATAGGGGCTTCTTCTTCATTCTTTTAGCTCTTCACTATCATCCTCACTCCAAGACAACAACCTCTTCTATGGCCCTGTGGGAACCTGTGGCTACTTCAAAGGAAATTCTTCCTTTTCTTCTACAATCTTCTCTTGTTTGATGGCCTTGCCTTTATTTATATATAAATTTGTTGAAGAGGAAGGAGTGGACTGTTCAGGTACCTCAACATTGAGTGTAGGTTCTCCTTTCCTAGGATAGGATGTTTCTTATGAGGAATACTTGGGTTTGCTCATCCTTAAGGCTTTCATCTTCCTATCATACCAGATTTTGGTCCTCACAAGAATAGGATTGATCACCTCTTTCAAATCATCCTTCTCTTTTATAAACCAATCTATGGTTTCCATAGGAGTGTGTTTGATGGCCCTATCATATTCAATGGATTGCAGGTCTTCATCATCATCCTTGAGCCCATCAAGTACTTTGTAGACATTGAAGACTATGATTTTTTGGAGAGAGAATCTTCCAAAGTACCTTCTCCTTACCTCAAAATCATCTACACAATCAGCCCAATAAAACTTCAGTAACTGCAAGGTGATAGAAAACCATCCTGAAGTTATTAGCAATATATCCCTTAATATCAAAGAAAGTTTTAGGCTTGAAGTGATGAATGGTGAGAGGAGAAATGGTTCTATCAATGTTCTGAGCATCCAAGGCTATCTTGCTTGTATAATTTCCCAAGGTGATAGGGAAATGGATGTCGGACAATATTTTTATCCCTACAAGTTCTGTGAAGTTTGTCCAATTGTCTGACAAATCTCAACAAGGGCCATTTTGTCATTACAAAACATAGGAAGCTTAAGAGGAGGTCCTTCAAAACCAGCCAGTCTGATGTATGAAAACTTTCTGAATTGAGTGTAGAAACTTCCATAATCAGAGATCAAGGTATTTGCTTCCTCAGAAAATCTTCGAGCAGTATTTCCTTCTAAAAGCCTCACAATATACATGGTGAAAGCATCATTAACTCTCCTGAAATTATGATTGCTGACTTTGAGAGTTAATTGAGGAAAATATTCATATATAAGAGCATCCTTCTTATCTTCGATGAAAGAGAAACCAAGGCATTTCCTGGATGCTGCAATGGTGTACATGAGATAGGAGGACATGTAGAATGTCTGAGTTCTCTGAACATTGACCAGCTGCTCCATTAAGTTCTCACAGATTATCTCACCCCAATTCAAATTTTGCTTCCCTTCACAAATGATATTGATAAAGGGACACATCCAAAAGTGAAACTCATTTGTAGAGGGCATTCCCATGATCCTAGAAAGAAGGTGATGATGTCTAAAAGTTCTTCCTTAAAATCAACCCTAAATAATGACTTAGAAAGTTTGGATGCTCCTTTCTTAGGGTTCTTTAGCCATGATTTAGCTACCCTGATCTTTTATCTTTCACTATCATGGTTAAAAAGTGCTTTTTCTTGAGAAAGAGTGAGCATTAGATTCTTCCACCACTGGGATGCATAAGGAAGCATAGATAGCATTGAAATCTAGTTGCGTAACCACTTCACCATGAATATCAACAATCTCCTTGGACTCTGGATTGAAACATAGGCCCCATAAGTGAGCACGGTCTCAATGCACTAGAAAAAGATAGGGAAACCCCCTGCAAATGTAATTCCTTTGTCTTTGATTAATTGGGTGATGGGAGTAGGGCTATCGCATCCAAGCCTGCTCCAAAAATCATCAAGGTCAAGGTACCGAGCTTCACTATCACCGATATTGGGCACAGAGGTTTCTAATGAAGAGATATGTTCATGCCCTTGGTATTGAATCTTCATTATGACAGAGGTAGGGAGAGAAACAACCTTCGATTGAGTATGTATCACAATTTCAAACAATCCCTGCAAGAGAAAACACAGAAGCACAGACACGGGAAATAACTATTTTGCAAGAATGTGAGCGGGAGAGAATGAGTAAGCAATTGTGGAAATGAAAGAACGGTTACACTCCTTTAAATAGCCATGAATTCGAATGAATGGAGAGAGAAGACAATGAATGTGCAATAAATGGCCCCCGCACTGAATTAAAAAGGTGAAAATTGGAAAATGTAGAAAAAACTGGCCTAGACGGTCCATGGGACATTGGGACACAAGGGACGCAGTGGAGCCGAAATACCCGATCCATGTGGGAGAGAAATATGGTAAAAGTGGGTTTAGAGAGCACAGATGGTCCATGGGACGCAGGGACACATGTGGGACACGTGCAAAGCCGATTTAGCCGATGGGTAAAGAAATGCAGGTAAAGTGGAAAATCGGTGAACAGGAGGCCCTCCTGCACTTGGGACACGTGCAGAACAAAAATGTCTGACTTAGCCGCAAAACATTACAAAAGACCCCAAAGACTGAATTTTTTAACTTTTCAAACTTCTCCCTTTTCTTAAAAACTTCCAAAGGACACTTCTTTAAAATTTTGGAAATTTGTCTTTGAAAAAGGAGGAAAATTTTGAAGGTGACAACATCTCACAAATACAACATATTTCCAAAATACTTAAAATACCCAAGGAACCACATTACAAGACTTATTTCCAATATTGAAGGAATATTACAGATAGTAATGTTACACTAGTTTAGAAATTAATCCCAAACACAAAATGGGAACTTAACAAGAACATAGAACATCCAACAAAGCCATATTCACATGTTTACAATGAGAGTAGAGTTCACAAAATTTGAAGAAAATAATGAGAATCCAAGATATTAAGAAACTCCAACCATCTTCCAAACTTAAGCTCCAACCGTGTGCTCTTCATCAAAGAATCCAATACATAAAGAAAGACTTGTTTTACCACCCAACCTATAGGCATCATAACATGTATTTCCAAATGTTTGGAAGACATGCTATCCTCCCCCAAGCCCATGGGAGAGAGAGCTAGCTTCCACAAATGTGCAAAATAATAAGGGAGAAATAGAACACAAGCATATCACATACAAGACTAATCCATACATTAAATAAAAACACAACATTTACCAACCAAATAAAAAGAGGAGAAAACCATATTCATCCTCAACAAAGGGGAAGAGTAGATGAGACATCCAATAATTCCAAAGAGTGTGGTCCAACCATAGGATGCAAACTTACAAGATTCTTCAGAAAACCTCCTTATCCCTCCAAGACAACAATCCCTCCTTATTGCTCCTCCCATTCGCCTAAAATCCTCCTTGGGAGGATTTTCAAACCCATTGGGTTTCCTCTCCAAGGATGGGGAAGGGGGTTCAAACCATATGAACCACCTTCCCCACCTCAAACCATATGAGGGGAATAAAAAAGAACCAACATGGCTTTCCCATCAAGCCATGAGGTTTAAGAGGGAAAATCCCTCCCTCTTCCCCAATAAAACTCCAAAATCCATCAAGCCATATGATGGATGGAGAAAATAATAAATAACATACCCAAGCAATATACAACACAAGCAACAAAACACAAATTTCAACCATAAGAAAATATAATATCTAACATGCAAAATAACATAGAGTGAGATCAAAGATCCTACCTCCACAAGCTCTCAAAATCTCTAAACTTTTCCCAATTCCTTGTCCAAGCAAAACTCTAACTCCAAAAGCCTCCAAGCACAAAGAAAAAGCCCAAAAAAAAAGTTCTCTTTCTCCCCATGAGGGAGTATTTGAAGAAAAATAAATAAATTTCCTCACAAATGAGGGGGTGACATGTGTCACCCCTCTCTTCCCTCCAAGTCAAGATTCCTAAAATAAAATAGAAGAAAAGATAAACTCACATTTAAACACCCTTCTCCCAAATTTCCTAAAAAGAAAATGAGACAAGTTATGAAAACTTTTCACAACACACACATGATTCCAATCCATCTTACATGGATGGTGACAAAAGAGAGGCTAAATGGGAGGGAAACTCCCTCCATGCCTTGGAATTAAGCCCCCTACCTAATAGGTAGGGTCCAAGGGCTTATTTTCATGCTAAGTGAACTCCCAAAACTAAAACGGGTCATTTAAAATGCCAAAAATAGCCAATTTCGGGTTTGGCACATTTGGGCACAAGTGTAGAGGATGTGGGGCCCACTCAAGGGTGCTCATGTGACCCCAATCCTCCTCTAATTAACACACACTTACACAAATACAAAACTTAATGCAAGTGGGGACCATTAAGTCCCCAAACCTAGTTTACTTAACAAAATAAACAACCTAAACACTAATTAATTTTACATGAATACAACATTACAAATAAGGGTCACTCATGGTGCCCAAATAATACAAGTCAAACAATAAGGCTTCATATAACTAACATGGTTAGGACTTAGCCCTGTGGGCCACTTGTGCACAATTTGCGTAGCCGCCCTGAAACCCACGTTCTCTTATGCCCTATAACCTGCACACTCAATGCACACATTAAACGCATCTGTCCTAATACAAGTGTAAATCAACTACTCAGTAAATGATCAAGTCTAAACATGAAATCTATGATATCACAACATCAACTATGGAATCGTAAATGAGAAACATGCACAATTTCACACAAATTCACCATGTGTTAGTCATTGCAATACATATAAATGACATATATCCATGCTATCATGTGTTCTCATCAATAATCGAATAATCTATATCATCAAGACGTGTGACTAAACTATGTATCCATCATATATCAATTAGGCCCAAATAACATAGCAATATGTTAGTATCCACAACATCTAATAAAATGTGCCAACATACTAATCAAAGCTAAATTGGACTACATGCCCAAATCACCATACATGTCCATGAAGATCAAATAACATAACATAATGTCTAAAATATGTCAAAATCGCTATCAAATCATAACTATGAATAAAGAAGTCAGCAGATAACTGAGGCTATAAAATGTGGGCACTACATCCCCCTCTCCTAAAATTAGACTTCCTCCTGGAAGTCACTAAAAGAGATAGGGATATCTAGCCCTCAATGGTGTAGCATCCTCCCAGGTAGCTGTTGTCTCATCGTATCTGTCCCACTGCACCCTAACCTGGTCCAAGTCTTGACCCCCAAGGGCCAACCTCCGGTGCTCCAGTATATGTATGGGCTTGCAGCCTCCACTATCCTCCATCCTCTACCTGTAATTCCAACCAATCCAAAACATGAGAGATATCAGGTACATATCTACATAGATACAGAAACATGAAATACATCATGGGCCTGTGCAAGGCATGGTGGCAAAGCTAGGCAATAGGCCACTGGACCGATGACCTCCAAAATATCAAATGGCCCCACAAAATGAGGCGATAGCTTAGAACCCTTTCCATAGGATTGGGCTCTTATGTGGACGAACTCTCAAGAAGACTTTGTCACCCACTGCGAAGTGATGATCATTCCTCTTGGTGTCTGCATACGCCTTCTAGCGTGCTCTGGGCCTGCTCAAGACGTTACCTAATCTAGAACAACCTTACTACTCTAAGTCCTATAGGTAAGTTGGTCCCAGAATAATCATTGTCATCTAGCCTGTCCCAACTCAGAGGTGTCCTGTAAGGTTGACCATACAAATCCTGGTAAGGATCCATACCAATGGAACTGTGATAGTTTTTGTTGTATACAAACTCAACTAAATGTAGATAATATTCCCACTTCTTCTTGTTGGTCCATCACATACATCCTCAACATGTCCTCTAATACCTGATTAACCCTCTATGTTTGTCCATCTGTCTCTAGATGATATGTTGAGCTGAAATTAATCTGTGTACCCAAAGCGGCCTAAAAGGAAGTCCAGAAAACTGAATGTGTAAATGGTATCCCTGTCATTGATGATGGTCTTCAGAATCCCATGCAATCTAACAATGTCCTCCATAAATACTTTGGTGATGGCCTGTGCATTATAGGTGACCTTGGTTGGCGAGAAATGTGCAACCTTGGTCAGCTTATCCACAGTGACCATAATGGCATCATGATGATAAGAAGACATAGGGAGTCCTACTATGAAATCCATGGAGATCACATCCCATTTCCACTCAGGAATTTCATGAGGATGTAAGAGTCTTGCGGGATGAGAATTCTCTTCCTTGACCCTCTGACACTCAAGGCAACGTGCTACAAAATCTGCTATGTCCCGTCAAAGACCAGGCCAATAATATAACTCCCTCATATCAGTGTGCATTTTCTTCACTCCTGGATGTGCTGCATATGGGGCTCGATGAGCCTCTGTAAGAATGAAGCTACGACAGATCACCTGACTTAGGCACATAAATGCGCCTATGGAACCAAAGTAAACCATCTGCCTCTAAGATGCACCCTGAAAATATCTACCCTCTAATGAACCCTGTGACTCAAACATCTGTCTAGCACCCTCATAAAACATGTCCTCTGGAAGGTGTTGAAGAATCCACCTCTCAATTCTGACTGCAGTGTCAAGGATGCAAGCACATGTCATCATCTACTAAGTGTATCTACAATGACATTTTCCTTTCCTTTGATATATTGCACCTCCATGTCATACTCAAATAGGAACTCCATCCAACACCATTGGTGAGCCTTGAGGTTCGGTTGTGAGAAGATATGTTGCAAGCTACGGTGATCTGTCCTCAAAATGAAAGGCCTACCCAAAAGGAAATGATGCCAACGCACAAGATCATGAACAACTTCTGCAAGCTCTAAGTCATGAGTAGGATAGTTAAGCTCATAATATTTGAGCTTACATGACTCAAAGGCAATAACCGATGCTCCTGCATAAGAACTACTCCCAGACCCTCTAGTGATGCATCAGTACAAACAAAAAAATCCTCTGTAGGGTCCGCAACTGCTAAGATAGGCACCGTGGTTAACCTTTCCTTAAGCAAATGGAAGGTCTGCTCACACTTCTCTGACCAATCAAACTTCTTCCCTTTTCTCTGAAGGGAAGTAATAGGGTGAGAAATCTGGAAAAGTCATGTACAAACCTATGGTAATAACCTGCTAACCCCATGAAACTCCTCACCTCAGTAACTGATGTGGGCATGCTGGCCAATCAAGAATCACATGTATCTTAGAGGGATCTACTGAGATACCCTCGCCTGATATGATGTGTCCCAAGTACTGAATCTCTATCTGGAAGAAGTTGCATTTTTCCAAATTCCCAAACAAATTCTTGCTCTCTCAAAACCTATAGTACCTATCTCAAATTCTCCTCATGTTCCTCCTCAGAATGAGAATAAATCAATATATCATCTAGGAACACTAAGACAAAGTGGTCTAGAAAGGTCTTGAATACTCCATTCATGAGGCTCATGAAGACAGCTAGGGCATTGGTCAAACCAAAAGGGACAACCGTGAACTCATAATGCCCATAACGTGTGAGGAAAGTTGTCTTATGGATGTCTGCATCTGATATGCGCAACTGATGATAACCTGACTTGAGATCGATTTTGGAGAACACCCTCACTCCCCGCATCTGATCAAACAAGTCATCAATCCTAGGGAGTGGATAACGGTTCTTTATTGTGACTTTGTTGAGTTTCCTAAAGTCTACACAAATCCTGAGAGAACCATCCTTATTCTTCACAAATATGACTGGCGCTCCCCAAGGAGATACACTAGGGTGAATGAGACCCTTCTCCAACAACTCCTCTAACTGTATCTTGAGCTCATGAAGCTCTAGAGTCATCATCTGATAGGGTGCCCTAGAAACTGGTGTTGATCCTAACACTAAATCAATGGTGAAATCCACCTCTCTGTGGGGTGGTAACCCTGGAAGTTCTCCTAGAAACACATCTTCATACTCCCTCAAAACTGCATGATCATCTAAGGGTGAATGCTCTAGAGTTCCCTCTGATCGATCACTGATGGTGATAATAAATAACTGACAACCTTTACGCATGCTCCACTTGAGTTTCTTAGTCGAGATCATGCGCAAAGAGATAGGCCTCTACATCCCTGAAATCACAACTGCACTCCCAAGATCATCCTGACACTCAATGACCTTATTCCTACAATCTACCTTGGCCCGATGAGCCTCGAGCCAATCCATACCCAAAACAACCTGATAGGATCCTAGAGGTATAACTCAGAGGTCAAGTGTAGTGGAGAAGACTCCCAAATCAAGTACATAACTCTCCACATATGAGTCCACGGTGAGTTTGGCCCTAGAGGCCAACTCAACCTGCCAACTATCTGGCTTGCCTAGCCACCACTAGCCCACACTAGTCCACTACAGAAGGAGATATAAAATAATCTGAAGCACCTGAATCAAAGAGTACTGAGATAGAAATACCCCTGATAGTACATGTCATCTCAATAATTGTGGCCTGATGCTCAGCCTGGTGGTTATCAACCACTACATATACATGATGGACACATCCTACATCACCCACTATCTACTCAGATCTAGGGCTCTCTACATATCAAGGGTAGTGGGTTTGTGTAGACACATGTGCACATAGTGATCAGGGGACCCGCAAATAAAACATCCTCTTGTACCCCTCTGAGATGGGGTCCCTCCTGTACTCTGGTGAACTGATCCTGTTGACCCAACCCTAGCAGATTGTTGCATGTGATATGGCTGTGTCTGCTGAGTAACCTGTCTCCTATCC
Source organism: Taxus chinensis (assembly GCA_019776745.2). Classification (NCBI taxonomy): domain Eukaryota; kingdom Viridiplantae; phylum Streptophyta; class Pinopsida; order Cupressales; family Taxaceae; genus Taxus; species Taxus chinensis. Next base: position 658,235,751 of record CM034156.1, read on the forward strand.
CTGGCTCCACCAAAACCTCCTCTAGTCCACCTCTTTGTAAGCTCTGAGTCTGTCTAGCCCTCTACTCTTGGTGGCCCTGATGTTGTGTCTGTTGGATGTTGTGGAGCCCTCGATACTGCTGGAGGAGGCCAAAATCCTCCTCTAGGGGGTGGTGTTGTGCCCCATGACCTCTAGCTCTGAAAGGCCTACATCTTCTCCTGAAATTTTCCTCTTGTTCCTATCTCGGTGTTCCTGTGCCCTGGTCCTGTTCTCCTCAGCTAAGTAGGCCTTCTCAATGGCCTTCTCAAGCATGGGAGGAGATAGCATCCTAACTGCTCCTGCTATGTCTGCATTCAGGCCCCGAATAAACCTGTTAACCTACAATTTTTCATCTTGCAGGTAGTCCACATACTGCAAAAGATCCAGGAACCTGCTCTCATATTGTGCCACTGTGTCAGAGCCCTATCGTAAGTCATGAAACTCATCAATCCTCTTCTGCACAAAATTCTCTGACATATAATGAGCCCTAAAACGCTCCTTGAAATAACTCCCAGGTCACTGTATCCTGAGTCAAATGGAGCTTCCGCTCCTCATTCCTCCACCAAATGCCTGATGCATCTCAGAGGAGGTGTATGGTGAACCTGGCTTTGACATTGCTCTCATAAGAGTGCAAGCCAAAGTAGCTATCAAGGCTGAGGAGCCATGACTCGGCCCCAAATCCATCTGTAGTGTCGGTGTATGTAGGTGGCTGCAAGCGAAGAAGTCTCTAATCACACTACCTGTATCACGATCCTTGGCGCTGCGGTCCAACAGGTGAATGGGTCGTCTATCCCCAAATGGTCCCTCAAACTATGTGAATGGCTACGATGACACGAGGCCACCCTCTCGCGGTGAATGGAAGGGCTACGTGACCTCTCCCGCCTCGAGGTATCATGCTTCGGTGGCTCCGAGTGTGTTTCCTCACCTATCAGCTCCTCGTCTCTTGACTAGACATCCTCCTCTCTCTCTCCTATGGTGGTGGAAGGCATTGTTACACAACACCTATCAGTTGTTGAAGAGCCTCTAAAATATGAGGTTCTGAACTCGGGTGCCTGCGGCTCGGGCGTAGGTGATCTACGTCCCAAGTCCCTAATGGATCGATGTCTCGTGGGTGCCATCCTATGTACGAAGTAAGAAAATGGATTATTAAGTTGTAGAAGGTTGTGGAAATGTTTTAATTATTTTTCATTTAATGTTATTAAAACATTAATATCTAATTAAATATTTTACCCAGAGCGTCGCGTGTGTGAACCATCGCTCTGATACCAAATGTAATGCCCCGCCTCGGGACATAGAAAACCACACCTAAAGGTAGTTAAAAATTTGGGTAATTTTTTTTAAAGTAAGCAAATACTATTACTATACTTTTCCGATTCCCGTTATTAATTATTTTATACCAATTTGATTTACCCAATTAATTAACTACTTGTCTAATTCCAACTTTAATTATTTATTTCAAGAAATTTCCCCATAAACTTTTAGTTTATTTCATGGTTACCCTACTAAACATTTGCTAGGGTCACATTAGAAAGTCTACACCCCCTTTTTAATTTAATTAACCCCCACACACCCTTCTTTTATTTTATTTCCTAATCCCACAAAATCCCATGACTTAAAAGTTGTGTAGGATTTAATGTGAACCCTAGGATCAAACTAATCTTGGCCCTTGATTTTAAAACTTTCCCTAGAGTTTCCCTAATCCATCCTTATCTTTTTATGTTTTCTTTCTCTTCTCATTTGTTTCATTTTGTTTCTTTTTTTGCACAAGTTGAGGAGGAGCCATGGAGTGGTTAAGGATTCATAGGGTTGCTCAATTAATTTCTTTGTTATTTTTTTTTTGTAATTCCTTAACCAAATATATTCTGGTTAGGTATATATTATACCCATTTTTTTTGGTTTAGAAATCTCTCCTAGGGTTCTCTCTCTGTTAATTTATATCATATAGTAATAAATAAAATTTAAACTGATTAAAGAACTCGGAAAGAAATCCACAGGGTTTTGATGGAAGGGCGGAATTGGTAAAATGCAGGGTTTTGTGTGTCGGGGTTTGCGGTGGTAAGGGAGTTGGAGGTGATCCTGTGGGTGAGGGATTGTGGAGGGGGGTTGGGTGATGGCAGATGGGGGTTTAGGGGTGCGCGGACATGGATGGTTGGGGATTTGGGGTGTGGAGTGTTGGTGGTGTGGCCTATGGCCACACCACCAAATTTTTGGAAATACAGGTTTGGGGGTGGGGGGGTTCGACCCCCTCCCAAACTCTCCTTTTTTTGTTTAATTTATTATTTCATACAGGTGTTTGTATATATATATACAATATATTTCGTATATATATATATCATGGTATATATATATATATATATATATAATATATATACCGCTATATATATATATATGTATTATATATTATGTGTATACTATATATATATATGTATATATATATATATATATATGTATGTATATATTTCTATTTGTTTTTATACATATTATAAAGTATACAAATTATATTATTATCATATATATGTATATATTATATATATTGTATATATCCTTATGTTGTATATATATATATACAATATCAATGTATATATATATATAATATATATTTGTATATTTATAATATACACAATATTAAATAGGTATTTTAATATATTTATATTATATACTATAGCAACCTAATTTACAATTTGTAAATAATAAGTTCAACATTTTGTAAATATCACAAATACCAAATTTATTTATTTACATATATTTGCAATTTTAAAGGAAATTGAATTAAAAACAAATTTTATGAGAAAATGTTTTATTCACAAAAAAATTTAGTAAGTCTTGAAATGGATTCTTAAATTAATTTTCCATTTAAAACAATAATCAAATTTCTAAAGTTGTAAAGAAATAAACTTGAATAATGCTATTGTATTCAATTTTATCTCTTAATCATTTGCAATACTAACAAGAAGTGTAAAGAGTAATCATTACTTCTTATTGCAAACAAAATTCACTTTCAAATACAATAACAAATAAATTTTACATATTTTAACAAGAAGGGATCCCACAAAAAATATCACATTTTCAAGTGATCTTAACATCACATTTTACATTTTTATTGGGGAAAGCATATTTCAAATAACAAACTTTCTTTTCAAAAATGAAGTTTCTAACATTCCATATTAAAGGAAATAGTTTACATTCCAAGAAACTTAAGCTCACAAATACAACATATTTCCAAAATACTTAAAATACACAAGGAACCACATTACAAGACTTCTTTCCAAGATTGAAGGAAGGATTACACATACTAATGTGACACTAGTTTACAAAGTAATCCCAATCACAAAATGGGAACTTTACAAGAACATAGAACTTCCAACATAGCCATATCCATAATGATTACAATGAAGTAGAGTTCACAAAAATTTGGAGAAAACAACAAGATGCCAAGATATCAAGGAAACTCCAACCATCTTCCAAACTTGAGCTCCAACTTTTGTGCTCTTCATCAAAGAATCCAACACATAGAGAAAGGCTTGTTTTACCACCCAACCTATAGGCATCATTACATGCCTTTCCAAAGGTTGGAAGACATGCTAGCCTCCCCCAAGCCCATGGGAGAGAGAGCTAGCTTCCACAAATGTGCACAAGAATAAGGGAGAAATAAACACAAGCATATCACATACAAGACTAACCCATACACTAAAGAAAAACACAACATTTACCAACCAAATAAAAAGAGGAGAAAACCATATTCATCCTCAACAATGGGGAAGAGTAGATGAGACATCCAAAATGCCAAAGAGTGTGGTCCAACCATAGGATGCACACTTACAAGATTCTTCAAAAACCTCCTTATCCCTCCAAGACAATAATCCCTCCTTATTGCTCCACCCATTCGCCTAAAATCCTCCTTGGGAGGATTTTCAAACCCATTGGGTTTCCTCTCCAAGGATGGGGAAGGGGGTTCAAACCATATGAACCACCTTCCCCACCTCAAACCATATGAAGGGAATAAAAAGAACCAACATGGCTTGCCCATCAAGCCATGAGGTTTAAGAGGGAAAATCCCTCCCTCTTCCCCAATAAAACTCCCAAATCCATCAAGCCATATGATGGATGGAGAAAATAATAAATAACATACCCAAGCAATATACAACACATGCAACAAAACAAAATTTCAACCATAAGCAAATCTAAGATCTAACATGCAAAAAACATAAAATGAGATCAAAGAGCCTACCTCCACAAGCTCTCCAAATCTCTAAGCTTTTCCCAATTCCTTTTCCAAGAAAACTCCAACTCCAAAAGCCTCCAAGCACAAAGCAAAATCCAAAAAAAAAAAGTTCTCTTTCTCCCCCATGAGGGAGTATTTGAAGAAAAAAAAATAAATTTCCTCACAAATGAGGGGGTGACATGTGTCACCCCTCTCTTCCCTCCAAGTCAAGATTCCCAAAACAAAATAAAGAAAAGATAAACTCACATTTAAACACCCTTCTCCCAAATTACCCAAAAAGAAAATGAGACAAGCTTATGCAACTTTTCACAACACACACATTCCAATCCATCTTACATGGATGGTGACAAAAGAGAGGCTAAATGGGAGGGAAACTCCCTCCATGCCTTGGAATTAAGCCCCCTACCTAATAGGTAGGGTCCAAGGGCTTATTTTCATGCTAAGTGAACTCCCAAAACTAAAAGGGGTCACTTAAAATGCCAAAAATAGCCCAATTTCGGGTTTGGCACATTTGGACACATATGTAGAGGATGTGGGGCCCACTCAAGGGTGCTCATGTGACCCCAATCCTCTTTAATTAACACACACTTACACAAATACATACTTTTAATGCAAGTGGGGACCATTAAGTCCCCCAACCTAGTTTATTTAACAAAATAAACAACCTAAACACAATTAATTTTACATGAAATACAACATTACAAATAAGGGTCACTCATGGTGCCCAAATAATACAAGCAAACAATAAGGCCTCATACAACTAACATGGTTAGGACTTAGCCCCGTGGGCCGCTTGTGCACAATTTACTGTAGCCACCCTGAAACCCACATTCTCATGTGTCTGTAACCTGCACACTCAATGCACACATTAAACGCATCTGCCCAATACAAGTGTAAATCAACTACTCAATAAACGATCAAGTCTAAACATGTAAATCTATGATATCACAACATCAACATGGAATCGTAAATGAGAAACATGCACAATTTCACACAAATTCACCATGTGTTAGCCATTGCAATACATATAAATGACATATATCCATGATATCATGTGTTCTCATCAATAATCGAATAATTATATCATCAAGACATGCGACTAAACTATGTATCCATCATATATCAATTAGGCCCAAATAACATAGCAATATGTTAGTATCCACAACATCTAATAAAATGTGCCAACATACTAATCAAAGCTAAATTGGCATGCTATGCACCCAAATCACCATACATGTCCATGAAGATCAAATAACATAACATAATGTCCAAAATATGTCAAAATCCCTGTCAAATCATAGATTTCTGTGGTGGTATTTCGACCGGGGATCCAATAGGGGTACTCCACTGACCCTGTGGCAAAGCTAGCAATATCTTGCTAGAGAAGACTTTGTCTAAAAGTGGGAAAGGGAGTGAGAAAAGAGGTAGGAGAACTAATGTTGCAAGTAGAAAATCAGATTCCTGCACACACTAATTAGAAGTATCATCACATGTATTTATGAGAAGAAACAACCCTATAAATGACAACAAAACCAAATAGAATTTGATGAGAACAAAGTATCATGAAATCCCTTGGTCAAAGAAAGCTAGAAACTCCTTCTTCTTGTATTGATGCTTGAACAAAAGTTGTACATAGTGTAGGAATGGAAGAAATTTGAGAGGGGAAGAGAGTAGAAGAAAATGGCTATATCCTTTTCTTTCTCTCAAGGTAGAATGCACTCTTGAGTCTACAAGATCAATCGCCAACCCTTTGAAATGGGAATGGCTTTACAATTTATAGAATAGAATATGAATCTTCATCTACCCCCCCAATGCCTTTTCATATGTCCTCGCACAACTTAAAACTTTTCAACTTCCTAGGAAACCTTTGAGTCCCTTTTTATAACATAAAGATGACTTAAAGTTACATTATATTCCTAAAGTCACTTTTAAGTGACTTAAAGGCATATCAAAAAGTGCAAAACCCCCAACGAATAATTAGAACATTTGAAAGTGAGAGAAAGTTGGGGGGGAAGAGGAGAGATAAAGAGAGAGAGAAGAAGAAGACAATATGTCCGCCTGATGAAGTATGTTGATCCTCGTTGATGGAAAGCTCCAAATGCAGCGAAGTTCTGAATGTCCCATTGTGCCAAAACTACCCTTTGAGTGTGGCTTACTATTTCTAGTAAATGGTCATTTCCACTATTTTATGCTCCAGATAATCATTCTAGCCTTTTGGATATCTTCAGTGCACACTGCTCTTTCCATAGCCACTTTTGATGAAGACTTGCCAAAAATAGCAAGCATGTATAGGAAAACTTACTATTTTTAGAAAGTGTGTTTCTAGTGCTCGATTTGTGATGGAACATACTTTTTTGGACTCTTCTTGTCATTACAATCACTCCATCTAAATTTCACATAGTTTTTCCCACTAGAATGCCTGGAAATAAATTTTGAAATTTTGACCTGGTAGTGGCTTCGGGCACAGAGCTGTCATGGCGGCCATTAATGAGCTCAAAATTTGCAGGTCTTGTTTTTGTCACCATTTGCAATGAAAAAAACTCCATTGCGATAGGTTTTTCATTTATAACTCATGTGCAAGTTTTTAGCTCGTTCCATTGCCGGAATGATGGAAATTCGACGAATGTGAGCCGATGCACGAAGTGAGGGTTTTGTTGGAGAAAATGATTCTAGGAACCATTTGACCTCTTGTTTTTTGGATCTTTATCACATTGAAAAATGAGGAATTCTGCAAAATATGGCATCTCGATCCGGCTTGTATCTTGCAAGATATGAGGATTTTTCGATCAGGTGACTTCACGGTTATCTAGCAAAAAATATCCATTTTTCACTTCGTTCTCATCATTTCACTCCATTTTTCTATGAGGCCTGGATATTGTTGTGCATTCATGGTTCGAATATTTTATGTTACCATGGCGGAGCTGGTTCGGAGCAACAATGGTGGACCATGTGTCTGGACAATCATGTATGGAGCCATGGTAAGGTATGAAGTTGTGAAGGATAAATAAGATGAAGAAAATGGCTAAGTGCTAGATTTAAAATTTAAAAACATGCACATGGAGGGGCTGGGAATAATTTTATGTCCCTGATCTCAGGGATGTGAGGGACATCAATTTCCATGCTGGTCAAGGTGATGCCATGTGTCCTCGATCTAACGGCAGGGGATTTTCTCCAAAAATGCACCTGGGGGTTGAAACTCGGTCACGTGGGTGTCAAAATGACTCCCTATAGGGGATGGGCACATTTTTCAATGTTTTATGTCCCCCACCTTGGTACATAAGGGACACCAATTTCCGCGGTGGTCCCGGAAGTGACATGTGGCGCCCGATCCAACGGTAGGGAATGAATGCTCCAAACTAGCACCTGAGGGCTGAACTGTCAAGTCTGGAGGTCATGTGAGGATCCAAGAGGTCACATGGGGGCTGGGAGAATTTTTCAAGGGCTGATGTACCTAACCTTAGGGACGTCGGGGCATGAAATCCCGCCAAGCTCCTGGTACTGACATGTGTCCTCTCGAAAAAATGACTAAGTCTTGAATTGCCTTTGAGAGGGTAACTTGGAATGAAGATAACTTGAGCTCCCAGTGGAACTTCTTGGTGAAATGTTATATGATCCTAATTGGAAATGGAATTTTTAATCCAATTATGTGGTTATCATGTCTTAATTTGACCATATGATCCTTGAAAAATCATATTTTTGATCTGGGACTCCACTTATGCCAGAGAAAAACTGCCTTACAATCATATGCACCAAGGTGTTGTGAAGAATATTATTTCACCATTATGTAGGTCTTGGAATCCTCTTTCTGATGATGTTTTTTTTTACTTATAAATCCATCCGGAGCTCCCGTAATCTTCTTCTGAACTCCAGCAGCTATTTTAGGCCTGTGAACTGCCTAGGCTTGTGAACCTTGTTTTTCTCTCAGACTGCTCAAAGTATTTCAAAAATTTCCAAATCCTTCCAAAATAATTTCCATGATTTTCTAATGTATTCAATTCATGTCCATGTTTAATTTGGTCCTTCTGTTTCGCTCTAGGAGGTTGAATCCAGTCCTGGGAAGGCCAGCGATAGCCCTTTGCAATACTGCCAGAAGATAGCATATTTTCAAAACTCCCTAAAATCACCTAGGGGGAATGAATAGACTTTCCTAAATTACCTAGGGGGCCAATTTTACATCAAATAAGGAGTGAACATACTAACGTATTTTGCTTGGGGTTCTTGGGAATGATAAAACATGAAAATTTCAACATCTGGGTATAGTTGTCATGCTCGGAAATTGTCAATTTTCCTGTTGCACATTTTCATGAAAATAGCTGGCTCTAGCTTGGGGACATGACATGGACTGAGCACAGTGAAGACATGACATGGGAATCCAAAATCTCAATTTTAGACCATATAATTCGTTGACTGGTGCCTTATCCATTGGGCCCTGCGGAGTCATGCACAACTTCTAGAAAGGAAGATTAGAAGGAAACACACACACACAAAACAATAGAAAGGAAACACGCACAATGGAAAGGTAAAAACACCTATCAATCACCTATGGTACAAAGCGAGGGATAACCTGCTTTCACTAAAGTACTTTTTATTTCTCAAAAGTTACCCCTGAAGAGGCAACACCGAATGATGATGTTCTGCGAAGCCATTAACAGGTTCCAAAAATTATCCTCCCCTCCTCAGCTGCTTATGAAAGCCAGATGCTTTCACAATTGTTTTTGTACTTGGTAGGAGTGAGTCCATGTGATCTTCTTGATGCTCGGGTCCTTACTTGGAAACTCCATTGTCTTCATGCTCTTTTAAATTGGTTTCATCGTGCCAGTTTCCTTTCATGTTTATCCATTTAGCTGATTCTCCATCGAGCATCTCATCGCCGCCCCAATGTTGATTTTCGTTCCAATTCCTTGAACCTTCTGAGTTAATTTCTTTCCCAATTCTATGCTCATTGAAATATTCTCCATGGGAAACATTTGATTTATCCTTTATCTCTACTCCATTGTGAGGCATTTGAGTACTGAAGGAAGGGTTGGAGGGAAACTCATACTTGTATTGTATGTTCATGGCACGAGTGAAGAGATCAAGAATCAACTTGGGGTCTTCCGCCACTTCTACTGCATCCAATATTTCTTGCACGAAGTTATGCTTCATCATTTCTTGTAGCTCCTCTTTATATGCCTTTGAAGAATATTTATTTTACAGCTCAAGGAAACTACTTGAAGGGATTACCTCTTCATTTTGGGAATCGCTGCATTCTATCAATCCTTCATTAAAAATACCTTCATCCTCGGAGGTCGCGAAACTCCTTGATTCACTTTCTTCGTCATGGAAAGAGTCTTCATCTTCAAATGGGAAGGAAAATACTTCAATTTCATCATCGTACCCACCAACCATTGGCTTGAGAGGGACATCATATTTCTCATCTTGCCTTATCTCAATATGGCTAACCTTCACATTAGTTAAGGCTTCCAAATCAGCTTCACGGTTATCTTCCATGTTCATGGCTTGCATTAAAAGTTCCAGACTGATCTCAAGGTCTTTTGTTTCTTCTGCGGCTCTTAGCATTCCTTGTATAGACATTTCTTTCAAACCTTTCACGGGCTCATCATAAGCTGATTTTTTCTCTCCATAGATGACTTGACAGAGATCATCTTCATCCCCAAATGGGAATGAGAATAACTCCTCATCTTGGAAAAGCATATAGGCTGATTTTTCTTCTTGAAAATCACCGAGAACCATTTCCTCTTCCTCGTGGTCTGCATCATTTGGCAATTCGGGGCTGCCCTCTTGTAACTCAAATCTCCTCAATGCTTCTTCAAATTCCAAATCTCTCTGGGAAGGCATGTCTAGACCTATCAAGATGGGAATATCTTCTTCCTCCTCGATTGTCACCAAGTGATTCATCCACCTAGTATTTTGGTACAAAATGTTAGCTTCTGGGCTTCCGAAATTTTGCACAATGTACCTCATCTTCTCCTCGGGAAGTAATTTCTCCATGTCTTCCTTCACTGGTATGGTTGCGGATGACCAATTCATCTAAATTTTACCTCCCAAGTCTCGACAGAAACTTCTACTCAACAACATTCCGAATGAGGCTGGGACATCGGCTACCAAAATCATCCCTGAAGTTTTCTTGTTTGGAAATTTAGTGAGAGAAACTTGTGCATCTTCGACCTTCCCTATAAGTGGGACCTTTTTCGACTCCAAAGGGTAATAAGAGCCACCGGGTGGAGCCATGGTGAGTTTGAGAGATTTAGCAACCTTCAAAGGCATCACGTTATCTGAGGCACCAAAATCTATTATGTAATTTCTCAGTACATATTCTCCAACGAGCAGGGAGACGTAGAAAGGTTAAACTTTATCAATCTTTGATGCACTCAGAGAAAGCATGTTCTGTGAGGGAGGTGTGGGTGAGTTTGATAGCATGCCTTTGGAACTAGAAGTTACAGCATTGGGTGTTAGACTACAACTCCTGATACACTGAACAAACCTCTCAAATTGTTCAGGATGAGTTCGCAAATATTCAGTTTCAGTAATCTACACTTTGGCTTTGTTTGCATATTCTATGAATTCAAAAGGAGAAGATGCAGACAAAGGGGGTGAAGGGACTGCTTTTTGATTTAGGACAGGTTTGGAAGCAAGAGTAGATTTTTGGGGAATGGAGGGTATTTTGAAAGGTACACTAGAAGCTTTCAAGGTATTAGATTTTACAGGAGCATATTTAGATTTAGACTTGGAAGAGACATCAGAAGACTTACTTGGGATTACGGGAGTCTTCTGACTTGTTATGGGATCAGGATCCAACAATGCAGACTTCATGGAGGATGGAAGTGGAGATCCTCAACTGATTATTTTATTTTTCAGAGTCGCCACAGGAGGATCATCAACCTTCTTTTCTTTTGTTGTAGTGGAGGGAGATTCTCTTTTCTCAGATTGAGAATGAGTGAATACCATGCATGAGAAACTGGGTGCATCTTCTTCATAACCTCCAGAATACTCACAAAATCTGATTTGTGTATCATTCTCAAACTCATCACTTTCTAGGAAATTTCCACCTTCACTTCTTGTTCAAACCCTTCTTCACTTTCTTGGAATCTGCAATTTATGCTCATGGGTGGGGTCTCCAAGGTGAGCCTTTGGGGTGCTCCTGCAATCTGATTTTTGTTGCTTCTTTGAGAAGGTAATCGTTCAGATATTTCCCTCTTCAACGATGCCATTTCACTCACCATTTTCTACATTAAAGGATCGGTTCTTTCATCTCCAGGACATTGAGCTTTACCCTTTGAGGGATTCTTGATCTTTCTGGAGAGGATGAGATCATCATCAAGTTCAATGGCCAATATTTGTGCTTCTACAATATCCCTTAGTTGAACTCTTCGTAGGATAAATCCTACCTCTGATGATTGAGCATTGATGAAGAATCTCTTGACATTGTTTTCAAATGGTGAATCCTCTTCAGGTATCCTGTAAAGAAACCGTTCAAAACAAGCCACGAAGTCTCTCATGGTTTCATTTTCTCCTTTATTTATTTGAGCCAACTACACTAGGATATCCTGACAGTATTCAGTTGATTTAAATCTCTCTTCGAAGGCATCCTTGATGTCATTCCAACCTATGATGGACCGGGCAGGCAGGAGGTAAAACTATTCTAATACTTTTTCTTGGAGGGACTCCATGAACAATCTTATAGCAATGTCTTCATGTTGGACACCAAGAATTCCACATGATGTCGTGGAAGCAGCGACGTGTTCTTCCGGATGTTGTGTGTTTTCACCTTTGAACTTTGGAAAGTTCTTGCAGAAACCCATTGGTAGATTGTGAAGAGGGGGTTCAAGAGCAAGTGGGCATGTATTCCTTCCCCATGGAACAATGGGTTGAGGTATTTCTTCTTCGTCTACCATTGTTTCTTCTTCTTCTGCTTCAACTTTTGCTTCTACGAATTCTTCTTCAAATCTTCTTCTTCCGGGAAGTCGATGTTCAATGGTTGTTGAAAAATTATAGAATTTGAAGGATTTTGGATAGGATTACTAGGTGAACTTGTTGAAGAGCCAGATGAAGAGGAGGCTTGAGAGAAGAAATATGGATTATCTCTAATTCGTTCATGTTGATTTTGCAAAGCTTCAAAATTGAAATCACCAACACCTCTCGACCTTCTCAACCTGGTGTATCTTCCTTCAGCCAGCTTTTGGAAACTTTTGCAGTTGGAATACGAAAGGACACTGTGGAATGTGAAAATTCACGTGCAAAAATCAGTAGTGTATCTTTTGGAAATGGACTTTCATGAACTCTCTTTTATGATTTTTTCAATATTTGATTTTTTTTGAATCATTGGGACCTTGCGGTCATATTTTGGGTGTAGATGCTACTAAATCTACCCCACGGTGGGCGCCAAAAAGTGTTGACGAGAAAATTTGCCAAGTGGACAAACTTGTGGATTTCTTGCCAACGCTCTGGGAATATAAGTCCCTCTACTTAACTGGTGTAGCTGCCGTATGTGCATGCACATGAAAAGGTGGATTTCTGTGGTGGTCTTTCAACCAAGGATCCAACAGGGGCACTCCACTGACCCTACGGAAAAGCTAGCAATATCTTGCTAGAGAAGAGTTTTTCTAAAAGTGGGAAAGTGAGTGAGAAAAGAGGTAGGAGAACCAATGTTACAAGTAGAAAATCATATTCCTACACACACTAATTAGAAGTATCATCACATGCATTTATGAGAAGAAACAACCCTATAAATGACAACAAAACCAAATAGAATTTGATGAGAACAAAGTATCATGAAATCCCTTGGTCAAAGAAAGCTAGAAACTCCTTCTTCTTGTATTGATGCTTGAACAAAAGTTGTACATAGTGTAGGAATGGAAGAAATTTGAGAGGGGAAGAGAGTAGAAGAAAATGGCTATATCCTTTGCTTTCTCTCAAGGTAGAATGCACTCTTGAGTCTACAAGATCAATCGCCAACCCTTTGAAATGGGAATGGCTTTACAATTTATAGAATAGAATATGACTCTTCATCTACCCCCCAATGCCTTTTCATATGTCCTTGCACAACTTAAAACTTTTCAACTTCCTAGGAAACCTTTGAGTCTCTTTTTATAACATAAAGGTGACTTAAAGTTACATTATATTCCTAAAGTCACTTTTAAGTGACTTAAAGGCATATCAAAAAGTGCAAACCCCAATGAAGAATTAGAACATTTGAAAGTGAGAGAAAGTTGGGGGGAAGAGGAGAGAGAAAGAGAGAGAGAAGAAGAAGAGGATATGTCACCCGATGAAGTCTGTTGATCCTTGTTGATGGAAAGCTCCAAATGTAGCGAAGTTCTGAATGTCCCATTGTGCCAAAACTACCCTTTGAGTGTGACTTACTATTTCTAGTAAATGGTCATTTCCACTATTTTCTACTCTGGATAATCATTCTATCCTTTTGGACATCTTCAGTGCACACTGCTCTTTCCATAGCCGCTTTTGATGAAGACTTGCCAAAAATAGCAAGCATGTATAGGAAAACTTACTATTTTTAGAAAGTGTGTTTCCAGTGCTCGATTTGTGATGGAACATAATTTTTTGGACTCTTCTTGTCATTATAATCACACCATCTGAATTTCACATAGTTTTGCCCACAAGAATGCCTGGAAATAAATTTTGAAATTTTGACCTGGTAGTGGCTTCGGGCACAGAGCTGTCATGGCAGCCATTTATGGAGCTCAAAATTTGCAGGTCTAATTTTTGTCTCCATTTGCAATGAAAAAAACTCCATTGCAATATGTTTTTCATTTGGAACTCATGTGCAAGTTTTTAGCTCGTTTCCATTGCCGGAATGATGGGAAATTCGACAAATGTGAGCCGGTGCACGAAGTGAGGGTTTTGTTGGAACAAATGATTATGTGCACCATTTGACCTCTTGTTTATTGAATCTTTATCACCTTGAAAAATGAGGAATTCTACAAAATATGGAATCTCAATCTGACTTGTATCTTGCAAGATATGAGGATTTTTCGATCGGGTGACTTCACGGTTATCTGGCAAAAAATCTCCATTTTTCTCTTCATTCTTCGTTATTTCACTCCATTTTTCTATGAGGCCTAGATATTTTTGTGCATTCATGGTTTGGAGATTTAATGTGACCATGGTGGAGCTAGTTCGGAGAAACAATGGTGGACCAGGTGTCTGGACAATCATGCACAGAGCCATGGCAAGGTATGAAGTTGTGAAGGAGAAATGAGAGGAAGAAAATGGCTAAGTGCTAGATATAAACTTTAAAAACATGCACATGGAGGGGTTGGATGCACTTTTATGTCCGTGATGTCCCTGACCTCAGGGACATGAGGGAAATCAATTTCCGTAGTGGTTAAGAGGATGACATGTGTCCTCGATCTGACGGCAAGGTATTTTCTTGAAAAATACACCTGGGTGCTGGAAACTAGTCATATGGGTGACCAAAACACTCTCCTAGAGGGTTGGGCACATTTTTCCATGTTTGGTGTCCCTCACCTCAAAGGGGCATGAGGGACATCAAATTCCATGGTGGTCATGGAGCTGACAAGTGTCCTCGATCCGATGGTAGGGAGTTTGAGCTTCAAAAATGCACTTGGGGGCTGAAAGTTGGTCACGTGGGTGACCAAAAGATTTCCCATAAGGGATGGGTGAATTTTTTAAGGGATGATGTACTTGACCTCAGGAATGTTGGGGACATAAAATACCTCTAGGCTCTTGGTCCTGACACGTGTCCCTCTTGAAAAACTTGACTAACTCCTAGACTGCCTTCTCGAAGAGAGTAACTTAGAATGAAGACAACATGAGCTCTCAGTGGAATGTATTGGTGAAATTTTATATGATCATAAATAGAAATAGCATTTTGAATCCAATGGTGGGGGTCTCATGTCTTGATTCAGACCCATGTGCTCCCTAAAAAATAGGAATTTTTAGCTGGAGACTCCACTTATACCTGAGAAAATACTGCCTTGCAAATCCTATGCTTCAAAGTGTTGTGAAAATATTATTATTTGACCATCATGTAGGTATTTGAATTATCTTTCCGGTGATGTTTTTTTTTAATTATAACTCCATCTGGATCTCCCGAAATCTTCTTTCTGAAGCCCAAAAACTATTTTAGGCCTGTGTACTACCTAGGCTTGTGAACCTTGTTTTTACTCCCAGTCTGCTCAAAAGTCTTTAAAAAATTATCCAAATCCTTCCAAAATAATTTCCCTGATTTTATAAGGTCTTCAATTCATCTCCACGTTGAATTTGGACTTTTTATTCCACTCCAGGGGGTTGAATCCAGTCATGGGAAGGCCTAACGATAAGCTGTTCCCAATACTGCCAGAAGATAACATCTTTTCCAGAATTTCCTAAAATCACCTAGGGAGATTAAATTGAATTTCCTAAATCACATAGGGGGACCAATTCGACATAAAATAGGGGTGTGACCAAACTGACGTAATTTTACCTGGGGTATCTTGAAATGATAGGACTTGAAAAATTTCGACATCTAGGTTGTAGTTGTCGTGCTCGGAAATTGTTAATTTCCCTGTTGCAAATTTACACGACAACAAGAAGTCAGCAGATAACTGAGACTATAAGATGTGGGCACTACATTTATTTTCTTACAAGAAAAAAAGGTTCAAACTTTTGAGTCTCCATTCATTGTAATTTGTAGTTGTCTTTTTTTTATAAGGAAAGATGATGAATTATGGACTATTAAATTACTATAGTTATCATTATTTTGAAAAAAGATTTATTTCATGAATTGTGCTTATTTTGTTGATTTCAGATTAAGGCTTGGCTAAAGAGAGGACTCAAGATGGATGGTGCATATCCTTCAAGCCATATTTTAAGATGGGCATCTATGAGTGTTGGGTTATATATGTTTGAATCCAAGAGCCCACCAAAAACACAACATATGTCCTTTAGACGGATTCATGCACGTATATATTAAAACTCATACAAATACACATCTTGACTGATTCATAATTTGTTTTCCACTCTTTCTATTTTAACTCCATTAACATTAAAGGGGGAATAAGAGAAAAAAACATATACAAGGATTTGAATATTCTTTCTCTTCCATGATTGCAATAGTGTCATTTCGAATCATGATGAATTAAGTTGCGTGTCACGATTCCAAGATTTCATTTTAAATTATTGGTAGCTTTCACTCATATTCTTAAGGCTTTGAGCTTAGTTGCACCTTCAAGCCAGCTATTACTGTAACGGTATTTTGATCTCTCAGACTTATTTCTAAATCTGCAATTTCTGACATCGTCTATCGGTAAATTAATATGAGACAATACATAAATTTCATTGATATGGTTTTAATCCTGGTAGATATCAAGATCATAATGTTGCTATCAAAATACTTCAGCGAGGTGAGACAGAGGAAGAAATAGAAAAAACTTGAAGCTCAATTTGCAAGAGAAGTTGTGATGATGTCCAGAGTACAACATAAGAACCTTGTCAAGGTCCTGGCTTTGCCACTCTTAACCACTCTTGTCATTTTCTTTTACTCTAATTCAGTCAAATAAAATAAAAAATCATGGTGATCACTTAAAATTTAAAAGCAGTTGCAGTTGATGTACTTCTAAACGTATCCTTGCCTGTAATTTATTGGAGCTTGTAAAGATCCTGTAATGGTGATAGCTACTGAACTCCTCCCAGGCACGAATCTCCGGAAGTATATGTTTGAATTTTGCGTTTGTGGCTTCTAGAACTTCATGTTGCAATCGGTTTTTCCCTTGACATTGCAAAAGCCATCGATTGTCTTCATTCCAATAGAATTATCCATAGAGATCTAAAACCAGGTATAGTTATTTCCGTCACTTGTCAATTTCTATCTTAAACTTTGCAACTGTATAGCCCTTAGAACTTCTACATCTATGCCTTCCAGAGCATGCATAACACAGAGGAATATCTGAATGTACAATGCACTTGGAGATTTAACCAATTTGTTTTCACTTTCTATTTAATTTGGAGAGAGAAATTCCTTAACCTATACACAACATTTCTCCGACCTTGTAAAAAGCGGAGTATATACGTACTCCGTCATTTTTTCATGTAAAATATGTTGTTTCTTAATAACATGGCAGCAAAGTTGCAAGATTGTATGCTCATGAATATCTAATATGCAGTCAAAAACTCGGTAACTTCAGCTATAGGGATCTGAATACTTTATCATTTACTGAAATCAAGTTCATATAGAAGGTATAAATGATTATGTGGTATAAGTATTCTTTGTGAGAGCAGATGTTTGTGAGTGTATGCATTTTCTTCAGTATAAACTAATGAGTGTCATTGATGCTTTTGTTCCTAATATATGCCCTCAAGTATATATTGGAATGCACTGATCAGCCAAATCCAGTTTTGTTTGGGATTATTAATAAATAATATCGTCTATTACCAGATCGTCATTCAGAATCAGTTAGTTCATGTATATTCAATCATAAAAATTGGTAGTCTGTATTTTTAAGAAGTATCTTATCACCCTCATGGGTGCAACTTTACATTGCTTTGGATTTCAGCTCACTATCTCTCTTCCTAATAATAATTTAGTATTTCTCTCGGTATTATTTTAGTTTTATATGTGCCTCCTTCCTAATTTAGATTATTATCCTAGATTTTCAAGTCACCACCAAGCGAGACCCCACTTTGATGTATGATATCTTCTTATGAAGGCCCACAAGGAGATTGTTTTTTCCATTTATCATAGAAATTGTTTCAATATTGGGCGTTATATACCCTACCCCATTTTGGAATCGAACATGTTACCTCTTTTGTTTGGAGCACACCAACCTTCACCATTAGGTCCACTCAAGCCGTAATTTTGTATGAATAGGCTTTAAAAGAACACAATGAGAAAAAAACAATTTACAAACCATAGCCAATAAATTCTATCTTATTAATCACTATGTCATTACAATAATAGAGTCCAAGAAGAGAGGTCAGAGTACATATTTGGATTAAAATTGATATTCAGTCGTCCAATTCATTTTTTACTGAAATTTATTACATTTGAATAGACATGGGTGAAATTTAGCACCCCTTTCAACTGAGTTTTCATTCCTTAGTTCTTATTGTTCTTTAATTACTTGAAGTCTCTTTTTAAATTAATCGCCTTATTTATTTTTTGGTAGTTTAGTTCTTGTAACAAGTTCTCTTGGGGTTGAGCTACATTTGAGATGATCTTTTGTTACTTTTAAGTTTGTCAATATCATTATGTATGCTCGTCTTTGCTAACATTGTTGTTTGCAGATGCTACAAGTAATAAGAACCAACTTCTAAGGGTACTACAAAAAAATTAGTATATAGTATTTACCCTAAAGAGATCTTAATTAGATTGGGTACTACCTCAACCTAAAATTATATAAACTCAAGTTTTGTTTCTGGATTTAAGAAAGACATAAGATTGATCAACATGGAGAACATTCCAAACTCTTACCAGCAGAAATCAATCTTCAGATTGAGAGAAAGGCTCTGGGTACAGAGGATTGACTATGAGAGACTTGCCTTCAGATGTCGGCGTTGCTTCCAAACTGGTCATGTTACAAACGATTATGAAACATTCCAAACGAAAGACCAAAACTACTTGGTGGAAGGATTCTCTACCTAAACATCTTACAATTGACTCAGATCCGGCTAAGGATTCTAGTTGCCCCCTGCAAGTTGACTCACTCGTCTGTGGTTGATTCACAGACCAACACATTAGAAACTACCTACAGACTATTCTCCGCAGATTGTTGATTCAGTGTTTAAGGAAGTTTCGGCCCCCCCTCCTATGGGTCACATCCCCATCAAATCCATTGCAGTTGCTCTTCCGATTGCATTGGATGTAGGAAATCAAAACGGAATGGGACAGTGGTGGATAGGAAAAAGAAGGGAAATGCTAAATCTAAATCCCCCACCACTTTAGACAAGGTATGATTCTTGTCGTTTTTGATGCTATTATTGTTACATCTAGGCATAAATGGCCAACTGCACAGTTGTTGGAGCAGCTGTGTTGCTGTTAAATTGTTGTTTTTTAGTTGTTTTTGAAGCAGTTGTTTTGCTTTTGCTGGTTCTTGACAGAATTATTTTCTGTTGTTGGGCTTTTTGGGGAAAAATATTGCTTTTGAGCACTGTTGTAAAAGGGTATAGTCCCTTTCAAAAAACTATTTATCAATAATAAAAAAAAAAATAGAGAATCTTTGAGATATGTCATTAGATGAAATACACTTTTTATAATGTAATATAGTAGATATGTAATCATAAAAATACACCTTAGGTGCTTAACATAAGGGTTTAACGAAATGCAACTAATCCTAACCTTGAAGAGGTACTAATCAAAACTGGTTGCACAATCCACCTTTCTTATTAAAAGTGAATAGTTTCAATTTTTATTTGAGGACTTTTGTTGAGTTTAAACATTCTTCTCCTAGGATGTTGTTATGCTTTCAAATGGCAGGAGTTTGGATAGTACATTCAAAAAATACACCTATTTCTACTAAGCCATATACACAACAAATATCTCTTATAAATAAAATTGTTGCATGTGTAAGGAAAATATTTTGAAGCTGAGTAAAGGGTAAGGAGTTTTGAAAATTGACATGCAACCTTCAACCACACTCGACCCCCCAAGGTCGTGCCGGAGCAGCCGATGTTGAATGTGTGTAGCTAACTATAGGAGGATCAGTGAATAAGATCTGGTAGTGTGATCTCCTGGTAGCTGAGCAAAGGCAAAGGGGGGATTTAGAGGCTATGAATGGGTAGCATAAATTCCCTATGGTTTGTTTGCCTAACTTGGATCTAAGTGTTGATCTAGTTTGAAGTGTCCAAAATTAACTAACTAAAACTAAAAATCTATGCTACTACTGAAAGGGAAACTAATCTAAACAAATCACAAAGACTGAAATATTACAATCACAAGACAACAATTTGCTTATTTTCTAAATAATTAAAATATTTCTACACTAAAACTAAACAAGTGAGATAACTCGGTGTGGTTATTCACCTGTGTTGAGTGTATTGAAACTAAAACTAACTTAAAAAAAGAAATTTTCCAAATGATCTATGATATGTAGACAACCTCCTAGAAATATTCTTCCTTTAGATCCACAGGGATGGGGAAGAAGAGGATCCATCACCGGGAGCTTGCTATGAATGATTTAAACCCTCTTGGAAATTAACTAATTACTTGCAAATGAAAGGAAATTGATTTCTACTCTATTTGATATGATGTAACAATGATAAATTGTAGGAATGAAGGAAATTCAAACAACAAACCCAACCTGGAATTCACATAGAGCGGAGGTAAATCTAGCTGTGTAGTAATTTTTCCCCTCAGTTTGTCCATTTCTTTCTGTGTGTCCATATGAGTTGAGTCCAAGGAATTGGGAATGCAAAGGAAGCAGCAAGAGAAAAGTGCTTGAGAAATGACAGCTTGAAGGCAGTCTGGTTGCAATGCAAGTGGAAGAGAGATAACACAAGTGACCAGAGTTTGACTATGTAATTTCCAGCGGGATTGTGGCAGCAATACTATGCAAGATACACAAAAATTATCAAGCCTTTTTCTTGAATACAAGCATGGAATATATAGGAATTAGGGCTGGGATGTGCCTTCATGCACAAGGCAACCTTGGAGTGCCAAATCATCAGGTGAAGAGGCATTTCAAACTAATTAAATCTATTTAAAAATAGAAGAGGGAAGGAAAACCAAACAATCAAGACTATTTTTAGGCAATTTGGTTCACAAACTCATCCTAAAAGTTAAGTTAAGTGAAGCGCCACATGTTAAAAACACGCATGATGGAATTCTGGAAAAAAGCATGTAGGATGGCTTTCCTAGGACCACCGCCCTACCTAGGCGGCGGTTTCAGAACCACCACCCAGGCAGGGCGGTGGTCCTAGCACTAAAGGCCAAAACATGCACAGAATGAAGCGGGAAGATGGAAAAAGTGTGGAAAAACTAAGTAAGGAATGTCTAGGCTACAAATATACACTATGAATGGTTTTAGGAGCTTCAACAACTTCTGAAAGGACATGAATCATCATTGGGTACTTTTGTAACCATTTTCTGACAATATAGCACATGCAATTTTGGGTGCGTACATATTGTCCCCTCAGAAAAGTGTCTTAGCCATGAAGAGGCGTAAAACGTGGAGTCTGAGTATGGTGTTCTCGAAATGGGGAGTTAGAAGCTATAGCTGACACACCCATGTGTGGAAATATTTTCCATCCAAAATTCAACTACCTGTAATATGAAGAGAAGACTCAAGTGCAGATAGATAAAATATCAAAAAATAAACAATAAATTAAAACTGAAAAGAGGACTTACCATTTGTGTGGGGATATAGAAATATACCTATGCCAATTTTCTAGCCCTGTGAACATATACACTCAAAATGAAGCTATAACAACGTGTATATATATGGAATATATATATCCAAACAAACCCATTTTCTAATTCATTTGCGAAAATTTCGACCTAGTGATTTTTGAGCTCTGGGCCGACATTGACATATTTTCGTCGAAAGATTAGTATTTAAATTGGAATGGATTTAGGAATGGTATTTTACGTTAGGCTTTGCCCTTTGTTGTTTGAATGCTTTTGAGAAGAACTCCTAAGGAATTCATAACTAGAGCGGTCATAAGGGGCCTTAAAGAAGCGGATAAGCAAAGTTCCTTTATTGTTTAGTCTCCATTTTTTGAGGCATATATGATGTTTTGAGTATTTCATGCTCATTGCGAGTGTTTTGACCGCAACCTAGTGTGTGATGGCATTGTACAAAATTATGACACACCATGATATGTACAAATATCTCTTTTTGGCTCAGTTATTCCTTGCATAGATTTGACTTCCATTTATGATTTGATTCACATGTGTACTCTTAGTTGTTTAGAACTCTTGTTTTTATAAGTTTTGGAGCTCAATTATTTAGATTAACATGCTATATTAAACTTGCAGGAAAGCACAATAATCGACATCGGTTATGGAGGGACTGACTATGACCGACATCGGTGAAAGGAGGAACTGACATTGGTTAGGGCTAACCGGCGTTGGTTAATTGTGCATGGGTGTTTTATTTAACTCATGGGAATTAGATCTAATTTTAGCATTAAAACAAGATCTATTGATTGTAATTGCATGGATAAGTGCCCTAAGTTTGTATATGTCTATATAAGCATGAAATCTAGGGTTTAAAACTGAGAATTAAAGAAGTTGATGATTACTATGAAAATAATGTGTGAGAGAGAATTCTTGGAGAAGAAGGAGAAGCTTGAGAGAAAGAAATTACTGTACATTTGAGAGGTGTGGAAGATTGTAAATATTCATTGTATATCTTCTGAAAGCTTTGGATAATAGATTGGCTTGTTTCTTGGTGGATGTAGCCCACACTGGGTGAACCACGTTAAATCTGATGTTGATTTATATCTCTTGTTTTGTATATTTCTTCTGGTAGAATATTAAATTTTATTGCATGTATGCTTAGATCTGATATATTATCTATACAACCTTGTGCTAACCCCAACAACTGGTATCTGAGATTTTGTTTGAGGGTTTTTTGTGTTGAAAAATTTACTCACATAAGGTTTTCTGATTGAGTGGGAGCTACAGTAATCACAGAAGAAAAAAATACAAGGTAGAGAATTTTGATGGCCAAAATTATCAATTATGGAAGATGCAGATTGAGGATTATTTGTATGAAAGAGATTTTTACTTATGGTTGGATGAAAATTCTAGACCTATGAAGATAATTGATGAAGAATGGAATATTCTTGACATAAAGTCTTTGGGATCTATAAGATTGAGACTGGAAGCATCTGTGGCTTCAAATATTATAGAAGTGACGTCTACGGTAGATTTAATGAAATTTTGTTAATTTATATGAAAAACCTAGTGCTTCAAATAAATTTTATTTGATGAAAAAACTATTTAGTTCTAATATGCATGAAGGTGGATCTACATCTAGTCATTTGAATGATTTCCAATCTATTGTAAATTAGTTAAAATTGGTTGATATTCCGTTTGATGATGAAGTGAAAGAACTTTTATTCTTATGTTCTTTTCCTGATAGTTGGGATAACTTGGTAATGGTTGTTAGTAATACAACATCTGTAAATAATATTTTGAATTTTGATGATGTGGCTTAGTATAATATTGAATGAAGAAATTCATAGGAAAAGTACAGAGGAATCATCATCTGGGAATTCTTTGAATGTAGAAAGAAGAGGAAGGAAGAAGGAGAGATCCAAGAGTAATAATAATGGGAAATCAAAGTCAAGGAATGGCATATCTAAATCTAGAGGTAAGGGAATTACCTATTAGAAATGTGGAAATAAAGGACATGCAAAGAAAGATTGTTGGTCAAAAGATAAAGAGAACCAACACCCAGAAAAAGGTAAAGAGTCAAATATTGCAGTAGAGGTAATGAAAGATGCTCTTATTATTTATTTGGATAATAGAATAGAATCATGGGTTTTAGATTCAGGAGCTTCTTTCTATGCAACCCCTAATAAGGGTTATTTTAGAAATTATGTCCAGGAAAATTTTGGGCATGTTTATTTAGGTGATGATGAACCTTGCAGTATTACTGATAAAGGGGAATTTCATCTAAAATTGAAGAATGGAAATACATGGGTATTGAAAGATGTGAGGCATGTGCCATGCCTCAAGAGGAATCTTATTTCTGCAAGGAAACTAGGTGAAGTCTGGTTGCATGGTTACATTCACAACAGACTCTTGGAAAGTCACCAAGGGTGTTTTGTTTTGGCAAGAGGTAAGAAGGTAGGAACGCTATATTTATATACATGTGTTATTGATTCCTTTTCTGTGTTATCTACTTCATATTTAGATGCATGCATGTGGCATAATTGGTTGGGCCATATGAGTTAAAAAGGAATACAAAAATCTTAAAGGCTAAGGGTAAGTTATCATATTTGAAAGACTTAGATCTTGATTTCTGTGAGCATTGTATCTTTGGAAATCAAAAAGAGAGTGAGATTTCTAAAATTTGGGAAAACTAAGAAGAAAAAAATTGGAGCTTGTACACTTAAATGTGTGGGGACCAGCTCAGGGATCTTCTCATGGAGGATCCTAGTATTATGTTACTTTCATTGATGATGCTACAAGAAAGGTATGGGTTTATTGTATTAAACATAAATATGATGTTTTTTAGACTTTTAAAATATGGAAAGCCCTTGTTGAGAATAAATCAAATTCAAATTTAAAGTGCCTTAGATATGACAATGGTGGTGAATACTATAGCAAGAATTTCAATGATTATTTTTCAGTGAATGGAATATGTAGAGAAATGACGGTTCTAAGAACACCACAAGAGAATGGTGTTATAGAAAGAATGAACAATACAATCAGGGAATGTGCTAGAAGTATGAGGATACATGTTGGATTGCCCTTACTGTTTTGGCAGAAGTAGTTAATACAATGGTTTATTTGATTAATTGTGGGCCTTCGAGTTCACTAGATGGAGGAATACCAGAGAAAGCTTGAAATGGAAAAGAGGTAGATATTTCTTTTCTTAAAGTTTTTGGTTCAGAATATTTTATGCATATTGACAAGGAAAATAGGAAAAAGTTGAATGTAAAATCCAAGAGATGCACGTTCATTGGTTATGGATATGGTGATTTCAGATTCTATTTTTAGGATTTAGAGAATTCTAAAATTATTAGGAGTTGTGACATTGAATGGAATGAAAAGAGAATGTACAAGGATCAAATTTTGGCACCCAAGGATGAACTAGATGAGAATTTTGTGAATGAAAATGAACTCTTGGATTTAAAAATAATACCTGATAGGGTAACACAATAACCAATGTCAGTTGACCCCTGACTAACATCAATCAACTGAACCAATATTAGTTACAAAAGATCCAAACCAGCATTGGTTAGTAGAACTGACGTCGGTTATAGGTGACTGGCATTGGTCACTGTCAGAAATTGGAAACAAATGTCTAGGAGGTCCATAATGAGTCCTCTGGTACCCCAAACTTCTATGAGAAGGTCACAAAGGGTAAGTAAACCTCAAAATATTTACACCTTCTCTATTTTATTTATTATTGACTGATAATGGTGAACCAGAAATTTTTGAAGAAGCAATGCAGGATAAGACTCACGTGTAGTGGGAGCATGACATGAATGAGGAGATGGACTCCTTGGAACATAAATAAAATTGGGATTTGGTTAAGTTTTCAGCAGGTAAGAGGACATTGCAAAACAAGTGGGTTTACAGAATCAAGGAAGAAGAGAGTGGACAGAAAAGGTACAAGGCAAGGCTTGTAGTAAAGGGTTTTGCATAGAAAGAAGGTATTGAATTTGGTGAAATATTTTCTCCTGTTGTTAAAGATGAGTTATATTCATACTGTATTGAGTTTAGTTGCAGTACATGATTTTCATTTGGAGCAAACTAGGTGTGAAGATGGATTTCCTTCATGTTGATTTGGATGAAGAGATTTATATACAGCACCCGCTTGGGTATGAAGTCAAGGGTAAGGAGAAATTAGTGTGCAGGTTGAAAAAGAGTCTATATGGGCTCAAGAAAGCTCCAAGGAAATGGTACATGAGGTTTGATAGTTTCATGCATGAGCATGGTTACTTGATATGTGAATATGATCATTGTGTTTATTTCAAGAATCTAGAAAATGGGAGCTATATTATTTTGTTACTGTATGTGGATGATATGTTTATTGCACGATCTAGTATGTAGGACATTAGTGAGCTTAAAGGAAAGCTAGCTCACACATTTGCTATGAAGGATTTAGGAGCTACAAAAATAATCCTTGTCATGCAAATACACAAAGAGATAGGAAGAACAAGAAATTGTATTTGTCTCAGGAGGCTTATATCAATAAGGTGTTGGAAAGGTTTAACATGCAAGATTCAAAACTGGTGAGTACACCTATGGATGGACACTTCAAATTGAGAAAAAATCAGTGTCCTTCATCACAGGAGGAGGTCAAATACATGACACAAGTACCATATGCTTCAGTTTTTGGGAGTATCATGTATGTTATGGTTTGTACCAGACCAGACATTGCACAAAAAATGGGATTTATGAGTAGATTTATGGCAATCCAGGTAAAGAGCATTGGAAAATAGTCCAATGGATACTCAGGTATTTGAGAGGGACATATAGCATGTAGTTATGCTATGGAGGTTTAGATATTTATTTATGTTGCTATGTTTATTCAGATATGGTTGGAGATATGGATGGTAGAAGGAGCACTACTGGATATATTTTCATAGTAGATGGGATGACAGTTAGCTAGATTTCAAGATTGCAGAAGATGGTGGCTTTTTCTACTACAGAGGAAAATTATGTTACAGCTACAGAGGCTAGCAAAGGAAATGATATAGATGAGAAGGTTCATGGAAGAGTTAGGAAAGGAGAAAGATGATTGTAAATTATTCAGTGACAGTCATAGTGCAATTCATTTGGCAAAGAACTCAATGTTTCATTCTAGAACAAAACACATTTAGTTGAGGATATCACTTCATACGACAGGTATTGGAGGATGGGTAGATGAAACTGGAGAAGATTCGTATGAGTGAAAACCCTACGGATATGCTAATAAAGCCATTATCAAAAGAGAATTTGGAGCTACACTTCACTTCTATTGGTCTTCAATTTTGAGACTTGAAGAGGAAGAAACAAAGCTAAGGAAAGGATCCAAGAATGACGTTGTACATGTATAGTACAATAATTTATCTCCAAGTAGGAGATTGTTGAGTTTTGGAGCTCAATTACTTCAAATTAGCATGCTATATTAAACTTGTAGGAAAGCATAGTAACCAACATCAGTTATGGAGGGACCAACATCACTCACCTATGACCGGCATTAGTCAGGAAAGGAGGAACCAACATCAGTTAAGGATAACCAGTATTGGTTACCTATGCGTAGGTGTTTTATTTAACTCACAGGAATTAGATATAATTTTCATTAAAGCATATCTATTAATTGTAATTTCATGGCTAAGTTCCCTAAGTTTTTATATGTTTATATAAGTATGAAAGATGGGGTTTAGAAGTAAGAATTGAAGGAGTTGATGATTATTGTGAAAATAATTGTGAGAGAGAGAATTCTTGGAGAAGAGAGAGAATATTGAGAAAAAGAAAGTACTATACATCTGAGAGGTGTGAAAGATTGTATATCTTCACAAATCTTTGGATATTAGATTAACTTGTTTCTTGGTGGATGTATCCCTTACACTTGGGTGAACCACATTAAATCTGGTGTTGGTTTATATCTCTTGTTTTGTATATTTTTTATAGTAGAATATCCATTTTTATTGCATGTATGCTTAGATATGATATATTATATGTACATCATGCTACCAATAGGAAGTATGGTCTCATCGCCATGGAAAAGGCATAGGTGAGTAAGGTCAATTCTCTACTTTCCCAACCCTACATCACTAGTAAGAGGCACAGGCTTAACATTGAAGGTTGCTAAGGCAAAGAAATGTGTAAAATAAAAAAATTCTGTGGATTTACATTTGAATTATTTATCTAGGAAAAATGTCTATAATGTTCTTATTTCCAAATAGATGTATATGGGATAGATGCGACACCATGAAGCTTCTAGAACAGACTATAGGAAAAGACACCTAATCTAAAAGAAAGTATAAGTAGAATCAAGTATGCAAACCTTGGTATGGTTATTGTCAAAGCCTTGTCTTATCTTGCTTAGATTGATGAAATGATTCAAAAACAATTGATGATACTATGAATATTTGAAGAGATGTGATTGGAATTTTTTGCCAATGTTTTCATAAGTTTTTAGTAGTTATAAGAATAAGTCCCTTAATCACAAACTTTATGAAATGAACTAGTAGTATAAAATGCAATGCAGATGCAGTAATGTACATATGAAAGTGTAGGTGAAACTACATGTCATGATGTCTAAGGTGAATAAAATTGATGAATATTGAATTATTCACCCCTAAAAGTACACAGCGGAGAACCATGATCCTTAAAAAATTTGTTATCTTGACAAGGGCTCCTACCATTCTAGGTTTAAAACTTTATAACCCTTGCCCAGAAGTGTATATATCCAATCATTAAAATCATTTTTCTGAAAGAGGCATTCGTGAACCTCTTTGTCGCATTCTTGAGATATGGTGTGTGGGGTGAGCATGACATGTTGTTTGGCCTTGCTTCCTATGTAGAGTGTGTGTCGTTTAATTATAACACTTACTGAATGATGAGGCCTTGCCCCATGGATATGGAAAGCTTAGTTTTAGACACACAAGGGTTAGAACCGAGGTTTAGAATAGAACAACCCTTAGAGATGGTTTTGATGGGAATCGCTTCAATCTCAAATTTCCCTTGCTTTGTTTTTTAATTCTATGGTGTTTACACCTTAGACCTAGGTCATCGGAGGGAAGAGATGCTAAACTGAGAAGACTACCCATCCCCTGTGGTTCAAACGAGAGGAAGATTGATTGTCATTCTCTAAGAGTTTCATAATGTATGTTGTGGTTTTAGTGGACATTGTTTCCACAGATATTGATTTACCCTTAACTGTTTCGGCCACCTCAAATGTTTTTGGGTCAATGTCTTCAACCTTCAGAATACTCGAGGTGGTTACGACCATTCTTGTTGATGGAGGTAGTTTTTTCAACTGATTTGCAGGGAGTTCATAATCTATATCAACTCCTCTTTTCTTCTTGAGGTTATCTAAGTGTATATTGAAGGGCTTAGGAATCCCCCTGAGCGATGAATTACCTTCCCCAAATGAGGGAATCTAATCTCCTGGAACAGGGTAGAAGGGATAGCCTCCATTCGAAGAATCCAGGGTTCTCCCGAGGATCATGTTATAAAATTTTTTCCCTTTCGATAATGTAAAACTCCATCAAGACAGTTTTTGGACCAAGAGTGACTGGAAAAAACTATGGTTCCAATCGAGGTCGCTTTAAGACTGTCGAAACCCCCATAACATGTTTCTTGTAGAGTAACAATTTATCTCCCAATATCCCCAAATTCTGCAAGAAAAGAGAAGGGAACCATATTTACAACAGCCCCATCGTCAATTATGGGTCTCTTAATGTAATTGTTATAAACCCAAACTTGTAAAAAATAAGTCTGGGTCACCTCTTTGGGGCAATTTCAGTGTCAGATGGCATCTTGTCTATATCGAAAAAAAACCCAGTATCCATATCATTTTGTCCCAAAGGATGTATGTTAAATTCAATATGATTTATTTGAGCACTAGGAGGTGGCGTAACATGGATTAGATGACCAATATGTAGTGCATTGAGCAACGTAGAACGATGCGCAGGTGAATTCTTCAGTAAATCTAGAAATGAAATGTGAGAAAAAGGTCTTGTTCAAATCCAATATTAAATCAATAGGCTCCCTACTGGTTTTGAAATTATAGGAACGTCATCTTGTGGGAAGGAAATAACGGATAGGGGTTGTGAAATGTACTCTATCATTTGAGTGGTTGGATTAATTTAAATGCTCATACCCTTTAGCTCAACTAATCCCAAGATTTTTGTATTATCGTTTGAACCAAGAGTAGGAGCAACTCAAGAGTTTTTAGAGGTTGAGGCTTCATGGTTGTTGTTTCTTATAGGAATACCCTTGTTTATATTTTGAGGATTCACTTGATAATACCCAGGAAGTTTTGGGTTCACATTTTGAGCTATGACAGGTCCGGTATGACTAGATTGCGAGTTTGTTTTAGGATTTGCTAGGAACATATCTACAAAGAGTTGCCTTTGGTTTTTGGGAATTCTTTGTAGAAACTTTTTGCACTCACGAAAAGTCCTATCGCCATGACATTGAACCTTATTGAAACCATAGTATAGGCTAGGGTCATAATCTCTTGGCCTTTGATAAGCATCTTGTTGTTGTTAACTTTAGCCTTGGTAATAATTTTGAAATTTATTGTTATAACCATGATTCATTGCCCCTTGGCCAGAGTTTTGATACTGGTTTCGGCCATGGATTTGATTTTATTTTTGTGGGGGCTAGTTTACATCAACTGTGTTGACAGAAGACACAGTGTTAGGGCCTTTTTGATTACCCTTGTTGTTGTTATTGTTAGTGTTACTATTGTTTGGAAAACCAACGTTCTTGGTTTGATCAGTAACACTATTCATGGTAGCACCATGATTGCGATTCACACCCTTAGGTCCCTAGTTGTTGGCACCATTGTTTTGATAATTTGTTTTGTTTTGATTTAGGGATACCAATTTCCCATTGGGACCATAGATCTTACACCCATTGTCTATAGCGGCTTGGTCAATCCGAAGCACACCTTCTAATACTTCCTCGTAAATGCAGAAAGGAAAATTTTGAACTTCCTCCCTAGTCTCTTAATTGAGCGATTAAAGGAAAAGATCGCAAAGTTCCATCTAGTCCATGTTGAGTGCACTTGCAGAGGAATAAAGAACTTGATGCCATCTCTGGATGAAATGAGCAGCATATTCTTTTGCTCCTGTCTAATGTGTATATACTCCCTAATCCTTGTACATAAAAACTTGTTCATGTCAAATTCTTTGATGAACTCAGAAACAAGTTATTTAAAGGAATGTATAGAAGCTTCTGGGATATGGTAATACCAATCTAGTGTGATTCCTTTGAGAGTCTTTGGAAAGATATTAGCCACTACAGCATCCCAAGGAAGCAATTCCTTAATAGCAATAAAGTAGGCCTTGATATGAGCATTCGTGTCTCCTTCTCCCTTAAAGTTTGGAATATCCAGCAATGGGCGTGAAAGCATGACACCATGTATGGTGAATTCAAGAGGTTCCTTTAAGTACTCAACGTATGTACCCATTGCGTAATATTCCACCATTGAAGATCCTTGATGAGGAGGTAGAGGAGGAGGATTTAGATAACCTACATTATAAGCATTGATGGGAATGTATGGGGTCCCTTAATATGGCATGTAGGGATCAGAAATGGAATATGGGTCCATCTGGGGAGTTTTTGAATACATGTGCATGTAAGGTGGGATAGTACCAGGATATGGACTAACGGGCGTAAAACCAGGGAACGTCACATTGCATATTGTGGTTGTATCAAGAACACACTTCCGACCAATCCTTGCGTAGGATAAGCTTGAGAAGGATAAGGACCCATCCCTAGTGTGTCTAATCCTGTGAAAAGATCACCTAGATTTGAATGAAACATATAACCTTGTTGTACATGATATTGTGTTGGTTTCTCATTGGAAGGGATGTATCCTTTGTTGTCAACTAGATACCGTGTGTTCTGCCATACTACATGTGTTGGTTGTGAAGTCTAGGAACTTTCTAGTTCTCTAATCCTCCCTACTAAAGTAGAAATGAGGTCATTAGGAGAGGATTGAGTTCCTTGTTTGGGTGCATGTGGTCTAGGGTTTGATTTAGCAGGCTCATAATACCCTGTTATGAATTTTTTGGTGTTATAATTCTTGTCTTCCTCAGAAGTAAGAATCTAAGGATAGGCATTCGAAATATCAAAGGTTATAGCCTTCATTCTATCAAAAGACTCATCTATCTAATGAAGAGGATTAGTTATTCCTGCAAATATATCATCTTCTATTGATTGCATGGCAATGTGAGGTCTTGACAAGACTCTATGGTAAGAACATGTTCTTTTTGTGATAACAATGTGGTTTGCATTGGGTTGACCGTATTGCGTGTTTAACGGTTTATCAACCTCCTCCATCCTTACATAGCTGGTGGGTTTTGAAGTGTAACTAGGGGAGGTTTGGACATTGCTTGTGTAATTGTCACCCCATCTCAAAAGAGAAGGGAACTATTGTGGTTAAACATTGGTGTAATATCTATCAGATCCAAATGGCCCACCAAACTCTCTTCCAGACATATTTTAGAAAGTATAAAATATCTACCAAAATAGGGGAAGAAATGGAAAGATTAGGTAATAGCAATGAAAGAAAGGAAACAAGAAGGAATTAATCCTTCATGTCGGGTTCACCAATTTGTATAGATGAAAATTGACATGTAACCTTCAACCACACTCGACCCCCCAAGGTCATGTCAGAGTAGTCGATGTTGAATGTGTCTGGCTAAATATAGGAGGATCAGTGACTAAGATCTGGTAGTGTGATCTCTTGATAGCTGAGCAAAGGAAAAGGGGAGATTTAGAGGCTATGAACAGGTAGTGTAAATTCCATATGGTTTGTTTTCCTAACTTGGATCTAAGTGTTGATCTAGTTTGAAGTGTCCAAATTAACTAACAACCTATGCTATTGCTAAAAGGGAAACTAATCTAAATAAATCACAAAGACTGAAATATTACAATCACAAACAACAATTTTTTTCTATTCTAAATAATTAAAATATTTCTACACTAAAACTAAACAAGCAAGATAACTTGGTGTGGTTATTCACCTGTGCTGAGTGTGTTGAAACTAAACTAACTTAAACAAGAACTTTTCCAAATGATATGTGATGTATAGACAACCTCCTATAGATATTATCTCCTTCAGATCCATAGGGATAGGAAGAAGAGGATCCGTCACTGGGAGTTGTTATTAATGATTTAAACCCTCTTGGAAATTAACTAATTACTTGCAAATGAAAGGAAGTTGATTTCTACTCTAATTGAAATGACGTAACAATGATAAATTGCAGTAATGAAGGAAATCAAACAAAAAACCCAACCTAGAATTCACAGAGTAGAGGTAAATCCAATTGTGTAGTAATTTTTCCCCTTAGTTTGTCCCTTTCTTTCTCTTTGTGTCCATATGAGTCAAGTCCAAGGAATTTGAAGTGCAAATACAGTAGCAGGAGAAAGCGCTTGAGAATGGCAGCTTGAAGGCAGTCTAGTTGCAATGTAGGTGGAAGAGAGATAGCACAAGTGAACAGAGCTTGGCTATGCAATTTCCAGCAGGATTGTGGTAGCAATACTATGCAAGATACACAAAAATTCTCAGGCCATTTACTTGAATACAAGCATGGAATATATAGGAATTGGCTAGGGTGTTCCTTCATGCACAAGGAAACCTTGGAGTTCCAAATCATTGGGTGAATAGGCAGATTAAACTAATTAAATCTATTTAAAAATAGAAGAGGGAAGGAAAACCAAGCAATCAAGACTATTTTTAGGCAATTTGGTTCACAAACGCATCCTAAAAGTTAAGTCAAGTGAAGTGTTGCATGTTAAAATCATGCATGACGGATTCTAGAAAAAAGATATAGGACAGCCACCCTGCCTGGGCAGTGGTTTTAGAAATGCCACCCAGGCAGGGCGGTGATCTTGGCACTAAAGGCCAAAACATGCACAGAATGAAGCGAGAAGCTGGAAAAAAGCGTGGAAAAACTAAGTAAGGATGTCTAGGCTACAAATATACATTGTGAATGGGTTTAGGAGCTCAAACACCTTCTGAAAAG